>OZ024732.1:39253208-39853208 GCA_964016875.1 Fallopia convolvulus | reverse complement strand
CATTGTAGGATCTTGATTTCGGATTTTAAATTTGTCTGATGACTAGGTTGTAGTTTGTAAGATTTGGAATCGGTAGTGAATTCATTCAATTGATATAGAAAGTGTGTTTAATTGAGCACAGAGATTAGGCTGGGGAGTTAGATACCTTCAGAAATTTCCAGTGCCTTGTTCCCTTGTTGTTTATCAGTTCATCCTATCCCGATTATTCTTCATTTGATTGACATCGCTTTAGCATATATACTGTCTCATCTACTGGCCGTTTTGAAAATGTAAGCAGAAAGAAAGAAAGCATGATGGTTGTCTTTAAATTCTCTGTAAATGACACTGGCATTTAAATGCTTTATATTTTCAGTCCATGGTGATCAAATGTTGTATGCTGTCTTTCCATAGAATCTGTATGCATTATGGTCACTTAAGTGGGAAAATGTGGCACCATTGCACTTGGCTCGTGTAGAGTTGTAATTTAGGATGAACTCTGGCTTTGAAAATCAATTTTCCTTCAAGGTGTATGTATTTGTGCTTTCTTTCAGGAAATTTCCTAGTCCTTGCTATGCTATGTGAATAACCATTTGATGAGATTAGTTTGCTTGTTTTGTTATAGAGCTGGATCCTTCTCCGTTGTGAAAATCGTTCGGCCAGTAGTCTTCAAACATGGAGCAGTACGATATACTAGAACAAATTGGAAAAGGTTCTTTTGGCTCTGCACTTCTTGTCCGACACAAGCATGAAAAGAAGAAGTACAAACTTGCATGATTATTCTATTCTACCTTCGCTTATTTCACAGAAGAAATATATCACAGATAAATTATTAAATATGATTCTATACTGACTGTTGTACATTTCATGGTCATATAGATATGTGCTTAAGAAGATTCGTCTTGCCCGCCAGAGTGATCGTACTCGCAGGTCTGCACATCAGGAGGTAAGTAGCTTCAATTATTGGGCCATACTTTTGTCTTAATGTGTTTCAAATGTGTGTGTATTTTGTACATTGTGGAGGCACGGAAGAGTCTCTTGTTTTCTGGTAAAGAAATAAATAAAAACATTGATCATTTTTCAGTTGCAATTTGATCTGGTGATTTGGTCGAGTACTTTGTTCTTCTCATTCAAGATGATAAATTCAATTCCTTTTTTTTTGCCAGATGGAGCTTATTTCCAAGATGAGGCATCCATTCATAGTAGAGTACAAAGATTCTTGGGTTGAGAAGGTCAGCTAAAATAATCTAGTTTCTTATTTTCCTGTGGTGACATGTTACAGTGTTTGTGACTTTCTATCCTTCTAGATATGTCTTCCATCATGTGATTTTGTATTGATATAATAAATGTTTCTCAGGGTTGTTATGTGTGCATAATCTTAGGGTACTGTGAAGGAGGTGACATGTAAGATTTGCGTACTTGAATCATTGTCATTGTTTTCGGATGCAAGCTGATAAGTTTAATCCAATCTGTTGCTAATGCATGGACAGGTCTGCGGCAATTAAACGAGTCAATGGAGTCCTTTTTTCTGAGGAGGTGCCTACCCTCGTCTGACTTAAAATTCTTCCTATCTATTATTTATGCTAATGAACAAGAAGCTATCTTATCTGAAGTTACTTTACCAAAATAGTTGCTGTTCAAGTTATGCTTAGATTGATTATTGTGAGTGCTAAACTACAAATCTCAACTGTCATTAGAAACTTTGCAAATGGCTCGTACAACTGCTCATGGCGCTGGAATATTTGCACAAGAATCATATTCTTCATCGTGATGTCAAGGTTAGATTTTGTAATGTGCCTAAAAATGAGTTACTTTCATTGTATTGTGTGATATTATGCCGATGGAGTTGTATGATTCTTTCAGTGTTCAAATATCTTTTTGACAAAGGAGCAAGACATACGTCTTGGTAAGGAAATTTGTTCTTTTCTTCATTTATTGAAAGAAAATTTATTGTGGTATTCATAAAGCCCTGACAGTAACTGATGTTGGACTCAGGTGATTTTGGTCTCGCCAAATTGCTGACCTCTGATGATCTTACATCCTCTGTAAGTTCAGGCTCATTTTATAGGTTTTGAAACATCACTTCATTTCCATCAGACATTGAAGTGGTATATTGCCTTATGATAATTTTGACTTGATTATCATTTAGGTGGTTGGTACTCCGAGTTACATGTGTCCAGAGCTTTTGGCTGATATCCCATATGGTTCAAAGTCAGATATTTGGTCCTTGGGTCAGTTACATTTTATTTACTGGATGCACTTATCTAGTACAAATACTTTTCAGACGAACAATCAACAATCTTCATTGTCATGTACTTTCCAGGCTGTTGCATATATGAAATGACGTCTCTTAAGCCAGCATTTAAAGCTTTTGTAAGCTTCTATTCTATTCTAGATTCTGCTAAGACTTTTAGCTTTTAATTGCATTTATAGCACTTGTAAACTCTCAGGCAATTTGTAAAGGGTCCTGTCTATTACAAATACCTGCTCAAATATGCATGACATGAGATGAAAAATTGATACTGATCAAAAATTACTGCAGTTGGTAGTCTGATGATTTTAAATTTAATAATACAACTTCTATTTCCTTGACATGTCTTCTTCTCTGGCACAGGATATGCTGGCATTGATCAATAAGATTAATAGATCAATTGTGGCACCGCTTCCTACCAAATACTCTGGTGCATTGTAAGTTCTTCATTTCGTATTGCCTATCATGTGAGTGATTTAGCTATGTGATGAAGTCAGGTGCAGGATCGTCACATTAGATGTGGTAGTCAACCAAAAGTAGGCTCAAGATTTTTTTTTCTTATATGGTCGATTTGTCTTGATAATTAACTATGTACAGTGAGAAAAGGGATATGCTCCTAATTGAAGTCAGAGTTACTGGACTTGTTCCAGTTCTCATCTTATGCACTATATTTTTTGTAAATGTTTGCACACTTTTGGGAAGAAGAGGGCTAATCAAGAAAACTGTTTCTATCTTCTGTTTGCAGCCGAAGTCTAGTTAAGAGCTTGTTGCGCAAAAATCCCGAACTTAGACCCAGTGTAAGTAAAGATGTACTTTTATATCTTACTTGTACTCTTCAGAATACATGATCAAATAGTGTATAACCCTGATCTGATAGTGACTAAATCTTTGAACATAAATTAAAGAAATTTAGCTATACTCTGTAGCATGTCCTCCACTCCCCTTCTGCTCACTGTTATATGTAGCTCCTTTAGCATCCACATTTAAGTCTTAATATTGTCTGTTTAAACTGTGGGATTTTCTTCAATTTTTTTTGTTGAGGAGAGAGTAAAAGGGTTTAACAAAAAAAAATGGTGATATAAAAACCCGGTGATATAATTATGGTCTTGAAAAGACCTTTTTGGCTAACACAATTTAACCTTTCCTTCGTTTAGTTTTCACTTAGCATAAGATGAACCTTTTCTTTTTTGAAGGAATAGGATGAACCTTATACTGCTCAATCTTTTTTTCTTTGTGAGGATAGTAATCCCTATTATTGCCCTTTATACATAAAGTAGAAGAGTCTTTCCTATTGTATGACTGTATAACATTCCTAGCTATACAGTGATGGCTTCCGTGATATCAATTGGCACTCCATTCAAGTATAAGAATAAGAGTATAAGACTACTCCTTCCTCAGTACTGATACACTTTCTCCTGGCAGGCTGCTGAGTTGTTAAGCCACCCACACCTTAAACCTTATGTCTACAAGATTCAGATTCAAAATAACAACCCCAGATGCAATACAGTGCCATCTTATTGGGATGAACCCGAGTATATGGACAAAACTACATTCCTTGAGTCAGAAGGAGACAGGACTCAATTAGCTGGGATTGACTCTCTTTATACCGATGAGAGAATAAAAGCTCTCAATGACGATCTGGATCGACGTTTGGCCCAATTAGCTCTTCAAGATGGGTCCCCAGCTTTAGGCAAGAATCCACCTTCTAGAACTTCAAAGTTTCGCAAAAATTCTACACTTGCTCGAGCAAGAACGTCAGCCGTCTCAAGAAGACCGGAGCTCTCAAGGAATCGTGAATCGGTGAGCATTTTAAAACATCCTTGGCACCAAATATTGAGTTTCTAGCTTCATTTAGGGATTGTTTGGATTTCCGGACTTATTGCATTATCTTACATTAAATATTAACATTTGATGCAACAAAATACATTCTAATGCCTTAAGGGTGTGTTTGGATTATTATATATATATATAGCATTATCTTGGGTGGGAATCCAAACACACCGGCTATTTCTAGACTAATCATTTTGAACAAACATTTGCAGTTCCCAATTCCATGCACGCCTATGAAGAAAGCCATCTCTGCAACACGCCGAGCATCACTTCCAACAACAAGAAAGCCCACCCACTCCAAGACAACCACTACCCATGTCCTAAACCAGCTGAATTCCCCTGACGTCTCCATCTATAAACCTCGTATTGACAGAATTGCCGAGTTCCCATTAGCATCATACGAAGACCCCGCCTTCTTCCCCATCCACAGAACCTCATTTATGTCTGGTCAGGACTCGTCCTCTCCTAAACATGGTGACTACTCCATCACCAAGGACAAGTTCTCCATACAACTAGCCAAACCAAGGAGGTTCAGTGACTCCTTTGAACGTAATGCAACATCGGATCTTAGAACGCAACGGTTTGACACGTCATCATATAGGCAGAGGGCTGATGCCTTGGAAGGACTGCTTGAGTTCAGTGCCAGGCTGCTACAACAGGAAAGATTTGACGAGCTCGGTGTATTGTTGAAACCGTTTGGGCCAGAGAAGGCTTCTCCTAGGGAGACTGCTATCTGGTTGTCTAAGAGCTTCAAAGAAGGATCAGCTTAGGTGGTAAGTTAGCACGCAGAGGTAGAATTGTCGGCTTAAATCAATCTGGAGGCTTTCTACGTTTTCCTTGTCTTTACCCTTGATCATCCGCTTTTTTAGATGAGGGTAAACCGATAAAATCTGCATTTTCCCTTTCATTTAGCTTCATTGTTGACAGAATGGTAAAAACCTTTGGTCTAGTCGATCCTAGTATATATCGAAATTCAACTGTAATGCTTCAAGTCCTGGGTTTTTATTCCGTCGAAGGAAAAGTATTCCCCTTGTCTAAATCCGAATGCCGGAGAAATTTGCAGGTCGAACTTAGAAGATGGACGAGCATGTCACAACTTATCGATGACAGTTTTATGGCCATTATTATGAACTATAAAAATATCTGCACAAGGCCAAGAAGACATGATCAAAGTACGTAGGGAGTTCGTGAAACAATAAAACGATGATTTTCATAACAGCACAAAAGTAACACTAGTAGTAATCTCAGCTTCTTCACTAAAGCTTTGGTTTGAAGCTGTCTTTACTCGTCCTCATCCTAAAACTAGGTATCCCCTTATAACACCATAGATGATCTATGATCTGAAGCTGAACTTTCTTTCTCATATGAGTCACCATATCAATGGGGTTGCCTTGCCTCTTGTCACCTCAGGTTTATTTCATATACAAGCATCCATTTGTCAAAGCTGTGTTCGCAGTAGGGTTCTGCATTGTGATGCTAATGCATTGGAGCTAAACAAAAGCATCCATGAACTATCACATGCATTTTGCTATGTTATCTTCCTTCATGAGCATTGCTAGCATCACTTGCTGCCCTCCTAATACATATGTAGAGATTGGGTTCATTTACCCTGTCCCTTCTCATATACTGCTATTTTTTTTTTTAATTGATGTACACTTTTCTGTTACGTTGTTGCTATGCTGCGTGTTGCTGATTGCTTATGCAGAAAGCTCCTTGTCAATGAGCAAATGGAAATGATTTGAATGTAAAGCAATATCAAATACAAAAAAAAAAAAAAAGACTTTCCATAAGCTAGCTCTTCCTATAATTGATGTATTAACAATTTGATTCTATTTACAAGACTGAAGAAAAACCAGTCTAACAAAAGTGAATACATTGACAGGAATGACAGGACATCAGAACCAGAAATTCTTTCATTACAAAAAATTTGTGATAGAAAAAGGTTTCAATCCAAACTATTTAATTGTAACAACCAAGTGTTACAGGCTTACAAGTTACAATTTGATTAATAATGAAATTGATACCTTGCAGGTTCAAAGCACACCAGAGATTGGTGTATCGAAAATCTCACTTGCTCTTTACACTAACACCATTCTTGCCAGCAATTATTACCTCGGTCGCCATATCCAAGAACAATCCATGCTCCACCACTCCCTCCAACGCCGAGATCTCCCTCCCGGCACCATCAGCATCCTTGATCGGAATCTTGAAGTACAAATCAATAATGAAATTCGAATTATCGGTCACGTAGGCTTTCCCATCCGCTTCCAATCTCAGCTTAGCCTCACAATCCAATTCCTTGAACAAATCTTGCAATCTCTTCAAATTGTACTTCCAACAGAACTGCACTACTTCCACCGGCATCGCTAACCCGCTCCCACCAAGGCCGTCGACGAGCTTAGTATCGTCTACGACTACTATAAACTTGTCGCTGGCGGCTTCCACCATCTTCTCCCGGAGGAGAGCGCCGCCGCGGCCTTTGACGAGGTTGAGATTCGGATCGACCT
Organism: Fallopia convolvulus; assembly: GCA_964016875.1. Lineage (NCBI taxonomy): Eukaryota > Viridiplantae > Streptophyta > Magnoliopsida > Caryophyllales > Polygonaceae > Fallopia > Fallopia convolvulus. The sequence continues at coordinate 39,846,644 of OZ024732.1, read as the reverse complement.
CGTCAGCGCCGTCGATCGCGAGATCGAGGCGGGGGTGGTGGTCGAGGCCGGAGAGCGGGATGCCGAGGGAGGCGGCTTGCTCGGCGGTGCGCTTGGAGATAGGGATCCCGACGATGTCGGAGAGGGCGCCGGAGGAGAGAAGCTCGCCGATCCGTGCGACGGCGAAGGCAGCGGTGGATCCGGTGCCGAGTCCGAGCACCATGCCGGATTTGACGGAGTCGACGGCCTTCTCGGCGGCGAGTTTCTTAAGGTCGTCTTGTGTTAGGGCGGAGACAGGGGCGGACATGGATTTGACGGTGATCGGTTTGCGGTAGTGGCGGTTGGAGCAGCGGCGGTGAAGGAGTACGAGCTTGGCGGCGCCAGAGGAGGCATTGTGGCGGATGAAGGAGGAGGAAGATGGAGAGAAGAGAGATAAGGTGGAAGCCATTAGTGGTGGTGGGAGTGTGGAATAAAATGAAAGAGTAGGGATTCTCTGAAAAATCTAATAAATCCAAAACTTAATACTCCGCAAGTTTTTGATCGGATTCGGATTTTTGTCGTTTCTTGTTTGAGTGTGAAATGTTTGCCTGTTTGGGCGACCGTCTTCAGGGGAGTATTCGTTCTACTGCCGGAGCCAAACAGCGGTGGTAGCAGCGCCCGCAAATGTAACCGCCGGCAATAGGACGGTTAATGGGCTTATGTTAATGGGCTTCGTCCAATAAAAATAGTTAATGGGCCAGCCCAAGATCAGATTAACACAGGTGCTACTAAGTTAACCAGACTTCTATGCGCATATGTAGAGGAGAAAAAGATCCCATGATACTCTCTCATGAATATACAAACACGTGCACGCACACACGCACGCACCTACGCTAGAGGAACCCGTCGACTAATCTGCATTGTCACTTCATGTTGGACCTGCAGTACTTACGTCTTAGTTCCATTCTAACGTATCTAACACATTATAAGCGGATAAAATTAATTGCCATAATTATTTTCGTTATTATCCTCCATAAATGAACTTTTATTTATTATATCTTTAAGCATTTTATTATAAAATTAAATATGACGGTTATTCGTTATGATGGAGGATTCTATCTTAGTCGAAAGACACTATTTCCACTTAGATTGGGGAGTTAGAAATCGCTTGTTGGGTGTGGAGTATTATCGGCCCACCCTTCGAGATAGAGTTTTCGATCTTCTTTCTCCCTCTCCTCTATTATAAATACATGTCATCGCCATGTATGATGAACACATCATATTCGCTGAGCTCGCGTGCAAGTCTTGTCCTTTACCTCGACGTTCAATCAACATGTATGATCTTCTCTCTCCCTCTCCTCTATTATTAAAATTCCTCTTTGGCTTCTGATCTCCCTTATCTTTGTTGTGTGACTCACCTTTTTCTTTGCGTTTGTATATCCATGGCTCTTTTTCACCCTGAAAATCCTTCTCCTTTGCTTTTTTTTTTATCTATGGCTTTCCAATCAGCCTAAGTTAGGAGTGCATTCTCCAAGTTTTTATTTCCAAACTCTTGAGTCCTTCTTCATGTGCTTTCAAGGATCCTATTATCTCCTCCATGGATTTGGTCTTCAAATCACAAAATTCTTCAATGGTTGTGGTTATTTGAACGAATTTCGAGGAAGTTGATCTCAAGAATTTCTTCACTACTTTCTCTTGCTCTATCTGATTTCCAAGCCCTCTAAGTTTACTAACAATGATATTCATCTTGCTTGAAAACTCATCAATTTTCACTTTCCTTCATCTTAAGCCCTTCAAACTCTCTCATCAAAGTCGAATTCGAACCTCCTTGATTCTCTCGGCCCCTTAATTCATCATCTTAATGGAATCTCACGCTTCTTTGGCACTTTTCTTGACTCTCAACTGCAGTAATACATCTTCTGGAATGGATTGATAGAGAGCGCTAATGCCAATTTGTCCTTTTTTGCATCAAGGGGTGGTGTGCCTTCAATTTCCTCCTAAACCACTTGATCATTTAGAAAAACTTCCACCTTTATTGCCCAAACTGCATAATTGCATTTTGAGAGCATTGGATATTGGATTGACATGATTCTTTCTCCATTCATCCTTACATCATTGAGAGCCCCTATAACCCTTGTATTTGTAGGATTGTTTCCACTCATTTTTACCTTTCCCAAACGCTCTGATACCTGATGAAACCCGAAATAAATCAGTGCTAGAAGACAAGAAACGAGATTACTTTTATTCGACTGTGCAAACACTTGCTTTTTATTTATATCTTTAGCACGAGGTTACAAATTGCGAGATTACAAATAACGAGATTATAAGCAATGAGAGATTACGCCCTAGATCTCTTTTTAGAGGATTGGAGATCTCAATCTAACAAGGTTCGAGATCTCCTAGTTACAACGAGATTCTATCACCAACAGACTATTAGCAAGCTCTAGTAGCGAGGTCGAGGAGCTGATTTAGCACGCGATGATTGTGACCTGCGAGGTGATACAATGAGATCTTTGATCGGGACTAGGACTCTTTGGGTGACTTGAAGTCTTTTTGTGGACCTTCACTCGGCTGTAGCGCGGTCTTTAACGATGATTCAACACGTCGATCTTCAACGAGCAAGATAGTTCTTGAATTCAAGATGTTTTTCGACCCCTTTCCATCTACGAGATTCTCCCCTATTTATAAGGGTTTGAGGAACAAGGTTTTGAGGTTTGCTCGATGTGGGACGCCCGGGATCAGGCCCTTTGATTGGCCGAGAGTGAGGCAGTTGGTCATTGGTTGAGAGTATGGTGGTTGCTGAGTGGTTGAAGGGGGCGGGTGTGTCAGCCTTTGAGCAACGAGGTTTAGACCTCGTGACCGAGGTCTTGAGGCCTCGCAAGAGTATGGATTTGTCATTTTTTAAGATGGGTAGGGCAAAGGCCTTCGAGTACCATCTCAGGAATTCCGCCGAATCCCGTTATGCCTCATACCTCGGTCCCACTTCATATTCCGCTATTTTGCGCACCATCAATACCAAATTTAGATTCTGAGATTGATTCAGATCGATCAACAAAACAAGTGAATTCAGATTTCTGGAAAACAATACAATTCCAGTCTTCTGTATTGTTTGTATTATTATGATCATTAGGCAACCGTTTTACTTTACACACGACACCCTTATATACAAGACACAATTAACTACTTAACTGTCTGACAGTTACTAACTACTTAACTGTCTGACATGACAATTACTAAACTGTCTTAACTGAATTAATGACTATTTTGTCATGTGACAGATACAACTGACATATCCCAACTACTAATTAATAAAATAAAAATCAAACTTAATACCAACATTCTTATCCTATTACCTTAGAAAAATCTATAAAACAATAGTCTAAAACTTAAAAAAAAAAAATCTAGTCTGGTCTTGGTCCCCCATTCTCAATCCATATATTTCGGAAATACGTACGGTTCCGGTCTGGTTGTGACTCGATGCCCACCCTAATTTTGTTACCTCAAATGACAAATTATAAACTGTACTGTATAGGTAAAGTCGATCTATATGTCACTATTTGTGTTTAAAATGATTATTTATTTAATTATTAAAAAAAAATCAAGGTATGATCAACTATTTTGATCACCATTAAAAGCTATCAGTATCACGTCCTTGTTGAATTGAAGGAGCATGGATCCACCCGCCCACCCCGAACGCCTCATAAATACGCCAACTAACAACCGCTTTATATCTCTATCGACAACCCTCTAATATATAAGCTAGCATAACTCCAATTCAATCTACTTCTTCACATATGGTCTACTTATATTAAATCCCCCGTAAATCACCCGGAATTTTGCAACATGGAAACCCCTCCGATTCCGAAGCAGAGCAGGGTGAGGATGCACCGTAAGCTGACCATGGTATCGAGCACCCCGGTGAAGCAAGGGCGCGCGTGCCCGCTCTCCTCGCTTGACCACGCCATGGCTGACCACACCGTCCGAATGGTCTACTACTATGCACGGGCCGACCGGGCCGATGGGCCCATTCTGGAGTTCGACCGGATCAGGATGTCGCTCAACGAGCTGCTGTGCTTGTACCCGATTTTGACGGGCCGCCTGGCCCGGGACGACCATGGCAACTGGCAGGTCCGCTTTACTGACGCCGGTGTGAGAGTGCTCAGGGCTAAGGTGGAGACCACGCTTCATGAGTGGCTGAGATCGGCGGATCGTGATGAGGAGAGCGATCTCACGGTTTGGGATGAATTACCTGATGATCCTCACGTTTGGTCCCCTTTTCGCATTCAGGTTAGTCACATGTACATGCCCATACATTTATTATGTACAAACCTACTTATAAGTTCAGCCTCGATCTGAAGGGCAAATTGCTTATTCACCATTTATTATCTAGCATGTTTGTCTCCCCAAAAACGGAGAACATTCGATTGTTTATTCGAATCTCATTGTGTAAATGTCCAAAAGAAAAAGAAATTTGCAATTATCCTTGACTTGGAGTTGTTAAAATTGTACGTGTTGATGCTAACAGTTAAACGAATTCGAATGCGGTGGGGTAGCAATCGGGCTGAGCTTCACCCACCTCCTCTCCGACCCCACCAGCGCCACCTTCTTCATCGACTCCTGGTCGGAGTCTCACCGCCGCCAGGCCCTCTCCCACCCTCCTTTCATCCACCCCGAAGCCCTCCGCGCCCGTACGCCACCCTTCACCGCCACCAAATCCGCCTCCTACTACGCCTCCAAGTCAATCTCCTCCTCCGCAGCCGACAAAACCCCCACAACCACCGCCACCTTCAGCTTCTCCGACAAAGCTGTCAGGCAGCAACTGCTCTCCAAGATCCGGCCCGCCTGCCCCGACGCCACCCCCTTCGATCTCCTCGCCGCGCTTTTCTGGACCTCGATCTCCAAACTAACAAACGCCCTTGAAGCTGGAGACAATTACAAAGAATGCCACACGCTCTCAATATGCGTCGATTTCAGGAAGCGGCTCCACGCTCCGCTTCCCTACGGTTACTTCGGCAACGCCGTGTACTTCACGCGCCTGCAATCCGAGGGCGGAGACTTAGGACGCGTGGCGGATCTGATCCACCGCCACGTGTCGGGGATCCAGGAGGGGGACGTGTGGTCCACCATCGACTGGCTGGAGTCGAAAAAGGACGACAAAGGGAGGTTTGGGGAGCCTTTTCAGATGTACGGACCCGAGCTGACGTGTGTCAATATGGAGCATCTGATCGGCGAGCAAGGGCCCGTGATGTACGCGTCAGCGTTCGGGGAAGAGTGCAAGATCGTACACGTGTCGTATGACGTGGAGGACGTTGGGGAAGGGTTGATTTGGGTGATGCCTTCGCCGGAGGGAGGGATGGCGAGGAGGGTGAAGGTGGTTTTGCCGGCAGAGTTGGTGGCGAAGCTTTGCTTGGACGATGCAATCACAAGCCTCGAGCCTACATTGCTGATTAGCGGGGGTTTAAGTTTAGGAGCCCCCAATTAGTTAACCGGAGAATAATTTTATACAGTTATTTGATCATAATGTTTAATTCATGGTATCTGTTTTTTTTTTCCCAAATTTATGTTGATAATAATTGGTTGGTGAATCGGTGATGTGATGTCATATAATCTTATTTGTGTATGATTGATAAAGTAAAATACTTGAACTCCTCAAGATTGATCTTTTTTGGGTTGAAGAACTCTTTAATCTTGTGATTGTACATTTCTGTGTGTTGCGTTGGTGGTTGTTTTTTAACATGAACTGTACAACAGACAGAATTGTCGAGACGTAAAAACTGAAAAAAAAAAAAAAATGGGGTCCATAATCAGCGTAATTAATTGCATTTTGAAAAGGGGAAAACCCTATTGAGAGTTGCTTGAAAGTTCTTATGTTTCCCCTACATGAATTTCCCGCCCTTAGATTTTAATTAGGTCCCAAAAGAAGGTTCGATTAAATGTTCATAGTACCTTTCCCAGAAGCTCTGCTCATGCGTTATGACTTACGAATACACCCTAAGATCTCAATTCTCAACAACCAAACCAACACCTAAAAACCACAATCGACCCAAGCATCTGAATTACAACAAACATAGCACTGATTTTTGCTTGATTTATCATTCTTTACCGTCAGAAGCACGAAGAGAACCGAGCTGAACCGGTGCTTGAGTGCCCACTACCTTGGATGACCCATAAGTTGCAATGTTGATTCCCTCGGTCTTCTCCTTCTCAATCTGTTCTTTAATCCAAAAGTAGGTAATCCTCAGACCGTCCTAAAAAACAGTAATAAGAAGTTATACAGGAGCTATAGACGAAGAACACTTCTCCTGGACAGAAATCTACAAAACCAAACTCGTGTTTTAGTTTTTTTTTGTTTGTTTGTTTACCTTCAGTTTCATGGTTGGTGCCCATCCAAGCTTCTCCTTGATCAAGGTGTTGTCTGAGTTACGCCCCCGAACACCCTCTGGGCCGGGAATGTGATGGATAGGCAGCTTCTTGTCCTCAAAACCGAGTACAATTTCAGCCATCTCATTCATGCTAACCATCGCATTGCTTCCAATGTTCACTGGCTCCTTAAAGTCAGACTTTGTCAATCTGAAATGCCAAAATGAAATGAACAATTGAGAATAATCAGCACGTGAATTTGGAAATTTTAAGATTAGAATCATCAATGAAGGCAATTACCTAAGCACGCCTTCCACACATTCATCAATGAAGGTGAAAGACCGAGTCTGGAGCCCGTCTCCCCACATCTCAAACTTGTCGGTTGATGTAAGAGCTTTCCTGCAGAATGCAGCAGGAGCTTTCTCCCTTCCACAGTTCCACCTGAGCCACAAATACATGAAAATCCAAAGCACTCCTATAAGAAATTGTTGCAGGCAAAAATTGAGTTGAAATGTCTACCTTTCCATGTACCAAATGGACCGTAAATGTTGTGGAACCTTCCAACCCTGCACTCAATTCCAAAATCCCTGGTGTAATGTTTGCAGAGCTCTTCAGAAGCAAGTTTCTCCAACCCATATGCATCTTGAGGCTAAAAATCACAAATAAACGGAGAAATCAGTTCCATTTCCAGAGGCGAAAACACAAGACCGAGTTGAATAACGGATCTCAAGCTTCAAACCTCAGCAGGCCAGCCATCAGATTCCTTCAAGGTCACATTAGCGATCTCCAATTGCTTGAATTCTGGGTAAATACAAGCACTTGACGCATAAAAGAACCTGCAACTGTACATTTCCAATATAAACAACTACATATCACACCAACTGGAAAAAAAAAGTACTTTTAAAATTTTCCAAGGAGCCAAGCTAGGTGTCAACATTACAAATAACCTTTTGACGTCGTTAATTCTTGCAGCCTCTAGCATGTTGAAACTGATCATAGTGTTATTGTACATGATCAAAGAGTGATTGGACTGAATGAAGCCCATTCCACCCATATCAGCAGCAAGGTTAAACACATGATCAACTCCCTGAGTGACCTTGAAGCAGTTATCAATGACCTCATGACCCTGAGTCTGAGATCAACAAGGTGGAATTCATGACAGAACATGTCTTCATGCATGTGCTCATTTTTCTTCCAATCTGAAGCTATAATATAATGCCCTTCGCTCTTCAAACACCTAGCAATGTGGGAGGCGATGAAACCGCCATCCAGCACCCGCGATTGAGATCCTTAGTTTCTCGGATGGCTAGTAGGGCTCCCTCTCGAGTTTGTCATAGGTGTAGGAACCGTAGTTGAATTCGTCAGAACTTCCCATTTTGTACTGCAGAGAGATGATAAGAAACCTAACTCACAAGTAAAATTATGAGTGACATGAAGCAAAATTGATCTAGACTATACACTTATAAAATGGTCAATGTAAGGCATCATTTGTTACATATCTCCGTATATTACATGATTGTAAGAAATTATACAACTGCATTTAGGGGCAATTTGGGAAGTGGGAGTATATACTTCAGGAGATTATTTTGCAATTGATAACTTAAATCAGGAAATTCCAATCTCTTTTGTATGGGATGGGCTCCAGTAGAGTTGCAAAAAAACTCTATGGTTAGAGTTGGAGAGATGTCAGTAGTTAAATAAGATATCAATGGTTGAGATTAGATTTATCTCTCACCAAATCTAATTATGATTTTTTTCTTTTTAATTATTTTCCCTAGGGTTCACCAAATTACCATAGGATTTTAGAACTTTACCCATAGAGCTTTTGTATTATTTGCACTCATCCAAAAAATCAACCGAACAGTACCCAACTACAGTAATTAACAAGTGCAAGAATCTCGGAAGACAGTTAGTGCTTGTAATGATATGAAACTATTGAGCCTGTTTGGACTAGAAAATAATGAAAAGTCAAAAAGTAGACCAATATAATCATGTGTTCATATGTAGCCCCATTCTAACACATGGAGCCCTAACAAGAACATCTTAACAGAAAAAGCTTTCCCAAGAAGGCAGAATTTGAGAGATCAAGGATGGGAAAATCATACATCATACAATAGAAAACGTATATGAAATTCAAAAACATGGCATCCGGCTGATACTACATATGAATTTCAAAACAGACGGAAGATAAGAACCCTAAATCACACAAAATATGCAGAAAATATAAACGCTAAAATAGCAAAAAATTACTAATCAAACAAGCAAATCAGAGAAAATACATACAGAGGATTACAAGAATTGAAGGAGAATAGCCAAAGAAGAAAGAAAGAAAGAAGCAGACTTGACAAATGGTTTGAAAATGTATTTCACCTAATGGAAGTCGGAATTCTAAATTGTTCAGCGTTCAAAGGAAGAAGGCTGAAGATAGAAAAAGTAATGTGGAGCCGAAAGAGTAACGGGGGGAAACATGTGATCGGGTTGGGTGAGAACTGAGGAGTGAGGAAAGACAACTGGGGGCTGGTGAGCATTGATCAGTGATGTATGGAAGTTAAAAAAAAAAATAACAGGATCCTAAGTTAGTAATTTTAGCAAATGGTGGGGATTTTTATATTATACTTTAAAAGCATATAGTAAAAAGAAATCATTCATGTATTATTTTTAATCGAAAGACGGAGTTTCGATTTCCCTAATTTCATAAAGATTGAACTCTTCATGTCATAAGAATATGTGAACCTAATCAAGCCGGTTTACCTGGTTAGTGCGCTTTGCCGTCTAATTCATAGACCCGGGGTTTACCACCAAAGGTGGGTCCCTCGTTAAAAAAAATAAAGAATATGTAAACCTAAGTTCTCTTTCAAAAGGAATTTGTAAAATCAAGCAATTTTGTACCTAATCAATTGAGAGTCAAGATTGAACTCTTCATGTCATAAGAATTTTTGAACAAGTTCTCTTTCAAAATAATTTGTAAAACGAACCTAATCAACATTTGAGAGTCCAGATTGAACTTTTTATGTCATAAGAAAAGTGTTTTGAATGAGCTAAAGAAGGTGAATAAATATTGGATGATTAAACAAATTGCTTTTTAATACGAAATAGTATTTTTTTATTCAAATGAGCTTTAGATCCTGTTTGGATTGCCCGTGCATTATGTATCATTTATTCATTTTGCATTATTTTATTTGAATTTTAGTTAGCATTTATTTATTTTATTGTATTGATAAAAATCACTTCATTCAAACTCAAATATCATCCAACACAATAGAAGAGAGTCCAACAAGAATACTAGAAAACGAATCAAAACACACAGGAAAAGAAAAAAAGTTTGTAGCAAACCAATGAGCAACTCCATTGGCACCTCGACGCGTGAAAACCCAATCACGAGATGAAAACTCCCAAGCTTTTGCAAGAATGCAGGCTACAAATACTCCCACTAGCAATCTACTCAAAGAACCTCGCTTCAATTTTTTCACAAGAGGAAGGCAATCAGACTCCAGTACCACACGTTCCACCCCCGTGCTCCGCATTAAGTTCTAGACCCCATAAGAATGCTTACGCCTCCACAATTTCAACATCAGACCCATCTGAATGGGCTTCGAGCCAACAAACCTCAAAGCACCTGCAGAATCCCGGCCGATAACTCCAATTCCATATTTGTCGCCAGCAACCGAGGCATCACAATTAAATTTCACGAATCCAGCAGCCGACTTGCTCCACTTGGACAAGATAGTGGATTTTCCCACACTTATTAGATGGCGTAGCAACAAGTCAACAACCTCCTCAGCCAACAAAAGAGAACGACTTATCAAGTCTTCAACTTCAGTAGCAATCGAAGAGAAAATTTTGGCGTTTCGTGCATTCCACAGACCCCAACAGATAATGATCCATAACACAATATTTGGTTCTCTAAAAGTGTGAAACACACGGTCAACCCAGTCAACAAAACTGTGTAAACCCTTGTTTGTGGAGACCAAACTTCTGAACGACTTCCAAACTATCTTGGCCAGCTGGCACTCGAGAAAAACATGAATAGCTGTTTCACTTACACCACACAAGCTACAAAGAGGGCCATCAATGATTTTCTTCAGAAAAAGCCTCTCCTTGCATGGCAAAATATCTTTAGAAGCCCTCCATGCAAAATTTTGTATTCTCGATAAGACCAAAATCTTCCAAATACGTTTCCAAAAGGACCTTTGTGCACTGGATTCGGACGTCACCCAAACCATTTTGAAGATTCAACTCCCTCAATATCATATGGTAAGCTGGTTGGACAAAGTACTCCCCACTTTTCTCTTAATACCAACAGAGAGAGTCGAGCACACTGGAATCAATTAGATGAATTCTAAGTACTTCCTCTACATCAATAGGGAGTAACTTCTCATTAACTAAATCTTCCTTCTGTTTATTCCACTCCCAGTCTATAAGATCAAAGACCTGAAGATTATGATCATTATCTCCAGGAGACGACAACACCCAGAAAGAATTAGCACGAGGGATCCACCTATCTTTAAACACCTCAATTGAGCTTCCATTTTCAACTTGCCAAAACAATCCAACTTCTAACGCAAGCAACCCTCCCACTCATTATGCTTCTCCACATAAAACTAAAACTAGGGTTAAACCCTACCTTTGCATGCAAGAATAGTTAGCATTTATTTATTAGGATAAATATATGAGGAAGAGTTGCGTGCGAATGGGCGCCCAGGTGAGAATTGAGAATAAATCTCGCTCTTTCCTTCCAAAAAATCAACGTCCCTGATTAAGCATCCATTAAAAAAAATACGGCACGGGCGAATTTTTCCCGTACTATTCCCGTATTTTTCAATAAAATACGGTATTGACGAATTTTTCCCGTATTATTCACGAATTTTTCGAAAAATACGTTTTTATGAGACACGTCCAGTTTGTTCATCAAAAATAGTGATTTGTTCATCGATATACCTTTATTTATTCATTGATATAACTTGTTTGTTCATTGATATATATCCATATTTGTTCATTGATATACTCATATTTGTTCATTGATATAACCTTGTTTGTTCATTGATATACTCTATTTGTTCATGGATATACCCCTATTTGTTCATTGTCATAACCTTTTTTTGTTCATTGATATAACTTTTGTTTGTGCATTATTTGTTCATTGATATACCCTTTTTGTTCATGAATATACCCTTATTTGTTCATTGATATAACCTTTTTTGTTCATTGATATAACCTTGTTTGTCCATTATTTGTTCATTGATATACCATATTTGTTCATGAATATACTGCTATTTGTTCATTGATATAACCAAAATATAGTACCAAAATAAGATAATTTTGATTTAGAAACTTGAATGCAAAGGATAATAGATAAAGAATCTGACTTTGCAATAATATGGTGTATGCTAAGAGAACGAGATAGCAAAAAATCGAAGAGGAGTGCTTGTGCCTTATTTAGCTATGAACAAATTGATGTTATTAATGAACAAATATGCATATAGCAATGAACAAATTGAGGTTACTATTGAACAAATATGCATCTAGCAATGAACAATTATATGAAAAAAGCAATGAACAAATATGCATAAACCAATGAACAAATTGATGTTACTAGTGAACAAATATGCACAAATCGATGAACAAATATGCCAAAACCAATGAACAAATATTTTCGCTTTTTATAAACAAAATCACAATGTTGATGAACATATTACATGCAATTTTGATACACATTTGTTCTTTTTTTATGTACAAACAATATATTTTTGATGCACAAGCAGTAGTTATTTATTGCACAAAATCACAGTTTTGATGAACAAAATCATAGTGTTGATGAACAAATCTATATTATTGATGAACAAATCCACAATATTAATGAACAATTTGGGCGCGCGTCCTATTTCCATTTTTTTTTTCAAAAATACGCGAATAATTCGCTCGTACCGTTTTTTCTCCTTTTTAAGTGAAATGATCGACATCTTTGATTTTTCTTCATCCAACGGCTCTTGTTCTTTCTTATTTCGCACCTGGGCGCCCATTCGCACCTAAACCGGACCCTAAATATATAATGTTTAGATCGATAGGTGGATTTTTATAATTTTCATATATAATGGGTAGTTAAGTGGAAATTCGATCAAAATATTGTAATGGAAGTGTAATTTACCCAAAAGTAGATCCTGCAGTGTAAGGAGATGATGATTTTACGATTTTACCCCATCAAAAAAAAAAAGAGAGAAGCAAAAACGATAGCAAACGAGAGAGTTGAGCTTGAGGTGAGAGAAAAGCGGACGAGGAGAATGGATAGAGTGTTTTCAGTAGATGAAATCCCCGACCAGTTTTGGTCGCCGCCGGCGCCATCTCACCCTCCGCTTTCGGCTTCGGTTCCGGCGGCGGAGGATCCGCAGATGAAACGCAGCGATTCGGAATGGGCGTTTGAGATGTTCCTCCGGGAAGCAGCGACTACTCCACTATCGGAGACGAATTGTCCCTTGAAATCGATCGGTGAAAACGACGTCGTCGAGATCAACGATCACCAGCATAAGAACAGTACAGACGGCTATCATCATGACATAATCCAGAGTTTAAATCAAACTAATTGTGCTGCTTCTCAGCCTAGTGACATTAGGTCAAAACCGGCGTCGGCAGTCTCGACGACGTCGTTGAGCACGAAATCGAGTGCTTCTATTGATTCAGACAAGTACCAAGCCTTGCTCGAGAGCCGCCTCAATTTGGCTTGCGCCGCCGTTGCATCGACTAGGGTTTATCCTCTATCTCTCTATCTCTTTGATATCAGGCTTTGTATTTTTTGTGTTTTTTTTTTCCGGAGTTTTCTTTGGATAGATAGCACATTTGCACTTGCTTTCTCTTCCGTTTGCTGTTAATTTGCAGGGTCTATCCATCATCGAATTTAAAATGTCTGATCTAATTTAGGTTCTCATTTTGGAGTTCTGGATTTGAATGTCACTCTGTCATTGCTTGTTACCTTCATGAGGCTAATTAACATGAAGAATGTGGTTTGCTTAACTTCTGCTAATAGTAGTGGGTACTACAGATGAGCATCTGTTGTGTAGGAAAGTTTTCATCACAATTCATATGATCTATAATATCTTGTTTAATGTTTGTGTTGTGGGAGTCAACCTGCTTCTTGTATATCATCATCTCCTTACTCTGCAAGGTCCAAGTACTTTTCCTGCAATGCTTAAAAATATAATTTGATTTACTTGTTAAACTTAGCAAGCTGCAAATTTAACTACATCTAGTTGAGTTCTTCATTTTTCATATTTTCCTACACTGTAGCCGCTTCATTGTTTGTTATACTCACAAATTATTTGCTAGTTTTTGGACCATTGAATGTAAGAAAAATTTGTAGTTTGCCTCGTTCCTGCTTATTGTAAGATTATTGCCCTAGCATAACTATTTAGAAATTTTCTGCTGGATTCTACCATATACACTTGATATAAAGATGACAAGTTCAAAGAGATGAGTGCCTTTAGCCTGTCCTCTAAATGAGCAGGCCTACATTGTTCTCTTTTGAAACTTTCTTGCTTTCCATAATTATGGGTCAAGATAACAAAATCTAGATGTTTTATTCTTATCAATATGCCTAACAGCCTAAGGATGATTATATTGGGTGAACTGTCATATAAAGAAGTCCTTCTGTTCTCTTGAGTTGGATGGTTCAGTTTTAAGTAGTGTTATGCCTGTTTTAATCTTTATTGTGATTCAAATGGACGGATTTGTTGTTCAGTACCCTTTTCAGTCATTTGTTAACCAGCTAATCTTTTCTCTTAATGCATGATTGTGTCCTTTCTGCGCCTTTATGATTAAGTCTGCAAATTTGCCTAGACTCTTACTGTAAGAGTGTGACAGTGTCTGTAATATATCCTGTGATCACAGATACAAATTGACATGCTAGTTACTGTAACAGAGATGGGCAATCTTGGTTTTGCATAACATCAACTTTGACCTTTAGGCTGTAAATATTTTTCATCTTTTTCATATAGGCACCTTATGTTGTGGGCCAGAGTTCATCTGCAGCAATCGAGAGCACATCACAAGGATCAGGTGATTCAAAATCAGCAGCTGAAGCCCCTGGCAAAGGTTTGTGCTTGCAAAATGTGTGGACAATTTTTTATTATTGAATGTGTATGAATATCAAGGTGCAATCAATCTGCAAAGTTTTCATTTCCATAATAGTTTAATTGTTCTTATAAAAAATGATGTAATTACTTGGGAGTTTGCTTATGCTTGAATACCTTGGCACCAAGATGCGTCTGTGTGTTGGTTTCATAAATGAAAATGGAGCCAAAACACTTATTTCACGTACTATGATACAAAGATCTCATGCAGTCATGATCCCAGAATGGGCTATCTAACATCTGAGCAATCTAATGTTGCAGTCTTTGCAGAACTAGATTAACCAAGTTTCTAGGCAATTCTTTCTGGAATTTAACTTTCAAGACTAAATTCCTCCTTTCCTTTTAATACTTCTTCACTTCTCACTGGATCCAGTTCAATATATTTTAGGATCACAAGAGAAGGATGCTGAAGGACCTATTGTAAGTCCTTCGTTGCCTGCAATGCCCAAGAAAATTGTGGCTCAAATTAAACCAGCAACAAGTGGTTCATCAAGAGAGCTATCAGATGATGATGAGGCTGAAGGTGAAAATGAAACTAATGACAATGCGGATCCATCTGATGTAAAGCGTGTAAGAAGGTCTGAGATGGGTCCGTTTAAGACATTGGTCTTATCTCTTGTTTTGTCAAAGCTTAGTCTTTCAACTTCAGAGATAGCCCAGAACTTTGTTTCTCATGCCTTTATAAGCAGAGAATCTTAACCTTACTGATTGTAGCTAGTGTTTTTCTTTATACATCAGAATGATTTCAAACAGAGAGTCAGCTAGACGCTCCAGGAGGAGAAAACAGGCACATCTCACTGAACTTGAGACACAGGCTTGTCTGCTGCTCCTTCTCTGTCTATTACTATGTTCATAATCCATTTCTCTTGTTTCTCTTACCTTATTTCCATTGCATTGACATCATACTATAGGTTTCTCAGCTTAAAGTTGAGAATTCTTCCTTATTGGAACGCCTTACTGACATAAGCCATAAGTACAATGAAGCTGCTGTTGACAATAGAGTCTTGAAAGCCGACATTGAAACATTAAGAGCAAAGGTATATTTATAAACAGAGTCCCATTTGATTGAATGGTGATTTGAGTCTCATATTTTTCTTCTCTTTCAGGTAAAGATGGCTGAGGAGACGGTCAAGAGAGTTACAGGCATGAACCCTTTATTACAAGCCATGTCTGAGATATCCACAGTGAGCTTTCCAAGTTTCAGTGCAAGTCCTACCAATTCAGCCGATGCTGCTGTTCCAGATCATGGCAACCCAAGTCAGCATCTCTACAATCCTCCTCCTGCACCTTTAAACCCGATTCCAGCTCCTCCTCTCCCTAGGGTTCAAACAGGCATCACTCCTGAGGTAGTTTCGGTTCAAAGCGTACTTCCACCAGAACAGGCAACTCCAGTAGTTGGGGTTAATGAAATGGAAGGAGCAACTTCAATGCAGAGAGTGGCCAGTTTGGAGCACCTCCAGAGGAGGATCCGAGGTGGGGTTAATCGAACTGATTAGGGGAACCAAGTGAAACCTCAATCTATAATATAAGAAGCCTAGTGGCTATGTATTCCTATACTCCCCATCTTCATCATTCAACCTTCTTTATGAATCCTTCATTGTCCATGTAAAGTATAGGCTATATGCTCACTTTATGTTTTTTTTTGTGCATCCTAAACTAGAGATCAGTGACTCGGTGAGCCCTAGACTGCCGTATTGGCGTAACTAGGAATTTTATTATTGACCATTTTATGTAAAGAAGAAAAAATGATGCAGAGAGATTACAGTATTTACATCCAAAAAAAAATAAAATGTGTTATCTCATCGTTACCAAAACTTTTGTTTTAAAGAAGAAAATATCCACTAAAAAACAGACGACTTTGGTGGTGATGATAATGGGACCGTTGATTATATATCCTACAACACACTCTCTCTCGGAGCTCCAAAGCTGATAATAGAATAGCCAACTGGAATATCTCTCTCTATCCTAAACGAGATCCATCCATGGCGATCTCACCAGCATCTCTCTATCTTCCTCTGAACCCAAAAGTCTCCCCTTCGTTCTCCCTCTCCTCATCGAACTCCTCCTTCATCAGCCCCAGCTGCAGATTCTTCGGGTTGGGGAATACCAGCAACCGGGCACTGGTGACCCGAACAAGACCCGGAAATGGGAGGCGGAAGCGGTTCTCTTGTAGCTGCCTTTTCGGCCTGGGGGTGCCGGAGCTCGCTGTCATCGCCGGCGTCGCCGCCCTTGTTTTCGGCCCCAAGAAGTTGCCCGAGGTTGGGAAGAGTATTGGCAAAACCGTGAAAAGTTTTCAACAGGTTAGTGCTAGAAGAACAGAAATGCAATTGGAATTAGGGTTTTTAGTTTGTTCTGATGGGCAATTTTAGATTTCAAATGGGTGGTAATAATAGTTTCTTTTGACTTGGAGTTTGTTAAGCAGCCCCACTTTGATTTAATGTTTGGTAATCTCTGGTAAATGTTCTAACTTGTTCTAGTTACTAGCATTCAACTACAAAAAGGATCCTCATGAACATCTTGGATCTACTGCAGGCTGATTTGTAATGAATTATGAATCCTCATACTTCATAAATGTTGATTCCCTTGTAGGCGGCAAAAGAGTTCGAGTCTGAGCTCAAAAAGGATCCTGAATCAGTGGTTGAAGAACCCACTGCTGTTCGCCAAGGACAGCAAGAAGATGCAACCACCGTCTCAACCACCAAGGATAACGTATGAAGCAGCACATTACTTTCTAGCATGTGTAATACAAATGATATTTTGCGAGCAGAATAGATTACTGTAGTTCTTAGAAAGTATGTTGTTCTGCTCTTGAGAGTTAACTGTATTTCAGAGCAAAGAATGTTGGTGTCAGTATACCTTTTTATCTCTGCAATCTAAATTTTTATGATGCAATTTTAAACACCTTGCAAGCCTCCGAATGAGAAGAAATTACTGCTCAAATCCTCCACATAAACGCCCCAAGTGTAATGAAAGAAAAAGAGCACACAAATTCGTTTTGTTTTGGTGAAATTGTCAAGCAAGAGTGGAAAGTATTCATCTGGCTTATAAGGAATAAATTAATGTTCTATGATCTTAGTATCTTACATCTCCAAGCTTCTGAAAAGACAACTAAGAGCAACAATCCCACAAGAAATCAGCGCCTACAAGAGCAAGACCCAGTGTACAACAAACTACAAAACAATGTCCTTGAACCATTTCCCATATCCCATTACTCAAACTGTACATATTCTTTTACCTTCTCTTTTCCCCTCTTCTCTTTTGTAAATGAAAGATACATCTTCAATGAACAAGACCATCAAAATTACGGTACACCCACCCTAATTATTCATCAGAAGATGTTCCCATGCATGGCAGGGAAAACCCAAATTAGCATTCAACTATTTGCACTTGAAAAGCTTTCCTACCTGCCTTCTTTATGGTATATAGCCACTTTCTACCCAAAAAAAAACCCATTAATGGTTAATCTAAGTGGCACCAGAACTTGCAGTAACTCCAGTTCCATCTTTCAACCCTTGAAGACAAAGGTGAAGCGTTTTCTGGATCCCGTCTGCAACCAATTTTAGCCTCCCTTGAGAAATATCTCCTCCTCCTCCATTTGCAAATCCTTGCACTTCCAAAGTACGAGCCACCCTTTGCTTGCACTTCTCCCATTCTTCAACCCTAAACCAACAAGCCCGTCCTCCATGGCTTCCCTCCATACCCAGAAAAGAAACACTTGGATTTTCCCCAAACGAGTACCTTAACCTCACTGAAACACAGTAAGGTAGCCAAGCAGCGCCTCCAGCAGCATTGACATGAGGTATGTGAGCAGAATCAAGAACAACAGTGAGTCCAAAATCAACGGTGCTATGAGGACGATCATATTGGATGTTGCTTTTGGTTGCAGATAGATTTCCAGAATTTCCATCCATGTTTAAGCCACAATGGTTTTCAAGGCAAAGCTCGATACGAGGCTTTTGAGTTGGGGCGGCAGCATCTCCTCCTTGTGGTTGCGACATGTTTTTTTTCCATGTTATGAGCTTCAGGAATTCTCTTAAGACGGATATGGGTAAAGTGAGGAGAGTAATGAATGAGGCAACACGGGAAGCGTCATAAGGCTCAGATGCCACACGGCGGCTGAAGTAATCACATATCTCGGATATTTCAGACTGAGCTAATTCCTCTTGAGCTGCAGCTGAGTTCTGTTGCTGCTGCTGCTGTTGGTGATGGAACCGTTTTACACTCAGAACTTGGAGTAGAAGTTGGACTCTGTGAACGCTTACAGCAAATACATAGCCTCTGTAGGAAAGGAAGGACATTAATCAGGTCTAACTCATAGTGAACTTCAATACATAAATTATTTAAAAAATCCCCTCCTTGAACTATATGGGACAATGTCGATTTATAGGTTGTCTAGTTAATGCAAAATTATGGAGGGGACTAATTACCAAAAATAGGCCAACTTAAGAGGTCATTTGCAAAAACAACCAATTGAGTATCACAGTTTAATAAAAATGGCATGCAAACTTTAGTAATATAACATGTCAACTTTAACTAATGACTTGTTTTTTGAGTTGACCACTTAATCTACGTTTTTCTCATGGAGACTAAACATGCATTTATATTAGAGACATTTGCAAAGATAGGCCAACAAATCAACAACCTTTGACACAAATGGGTAAACTATATCCCACCTAAGAAAAAATCAGGTCTAATTTTGCAAGTTGTGCTTTGAGTTGGCCTACTTTTGCAGATTGTGGTTTAAGTTAGCACAAAAAGATCAACTGTATGTCATAACAAAAACCAAGTCTATTTTTGCAAGTAGTGCTTTAAGTTGGGCTATATTTGCTATTTATGGCTTATGATGGCCTATTGCACTACGCTTCTCTTTATAGAAACTAAGACTTATCAAGACTTGATTAGGTCATACCCCACGAAAAACCGCAATGCTGGCTGCTCTTGGTCCAAATTCAACAATGCACCTTCATTTTCTTTCAAAATGGAACCCAGAATCTCCTTCAGAAGATCAGGCAACTGCGCAAAAAGCCATAGCACTCCAAGATATTTGAGAATCCCTCTTAGAACCTTTTTAAGGGCAACAAGAGGAACCCATCCACCTCCATATCCTCCATCATCCCCAAGCCCTATTATAGCGGTATTCAATTCGCCTTTTACATGAGCAGGAACACCTGCACCCGGTGATCTCCTCAAAGGCAACACAGAACCCATGGCAGCCAAATTTGAGGACGCTGCAAGGGCATTAGCCACGCGGGCCACCCCACTTCCTGGCCTTGGAAATCCAGAAGAAATTGGAAGGTTAACTCTTCCTCCATTACTATTTGCAATTTGTGAAACTGAACTTGTGGCTGGATTATTCGGATTCAACAGTGAAACTGGTTGGTGTCCACCTGTGAAATTCGGTTCCAAGCCATTCAGCTCTTGAGCGACATGCTCCATGATGAAAGGTCTGAATTGAGGGCAAGGTAATGACCCTCCAACTGAAGGGCCACCCTTTGGTGGGGTTGCTGGTTGGAGCCAGACCTGATCTCCAGCAAAGCACCGCATGTCAACTGCAAAATTCTTCCTATAGACAATTCGAATCCAATAAGGGCCTCTTAAGACTACGGAAACATCAATTGGCAAGAGTGAGCTAGGAACAATGCCTGAGCTACCCCGACCAGCAGCAGCAGCAGCTGCCAGCATGGCAGCACTGTGAAGACTGTGACTTGCAAGAGCACTGACAGTCGCTGATGCGATAGAGTTCCCTACAGGAGTAGCCTGACTAGCATTTGTCAATGAATTATTTGGTGTAGCTCCTTGAGATGGTAGATATGTGTTTTGCTTAGATACAGAAGAAAGAGAAGCTGCCATTCCAGGAACTACTGTGGCCTGACCAGCACGAGCAGGCCTAGTCGCTGCTGCAAGTGCATGTAAGGGTCCAGCTGTGAGCCGAATACAGTCCAAAAGTGATGTAACTTCACCACCATTAATGAAGTCTTCCAAGAACTGCAGTAGAGAGGTGTGGTAAATTATGTAAGCCTCTGTACTCAGTAGCAATTACAACTGCATAACGAAAAGCAAAGGCTTTGCTTGACAATCAATTTTATGAAACTTCTAGTTATAACAAGGTTTTATGATAAAAAGTAGTTTTAACAATTTGGAATTTGTGTGGTTTTGAAGTTTTAGTTTGTGTGGTGTTTCTAAGACTTCTGTTTAAAAATGACATTATTTGTAAGAAATACTTGGTATATACCAAACATACTTTTTGCAAATAAGTATTTATAACTAGAAATGTGATTATAATGTGTAATGGCAAACATACCCTATTGGAAAACCACCATAGAGAACAATCAAAAAAAATTAAGGAAAAAGAAGACACCAACAATGAGAGGTTAAAGAAGAAAAATACCTTAGTATGTGGCCATAGACCATCAGGAGAAACATGCATAGTGCACCCATCTTTACTAGATTCCCACTCAACAACAAAACGGGCTAAGACTCCAGAACCAAAGCTAAACCACAAACTCATAAGCCCAACAGCTTCAATTCTAAACGCTTTTTTCATCTGTTCAGAATATTTTTCATTCCCATCAGGACCTTTAGCGACATTGATCGCCTTAAAATCCGTGTTTGCAGCAGCTTCTTCTACTCTTTCTTCTGGTCGTACTCCTAATAGCTTCCGCATTCCCAGAGCAAACGTTCTAGCATTAGAGAGCCTGCGAATGTCTGCCACAAGTTTCTTAACACTATCATCTTCAACAGATTGATAACTGAGTACAACGCCTTCAGAATCATAACGTATATGAGAATCCAGATCAGTTGTATTAGCAATGCGGACACCATTACCCCATGGAGTACTACTACCTCCTTTTAGAAGCTCCCACAAGTCCCTAAAGTGCTGATCATTAATCTTAACATCCCAATACAAACTTCCAGGCCTGCCAAGCCGAAGACAGATGTGAGGCCAAGAAGCCCCCTTGGCTGAAGGGAGCCGAAACCAAATATTTGAAAATCCATTTCCAAGACCTACTTCTTCAACATACGGAATATCAAGCATGTCCATTTGGCTAGTAAGACGAGCATGCTTGATACACAGTGAGCAATGTCTGAATACATTTAGTAGCACTGCTGCATATGTAATAGGTGGTGCATTTCCTTTATTTGCTTCAGCAATGAGATCACCGTAACTGTAACTTCCGCGTCTGCCCACTTGGTCCAACAAGACAAGTGCGTTGCATGTAGACTCTTGATTTGATTTAGACAATTTCCTTCTCTTGTAAAGCGAGTTATCAATGTCTCGATCTTGAAGTGATGGCAGCATATCCAACATATCCATAACTGTTCTCTTTCTTGAATTCTTGCCTTGTTTTACAAGAGCTAGTGCACCTGCATTTTGATCTGCTCCAGAATCCTCAGACTGGGCTGAAATATCATCCAAAATTATAGTTAATACACACACATATATTAAATAATACACACACACACACACACACAGTTTTTCACATAGTCATAAATAAACACCACCAACTAAGATAAGGCTTATCAGGAATCTTACATACGGGGGTTGCAGCCATGGAATTAGATGTAGGGGATTTAGTAGATCCACCATATTTGCCATTTAATGAGTTTCTGAGTGTGCTAGACTTCCCATTAAACAAAGACAATTGAGAGCCAATGTGTCGAGATTGTGAAGGAAGTTGGGATGATCGTCCCCAATTTGCCGCTTCTCTTGAAGTACCATTCAATAAAAGCAGATGGTCTTCATCCAAAGCCCTCAAAGAGCTGACTTCGGCAGACAAGGGGGATCTAAGAGATGCCAGATCCTGCTCTGACTTTGACTGTTGTATTTTTTGTCCAGCACTGCTCATCCCTTTAAATGTAGAAAGTGAACCTACTGAACTAGATGGATTTGAGCCTTTATAATTGAATGGAAGCACAGAGCCATTATAGTTACCACCTAAACCAGAAGCTCTTGTGGAAGTGTTCACATTTGATGGCTCGTGCTTTGTTGAAGGCATTCCAGCATTACCACCTTGGAGGCCAAAAGATGATGTCTGGGAAGCATTTAGTGATGGATAAGTATTATGACTAGATGTGCCTTTCTCAAGCCCAAATGTTTCATCTACCAGTGAGGAGAAACTAGATGTATGACATGCAGATAACTGCATTGATGTTTCAAGGGCAAAATCAGAAAGCACACCATGCTCTGAAGATTGATTAGAACATCTGGAAACATTTAAAAGCTTTGCCAATTTTCCCCAGTCAAGGAGATTTAAATGCATTTCATCCTCTATAATCTGCATCTGAGTAATGTCGATTTTCTTGGCACGTGCAACGTTAAGCGTGTTGGACTTGCCAGAGTGTTGAGATTGTGTCTCTATCAATTTAAAAAGAGGCTTGAAATCCTTGTCTGGTTGCATTAACAAAAAGTAAGAGCCTCCATACTCAGGAAACCCCATGAGCAGATAGTTTGACCCATTCAAAATGTTTTTAGGCACCTTGACTGCAGGGAAACCATCTTCAAATACCTGAAGTAAAATCCAGCAATATTAACATTTCCATGACGATTAGAAAAATGAAACATTAGAATATTGTCTGACGTTATATGAAATTTATTTATGAGCCAAGCAACAAATGAGAGTAGAGCACAAGGTGGTAGAACAGAAAACTGACTGGAAAACTCTATGAACCAAGGATTCATCAATATAATAAAGTTTATCATTCTAACAAGATTTTAGGTGCTTCAAACAAAAGCAAATTTCTCGATTGAAAAGTTTTTAGAGATGTCTAGAAGGCATGAGTGTATGATTGAGACTCATACTCCACAGTCAACATCCTAGAAAACAAGCTCTTCCTCATTTGAAAGAGTGATAGTGCTTGCATGAGGTCACTGTTTTAAGGTTACAGCAATACTATAGATCAGTTCACAAGCAGATGTTCAAAATCCAACTACTGATAAAATAATACTATTAGATTACTGAAACTATTGATGCACTGCGAAAAACTCATATTGCTACCTGAAGGCCCAGGAACTTGCCAATTGATGCAAACAACCGTAAAATAGATCTGGATCTCAAGCTAACAAAAACTTCAACAGCACTTGAACTTCCCTGATTTAAAACTTCTGCTGAATCCAACAATATTGATGGAGAAATAACATTTCTGGATGATTGAAGAAGATACCTTCCATTCCTGTAAAACAAAATCAGACTAAGATTTCTATATTGAGACATTAGAGGTGTTACAAAGCACCAAGGAGTTAAAAAGATTATGATTGTTATTCTGTTCCAAAAAAGGAATTCAAACACCACCACCAATAGAATTACTTTTGAACCAACGTACACTTGTAATATAGCTTCATAAAGCATCTCAATCAAAATTAGAATCTTGTGCTATGGAAGACTCATTTTCACACATATAGATATTGTTAATTACACAGTTGATCGATCATTCCTCAGGTTGTGTATGTATGGTCTCCTTTATCAGGCAACTACAGAAAACTTTCACATCATGCAGAGGGACTTAATAAACTCAAATAACATGTTGCCATTCTATTGAAGATTCAATAGACTAGTGTAAACCATTTCGTCTCCACTTTTGAATGATTCCATTTGGAATACACCATGTTCTCAAAATAATGATGGGTATCTTCCAACTAATTCAAAAAGACAGAAGTCTTATTTAAATCAGCCCTCCTTTATTTTCACCATTTCAGTCATTTGACTCCACAGAATTAAAAACTATTCTCAAACAGAAAACACTAAAATTTTGAATAATCTTAATTAAAAGAACTACAGGCTTCCAGCATCATTCAATAAATTCAGTATTTCAGGATAGTAAAGAGAAGAAACCTTATATTTATGCCAAGAATAAAAAAAGATGACCCATATGCCCGCACATGTAATACCTCCTGCCCTTCAGATTCTTTGCCACTAGGCTTGTCATATTTCTGCATTCAGAATTAATATTAAAAAATCAATAAAATAGAAGAGCATTACATATTAACTTCCACATGCTATCAAGGAGCAGATTTCTTTAGTAAGAAGGTGTGAGAGACAAACTGACCTTTTGAAGGTCAAGCTCTGTGTCATCCATGCAGCAACGAAGAGCAACATCACCAGGAGCTTGACAAATTTGGCTATTCTTCATCAGCTCCTTCTGAATTTCAAGTAACCGAGTATATCTATTACAACATATAGCCTTCAAAAGCAGTTTCTCAACATCAATGCAGCTTTGGTCAAGGAATAACTCTGCCTCCTTCCCTGAAGAAGGATCAATGACAAATGAGCTGTGTGTACATTTTATGTGTAGGTCTGAACCTGGTTCAATTTTTATAAAAGGACATGACCCTGCGTCTGATGCATTAGAGCTTTTCTCCAGATCCAACCAATATATGATCTTTACTCCTGGAGTACGCTGGCCAGACGGATCCAGTTCTCCATCTTGCGTTGTTTGCACAGAACTAGCATTTCCTTGGCCTGTAGTACTATCAGATATTAGCTCAAACTTTATTGCATCTCTCCATCTTCCCTGTCGTAGTGTATGAACTTGTCTGATCACAGTATCCATGATGAGTGCTACACAGAACTCATGCAAAACTGAGTAGAGAGTCATGAACGGATTTTCAGCTGCTGCCATCCTGCGCTCTAAATCATCACCTAAAGCTAGTCGCCGCAACTCCTCAAGTTTCACGGGCCCACTACTCTCGCCAACAAGCAGATCCATATGCAATATCCTCCATAGTGATAAGTGGCCTCTGTAACCAAGAGTAACTAGGACTTCAAATTCCCCATCCACACGTAACAAAGCTGTTCCTTTTGTTACTTTAACCTCAGAAACCTCCTTTGGAATGGAAACCTCAAGAAGCTTAGATCGCACAAGGGTATCCAACTTTTGTAAAGCAGGCTTCTGTTGAACCTCATTTAAGGAGCTTTGTACACCCACGTCTTCCACGCATTTAGGTAAACGCTGATAGGATCCTGTAAGGAGGACTTCAATGGCAGATGGCACATCATACATAGGAGCACGTGCTTGCTGCAAACCCTCATGCATGAAAAATAAAGAATCTGCAGCTTGCGTGAAACAAGTCTCATGACTTGATAAGGTTGACTGAAGTTGTTGACAATATTGGATCAAAGGAACCTAGAACACCAAACCAATTTTTATAATGTAAATTTGATCTACTATAAAATAAAGCAGAATGAGTTCCTGACTGGCAAAGAGGCAAAAAAACAAAAAAAAGACCCACAATATATGAAAACCAACTTCAGCATGAAGCTGAATATCACAAATATATTCGACCATAAAAAGTATCACAAATATAAGCAAGAACATAATGATGAAAGAAAATATCCAGCTACTAAGGAATTAATACTTAAACATACCAAGAGAGATGATCACTCCCTAACATGTCAGCAATGCAATGAAATTAACTCACAACTTCCATAAAAAAAGAGTGAAGCATGTTCTCGGTAACTTCCCATCTTTCTCTTAATAATTTTTATAGACTATGGCAGGACAGATTTTTACAGCCTGAAATATCAACTATTATGACTAATTGGTAAAAGAAGTCACATCATACATGAATGTCACTAGTTTCTAAATCTTGAAACTTCTAGTACGCGGTAAGGATGTGTAGCATGTCTCCTGCAATAAGCAAACTGAAATTTTCATAAAGCCGTGATTGTGTTCGAGTATGGTCTTCCAAGTAGGTCCTTAAAAGTATATAACATTACGTGAAGGAAACCATCAAACTTATAACTTTGGGAATCCACGCACATTGCTAACTGAAATTGATCGCTGATTGAATTAAGCGTACGTTGCAAAGCAAAAATTCATTCAACTTTACAAGTATGCAGATTTCAAAAGATTCAATTGCAGTGGCTATAAGAAATCAAAACACCAAACAGTGGATTGGGGAGAAAGAGAAAAACCTGTTGGCACCACTTAGCAAGAACATTGAGCCGAAGCATACGCTGCTGGGTCTTGACAATATACTTCAGAAGACTAATCTTCTTCTCGGTATCAGAAAGGTCCGAGGATTTAGATTTCTCCACCAATTCCCTCAACGAGAGAAACGATTCCTCGGCAGCTCGGCTAACAAGAGATGAGAACTCCACCGTTTGCTGCCCCAGTTCCGCCATTTTCGTTCCCCTCTTATTCCTCTCTTTCTTTCTTCTGGTCCTTGTTCGGCCACAAGTAGCCGATTTCACAAACGGATAATTTGTGAGATCTAACGAAGGCGAATCGAATTGAACTTAGGGTTTTCAACGGGAAAAAATCACGGAACCCTAGAGAAAGTCCGGCTGTGTGATTCGACGGCGGCGGTGGCGGTGGCGGCGGCAGAAGAATTGGAAGAAGGGAGGGAAGAGAAAAGCATATTTGCTCTGTCTCCCAGTCTAGAAAGTGCGAATTGGGAGATTGAGATTTGAGACAGAGAATGGAAATTTGGAGGTGTCCAAATAGAAGAGGGAGAGAGAAACCCCCAATTTCCGAACTGTTTGGTTGCTTGTGAATTTCTTCTTTTATTTTATTTTTTTCCCGATTTGGGTTGAATTCCACTGGAGTAGATTTTTTCGTCAAACAATAATATCGATAGTCTTCTAGAGTTTGTTTTGAAAATTACTAAGGTAAATATTAGGTTATCAATATTATAAGATTGATCTAAATAAAATGTGTGCAAATCGAGGAATAAGATTTTTTACATCAAATATAATCGAATTTGTTTCCCCAAGAAACTTTCCCAAACTCGTTTTAAATTGGTTGAATTAGTTTCTGGTAGTCGACGAAACGGAAGAGATACCTTCGACCCCATATGACCAGAGTGAAAAAAGCATCAATTGCTAATGTGATAGAGAGCCCAACAATGGCCCATTAATGCTAAAAAAAGGCTACGCCTTTTTGCACACTATATTTGAGCTTTTTGCACCACTGCACATTGTGCCGTAACGATTTCACGCAATACCATGCCGTAACATAAAAATATATTAAAATAAGATATTCTAATCTCGTTTAAAATTTCTTGTGTAACGTTTAAATACTACGGCACAAAGAAGCGTAATATTACAGCACAAAGAAGCGTGAAATGTAAATTCTCTACAACAAAATGGACCGGACTGAAAATTGGCATTGGGCCGGCCCATCAGATATCACGGCACCACATGCAGTGAGATCACTACACAACGTGCAGTGAGATTACTACACCACGTGCAGTGATATTAGACACCCAAAAGTTTTATCACGTTTGAAATTGGGCCGGCCCATTAGTATGTTTTTCTATTTTATTAATTAATTTGATATTATTAATTGATTATTTTATGTTTTAGTGGTTAATATTTTCAATTGGATTTTTTTATAATTTCTTAGCATTATTATATGGATTGATAATAATTATTTTATGTAATTGTTTACAATTCGAAATCATTTATAGTTATGATCATAATAAATTTTATATACTTTACCTAAGAATGAACGATTCTAAATGAATATAATGTTTTCTTATAAGAATGAATGATTCTAAATGAATATAACGATTTCTTATAAGAATCGGTCATTCTAAATGACCGATTCTTAATGAATATATCAATTTCATAAAAGAATGAACGATTCTAAAGGAATAAAGCGATTTCTTATAAGAATGAACGATTTCTAAAGTAATATAACGATTTCTTATAAGATTGAACGATTCTAAAGGAATATATTAATTTCTTATAAGAATGAACGATTTTAAAGGAATATATTAATTTCTTATAAGAATGAACGATTCTAAAGGAATATAATAATTTCTTATAATAATGAACGATTCTAAAGGAATAAAACGGTTTCTTATAAGAATGAACGATTTCTAAGGAAATATAACGATTTCTTATAAAAATAAACGATTCTTAAGGAATATATCGATTTCTTATATGAATGAACGATTCTAAAGGAGTATAACGATTTCTTATAAGAATGAACGATTCTAAAGAAATATAACGATTTCATATAAGAATGAACGATTCTAAGGTAATAAAACGATTTCTTAAAAGACTAACGATTCTAAATGAATATAACGCTTTCTTATAAGAATGAACGATTTCTAAAGGAATAAAACGATTTTGTTGAGCAAAAATGTACACAAAATTGCAAAACACATTTAAATTATTTTTATTTTAGTTCGACCCTCTCTTTTGACTCTTTTGATTAAAAGTAGTACCGATACAAAGTATTAAGTGTTTTTTATGATTTGGGCTGCACCCAATTTTGATGGATTGCCTACATATCTCTTTAAAGAGAATCAAGTCTTACGTAGTTCAAAGTGTTTTAATTTAAGTTTTGTTTGGTTTGATTTTCACGCATCAATGGAACGAACCCGAACCCACCTTCTAGGAAGGGTTGCTCGAACTGTAACCAAATTATCATTTGCGTGGTGTGAATAAAATTAAACCCACCTTCTAGGAAGGGTTGTTTAATCTCTTCACCATCAAACATGTGACTTAAGGTTTATATATTTTATTTAATCAATAAGCTATGTTATTGATATGCTCATGCTTATCAATAACATAGCTTATTGATTTTTTTTATTTAATATGGTACGTACTAATGATAAATGGGATACTACTATTATAATATGCAGGAAATGTATGTACTAAAGAAAATTAAGGATAAAGAGGTAAATGAACAATTAAACTTGCCTATGTGGCACAGCTAGATGAGTGACACATAAGAGAGGTTGATTCGACTTTAGTAAGAGTATATTGATTTGAACAATTATATTTCTTATAAGAATGAACGATTCTAAATGAATATAACGATTTCTTATAAGAATGAACGATTCTAAAGGAATATAGCGATTTCATATAAGAATGAACGATTCTAAATGAATATAGCGATTTCATATAAGAATGAACGATTATAAATGAATATAATGATTTCATATAAGAATGTTGTAAATGAATATAAAGATTTCTTATAAGAATGAACGATTCTAAGGGAATATATTGATTTCTTATAAGAATGACCGATTCTAAAGGAATATATTGATTTCTTATAAGAATGAATGAATTCTAAAGGAATATAACGATTTCATATAAGAATGAACTGTTCTAAATGAATATAACGATTTCATATAAGAATGAACGAATCTAAATGAATATAACGATTTCATATGAGAATGAACGATTGTAAATGAATAACGTTTTCTTATAAGAATGAACGAATCTAAATGAATATAATGATTTCTTATAAGAATGAACAATTTCTAAAGGAATATAACGATTTCTTATAAGAATGAACGATTCTAATGGAATATATTGATTTCTTATAAGAATGCACGATTTCTAAATGAATATAACGTTTTCTTATAAGAATGAACGATTCTAAATGAATATAACGATTTCTTATAAGAATGAAAGATTCTAAAGGAATATATTGATTTCTTATAAGAATGAACGATTTCTAAAAGCATATAACGATTTCTTATAAGAATGAACGATTCTAGAGGAATATATTGATTTCTTATAAGAATAAACGATTTTGAAACGAATATAACGATTTATTATAAGAATGAACGTTTCTTAAGGAATATAACGATTTCATATAAGAATGAACGATTCTAAATGAATATAACTTTTTCATATAAGAATATACGATTCTAAATAAATTATTCTTTTTTCTTATAAAAATGAACGATTCTAAAGGAATACAACGATTTCTTATAAGAATGAACGATTTTAAAGGAATAAAATGATTTCTTATAAAAATGAATAATTCTAAACGAATATAACGTTTTCTTATAAGAATGAACAATTCTAAATGAATATAACGATTTCTTATAAAAATGAACGATTCTAACAGATTTGGGCTGGCCAGATTGGGCCCAGCCCAGTCTAGATATCACGCAACCTGGTGCCGTGATCTCACGCAACCTGGTGCCGTGAGATCTGCACTGGGCTGGGCCCAATCTGGCCAGCCCAAATCTGGCCAAGGTGTGTATAAAAGTCCACGTTTTGTTCTGCAGTTATATCACGACACTAGATAGCGTGATATCACGCAATTTTTCGAACAACCCCGAAAAAATGCCTTGAAATTGAATATTTTAATACTTTTTAATGTTACGACATGGTATAGCGTGAAATCGTTACGGCACATTGTGCCGTGGTGCAATAAGCTCAAAAATAGTGTGCAAAAATCCCGAGCGTAAAAAAATCAGTAAGAAATCCTTTGGAGCAAGATTAAAGACTATATTTTTAATTCAAAAAGGAGGTGGTTTACAAAGATTTGTGTTATCATCATGGGAGACAAAACCAGGAATATCTAAGTCATTTGAGAAAATATGGCACTCAAAATTTAGCTTGAATATTTTCTTTAATTCGTTTTTAATATTTTGTGATATTGTTTCATGATAAAAAAAGAAGCAATCTCATGATGAGTTTGAGAGGACAAAATCCTTTACTTATAGGATTGGATTTTCGATACCGATTGAAAATATTTTGTATTTTTATCCATATTTTAGAGTTGGATAACCTTTTCCCTTTGTTTCTAAAAATTATGTTGAAATTCTAATAGAGCATTGATTTATTTAAAAATGTTGGAGTTTAGAATTTGTATAATTGTTAAGCGAATCAAGCAATAATTTGGTTTGAAGAGTTTGTAACTATTGTTTACATATTTTTAACTGTTCTTATGATGTTTAGCCCAAACTTTAGAATTTTTTTGAGAAGTTGTATTTTTCATAAATAATCAAAACATAAAAAATCTAGACATTTGATAACTCCAAGCCTCTTTAACCAAGACATAATATTTTGGTTAGGAGAACCTAGTATTTTCAGAACGAAAAGGAAATTTAAGATAAGGAATAGAATTTCCTAAAGAACAAGATACAAGACAATGATTTGAGCAGTGGCGGAGCCAGAAATGTAATTCGAAAGGGGGGCGGACCTCAAACGACTGTACTTAGAAAATTCGGGCTAGTTTAAACTAATAAAATATGAATCAATTGAAGTTTTGGGTCTTTTAGAAAAATATCTCTCCATAATACAATCAATATTAAAATCAATTTGCCTATTATTTTCTATTTTTTTAATTAAAATGATAGAAATTTAAGGGACTAGTTCTACTAAGCAAGCCCAAATTCATTGTACATTACATAAATAGGCCCAATTGAATTTCAAGTACATAAATAAGCCCAATTCAATTTATTTCTCATTTCTTTTATTAATTAAAAACTAGTGTTGTATCCATACAATGTACGAGTGATTAAAAATAAATATAATAAATTTTATGATCGGAAATACATTGTAAGCATATAAAATTGAAGGAGAAGTTCAAATAACAAAGTAAAAAAACTCATTCTTTATTCACTGAAACAAAACCAACCTTGCTTACATGCATGTTTATTATTGACATAACAACATAAAAAAGATGGAACAGGGAAGAGCTTAGTAAGAGGATAAGAATAGTGTTGTATCCCCCCCCCCCCCCCCCCCCCCCCCCCCCTCTTTATTCAAGAAAACTTGTGTATGAACTTTTGGAATAAAAATGCTTATTTATTGTCATAAGGATACAAGTATTTTTGTTCCAAAAGTTCATACACAAGTTTTCGTAACAAAAGTTGAAGGTACATATAACAATAAATATTCCATCGAGTTGACATAGATCAGTGATAAAAAAAAAAAAAAAAGCTTGAAAGCATAGTGGTCAAACACATAAGTCAACAAAAGTTCAATTAATTCTAAGTAAATACAAAATAACTAATTTTTTCTATTTTAAGAAGCTTAATCTATGCCCTAAGGGTATAGGTTAGAAAAATCGATGTAAAATTAATGAAATTTCACGCGAAAGGAGAAACATTAGCTTTGTAATATTCGGTTCTGTTTTTCCGTGTAGGTCGGAAAAACGAGTTTCTTGGTCTTCAATAAATCTATTTTTTTAACGCGCAATTAACCCGATTTATAAATCCATTTTTACAAGTCACAAAACATATATTTTTATGTTCGTAAGTATTTATATCTAAGAATTCCGTCCGTTCAAAGAATATGATAATATTTTATTTGATAAATTTGTGTAAAGGACTCCTAACCAATTGCGTCAAATTCTCATCTTTAACTATAAAATATCTTATATCTTTAATTTCTTTCAACCCTAAATATCGAAACATTCTCCGATGTCTTCGTCTTTCCAAACCGAACTCCCGTTCTGCTCCTTCAAAATAACGAAACATTACCGTCACCAACCGAGAAAGCTTGGCTTGTCATGCGCCACTCCGGTAAAATCCCTGCTTTCCTTCTCTGTTTTCGTTTTGTTAGGCGAATAGTCGTCGCCGGGTCGATCGTGGAGTCGGGCCAGCGAGATGAGTCGTTTGGGTGCTGGGGGTGGGAATTATAGTGGTTTGGGAGAGTTGACCCTCTTAGAATGGTTGGTGTCCTCTTTACCTCCTTGGGTAGAAATTGTGTGTGGCCATCTCATGTTCTCCTATGTAGAAGTCATGAGTTAACTTTGATTTTATCTCTTGGTTTAAGTAAGGGAGAACGTAAAATTTATAGGGTATTATCTAGTGATCGGTTAAGATTTATATAGAGAATGGGTTCAAGGGTGATCAGCTAGGGAGGAGCTTGTCAAAATATACACCTGGTTTATTTTATGTCTAGCGTTCGTTTTTTTTATATATATGGGTTATTATAATTAGTTAAGTTTGGTGTTAATGGAGCTTTAAATTTGTAGTTGGGCCATGCATTAATCGAAGGTATATATATATACGATTATATGTATGAGTACGTGTTTAAGAGTATTTAATTTTATACTTCTTTGGTTCAGTACCTATTTATTGAGATAGTAAATTTCAACAAATTATAGTGTATACTTATGTAGTTATTCTCTAGGTCGGATTTAGTCGGGTTCGTAAAACGAGAGTTGTTCGTTTTAAGTATTGTTAGAGGAGGTATGGGTTGAACCTAATTCAGTTTGTCTGTTAATATTTCTCTAGGGAATCGTCTTTGCCCATACTCTTAATTTCCGTCTTCTTCAAAGAATCCCCTAGTTTCGAGGTAAGTCATTTTTCGACTTGCTCGGTTCTTCTCTATCCTGTTAGTTTGCATACCGTTATTGTAGGACGGGTTTTGGGAACTAGTCCCGAATACCTTTTTAAATTGTTTTGAACTTCATGAATCGCTCTGTGTGTAAAATGGTTTTGAACGCATTTTATCGACAAGATATTTTTGGAACGTTTTCTCTGTGTTGGTACTGTTTCCGACACGGCCCATCGTAGCTGGCGTGGAGGAAGAGTTGGCTATGTATGACCCGTGTGACAAGGAAATCGTGCCCCTTCAAAACGAAAATCATTATCTATGCGTTTTGGCAAGTGCTCCAGTGGAGGCTTAGCCGGGGTTAGAAGGGAGATTGTGAAGTGGAGTGAGAGGGCCTGCCTCTGCACTCGGCGCGGCGATGAGCGCCTTGGAAGTCGGATTGTGAGATGGAGGAATTGTATTATTGTAAGATTGTATTTGTGAATGCGTGTGTGGCTATGTGTGACTAACCAAAACTAATTTAGGAATTGGCCTTTAGAGTTATGAGTGCGGTTGTGGATTTGAATGCTGACTTTAGAAATGCTTTTAAAACGTCTTGCAATTTCCGTATTCTTTCTAACTTGATAGATTAGTAGCTGACCCTTCGGGGAATATTTTTCAGTTCCAGGTATGAACCAGGGAACCGTGCAGGAACCGAGGCCAGATGGCAGGGCAGAGCGGTGAAGAGCGTGTGTCATAGTAGGGTCGGGTTTATGTTAGTTTATTTATGACTTTCTAGGATGTTGATTTTACTATTATGATGGAGTTAGTATTATTATATGTCTTTGTTTCCTCGAATAATTTATTGTTAGTAGTGACTCGTCGGATTTGAATATTTTTTATTTTCGGGAATACATGTATAACTACGTTTTCTATGTTTTTATAAAATGAAAGGTTGGATGTTTTTATTATGTTTTCTCGTCGTGCCCGCGTTGCAAGATCCTAAAGTGTAGTTGTCAACCTACTTAAATAGTACCTAGTAAGGTCTATTTCTAATTAGCGCCCTTCGAAAGACGGGTGTTACAAGCTTAACTAGATACAACCAAGAGCAAATGCAAAAATGATAAAATTCTAAAATGAGGCAAGAAACAAGGATAATAGCATCACATGACAAGGGAAGATGAGGTAACAACTCTAGAACTACACATAGAAACCCAAAGATAATTTTGTGAAGGGGGAGATGCAACCAAACAGACACCCAAGGAAATGATAATACCATTAATAAATTCAACTTCAAAAAGAAAATTGAAGGAGAAAAAAAATCAAGTGCTAAAAACAAAATAGAATGAAACAAAATGTGAAGTTGAAGAAAGATCATATAACTTTGAACAAAGTAAGAATCACATGAAATGGTGTGAAGAAAGCGGCCAAAACCAAGAGTGTAGAAAAACAAAGGTCTACTGCTAACTTTCAGAACATCATATCAAAGAGTATTTCTCAACAAAGGTTTATGATATAGTTTGTAGTCTAGTAAAGCAAAAGGTGAGGCAATACCTCAATAACATATAGTTGAAAACAATCAACCATATGAAGGAGCATTTACAGCAAGTCAAAAGCCGAATTAACAAGTTTGATAAAAAAAAGGTTGAAAGGACAAGTTTAATTCATCCATGGAAAATAATGTAACAATACCTCAAAATACAAAAGTACAAAAGGAAACTTCAATAAAGGAGCATTTGCAGTCAACAGAACCCAAAAACATGGAAAGAACAAACAAGCCAAAGTAACCCAACCAAGGTGAAGAAGACAACACTACCTCAACAACACATAGCACAACACAAAGGACTATGTGAGGGAGCATGTGTTGTCAAACTAACGCCCAAAGCAAGGCCAAAACCTGCAAAAAACTTAAGAACAAAGAAGGATTACCTAGAGATAAAGGAATAGGCTGAATAGTGATCGGAGCAATTAAAAATAAACAGGTGATAAACAATAAAAATAGAAAGACCAATAAGAACAAAGTAATTAAGAGTAGAGAAACAAAAATTCAAAGCTAGAAATGAATCAAAACTGAAGAGATCAGACCAACACTAAGACACCCAAATCTCCAAGAAAGGGAAACACTGAACATCCACACCAAGGACTCCAAAGGAAGGAGAAGAAGCATAAATCCAAATCTAGGCGAAATCACATCTCCGAGTTCTAATCTAGAACCGGAAATGAAGGAGACTTCAAAAACTCTCACCACCTTCGATCACAACAAGATGAAGAACTCTCACAAGGAAAACATGAAAAGAGAAATTTTTAATTTGAGGAGAGAAGAGAGGTTTCGCAAAGTAAAGATTTGAAGAGATCTTTACAAATTCATATGAAAGTGGAGCACAAGAACAAGAGAGAGAAGGGAGAGAATCTCAAATGAGTTTTTTATGTCTTCTAGAGTTGAACTTTGGGTTTATAACAACATTTTTATTGTTCTCCTTGTCCATTATTAATACATTTTATTCATAAGGGTAAGAGATAGATCAAGTGTGAATGACCATGCCACTTATATGCGAGATAAAAATGAATATCGTTCGTTCTTTGAAAAAATGGATATCTTAGATTAAGCTTTCTTTAAAAGAAATAAAAATGGCACACTATTTTTCCCGAAGTATTCACATGGTTTTTTTTGAAAAATTCATTAATGGGGATGCATGCATCCAATTGTGCATCGATTTTGCTTTGGATGTGTATCAAAACTAGCTAAATGAGCATCAATATCGTACTTTTTTATTTTTACCTTATTAATGTGCATGAATAAGGTTTTCGCCTAGTTTATGTAGTTTTGATGCACATTGTTAGTCTCTATGCACACACTTAAATAATATGCAATCCTGATTGTTTTTATGCACATATAATTAGTTTTAATGTACTTTTTAATTGCTTTGATGCACATATGACTCGTTTTGATACACATACAACTAGTTTTGATGCACAAACATATATTCATGTTGCTAGTTTTGATGCACAAAAGGCCACCACTATCTGACCATAGAGCCAAGTCTCGAGAGTTAGTATTTTTGCACATTTTGGACATAGTGTTGAGACCCAAAAGTTAGTAATATTGTATGTTCCAATCATAGAGTCAATTAGTGACAGAGCCAAAAAAATTGGAAGGGGGCGAGTCGGGTGTGGAGATTGGCAAATAAAATAAAATAATAATAATAATAATAATAAAATAATAAGTTCAAATTACATAAAGTTGGATGGGAGTCTACAAGTTGGGCCCCCACAACAAGGTATAAATCTCCTAGCTTTCATTCAGTAGCTTATCTATTTTGTTAACCAGATACGTTGGTCTTCCCGATGGCCTTAAGACAGGTTCAAGAGATGGTAATAAAATAGTTGGCTTGAAACTTTTAGTTTCGCCTCAATTCAAGAAGCCGTGGTAGGCTTGAAACTTTTAGTTTCGCCTCCACAACAAGTCGTGGTAGGCTCGAAACTTTTAGTTTCGCCTCCACAACAAGCCGTGGTAGGCTCGAAACTTTTAGTTTCGCCTCCACAACAAGCCGTGGTAGGCTCGAAACTTTTAGTTTCGCCTCCACAACAAGCCGTGGTAGGCTCGAAATTTTCAGTTTCGCCTCCACAACCGAGTATACTATATATGCCGGAAAAATCCATCTTTCTGTCCTTGATCAAACGATCGAACCATGTGTGTTGATTTTTGTTTAGCTTTTTTTTTTTAAAAAGTCAAGTTTAAGAGGCTAACCATGGTTGCATATTTCATTAAAAAAATTAATTAAGGATATATGCATATTATTATATACATGACAAAGATCGATATATATATATATATATATATATATATATATATATATATATATATATATCACAAAGGGCTTTTTCTAGATCTTGTTAAATTTTAAGTAAAATATGAGAACCAACCTAAGTTAATGACCAATATATATGACTACTGCATGCGGAAGTTAAGGACTCTGCACACTTGTTTTAGGACCTTAAAATGACATAAAATCAACATGCTATGTATTATGATGTTGGCTATTGTTTTTTTTATGTGGAAATTTAAGTATTAAAAGATAAGGTCCCGTGAAGATCAAGAAAAACTATGCTTAATCCTGTACATGGAAAAATTAACCAAATTGATTTCCTTGGAGAAGCATAGAAAAACCTACTTTACAAAAGTAAAAAAAAAAAACTATCCAAGAAGTTGTCTTGCCTACAATCCTGGTGAGTAAAACTCATATTAGAAAACTCACCATAAAATTATTCTGGAGTACTGTACAACACTAGCACAAATAAGCACCAAAGAAACCTATTCAATTACAGTAAAAATAAATAAATTACTAAAGTGAATGGGTAAAGAATATAGTGTGTTGTTGGTCTCATGTACGAAGGTGTACTGATTGCAAGAGATAAATACCTTTAGAAACCTCTTCAATAGTGTACGAATGTCTTCAGAAAAATTAAATGAAATAATTGTGAAGAAGGTAGGCAAGGTGTGCTATGATCTCCTATATATATAGCCATATAGGGGTCTGAGGCAAGGAAAAATATCCGTATATTATATTCTTACGGGTTGTCCAAATTAAGTCTGCAAAATCTTCAATGAATGGAAATTGCAATATGTTCATACGTGATGAAAGGTCAAATCATCTAAATTGATGGAAAGTAATTGGATGAAACATAATGGTACATATGAGCGTGTGTTATTATGTACGTATCACCTAATTAGACTACGATCATGGCAACAGTTATAATATTCATGATCAGCATCACTTAATTTCCATAAATTGTGAAAATAATCCTACATAATATGGAAATTACAAATGACATTAATTAATTGTAAATGGGCTTGGTAAAATACGAAATAAGTCCATGTATCGATCATATATTTTAACGGGTCGATCGGTCCAAATTAAACAATTAAATATTTATAATGAACTACGATGGTTTGATCTCACCAAGGGTACGTAGGAAGCTCGACATATAGCTAATGCTCGTCGGGTTCAATCAAAATTCCAAATTAAAATTTATTCTTTTTTAGAACTACGTAAAGACTTGACGTCTAAAAAGGCTACGTAGGTAACGCGATGTAAATTTTTATCGAGTACAGTCTCACCTCTAAATCAAACTAAAATTCTCAAGTCCAAAACGCACTAAAAATTTTGTGCACGCCAAATGCGAATAATTAGATCACCCCTCCTAGAAAGTGGGTTTAATCTCATTCGCGTCATGCAAATAATAGTTGGAGTGAGTTTAGGCAACCCTTCATAGAAGGTGGGTTTGGATTCGTTCCTCTGATGCATGGAAAATTACACACACCAAATCAAACACAAAAACAATAACACTTTGAACTACGTAAGGCTTGATTCTCTTTAAAGAGATACGTAGGCAACCCGTTATAACTCGGGTGCAGCCCAAATTAAAAAAAAAAAACAAATTCAAAAATCTCCAACGTATCTATATTATTAATAGAGCTGTAAAGATGTACAGATAAGGGTCGAACTTAAAAATTAAATTAGATGTGTTTGTACAAAGTTGTTTTCCTTTAACAAATTTTGTCTAACATATTTTTGGCATGCCCAGTGGGACCCTTTTCTTTCTTTGTAATTTTGGTTAATAATGTAGAAACTAATATTTTGTCTCTTTTTGCAAGAAAATGGCACCAAGAGCAACCATCAAGTTTAACCAACTACCCGCCACGTTCCTCATCAAGGGTGGGCGTTTCGTTCGCCAAAGGAACTTCAAGGTGGTGTTCAATGTAGAGCGAGATGCAATCGTCGCTGAAATTCCGCTCGAGAATCATTATGGACCTCTTCAACACTTGGAGGAGGGTACCACTACCAAATGGGGGACCAAGACTCATGCTTCCTCGTCCCGTCAACAAAATGAGGAGAGTATGAAGGACGGGTTCCAAGGGAGACCAACCATCCATGTCATCAAGACTAACGGAGGGTCTCGTGGAGCAACAATTCAAGATACCCCAACCAACAATAAGGCTA
This sequence comes from Fallopia convolvulus, assembly GCA_964016875.1. Lineage (NCBI taxonomy): Eukaryota > Viridiplantae > Streptophyta > Magnoliopsida > Caryophyllales > Polygonaceae > Fallopia > Fallopia convolvulus. The sequence continues at coordinate 39,807,245 of OZ024732.1, read as the reverse complement.
AGCGTTCTCGAAGAAGGAGGGGTCGGAAGAATGGATCCAAACGCCGAAAGGAAAACCCACTCGCTAAGCTTGCCCCGTCTCCAACCTTGGAGTTAGCCAAGGCGACTCTAAGGGAAGTGGCCCATGACCTTAATTCACCAAGACCGATCGTCACCCCTCGGGTTTTTGTCCCGCGACAAATCCTGATCGGGTATGTACCGGTCAACCTTGATCAAGTAGAGCAAGTCAACATGACCTCCTACACCGAGAAAGAGAAACAAACAGCTCTGTCGAAGGCTTCGAAGGTGAAGATTGTGAAACTACCTCCACCCAAGAAGGACCAAAAGGCTATCGAGGTTTCTCAAGCCCCTCCAAAGGGTAAGGGTTCTTCTGCAAGTGCTCCAATGCCTCAAAGGGCCGCCTCCCAATCTTACACCGGCTCCATTACAAGGTCAAGAGCAAAGCAAATGATGTATGCTGAAGTGGTTTCGCAACCACCAACTCCACCATCGCCTTCAACGCCTAAGAAGAATGGGGCAAATGAAGAATCCGTAGAATCTCCACTTTATGGAGATGATAGTTCGCCTTTCAAGGAGCATGACTTTCCATCCATGATTGGAGAAAAGATTCAAGAAAGTGTCACCAATACAAATGAGGTAGACAACATGCCTGTCATGATGACTGGCGCTGCTAGCATTGAAGAACAATTGCAAGAAATGCAAAAGAGGATGGATGAGAAAGATGTTGAAATTGCCGCCCTCTCAGCTCAAATTGCTATTCAAAACCAAGAGAGTAGACAAGAGCAAGTGAGAACAAATGAGGATGGGGGTCCAAGTGGTACTTCGGCTTTAAATGGTGCCTTAAACATGTCCCCTCAAGACATTAGGGATATGATTGCCCAAGGTATCAAGGAATTCCAAGTTTCCCAAAACCCACCAGTCATGGGCTACAGGAAACCGTATCCCACTCATTTTGATGTGGTGCCTTTTCCTCCAGGATATCAAAGGCCCAATTTTGATAAGTTTGATGGGATTCATGGTTCTCCACATGAGCATCTCGCTCACTTTTACTCAGCATGTGGAGAAACGACTTTAAGTGATGCTTTGCTTATACGCCAATTTGTCCAATCCTTGAAAGGATCAGCGTTTACTTGGTATACTCAACTTCAACCAGGATCAATTGAAACGTGGGACGAGTTGCAAAGGGCTTTTCTTGCTCAATTTGTAAGCACGAAAGCCAAGGTTTCTATCATGGACCTGGCAAACACTCACCAAAAGCCAAATGAGATTGCTAACGACTTCATCGCAAGATGGAGAAGTTTGAGGCTACAATGCCCAAAAAAGCTAAGTGAGTTAGCTTGTGTGCAAATGTGCACCAACAATCTACTTCCAGAGTTGGCAGTGCATGTTGGTAGTGCTGAACCACTATCATTTGATGCACTAGTATCAAAAGCATCTAATGTTGAACGTCAGCTTGCTCGACGGAAAGTTGCATCTACTCGACCTCAATTGAGTGAAAGTCGAAAAGATGACAGAAAGCCGCAAAAGAAGAGCGAGTCCATGACGACGTTTGTCAAGACGAGTGGAAAATCTTCCAAGGAAGGCAACTCTAAAACCCAAGATAGGGGTAAATCTAAAGAGCCCACTAAAAGGCTTACTCTTCAAGAAAGGAAGCAAAAGAAATATCCCTTCGATGATGATGATGTTCAAGGGATCTTTGATGAGCTCATGTCTGCTAAGGCTCTAATGCTTCCAGAACCAAAAAGACCTAACGAGGTAGGCATGAAGGATAATCCAAAATATTGTCCATACCACCGACTTCTAGGTCATACAATTGAGGATTGTTACGTCCTTAAGGATGTAATTGAACGTATGATCAATGAAGGAGAAATTGAGGTGGAAGGAGCAAAGTCAAAAGGGCCGTCTACTTCGTCCAATATGATCTCAATGGTGGAGATCACTGAAGCGTTACCTTCACTAATAGAGGATCATGAGGAAGTCTTGGGGGTATCTTCAGAAGTCCCTCAAAATGAAGGCATTCCTACTGTATCACTGCCTCACATGGTCGTACCCATAGAGTTTCGAGTGGATAATGATGTTCGAATTGTATGGGCATATCCTGACATGCCAAGATCCGGGCCTGGTCAACCAACGTTGTATGAGATCATGACATGTTCTGACATTGAAGATTTGTTCTCAGAAGACGAAGGGGATGATGATAGTCTTTTTGAGTGGCAAATGTCTAGAAAACGGAGTAGTCCTCGACCAATAGTCGATCAAAGCTCTAATCCTCCAGGTTTCATAATGATTGGAAGGAAACCTAACAAGAAGAAGAGCAAAAAGGACAAAAAGAAAAAGAAGAAAAATAAGAGAGAAAAGAAACTTCAAACAGACTCCGACGAAGAGTACGTGCAACCACAACGACTCCCTTTCACCTTGAAGGATTTCATTCCTAAAGACCTTTTGAAAGATGATTCCTCAAATGATGATGACGATGAGGAACTATTTTGGGGAGAGGAAGTCGTGCAGTGTTGTATGGTCTCTAGCGTCGATGAGGAAGGAGATCAAGAAGAGGTCGATGGAGTTTTCCTTCGTTCAGGTCGCCAACTACTTCCCTCGCAAGCAAAAGAAAAAGGGAAGGAAAAAGATGAATCTTTGGTGGAGACAAATTCTGAAGAGCATGTCAAAAACCAAGCTTCTACAACACAATGAAAGGAGAAAGGTGAAAAAGATGGGCTTAAAAAGGTCAATCTTCCTAGGGTTCCCCTATCAATTCGAGATGTTCCTTATAAGGAGAAAGTTCGATATGATGTCGTTGGACACCTCAAGCGCATTCCAGCGCGTTTGAGTGTTTATGATGCCTTACAAATGTCAAATGACCTTAGAAGGGCGCTTATCCAAGCTCTCATGGATCCTGAAGATTACAAAGATCAAGTAGATCCAGTGGAGGTCGATGATGTTTCCTTGACTTCACCCATGCAATGTGCTTCGTGTATGGCTGCTATCACCTTCTCGGATGAGGACCTTCAATTAGGTGGTGAATACCATAATAGGCCGTTATATGTCACAGGCACTATTGGAGATGCAAATGTCAATCGTATCCCTTTGGATTGTGGATCAGCGGTAAACCTTCTCCCACTAAAGGCTTTGAAAGCAATAGGGTTAACGACATCTCATTTATCTCCCACATTGCTCACAATACAAGGATTTAACCAAGTGGGGCAAAAAGCAATGGGAACCATTGCCTTGAAAGTGGTGATGGAAGATTTGTATAAAGACACTCTTTTCCATGTCATAGATGCCAACACCTCCTACAATGCATTGTTAGGGCGACCTTGGCTTCATTCAAGCAAGTCTATTGTTTCTACACTTCATCAATGTTTGAAGTATACCGATGATGATGGAAATGAAAGAACCATTCGAGGAGATCAAAACCCTTTTTGTGGGGAAGATGTGAATTATGCCGATGCTAAGTTTTACAAATCGGTTAGCTTTTGCTCCTCGATGTCCGTGAAAGGAGGTGATGGCGTTGTGAGTCTTAAAAAGAACGAGGTAACTCGTGAAAATACTCGAACATCTGGTGTTTCTCTTGAGGAAATAAAGGAGGAGAAGATCGCACAACCTAAGATCCTGTTCAGATATACACCAAAAGATAAGAGAAAGGTTGGGCGAAAACCTATGACTTCTGTTGATAATATTATGCACTCTCTGATGACTAGTTATACATGTCCTCTCCGAAAGATTGATCAATCTTTGCCAAAGGACACTTTGGTTGTCCATAAAGTTTTTGGAGAAGAAGGGATTGAGAGCAAGAGAGTTGTATTATGGGGGGAAACATCTAACCCTTCCAATCAACCTTCCTCATTACAAGAGAAACCCCGAGGTAAGTTGCAATGGTTGAAACCCTCCTCTAGGGATAAAATTCAACGAAAAAACCTAAACAAGTATGTTCTTGACAACTTGCAAGTTTCGCTAGAAGGTGAACTTTTGACAGCAAGTGTTATAGAGCCCTTGACATTGACACCAATGGAGCAAGAGATGTTCTCCAAGGAAGAAGCAATAGTTCCTCGAGTGTCGTTTTTTCAAAGACTTGATACAACATCAACAAATGAAGTATCTCGTCCATCGGTGTTCCAAAGGCTTGAAAGAGTAAAAAAACTAAAGGTCAAGAAGGTCCATGTTAAAAGTGCCAAGAAGGGGAAGGCCAACAAAAGGTGGCCTACTCATACCTCCCAAGTCGAAGAACTGAATGTTGTAACCTTCTTAAATGCTGAAAGTTTTTCTCAAGAAATGAGCCATGAAGAAGATTCATCGGATTTCATCAATATAGTTCAACCTGCTCCACCAGAGTTGGAAGATGGTGGTCAACCTACAGTAGATGATCTTCAAGAGATCAATCTTGGTACTCTTGATGAACCTAAACCGGTTTTTGTGAGTGCATCACTTACAAATGAGGAGATGGTGATATATGAGAAACTCCTTCATGAATACAAGGATGTGTTTGCTTAGGGATATCAAGATATGCCTGGTTTAGACCGACAAATAACCGTTCATAAATTGGACATCGTTGAGGAAAAGAAGCCAGTTAAGCAGGCTCAACGAAGATTTCGCCCTGAACTAATGGTCCAAATCAAGAGTGAAGTCAACAAGCTCATAGAAGCAGGTTTCATTCGAGAGGTTCAATACCCAATATGGTTGGCCAACATTGTTCCTGTCAGGAAGAAAAATGGAAAGCTTAGGATCTGTGTGGACTTCAGGGATTTGAATGAAGCATGCCCTAAAGATGAATTCCCACTTCCAATCACTGAGTTATTGGTCGATGCCACGACCGGATTCAAGGCTTTGTCTTTTATGGATGGGTTTTCTGGCTATAACCAAATTAAAATGGATCCGAAAGATGAAGAATACACAGCTTTTCGAACACCTTTGGGCACTTTTTGCTATACAGTGATGCCTTTCGGTTTGAAGAATGCCGGGGCAACATATCAAAGGGCTATGACAGTTATTTTCCATGATCTTCTTCACAACACTGTTGAGTGTTATGTGGATGACTTGGTGGTTAAAACTAAAGAAAGGTAAGATCATCGAAATGACCTTCGAAGAATTTTCGAGAGATTGCGACAGCATCAACTCAAAATGAATCCTCTCAAATGCGCATTTGGTGTCATGTCAGGCAAATTTATCGGTTTCATTGTGCGATACCGAGGGATTGAAATTGATCCTGATAAAATCAAGGCTATCATGGAAATGCCTCCTTCTAGAAATCTTCGCGAGCTTCGGGGTTTACAAGGCAAACTTGCCTACATTCGACGCTTCATATCTAATTTAACAGGGAGGTGTCAACCATTTCTAAGGTTGATGAAAAAGGACACTCCATTCATTTGGGATCGAGCATGTCAAGATGCACTTGAAAGCATTAAGAAATATTTGACAAGTCCGCCGGTTCTAATGGCACTAGTGTAAGGGAGACCCCTTATCCTATATACCGCATCTCTTGAGAGGTCTTTAGGGGCCATGTTGGCTCAAAATAATGATGAGGGAAAGGAAGTTGCCTTATATTACATCAGTCGAACATTGGTGGGGGCAGAACATAACTATTCCTCTATGGAAAAAGTTTGTTTGGCTTTGATCTTTGCCATTCAAAAATTAAGACACTACCTTTTATCCCATCAAATAACATTGGTCTCAAAGGCTGATCCTCTAAGGTTCATCTTGTCAAAAACTGTGTTATCCGGGAGATTGGCTAAATGGGCCATGCTTCTAGCTCCATTTGACATCAAATTTGTCTCACAAAAAGCAGTAAAGGGGCAAGCCTTGGCTGACTTTCTAGCGGCTCACCCAACCCCTGAAGATGAAGAGCTACAATATGATTTTCCTGATGAGGATGTCTTCACGGTCGAGGAGAGACCATGGAAGTTATACTTTGATGGTGCAGCAAGAAAAGATGGCGTCGGAGTTGGAATTATATTCATTACTCCTTTTGGTGGTTTGGTACCATATTCTTTCTCTTTGTTAGAGAAATGTACAAATAATGTGGCTGAATATGAAGCCTTAAAATATTGGCCTTGAAATCGCCTTAGAAATGCATGTAGAGCCATTAAAGGTGTTTGGAGACTCTCAATTGATCGTCAAACAAATTAATGGACAATATGAGATGAAAAATTCAGGGTTGCTCCTGCTTCATCAAAGAGCGAAACATCTTTTAGGCCAATTTTATCAGGTTGAGATCAAACATGTGTCGAGATCTGAAAACGCTAAGGCAGATGCCTTGGCCAAATTAGCTGCGTCTCTCATACTTCCTGATGAAAGGGAGATTCAAGTGACCATTGGAGAGTGTCACTTGCTTGCACCAGCCTTGGAACGTGTTGATCAAGCTGAGGAAGTTAGGGTGGTCTCAGTCTATGAAATTGATCAAAACAACGATTGGCGCCAACCTATCCTTGAGTACTTGAAGCATGGGATTTTACCTGATGATCCAAAAAGAAGGGTAGACGTCAAAAGACGAGCACCAAGGTTCTCGTTACAAAACGATACTCTATATCGGAGGGCTTTTGATGGTGTGCTACTTAGGTGCTTGTCCAAAGAAGAAGCTAGATATATCCTAACTGAAACTCATGCTGGGGTTTGTGGAGCACATCAAGATGGTCCTAAGTTGGCCGATCAAATCAAGCGATTAGGCTACTATTGTCCAACTATGGTGAAAGATGCAATGAAGTTTGCAAAATCTTGTCACGCTTGTCAGATTCATTCAGATTTTATCCACCAACCTCCACAACTTCTTCATCCGACTACTTTGTCGTGGCCATTTAATGCATGGGGCCTCGATGTAGTTGGACCCATTAACCCATCGTCATCTCGTGGCCATCAATACATTTTGGCCGCAACAGATTATTTTTCTAAATGGGCCAAAGTTTTGGCGCTAAAGAAAGTAGGGGCGAAGGAAGTTGCAAACTTTATAAGGATCCAGTTGATTTATAGATACAGAGTTCCTTCAAAAATCATTTCAGACAATGCCCTTTACTTCAAAAATCAAATGTTGGTGAAGTTAGTTGAAAAGTTTGGATTCAAGCACAGTTTCTCATCAAGTTATAATCCATCATCAAATGGTCAAGCTGAGGCTTTTAATAAAGTGCTCACAAAGATTCTTAAAAAGATGGTGTCAAAATCAAAACGAGATTGGCATGATCGTTTACCCGAGGCTTTATGGGCATATCGTACTACCGTTCGAACATCGACTGGATGTACACCATATAATTTAGTCTTTGGGTCTGAGGTCGTGCTACCCCTTGAGGTGCAATTGCCTTCTCTAAGAGTCGCTATTCAACTATCTAATCCAAATGAAAATGCAAAGATTCGCTTGGCTGAGCTCGAAGCACTAGATGAGCATAGATTATCAGTCCAACAAAGACTTGAGACATATCAAGCACAAATTGTTGGTGCATTTAATAAGCGAGACAAGTTTCGTTCATTTCTGGTTGGTGATTTGGTTCTTACAATAAGGAGGCCGATTGTCATTAATCGAAAGTCGCAAGGGAAATTTAAGCCAAAATGGGAGGGTCCATATGTTATCACTAAAGTCTTTCCTAAGGGTGCATACGAGCTCTCAAATGTAGATGGCGAAGTGGTTTATACTTGCGTGAATGGAAAGTTTGTTAAGAGGTTCTTTGCTTAGACCTCGTGTCTGGATAGTTGAGTTAAGACGAACTACGAGAGGCTTGATCCCTTGCAAAGGGGTACGTAGGCAGTCTAGTCAACTTAAATGCTAGATGCAGCCACAACACAAAACAAACAAAAAAAAGGAGCTTGTTAGTCTCCAAGAACTACGTCAAGACTTGATCCCCAAAAAGGGTACGTAGGAAATTTGACATCAAACTCAAATGAGTCTCGAATTCAGTCGCAAACCTTAAAAAAAAGGAGCTTGTTAGTCTCCAAGAACTACGTCAAGACTTGATCCCCAAAAAGGGTACGTAGGAAGTTTGATATCAAACTCAAATGAGTCTCGAATTCAATCGCAAACCTTTAATCAAAAAAATAATAATCAAAACCTATGCGCAAATGATAGTCAAAATGATTGGGGCAACCCTTCCTAGAAGGTGGGTTCCAAATATCTTGGTGATGCGTACAAAAAGGTAAAATAGAAATGCACATGATAGCTGGATTGAAGTTTGAACCACCCTTCCTAGAAGGTGGGTTTGAATCTCGTCCTCTGATGCATATATAAACAAAATAAACCAAAATTGGTTCCAAAATGAACTACGAATGACTTGATCCTTCCATAAGGTGGTACGTAGGCAGTTTAGCACCAAATGCTAAATGCAGTCATAAAAACAAAAAAAAACATAGAGAAATAATATTAATAATCAAATTGGTAGAACAATGTGCAAAACTAAAAAAAATGTGTCATCTTAATTAGGGTACCATAATAATTTATAAGGTAGTCTTATGATGACAAGCACAATACGAGAAGAAAAAGTACAAAAGCAATACAAAAGCTCTTAGCCACTAGAGGCAAAGGAAGTTAAATCCTCAACTATGGTCTGAATACGAGTCCTCTTCAAATTCAACCCTTCGAGTTTGGCTTGGCCTACTTGCATGGTTTCTTCTAGGACTTGTTTCTTTTCCCTATCAAGTTGGATGCACTTCTCTGTTTCAGATGTACTCTTCTCCAATTCTTCCTTGTCCGCCACAAGCTCTTCCTTCATCTTTTTCAGCTTTGTTTCTAACTCTGAAATTTCCTCTTCCCGATCTTTGATGCTAAGGGATTTCTCCTGAAGTTGAGACAATATTGCCTCATGTGTGGCGAGGTTGGCATCACAAATAGAAATATCATCAATTGTTTGGCTCATGGACACTGTGACAACATCCTTCTCTAGTTCATTTACAACAGCATAGCTATCAAGAAGCTCATGTACTTGAGAGGTGATCCAGGACATACTGATGTCACTAACCTCAACAGCTTTAGCAATTAACTTCAAGGCTTCCAACTTCCGTAGGACCTCAGCTCGGGTTGCTTTTGGGTTTTGTGAGAGGTGCAATTTTGAAGTTTCTTCAGCAATCTCTTTCACCCCCTCTATCATAGCATCACGGGAAAACTTTAGGGTCGATGAAGAAAATAAACCCATCAAGGAGCCTGGAGCACACTCTAGGGGAATAATACTCAATGAGGTCGGAGTTGGTTCATTAGAGGTAGCCTTAGGCAGCACCATGATTGTAGTATTAGCTTCATCTTCCTTTTGGGTTGGACTCTCAATTACTATAGGAGATGTGTTCTCATCAACAAGAATAGTCTCTGGGATTGGTAGGTCGATATAGCCTACTTTGTCACTTGCACAAGACTCGTCAGAGTTGTTTGGCCTAGGATATCGAGCCCTCTTAGGGTTCACATCATCATTTGAAGATCCTCCCTTCATTGTTCTTTTTGTGGTGGCATGACTAACAGTTGGTTGCACGGGTTCACTAGAGAAAGAATCAGATGATTGGGAGAGCTTTAGAGAACCTTTTGAGCCACAGGAAGATTGGTTGGCTTCAAATATCTTGACCGCGCTTCTTAAGCCACTAATAACACTCCTCATGTTGGTAATGACAAATACATCTTCTCTCATGTGTTTATGCTTTTGGGTCAGAGTTATGTTGATCTTGTACACTGACTGGCTCAAATAGCAACTTGAGGATTGGACCCACCATATACAATAGCTCCAAGTGCATGTTCCTTGGTAACTATAACGTGGGATGCAAAACAAAGATTGCACTGACTTGTCAAAGAAGCGAGCATAACAGCGAGCAATATCATCAAGTGACCTTCGACTTCTCTGTGAACAACTGAACTTTAGAGAGTTAGCAGGAACAGCTTGACCAAACTCGTGTTGACGAGCAAATCGATTCGGATAATAAGGCTCCAAAATCAACTCGGTCCCAACCCTAATTGGTAACACACTCGAGCGTATACAAAGAAGTCGTTCAAAGTTAACATTAGAGACTTCTTTGGCATTGAGATCAACCATGCCAACTTCACCACCAAAGGGAATCCTTCGGTAATAGAAATACTGGGAGTGTCGGAATACTAGTCGAGCCTTGTGAATCGAGAAGAAGTTGCCATTTATCCCTGCATAGTATGCTAACCGCGGATAATCTTTCGGGAATTCGTCTTTAGGGCGACTTCGATACAATGAGGGAAAATATTCAGCCATCCAACCAACCACAAAGTGGATTGCAAAACTTGGGGCAGCTCTTCCCGGGTGCTCATGGGTTGCCATCTTGTTCAACCCGTGATAAATGTGCCCTAAGACAGTTGGCGCTAGTGAAATTACCCGACCTTCTTCCATGAAGCATGCCATTACAAATGTTTCAGGTCGAACTACTTAAGAAGCATGTGGAAGGACAAACCTGCTGAGCAAAAATGCTAAGAAAGCAGCTACTTCCCCTTTATCACTAACAAACATGGGTGGAAGATCCTTTGACGCAGAGGCATTATAATCAAAGCTTCTCTTTTCAAGGCTACGCTTCTTTCGTGATCGGTTAATAAGTTCTTCCCCAAATGCAGCATAAATCTGCTCACCCCTATAAAAGTAAGACAACCAATGTCACCAAGATACTTCTTTGGTGTCAAAGTGTTTGCATAAGTCGGCATGAACTTGGAGGAGCTCTAAAACAGTGGTTGGAAAGCTTGCTTCATCAGACAACTGTCCGTTGGGCGGTAAAAATTCTTCATAAGGCTCACCCAAGATTGATAAGCCTCCAATGTGTTTCAGGTCATTCAAAGATATACCAACTTCACCCCCTCCATGATGCAAAGTGTTTGTCAAAGGACCCCATATTTCACAAAATGCTCTCCAGACGTCCTTGTGGTACATGTAGGGAAAACGTGAAATAGCTACAAGCCCATAAAGACCAGCTTGTCGAAGGGTGTGCTCATATCGCTCCATAGTCTGTTCAGTCCACTCCATCAAACAAGGCATAAAAGTAGCTAGGCCATTAAACGTGAACTCAGTTCCCCAATTGGTCTTTGTCTGCAACATTCTCCTAAGGACGGGATAAAATTCTTCATTGACCTTGAACTTCCCAGCAACATTGTTGTCACAAGGGATTTCTCAAGAAAGATCCCTTTGAAGTGGGTGCCATAATCGCTTCTGCTTTGAATACACCCCTTCTCGTCGTCCTTTTGAAATGTTAAGTGACCCTCAAAGCATTCTTCTGCCTTGGTCCACCTCGTTATAGTCGGAAATCGGTCGGTAATCTGTATCTCCTTGAGAGAGCCAGACCTTCGATAAACAGGACCATAGTTCAAGAGTCGACCATTGCCTCGCAATGCCCTTTCAGAGCGCATTTCCCCATAAGCATTCATGGTCTCAACCTGCAAAAGAGAGGAGAAAGAGAGTATCATTAGAGTGCAAAGGAACTTTGAACGTATTCAAAATTTTCACACGTACAAAGTTCGGGGGCATCTGTTGAAAAGAAAAAAAAATCATCAATTAAAATATAAAGATGGATTGTACAAAGTCTTGTACGATTACAAATTAATTATATAGTATGGTTTTATCTTTTCAATGGAGGGTGAATTATGGGTTAAAATAACAACTCATAACAATTGGGCTTAATGTATTAAGGGTCTAAAATATACATATTAACTTTGTGCATTAAGGCCCATAATCATAAGTAAGGATTTTGCTAGTCCATGACAAAAATTAAAGTGGCGGTACTATTGAGTATTGACCAAAAGATATGGAGAAAACCAAAAAGGTCACCATGCTTACGTGTGATTAGCCTCAATTGATTTTATGCAGGTTAAATGCATGTGCATTACACTCAAAATAATGGGAAACGTTATATACATTTTTTTAGAAACGGCCATGCACTCTAGTAACCGTTCCTTAGCTGAGAATGAATCCATTCACTGTCCATAAAGGCTTGTGGTAAATTAAAAAATGGCCCAACTTCACTATATATACATGTTAAAGGCTTAAAGTAAAAAAGAGGGGAGAAAGATCAAAGAAAATAAAAGCTACAGAAAGAAGAAAGAAGGCAAAGAGAAGTCAAATATCAAAGCTAATGTACGATCAAGACAAAAAAAGCAAGGTATAAATCTCCTAGCTTTCATTCAGTAGCTTATCTATTTTGTTAACCAGATACGTTGGTCTTCCCGAAGGCCTTAAGACAGGTTCAAGAGATGGTAATAAAATAGTTGGCTTGAAACTTTTAGTTTCGCCTCTATTCAAGCAACCGTGGTAGGCTTGAAACTTTTAGTTTCGCCTCCACAACAAGTCGTGGTAGGCTCGAAACTTTTAGTTTCGCCTCCACAACAAGCCGTGGTAGGCTCGAAACTTTTAGTTTCGCCTCCACAACAAGCCGTGGTAGGCTCGAAACTTTTAGTTTCGCCTCCACAACAAGCCGTGGTAGGCTCGAAATTTTCAGTTTCGCCTCCACAACCGAGTATACTATATATGCCGGAAAAATCCATCTTTCTGTCCTTGATCAAACGATCGAACCATGTGTGTTGATTTTTGTTTAGCTTTTTTTTTTTAAAAAGTCAAGTTTAAGAGGCTAACCATGGTTGCATATTTCATTAAAAAAATTAATTAAGGATATATGCATATTATTATATACATGACAAAGATCGATATATATATATATATATATATATATATATATATATATATATCACAAAGGGCTTTTTCTAGATCTTGTTAAATTTTAAGTAAAATATGAGAACCAACCTAAGTTAATGACCAATATATATGACTACTGCATGCGGAAGTTAAGGACTCTGCACACTTGTTTTAGGACCTTAAAATGACATAAAATCAACATGCTATGTATTATGATGTTGGCTATTGTTTTTTTTATGTGGAAATTTAAGTATTAAAAGATAAGGTCCCGTGAAGATCAAGAAAAACTATGCTTAATCCTGTACATGGAAAAATTAACCAAATTGATTTCCTTGGAGAAGCATAGAAAAACCTACTTTACAAAAGTAAAAAAAAAAAACTATCCAAGAAGTTGTCTTGCCTACAATCCTGGTGAGTAAAACTCATATTAGAAAACTCACCATAAAATTATTCTGGAGTACTGTACAACACTAGCACAAATAAGCACCAAAGAAACCTATTCAATTACAGTAAAAATAAATAAATTACTAAAGTGAATGGGTAAAGAATATAGTGTGTTGTTGGTCTCATGTACGAAGGTGTACTGATTGCAAGAGATAAATACCTTTAGAAACCTCTTCAATAGTGTACGAATGTCTTCAGAAAAATTAAATGAAATAATTGTGAAGAAGGTAGGCAAGGTGTGCTATGATCTCCTATATATATAGCCATATAGGGGTCTGAGGCAAGGAAAAATATCCGTATATTATATTCTTACGGGTTGTCCAAATTAAGTCTGCAAAATCTTCAATGAATGGAAATTGCAATATGTTCATACGTGATGAAAGGTCAAATCATCTAAATTGATGGAAAGTAATTGGATGAAACATAATGGTACATATGAGCGTGTGTTATTATGTACGTATCACCTAATTAGACTACGATCATGGCAACAGTTATAATATTCATGATCAGCATCACTTAATTTCCATAAATTGTGAAAATAATCCTACATAATATGGAAATTACAAATGACATTAATTAATTGTAAATGGGCTTGGTAAAATACGAAATAAGTCCATGTATCGATCATATATTTTAACGGGTCGATCGGTCCAAATTAAACAATTAAATATTTATAATGAACTACGATGGTTTGATCTCACCAAGGGTACGTAGGAAGCTCGACATATAGCTAATGCTCGTCGGGTTCAATCAAAATTCCAAATTAAAATTTATTCTTTTTTAGAACTACGTAAAGACTTGACGTCTAAAAAGGCTACGTAGGTAACGCGATGTAAATTTTTATCGAGTACAGTCTCACCTCTAAATCAAACTAAAATTCTCAAGTCCAAAACGCACTAAAAATTTTGTGCACGCCAAATGCGAATAATTAGATCACCCCTCCTAGAAAGTGGGTTTAATCTCATTCGCGTCATGCAAATAATAGTTGGAGTGAGTTTAGGCAACCCTTTATAGAAGGTGGGTTTGGATTCGTTTCTCTGATACATGGAAAATTACACACACCAAATCAAACACAAAAACAATAACACTTTGAACTACGTAAGGCTTGATTCTCTTTAAAGAGATATGTAGGAAACCCGTTATAACTCGGGCGCAGCCCAAATTAAAAAAACAACAACAAATTCAAAAATCTCCAACGTATATATATTATTAATAGAGTTGTAAAGATGTACAGATAAGGGTCGAACTTAAAAATTAAATTAGATGTGTTTGTACAAAGCTGTTTTCCTTTAACAAATTTTGTCTAACATCGCCCAAGAACTCACACCAATACCAACAAACGGAGAGACTCCAGTCACATCCACACAAGCATCCTTACCCTGATGCCAATTAAAAATTAAAAGGTCTACCGGCCTAAGATCCTGCCCATTCTCCGAGAGGAAACCCATGGGAGCCTCCTTCCGCACCGCGATCCCGACTTTGGAGCAAATATCAACAAGGATATCACGCACCAAATTATGCCTGAACTTCACACCCACCTCACTAGAACAGTGGAAAACATGATCCTCCCATTCGTCCATCCTAGGGGCGTTGCAACTCGGGCAAATACTACCATCAGAAAATAGAGGTATCATAAGTCTATAGCACAACACAGAACGAAACTGACGATGGTTCATCCTCTGCCCCAAGCCATCAATAGGGATAGTGAACAAAAAATCATGTGCATGAGGAGCACGGATACAGTTAAGAACGTCAACCTTTTTTGGACTAAGCATGTACCTATCGACGAGAGTTTTCTCGACAACACCAAAGTAACACCTTGCCAAGGTTCCATTCGGGGGGGCAAGAGAAACAGTAGTGAGAGAGATAGCATCGACGTTGCAAAAGGCATTGAAATCATCAAGAGCATGCTGAAAAGAAGAGTCAGGAGAAACTATACCCGTATTCAACAGAATCTTGACCTGCAATGTGCTCGTCTGAAGCCGAGAAGCAAGAAAAGCATACCAGATAACATCAATGCAAAAGACGTATTTATATATAGTAAGTAAAATATAATTTAAGTGGGTAAAAGAAAGTTAAATTCTTATCTTTATTCTAATAGGGAAAACATAAATAAATAATCAAGGATTCACTATTAACTATTTAATAAAGAACTAGTTTATATCTCGTACATAATTATTTTATTTTTTGGAATGACACTCATATATTAGAATTTAACAAAAATAAAAACGTAAATATAATAAAATTATTATTATTTTTTATAATTTATATATTTTTGAAGAATGAGAATAGATATAAATTTCAAAACATATTTTTTATATAGAAATGTGAATTAAGATAAAGTATAATAGAAAAATTATGCAAAAAAAAATTATATGAATTTATTAATATATATAATTTTGTTTGATTTTGTATTTTCGATATTATTTACAACATTCAATGTTTAATGTATCATAAAGATATTCTCTAAATTAATTTACATCAAAAGAGATAAAATATAGAAAAAATTATACATTAACATTACGAATTCAATGTATCTATAATACATTTTCCATATTCATTTTATAAAAAAATAATAATGTATACACATATTACATATCATCAAAATTACAAAGGTATAATTTTATAAAAAAGAAATAATTTATAAAGAAAAAAAAGAAAAAAATGATTAAAATAATATATAATAATATATTAAAGCCATAGGAAAGATATATGTAACAAAGCTAATAAGATATGGTCGACATATATATATATATACACACACACACACACACATATAGGGGAGGGATCAAGAGAAACGGAAATTGTAGAGAAACGGAAGTCGTGATAAGAGTCGTTGGATTTGCAAGAATGGATAGTTAAGATTAGTGTGTATAATAATAGGAAAAAGTAAAAAATGCATAATATATTTACTAAAATGTAAATTCCTAGATTCTAGCCTAAATTTAAGGAGGCATTTTTTGATAAAATTTTGAATTTTCGAACAGATTTACGAAAAAATCAGACAAAATCCTGCACATATTCATCGTTACTCATTGTAAATTCGATTCTACTGCTTCAATATTCAAGTGCATAAATATCTGAATTTGTCATGTGTATGTTTGAATATGTGCTAAATGTTTTTGAATAATAGTAAATATTTTTTGTATTTGTCGTGGTTTGAATATTCAAAAACTTTCTTAAATGTGTATTATGTTTTGTTTAATTGGAAATAAAACTATATGTTGAATATAAGTGTAGTGAACCTTGAATATGCAATTGTAATATATTAAATATGACAAGAAAAAGGGTCATTACATGTTCACAATCTAATTCCATCAATGGCTAAAAATCAGAATACAATATTCGATTCACAATTCATGTCTATGAATTCAACAAAGAACATATAAACATTCAAAGTAAAATGACGTCTCTTTAGTGTAGACCGTCATCTTTGGTCTTTATCATCCTTCTTTCATTCTCCTTAGGCTTATTTATGATCTTCAACCATCTCGATATTTGCCGAACTTCAAGACTGCATATTCAACATATAATAAATAAACATTTGAAATACAATAACTATAAATTCAAATTGATTGGCTAAGATTCACAAATTCAAATATCTTGTAGTTTGTGATGAGTTTCAAACTCATATTTGATTTTTAAGTATGCATATTCAAAATATTAAATTGTGTATTCAATAAAATATAATCAATATGTATATTTAATTGTTTAGTATGCATATTCTTTCATTCACAAACCAATCTATTCAGAATTGTATATTCAACAAAAAGCACATAAACATTCAGAGTAAAATGCCTATGAATTCAAACAATATATGCATATACACAGATTCAAATATTTGGTAGTCCGTGAATTTCAACTCATATTCGATTGTTAATAATGCATATTCCGAATATCAAATTGCATATTCGATAAAATATACTCAATACGCATATTTAATCGTTTAATATGCATATTCTTTCATTCACAAATCATCTATTCAGAATTGTATATTCAACAAAAAACACATAAAGATTCAGAGTAAAATGCATATGAATTCAAGCAATATATGCATATATTCAATCACCGAAGCCTACGAGTTACTAGGTTTTTCTAACGGGGTCTTTGATTTCAAATCGGATTTACTCACAAACACCATGAGCCTCATCTCATCCTTCTTGTAATCAATCCACGCATTGATGGAGTGCCCGCTTTTCAATTCCACTCCATAAGACTCTAGATTCACTGTTAACACTAGAGCCTGATTATTGTTCGAAATATAACCTACAATAGACAAATTTTCACTATGAAACACAACAGAATTGCATATTAAATCATGTAAAAAAACAAACAATTTACTGACAAAACACGAGAAAAATCTAATTACCTAGTTGTAAATTCGGATTCACGGTCAACACTGAAACCGGGGGAAGGAAGAAGGAGAGACCATCGTTGAAAGATCCAGGGTTGAAATTGACGATGGAGAAGACGAAATTTGTGGAGAACGAGTCATCAGAGAAGAAGAGGTCGAGCGGGGGAAGAAGAGAGCATGGACGGCGATGGAGAGAGCAGAGAACCGAGAGAGAAATCTGATTTGAAAAATTTAACGATTTGGATGTGTTTTTATTTGGAAATAATTAATATGGAAGAGATAAATCTGATTTAGTATAAAAGATATGAAGAGAGAAAATATTAAAATCTAATAATCTAATTAATTTGGATAAATCTGGACCATTAAAAAAATTTAATCCAATGGCTCTTATTATGGCACTAGTTTCTCTATAAGGAGGTGTTTCTCAATATCCTTATTCCATATAGATGTGTGTATATATATATATATATTCCACATTAAAGAGATAAATTTTACAGAAAATAATTGATACACTCTAGTTTTTACAATGTAACTAGGACTTTTTAGCATTATTCATGAGTGATTTAGGATGATATTGTGTGTATTTTGTGAAAGTCAAAGTCAAGAGTTGAATTGAAGAAATCAAGAGTGAGAAGAAGATTTAGAAATCAAGTGTTAATTTAGGATTTTTATTTTGAAATATCTATCTTACGAGGCTTCGTTTAGGAGCTACAGTGGTTGTTTGGATCTCATTTTGGTGTCACTGCCAAACTAACTTGAAGAGCTACAATTCACGTTTTTAATCTGAGTCCAAATTGCTACTTGAAGGGGGTCAAAATAATATTCAAAGGTGCTACCTTGTTGTCTTACCGCGATCGCGAGACCATAGATCGTGATCGCGGTTTCACCTAGGAAGGAGGCTACAAAATGTAAACTCAGGACCGCGAGCCTGGGTGTCGCAATCGCGGGGCTTGGCAATTTTGAGCGACGTAATTTCTTTCCGGAATTATCTATCTTTTATATTTTCCTGTTTATTTTGGACTTTAGTGTATATGGAACCTTTTCTTTAGAAGTTTATAATTGAGCTATGTGATCCGCGGTCAAGGCGAAAGGTCCAAATAAGACTTAGAAGTTTGAGAGAAAAAACCTAGAGAGCCTCCATGTGTATAGAGAACTAATTTCCTTTTTTTATCTACAAATTAAAGTTTTTGCTTTGTAAGTTGTGAAATTTGTACTCTTGTTCTATTCCTTTGATTAGCATTGATTCTCTTGTGCTTATTGATTGATTGAAGGTTGTTAATTTCATATAGCACGCCCAACTAGTTGAGATTAGGATTATGTCTATTATTAGGATTTTGTAGTTTCTCATTGAAACACTTAATCCAATGTATCAAACACATTGTTTTGGACATGTTGGACTACATTAGTACAAAGAGCATCAACGACTTTAGCCTGGTCAATAATATTTCTCAAGATATTTTCAAAATCTATGGGATAATATATATAAAAAAATATAATAAGATAATGTTAAAACTCAAAAGTTGTATATTATACATATTAAAGAGATAAAATATAAATATAAATAATAATAATTAATTTCATAAATAAGATTTAATTTAATATAAAAGATATTAAAATATAATTATTTTAATATTAATTATATATTAATATCTTTTACTTCTTTTGGAGTTGCCCCATCTAATCTTGACACTCTTCGTGAATTAGAGGCCAAACACCCCTACGCCCCCTCTCTGATGTTGCCTTCTTCTCCATTGGGTGAGGATTCTCTCTCTGTTAACAAAGACGTTGTGCTTGATATGATCCACAGCTTCCCTAAAGGAACGTCATGTGGTCGTGATGGGATTAGGGCTCAATATTTGGTTGATATTTTGGGAGGGGTTGCCTCTGCGGTGCCGATGATTTGTTCAGATCCATCACCGGGGTTGTTAACTTGTTCCTATGGGGTCAGTGCCCTAGCTAGTTAGGAGTGTTCATTGCTAGTGCCCCCTGACTCCCTTGTTTAAGTCGGGTGGTGGTTTGCGCCTTATTGATGTTGACACTGTATGGAGGAGACTTGTTTCCAAGGTTGCTTCGTCTGTGGTTGGCCCTTTTGTGAACCGTTATTTGCAGGATTATGAGTTTGGAGTGGGCGTTCCTGGGGGTTGTGAGGCAGTTCTGCACTTTGTGTGCAGGCTTGTTGAGTCTAAGGGCAATGAGGCTGGGCTTTCTATGCTTTTAGTGGATTTCAAGAACACTTTCAACTAGGGTTGTTCAAATGGATCAAAAACCCGTAATCCGACCTGACCCGTAATTTACGGGTTGGGTAACGGGTCAAGAAATTTTAGATTACGGGTTACAGGCCGACCCGTAACCGTTTGTTTTTTTATAAAATAATAAAATATTTTATTTTACAGCTTTGGTTGTAATGAATACGCGTTTCTTATTCACTTATTCAGAGAGTCACACATTGCCTTACCACTTTGGAATTCTATCAGTCACGTAGTTCCTTACTTCCTTTCATCGCTTATGGAGCCCTAGCACGCAACGGCGACCCTACCGTCGGCCAACACACCCGACTCCTGCTCGTGTGCCGTTGATTCTGCTTGTACGTGTGCGCTGTCGATCCTGCTCGTGCGTCGAATCTTCCATCATGTTCGTTCCCACTCGTGCTCGTCTGTTTGTCTCTCAGCCTTCGCTGCAGTTGCTCATGGTCGCCAGATTCTCCTCCTCCAGTAAACTCTCTAATTCTTCTCTAGTTAGCAACTCTAGATCTAGATTGGAACTTAATAAGCTCTGATGTGGGCATGTAATTTGATCTAATTGTTATGTTGTGATTTTGTTAACAATTGACAAGCCGATTTCATTGGAAAAAAAGTTATTCATGGAATTATCTACGAAATATTCTTGAAATGTAAGATGGAGAGATGTGTTTATGTAATTTATATGTTGTACCAAATGTCAATTATTAATGTTTTTTTTTGTTTGATTAGATGAATATGGATGTAAGCAATGGAACTGAATTGGGTCCATCTGATCAATCACCGACTCTTGTTGATGGCATAACTTCTTCTGCAAGTGGAAGGCCACCAGTTCAAGCTCCGAGAAAGAAGAGAAAGGCTTATTGGGATGATTTTACCAAGTATAAGGTTAACGAAAAAGATAGAGCTAAGTGCAACTATTGCTCTGCTGATTATGTGTGCGATTCAAATCAGGCTAGAACTTCAAATGTCTCAAGGCATTGGAAAAAGTGCAAACTCAATCCCAAGAATCAAGGTGAAGGTACACAAACTCAAATGAGTCTAGAAATTATGATGATAATGGTGTTAGGATGAGAAATTGGTCATTTGATGCAAAGAATATTAGGGAAGTTGTTGTTCGAATGGTCATTAGAGATGAGATGACATTTAGTTGCGTAGATAAAAAAGGCTTAAGAGATGCTTTCTTCGAGGCTCCACCTCTATTTACTATGCCTTCTCGATCTACAATAAGATGTGATTGTTATGCTTTGTACTTGAAGGAAATGGAAAAATTAAAGAAACTTCTTAGTGATTCATGTCAAAGACTTTGCTTGGTTACCGATACTTGGACATCAATAGCAAATGATAATTATACTTGTGTGACTGCTCATTGGGTTGATAATAATTGGAAGTTACATAAGAGGATTATTAATTTTTGTTTCACTTCATCCCATACTAGACAATCAATTGCTAGGGTTATTGAGGATTGTTTGAGGTTTTGGGGTTTGTCGGCCAAGCTTTTGACAGTGACTGTAGACAATGTAGGTGCAAATGATGTTGCTTGTAATCTTCTTCGAGATGTTGCTAAAAAGAATAATTGTATCACCAAGGGGAATCATTTGCATGTGAGATGCATTGCACATATTATTAATTTGATTGTGCAGGACGGTATGGTAGTAGGTGGTAACCATATTGCAAAGGTCCCAACTATGGTTAAGTATGTTAGAGGCTCCCCTTTGAGAATGAATGATTTTAGAGAGTTGGCAAATAAATTGGAGGTTAACTATACCACTAAATTGAAAATTGAAGTGCCTACTAGGTGGAATTCCACATACTTGATGTTGGAATATGTTGTCAAGTATAGATCTGTGTTTGACACAATGGTGATTCCGGCCTTGCTTGAGGGATCAACATTAGGGCCTATGACTTCGTCTGATTGGACAAGATGTGAAGATCTTGCTGAGTTTTTGAAGGGATTCTACAATTTGACTAATAGGATGTTAGGATCTTTGTATGTTACAAGCAATGTTTTCCACATAGGTGTATGTTCAGAGTTGCTTAATTCATTGACTATGAGTAATGACTATGATATGAGGAAGATGAGAATTGAGATGAAGGAAAAATATAACAAGTATTTTTCAGAAATGAAGAAGTTGAATATGTTATTGCTAGTGGTTGCTATCCTTGATCCTTATCATAAAATGCGTGGAGTGACATCTGTTTTGTGAGTCTTATTTGGAGAAAGTGATTTGGAAAGCTCAGTGAAGATGGTAAAGGATTATGCCTACAACTTGTTTGATTCCTACAAAAGTTTAGCAATTCCAGCTAACAACAAAGGTTCATTATCCCGACCTTCTAATGATGCCAAAGAATCAAGTTGGATGAATGATTTTAGGGATAAAGATTATAAACGTGATGATGGATTGAGATCAGAATTTGATTTATACTTGGCTGAGAGGTTGGAATCGGAAAATAACAGATGTTTTAGAATGGTGGAAAAAGAATCACCATAGGTATCCCATTCTTGCAAGGATGGCTCGAGCTATCTTAGCTATTTCTATATCGACTGTTCCATCTGAATCTCCATTTAGTATTGGAAGGCGTACCACTTCAGATTATAGAAGTAATTTGAAACCCACAGTAAGTGTAATTTATTTGTTTATTTACAATTTTTTTATTAGTATATATATATATATATATATTGGTTTGCATAATGATATATTAATGTTATATTCTTTTTGTCTTATAAGATGGTCCAAGCCCTTGTTTGCACTCAAGATTGGCTACGTGCAAGTACAAGAAATGGAGATAGCAATGATAATGATGACGATGATTCAAAAGAAGATGAATGTCCAAGTGAGGTCATCCAAGTCACATTTTTTGCTTGTTAAAATTGCTAATCATCAAAGATTCAAAGGTATGTAAATAATAATATTCTTCTATTACTTTATTCTATATTTCTGTTTGATGGACTTCATCTTGCTGAAATTGTTGTTATAAATTAGTGCAATTGTGATGCACTAAACCTACAATAAATTATTGCTGAAATTTGCTATAAATTGTTGCTGTAATAACCTGTTGTAAATTGGTGCTAAAACTTGGTGTAAACTGGTGCTAAGTGTTGCTGAATTTTGTTGTAATCTGTTATACACTAATAATATGTCGTTGTTGTTGTAAAGTGTAAACTAATATACTTTTAATAATCTGAATTTTGACTTCATATTGTTGTAAACAATTTCTACTATGAAGATTGAAGAGTAATGAAGATTTGAAGAACGAATGACAAGTTGTCAAAGTCAAACACTCAAACCTTATGAATTTTTAATCTTCTTTTAACCCTTTGGCCTTTGTGAACTATTTTGGAGTTTTATTGTTGTAAGTTGTTTTTTAAGCTCATTTTAATATTTTTGGACTATTTGTATTTTGTAAGTTGTTGAAAACAGGTTCATATTGTCGGTGAATTTTTATTTAAGACTGTTTGACTGTTGTAAGTTGCAAACGGGTATTTTTGACCCGTTATCAAGCTAAACGGGTAATTTTGACTCGGTTTAACTAGTCAAACGGGTCAATGGGTCGACCCGTAATACTCATAATCCGAGTTACGGCTCGGGTCACGGGTCAACTTTTTTAAATTACGGGTCATCGGGTCGACCCGTTGAACAACCCTACTTTCAACCTTGTTGATAGGAGTGTCCTTGATGTGATCAAGCCCACCTGAACCCACCTTCCCGGCCTGCCTCGAGTCGGCGTTCTGACCAGTGGGCCAGCCTCTAGTCTGCCTCGGCCGGCGATCTGACTAGTGGCGCTCAATCACATGTCATGGGCTGCAGCCCATGCACCCCAACCTGCAGGAGGTTTCACACCTTTTAGTAGAGTTGGTTGTCAAGGTGAAGGATCCCACCTTGATAAAGGGAGGTCAGCGGATCAAATCCCCCCTCCAACATCCTGCAGGATAAAAGGTGTGAAACCTCCTGCAGGTTGGGGTGCATGGGCTGCAGCCCATGACATGTGATTGAGCGCCACTAGTCAGATCGTCGGCCGAGGCAGACTAGAGGCTGGCCCACTGGTCAGAACGCCGACTCGAGGCAGGCCGGGAAGGTGGGTTCAGGTGGGCTTGATCACATCAGTCCTGCTCCAGGAAACTAGCTTGAGGTGTCTGTCTATTGCTCCTTGAGTTGAGTTTTGTTACTCTCAACCTGCTAGGCTCTATTATGAAGACTCTATCCTTTGGTCTTATCAGGGGGTACATCAAAGGTGATCCTTTGGGGCCTCTATTGTTCGCCCTTGCTCTGCATTCTTTGGTTCAGTCTATTAATCATGCATGCGATCTCACCCTTCATGCTTGGTATCTTGATGATGGCATCATTGTTGGAGATACCCTTATGGTGGCCAAGGCGCTTGACATTATTAGGTCTGATGGGCCCACACGTGGTTTGTTCCTAAATGTTGATAAAACTGAGCTCTTTTGGCTTGTTGATGATCCTAGAAGTTTGGCGGAGGGTGTTTTCCCATTGAACATCTCTTGCCCACGTAATGGTGTCAAACTTCTTGGTGGGTCTGTCAGCTTGGATGTGGGCTTTAGTCGGGACTTAGGCTTGAAGAGGGTCTCTAAAACAATTGCCTTAATTTTGGGGGTTAACCGTCTCAATGACCCCTGATGTGAGCTCCTTCTTCTGCGCAACTATGCTGGGGTTGCAAAGCTGTCCTACACCCTAATAACTTGCTCCCCTGTGTCTTTTAAGGATGCCCAAGTTCAGTTTGATCATGCTTTGCGTCTCTCCTTAAAGAAGGTTGTCACTGCGTCAGGACGGGGTTTTGGTGATTGCCAATGGCGGTTGGCCACTCTCCCCATCAAAAGGGGTGGTCTTGGCATCTTTGTTGCTGGGGATGCTATCCATTATGCTTTCCTTGCTTCTCGGCTACAGGTATAGTTTTTCATGACTCTTCCTTTCAACATGCTCTTAATGATTTCAATGACTTTTGCAATGTCGATGCTATCTCTCTCACCACTGATTCTCCTGCCCCCCAAATGATGAAAACCCTGACAAGGTGTTATTTTGGTGTCGTTGAGAAAAGCCTCATCGATAGGTACATGCTTAGCCCAAGGGAGGTTGTTGTTCTTAGCTGTATCCGTGTTCCTCATGCACAAGATTTTTTGTTCAATATCCCTATTGACGACTTGGGTCAGAGGATGAACCATAGGTTATAAACTTATGATATCTCTGTTTTCTGATGGTGGTATTTTCCCGAGTTGCAATGCTCACAGGATGGACAAATGGGGGGGATCATGTTGTCCATTGTTCTAGTGAGGTGGGTGTGAAGTTCCGACATAATTTGGTGCGTGATATTCTTTTTTTTATATTTGCTCCAAAGTTGGAATCGCGGTGCGGAATGAGGCTACCATGGGTTTCTTCTCAGAGAATGGGCAAGATTTTTAGGCCTACTTTTTACTCTTTAATTGGCATCAAGGTAAGAATGCTTGTGTGGATGTGACCGGGCTCTCTCCCTTTGTTGGTATGGGTGTGAGCTCTTGGGCACCTGGGATGGCCTTGCACAACGTTGTTGAGAGGGAAAAGAAGAAGTATATGTCCAAATGTGAGGAGAATGTATACAAATTTATCCATTTCGCTTTCTCTACATTTGGGGAATTCGAAAAAGGAGGCATTGGACACACTTTCACGTATTAAGTCTCTCTCTATTAGCCACTCTAACAATGCTAAGAGTGGTGCGTTCGTTTTTCATAGATTTGAGTTTTTGCATTTAGAAGGATGTAGGGGCCCAACTTGTTTCTAGGCTCCTATCCAACTTCATGTAATTTGTATAGTACTTATATAATAATAATAATAATAATAATAATAATAATAATAATAATAATAATAATAATAATAATAATACTTACCGCCTCTGTTTGGCTTCGGGCGGTCCCCATCTCGGGTTTGGGACAAACAATGAATGCTAAGACTTACCGCTGTGTGTTGGGTTATCAGTTGGGTATTCCTTTGTTCTCTATTTCGATACCTTGCTTTGCTTGCTCTAGTTTTTAATGAGGATATCTTTGGTGATCATGCAGTGTCGTGTGCTGGTATTGTAGGTATTAAGCATCGACATAATGTTGTTCGGGATACCCTTGTTGATAATTGTTATCGGTCTGAGATTTCGGCAAGGAAAGAGGTTGATATTGGACTGTCTGGAGGGAACGACAGAGCTCTCCGACCTGCAGATGTATTACTCTATTCTTAGGATCGAGGTCGTGATGTCTGTGTTGACTTGAGAGGATCTTCTTGATAGCTTGCATATAGGTATAGCTTATGATTCATATTTATGTTTATTTTGCATAAGTATTAGTTAGTTTTAGTTGGTTTTAGTTTAGTTTCTAGGATCTTGTGTTTTCGGGTAGTTGCGCTTGTTTTGTTCGGTTTTCAAGATCTTTAGGTAAACAAGCATGGATGGGATGGATCTTAGATGATTGTGGTGGAGTTCGATGAAGCTTATAGTGATACAAGTGATGATTATAAGAACCAAGGCCCAAGAGCTTGAGGGATAAAGACGCTTAAATCCGGGCTATGCATCGAAGGTCATGTTTTGACACCTTTAACTTGCAATGCATGGTTTGGGAGCTACAGTGCTCGGATGAGGCTGAATTTTCTATCACTGTAAAGCTAACTCGAAGAGCTACAATTCATAGTTTTACTCCGAGTCCAAATTCCAACTCGAAGGGGATGAAAACAGCCTCTGAAGTGTCGCTTGAAATGCTAAACCGAGAGTGCCGCGGGCATAACATGAACCTCCGCGGCCGCGGCATGTTAGATGAGACCGCACCACTTTGTTCCGTTGCGGGAGTGTTGGGCCGATGGAATGAGCTTAGAGTTGGGCCTTGGTTATGTATTTTCTGACTAGTTTGATGTAATTTTGTGATAATTTGATATTTGGATATCTTAGGGGTATTTAAACTTGGTTTTTAGTTTTCTCTCTTAATTGTCATAACTTTTGATCATACTTTTGGAGGCTAGGTTTTCTCTCAAGGAAGAACCTTTGAACCTTTTTAAGTTTGATTTTAATTAAATTATGCATTGCTAATTTCTCTTATTTTGACTAGTTATTGAAATCATAGATTGCATAATATTGTGAGGTTTGATTGATTCTCAACAACTTGAATAGGTTTTATTCCCTGTGCTTTAAGTGAATCAGAATTATTCTAGGGTTTTGTTAGATTGGCCACCTAATAGAATTTCTAGGTTAATTTACAACTAATCTGATTAAGTCCTGTTCGGGATTGATTAGATAAGGTAGCAACTATAATTGTTTAGACCCGTTTGGGCTATTCAGTTGTAGAGGGAATAAACCACATATAACTTGATTAGCTGTTTGCGTTGAGTATTTGTTTCTATCGATACTTTGAACTTAAAGCTGTCGTTTAATTGAATCTAGACGTTGTTTTAGGTTATTAGATGATTAGGGTTGTTCAGACTGTTAGTTCTTTCAACTGAATATAAAGTTTTGGATAATAATCCACGGTAGATTATTCAAGGGAATTGAGAATCAAGAGTATCAATGATCGATAAACATATCTATGATGGATTTAACTAGTTGAACATATTTCTCTCATATATTTACAACCAAACTTTGCATTCATAGTTAATTCTTAGATAGTTTTCAACTTTGCATATTAGATTAGAATTTCAATCATTGAAACCCCCTTATTTGGTTACTTGGCACATAAGTAAAAGCATAAATACACAAGTCTATGTGGGATCGACCCTTACTTGCCGCTCTATTGAGTTGGTAAAGCTAAGGATTCTTTGATAGGTATCAACGACCACCGAAAATACCTCATCACTTCTCCTTTGACATATTTCGGTTTGTCTGACTTTGTTCCGTGACGAGTTGTGGTTGATGTAGTTAATCGAAAGAGGGTCAAGTATGAAGCTAGTTGTCGGGCTTTTGGTTATGGTTTTCTTCCTTTCTCCTTTTCTTCTCTAGGGGAATTGGATAAGGATGTTGTAGTGTTGCTTAAGCGGGTTCAACAGTTTTCTAAGACTCAAGACATTGGGGCTCATGTTGCTGCTTATATCTTCACCAAAATACGTTTTGCTATAGCTAGAGGAGTGGGAGGCCAGATTGTATATGGACATCCCACTAATTTTATGTAATTTGTATAATTTTTTTTATAATATAATAATAATAATAATAATAATAATAAATAAATAAATAAATAAATAAATAATAATTAATATTTAATATCAAATGGGACCCAAAATATTTTAGTGGCTTTAAAAAGGAAATCTTTTATATAAATTAAGTATTATAATTTAAATATATTTGGGTAGGATGGCTAACAAGTAGACCTATCAAAACTTGACCCGACCCGAAAAACCGACCCAATCCGCCCGAAGTTTTTTGGGTTCAAATCCGACCCAAAAATTAATGGGTCAAGAGTAACTCAAACCCGGTCGACCCATAAAAAATTGAGTTGGGTCACCAACCCGTTGAGTTGACCCGGCCAACCCGATAAAATATTATTTCAATTAAAAATTTAATATTTTATTATAAATTTTGTATATAATTATTATTTTATTTTTATTAAATAATATTTTATATAATATAATATTAATTATTTTATTAAATATAAAGATAAAGGTTAACAAAATGGACGATCATGACCCACTGGATCAACCCGTATCAAACCCATAACAACCCGGTCCATATGAACCTGGAAATTTTATGACCCAAGACCTGTTTGACCCGAATCCGATTGACCCAAACCAGAACCCAACCCGCCCAACCCATTTGATAGGTCTACTAGCAAGCATAATATAATGTATTAAAATAGTTTTTTGAAGTTAATTTATTAAAGTTATGCCACGTGACCCAATTCTTTTAACATAAAATGGTTTCTGCTTTATAATGCAGCGTAGTACCTGCGCCATGCGCGATTCTTGTTAAAAGTTTTATTTGAATTTTAGATTGAAAATGTATCATTTTGTATACTAATTCATTTAATGTATGTTCATAGCAATACATTTAATATATGAGCTAAATGACCTACAAATTAAAAATATGATGATGCATTAACTTTTAGCAAATTGGATGAAGGACTTGAACATAATTTTTGTTCAATTAAATATATAATTTTCATTAATGTTATAATTAAAGTGGGGTACATTTTCTTAAAACTAGAAGGCTTAACCCGTTTGATGGACGGTTTGAGTTTTTTTTTCTATGTTTGTTGAATTTAAATGTACATGGATGTATAAGTATGGAGCAATTAGAATTAGAATTAGAATGCAAAATATGTATAAAAATATTATTAAGAATGATTATTTGAAGGTAATTAAACTCTATTATAATCCTTAATTAACTATTTATGAAAAATATAATAGTGAATATATAAACTATTTCATTATATGAATTACGATCAGATGGAATAACGTGCTATAGTGGAATATGCGAGCAAATCCTATCCGTTTGATCATTATTAGACCTGTCAATCGAGCGGGTCGTGCGGGTTCGGGTTTGGTCATTTCGCGTTCGGGTTGAGTCGGGTTCCGGTCGTCACGGGTTAAACCGGATCGGGTTGATGCGGGTTTTCGGACGGGTCGGGTTGACCAGCGGGTCAAAAACATAGAATTTTTTATGATTATTAAAATAGATTTTTAATTAAATAATAATATTTAATTATTATATATTATTTTTATGTATTTTAATAATAAAATATGTTATATTTTTAAAATAAATTTTATACATTTTATAAATATACTAAATCGGTCAACCCAACGGGTTTCGGGTTTCAACCAAACGGGTTTCAGGTTCTATCGGGTTAGGTTGATTTTGGGTTCAAATTTTCGGGTTTTGACCCTAAAATTATCGGGCGGGTTGGGTCGGGTTAGCCGGTTTGGTCAGCTTTTGACAACTCTGATCATTATTCATCTAGGACCATGGTTAATACACCTTTAAGGCAACCTGTAGAGTCATCTTCTTCCTATTGAACGTGGAGAATTAAGCCACTTTTTCGATCAATTCTTCTCCAAATCTATTGCCCATTGTTTCTTTCAATTTGTATTGCTTTTTTTTGTTGATTTGGACCAAAATTCGTGTTCTCTCTTCACAGATTCTGGTATAAATCTGCTTTGTTTGGTTTCAAGTTTACATTTGGCGTTGGGCTGGTCATGGGTCGGGTTATGGGTGGGTGGAGCGCTTCCACCACCCGACCCGAGAAATAAATTTTATCACCCGACCCACCCATCACCCGAGAATTAGGTCTGGCCGTCTAGGGCATAGCCGCATATTACATATGGGCATATTTCCATTTGGGTCTGTATAGTTTTTTAATCTCCCAAATCCCAAACTTTTTTTAGGAAAAAACCAAACCTAATTTTAATTTAGGATAAATTTTTACGAGTGGTTGGCGGGTGAAACGGGTGGTGGGTGACGGGTCGGGTGATGGGTCGGGTTAAGCGGGTGTAAAACTTCACCCATATCTAACCCATCACCCCGTTTCACCCATCACCCGACCCACCCGTCACCCGCTTTTTTACGGTTTTTCAACCCGTATAATTGGGTTGGGTGAAGCGGGTGGGTCAGTCACCCATGGATAATGTCCAACCCTATTTGGCGTTTTTCAAATTTGAGAGCTTAGTACTTTGATTTATATGTTTTTATGTGTTTTTAAATTGATTTGTGTTGCTTTTAATCAAACCTATGAATATTATGTATGCTTTGTTTTACAATTTCAAGTTTTTAATTGAAAACAAAGGCTAATTGTGAATGCTCTTCTAATCACCCACCATGTGCTCGACAAAATGCCTAAATAATCAAGTTAGAGCTTAGAGCATTTTTCTTACCAATTGTGTCATAAAGTATGAACCTAGCATACCAAAATTTAAATTTATACCATTTATGAACAAGAAGACATGAGATACGTATGAAGTATTGTGAATTAAATTCCATAAACCTTATTGATAATTGTTATGAACCTAATCGTATAAAGACATGAACCCACAAAATACGATGTATGTACTAGATTATATGACAAAATAACAAGTATTATGAATTAGATTTCATGAGCTTTATTGACAATTGTTATGAACTTAACTATATAAAGACATGAACTAACAAAATACCATCTATGAATACTTGACAAAAATTAACAAGTATTATGAATTAAATTAAATGAACCTTATTGACAATTGTTATTAATCTAAACATGTAAGAACATGAACTAATAGACCAACTTTTATGAACTAAAAGTTATGGATTGTGACACAGATTAACCATAAGACATAAATTGTACGAAGAGTTAGCCTGTGTGGGATTTGAACCCAGATCTATGTGCACATGTACATTGCTCTAACATTTGAGCTAATAGGCTACCAAATGACATGGAATATAAGATAAAGTACTAAAAATTAAAAGTCATGAGCCATAAGAATTATTATGAACCTAGCTTACAAAAAATGAACCGACAAAACAAGTACCATGAACCAAAAATCTTGAAAGAAAATAATAACTACCGTGAACTAAAAGACATGAACTATAAGATGAACTTTGATGAACCTAAGGTTATTCATACATGAACCAAAAGAACAATTGTTATAAACAAAAAATCATGGAACAAAATTTATGAACCATAAGAAGAAATATTATGAACCTTACCTTAAAAAGTCATGAACCAAAAGAACAACCAATGCAAACAAAAAGACATGACCATATCAAGAATTAGCCTATGTGGGATTTGAACCCACATCTATGTGCATATACACATTACTCTACCATTTGAACTAATAGGCTACAAAACAAATTTCCAAATCATACTTATAGGCTACTAAATAACTTCAACATACTATTAGTAAACGTAGTACAAAGCATGAACCGTGAGAAAACTGATTATGAACCTTAAGATAAAAAGTTATGAACCAACAAAAGTCATGGATCTTCATTGTTCATTTCTTCACAATAAGAGATGGATCTATAATTTAGTATTCCCCAAGGCTAATTGAAAGTATTAACTATATAGATTTCTACAAGTGACTGTCATTAAAGTGCCAATGTTTTTCAAAAAAAAAGGAAGAAAGATGTGCAAATGCCTCGCCCCTTCCAAACCAACATCAAAGAAAATAAGGGTCATGTTTCATGGTTTTCAGGCTCACTCCCCCCTGAAACCAAAATTGACGCAAACAAATAACAAATCATGCGAAAACCACTCATGAAATTCCATGGTGGGAATGAATGTCATTAACCCTATCACAACAAGGCAAGTTCAATTTGACTATAAACCTACATACTTGATAGTTTGAACCTATACATTAAATATTCCGAACCATAAAATCAGAGACCGCGAACCCGATCGAGAAATTTCGAACCTAAACAGTAAACACAATCAAATACAAATTACACCCATCAAATCGACCATAAACACCCATTAAAGCTCAATAAACATTTCTAATACTAAAAAACAAATCTTATAACTCTAAAAAATCGAAATCAAAGAAATCCATAGATATACCACATATATAATATCCGTATCAAATTATGTCTAAAAAAACTCATCTTGAAACCAATGTTGCAAATCGATGCCATAGGCCCATAGCCCAATCAGAATCGGAAAGGAGTGAGCTTGAGGGTGAAATTTCGAGTTTGTGGTGTAAATTTTGCAATGGATCTAGAGGTTGAAGACGAGTCTCCTTTTTCCCAAAAAAGAATGCGTGTCATAAAAAAGAATATGTGTGAGGGTATTTATGTCTTGTCGTTCAAATTTTAAACAAATTACACTTTGTGTCATTGTAAATGAATGAGACCCTTTTCCTTATTTTTTTTTATCAAACTCGTTTTATTTAATCTAGTTCGTCGATCCGTTTAATCTAATGGCCACGATTTGCTCACATTTTGCACTATAGCAATAACTTCCACCCGAGCGTGACTCTAAGTATATGTATAGTTGTTAAAATAAGTTGTTTGCATTTTAACTTAGTAGATGGAGTATTGTTTTAAATTTAGTTACTTAATTTAGAAGAAAAAAACCTAGAATTTGAAGCGTACATGATCTAATAGGATGTAGAATTTATACATCAAGAATTGCATAATTTTTAATATTTATTATATGGCCCAAAACTAAATTGAGTTGCATGCCTAATAGAAATAAAAGGTTGTAGGTCTAATAAAAAAACTTAAACCAATACAAAATAAATAGCATTTATTAACAATAGAGAGGGAGAACTTTATATGTTGTAAAGATGAGGGCTTAAAAGTGAAGTGAAATGTGGTGAAGATGAGGTGGCTTAATTTGATTACCTTATTTCTTACACGTTACATGTGACAAAATATGAGTTGAATTCATATGGGAAAGATATGTAGCGATGATTCACTTGTTGTTAGAAAGGGTTTTTTGGGTTAAAGTGATTTTTAGTGTCTTGAAAAACGTAAGAAAGTAGAAAGAGTTGCATGAATTTCAAGAATATTAAAATTGATTTTTGGGTAGAAAGGGATTTTTGGGTGAAAGTGAAACAAGGCTTGGTGAATTAATATGGTAGTCTTTTTTTTTTTGGTTTTGTCTTTTGGCTCGCCTGGTTCTATCGGTCGAACACCGCTCTACATCTGGACCGGGTACTTCGTGGCCCCATTTTAGGGTAGATCTTCCCAATATCAGTTTTCCCATACATGCATGCTAGTCTTATTTTTTACTCATGATGTGGGGAAAAAATTAAGTGGATGAACGTGGAAACAACACATGCTGGAGATGAAGTGGCTTAATTAAGGTGACCTTATTTCTCACTCGTAAATTTGGTGAAGATATGATGACTCAATCACATATATTAAATGTATGAAAAACATGCGATTTTAATGCAACATGAAGAAAATTATATTTTTTATTTTACTTAATCAATCAACACATGACTTAGTTAAATATATATATATATATATATATATATATATATATATATATATATATATATATATATTTCTTATACATATAACATACTTATAGAAATAAAGTTTCATTATATACATTTTCAGTGTTTTTTTTTTGTCATAACCTAATCAAGAATCTATAATTACATATTAAAGTTGTACCTTTTTGAGCTACCAAAATAATTATGACCCCATCTCATATTTATAAAATTAACTTTTATTTCTATTATTATAACTTCTTTCTATCAAATTCTTTTTGAACTATGTAAATTTATCTCTAATATCAAACAAATATCTATTTAGTACAACAATATTTTTTGAAAGCTTCCTTATAAAAGTATTTAAAATAAAATATTAAATATTTTAAAATAAATATAAATATTTTAGCATATATCTTTTGACAAAATTATTTATAGATATATATTGATTTTCTTTTATGATAAAAAAATTAATGATAAATATTATAATGTTTAAAATTAATAAAAATATATAATAAAATTTTTAATAGATATATTGAAATATTTAATAATCTCTAAATTTACGTACATAAAAATTAATAAAATATTAATAATATAATATTTAATCTTATCTATTCTTTACTTTATCGAACAATAAAATGAGTTTGGTCCCATCTTAAATTAAATTTTAAATATATTATATGAATAAATTATCTTTATCTTTATCTTTCATATTTTATTATATCTAATTTATTAAGTTAACTATTATTTTTTCAAATTCTTATCTCTTCCATATTTGAATATAAATTTTTTATTCATATTTTATCTTTTTTTAATTAAATATCATCAATGAAATAGAAAAATGTAATTATTTTATATTTATAATATACTGAATCGTAGTCGTACATGGTACGACGGGTACAACTAGTATATTTATCACTCTTTAATGGCAAATTATCTAACATTTGATAAAGAAACCTTAACTAAGCATATATTTTTTATTTATATTGATATCACATTTAATCATATACCAATATAACTAAAATTGTAAATTTAGAATTGATCTCACAAAGATATCACAATTATTAAATGTAAATTTTATTTGAATGTAATTCAATTAAATGAATTATGGAAACATGATATAAAATCTACTATATATATAAAAGCAATAAGGTTTGGAGCCTCCACGTTGAGCCATATCAGCTTTTGCCACATGTCGCTTCAAGAATATGTCACATCGGATTTTGCCACATGTCATGTTTTCCTTAAGCCAAGTCATAATATTTTTTACATCTCATATGTCACGTCATAATATTCTGCCCTGTAACTGCCCCGTCATTTACATGTCATATTATATTTTACCAAATATTTCATTATCAGATTGTGTAATCTTTTGAAATAAAAATCTTTTGAATACAAAAATCTATTCCTTAATGAAAGAATTTTATCTAACAAATTTCCTAAATAGATTTACCAACAAATCTTTCTTTTAAAAAAAATTACGTACAAATCTTCCTTAAAAAAAGGCTAAGTACAAATCAACATTAAATCAACCTAATAAACTTTAATCTTCAATTGATAAAATCTTTAGTTTAGTTAGGCTAAGTACTAATTGAACATGTTTATATTAAAATTAATTTTTAATTTGTTCCAATTTTTTAAATAAATATTAACGTGTTTTTTGTACAATTTTCTTTATAATAAGCTTTCAACTATTTGATGAATGTGGATTTTTATTCTCGAAAAGATTTACATTTAAAAATATTAAAAACAAATGTAATGAAGATCAGTTTCCAAGAACTATGATATTTTTGTGAATAAAAACTAAGTTAATTTTAAACTACTCTCTTATACAAAATCTCATGTTTTCTTTATTTATTTTAAACTATGTATCATTGTCCACATGTCGTTCCGAGAATGTGCCATGTCGGGTTTGACACATGTCATCACCATATTAAACCATATATTTTATTTTCAAAACACAATAAAAAAATTACAATTTTTGGTTTCATAATATCCTAACAAAATCTAAAAGATATTTTTACTTTTTTATCGAAAATACACTTTAAAAATAAAATAAAAGATAATACCAAAATAGAGAACATATGTCAAACAAAAATATAGAATATAATATCTACGGAAAACAATAAAAAAATTATACATTTTGGTTTGATAATATCCCAACAAAATCTAAAAAGTAATTTTCATGCAATTAAATACAAGGAAATGAATTTTTACCAAAAATGGGAATGCAAGTTATTCAGAAAATTTGGTGATAATTTTGTTATAGAAAAATTAAGGAAAAGATACACTCACACTTTCGAACATGGTAAGTTCGATTTTATAAATCAAGCAAAATCAATATTATTTAGGTAAGAAATTTTAACCATATTTATAATTGTATGTACCTATTTTCTTTGTTATTTAAAACATATGGGTCTTATTTATTGAAAGTTTAAAATAAAAAAAATACAAATAAACATTTATGTTTTTTTTTTGTTCAATAATGTGGTGTAAATTATTTTCACATAGTCAAAGTCTTGGTAATTTAGTTTGTAGGCTCTGTTCTAAAAATTCTACCTATGTATTTGAAGCACCCAACTCATTTAGTATCTTCATTTGCATAGACGCTTGTTTGAACCATCTAATTAACTAGGTGGACCTTCTCTACTCAAAGTTGTTTAACATTTAATAAAATATTGTTAGTAGCGAGGTGATGACAACCATGACTACTAAGTTACAAATTCGAATTCTCATTCAACTATAGTAATGACTTAATAGCTCTTACTATACCAATTTTTTTTTCACATAAATAACATTATTTTTAGATAATCTAGATTTTAAAATTTAATAAATGATAATTTTAATAAAATTCTACAAAATTCTCATTGATCATATCACGGGTAAAAAATAAGGCCAATACATTAAGTCACCTCGATTTCATAGGGGGTCTGTTCCGCGTTGTTTATTTTGAGCTTATCCAACCTTGAGTCAAAAAATTAATTTGTACCATCTTTTCAATGTAAAGAGTTGTTGAAGCTTACTCAAGCTTACATGACATGATCGAAGTTTAAATTTCACCTAAAATTTAAGGTACCCCTCCAAACCTTATTCGTGCTTATGGATGCTTCTTTGATTTTTTTTTTTCATTGATTGCCATTAAAATATATTTTGGATGTGTATTCATTCTATGATATAAACATATGTTAAATCGATCAATATATAGAATGATTCATTTTAGATATGAAATTCAAATAAAACTTTAAGAAAATCCGCGCATGGCGCAGGAATTACACTAGTATTCGTAATAGCATGTATGAGAAAATATTCATAATGACTTGATTTGACCATAAATTGCCAAAAACAAAATTCATACCTTGCAGTTGCAGCACGGCAAAAGTACTCTAAGTTAAGCACGCTAATTAATCTTTTTTGCTAGAATTAGCACGCTAATTAATACGCCTAACCTACACCGAAATCAAACGTTCCACTGGTTCCTTACCCCGGTTAACCACACTAGAACAAAGACGGAATTTGAAGGAGAAACAAGATTGTGGTGTAAGCCAACGATAGCCCGACGACCACGGTGGTCAATGGCGGGGTCTGCCCTACTTGTGATAACTGATAAGGCAAGTTAGGTTGAAAGAGAGAAATAAACTAGTTAACTTCAATTGAGTTTGAATTAGTTAACTTGGCAGCCGAGTGATCTGCTTTGAGTGCTTTCCAGACAAGAAATGACCCGAGTATCACATTTAATTGGTGGCGGGACACATGGACCACGACCCTGCTCAGAATGGTACGTATATATATTGTTGTGTGATTATTGATCGATTGAATGTGCATAATATATATGCCTGTCGGTGAAATTTTACACAACCAATCAGATTCGATCAATAATGCAACAGTAATAAATGGAAAAAAAAAAACTCGTGTATATATTCCAGCAACTAACATTCAATTCGCACACTTAGAAAATTATTACTGTAATAAGTTTGTATATATAACAGCACTTGCTTTCTTCCATTTGTGGCATTTTTCCAAACAACCTCAAAGGAATGGAGGGGAATGGGATAGAGCGAGAGGCACTATTGACAAGGCAGCTTCACGAAGAAGAAACAGCGGTTGATAATGGCGGGATGCCAGCTGGCGACTCTGCCATCACTCCACTTCTCCTCTTCAGCGTCTTCGTTGCTGTTTCCGGATCCTTCGCCTATGGCTCTGCTGTGTGTTTTACGTACACTTTTATGTATTCTCCTGTTTGATCTTCTTATGATTATGAACTACCTCCTCAATTCGCAAATGTACTGCCTGCGTGTTGTTTGTACTTTGTACCTTGTAGGTGGGTTACTCGTCGCCAGTTGAATCTGCAGTTATGGACGACCTTGGCCTTTCAACTGCTCAAGTAAATATTTTGATGATCCACAGCAAATTCCTTGAATGACTACTGTGATTTGCTCACTGATCAATTAAACTTTCCAAGAGAACATGTTAATCAATTGATATATGATTCAATAAAATACCATAATCATAAGTCAAGTAAGAAATCTGAGTGGCTTCTCTGTGCAATGTTCAGTATTCACTCTTCGGATCACTTTTAACAGTCGGAGGATTATTAGGCTCTTCACTTAGTGGAAAGATAGCTGACCTCATTGGTCGAAGAGGGGTAAGTTTCGTGTCTACATTGCCATCCATGTTTATGTGTAAATAATCTGTTTAATTACAATGAATAACTAACTCTAGTAGATTAATTAATTATGTACAGGCAATGGGACTCTCAGCTACATTAAGCCTCCTTGGTTGGATTGTAATATCAATCTCACAGGTTAAGCTTCCTTGTTTTTTTATCTTCTTCAATTTGTTGTCATCCTCCGTTAAGGTTACACTAAATTATCTTCTTTCTTTTCACATCTGGTGATAACAGGTAGCATGGTTGCTTGATCTGGGTAGATTCCTCGTAGGAATCTCAATAGGAATTACCATTTATGTGGTAATGGCTCTAGATTTTATATAATTTGGATGAGCAAGATTGAATTGCCACATCTTGATTTTCTACATTGATGCACTTTTTAGGTTCCTGTTTATATAGCAGAGATAACTCCGAAGAATATTCGAGGAGGATTTGTATCTTTGACTCAGGTAAAGTAATTAAGCTGAATGTTAACATTTATATGTGCTCAATTTTATTGGATTTGAGGATTTTGAAAGAAACAAAGAAAAGGTCAACTATGACAATTCTCTTTTAATTCAAGATTGTGTATTGCTTGCAGTTGATGACATCCTGTGGACTTCTAGTAATGTTTTTTGCCGGATCGTTGATAACTTGGCGCATCCTAGTTTTGATAGGTCCATTGATTTTCTCTCTCTCTCTCTCTCTCTCTCTCTCTCTCTCTCTTCTCTCTCTCTTTAAATTTAAATTTAAATTTAAATTTAATTACAACAGATCGATTGCTTCTTAATTACTGTAATATTTTGGAACATCATGACTCAGGCATCATTCCGTCCCTGCTGCAACTCTTGGGCATATTCTTGATCCCAGAGTCACCTAGGTTCTTGGTCAGTTTGTCTATTTCATAGTCTATCCAGTTGGAAAGCTTCCTATTTTATGAATACATTGAATATGGCAGTCATACACAATTAGATTCTATCAAATTAAGGACATTTGCAGCATGAATTTTGGTAGGCAAAGCTTGGTCACAATAAGGCTGAGGAGGCTGTGTTACGACGTCTCAGGGGAAATAACAATGACATATCTCAAGAAGCAGATGAAATCAAAGTATTACTCCAACTCATCTGTCATGTTATAGTATCACAAGATTCAAGTTCACTTTCTAACATTTAGTAGACATGCAACCGACTATCTACTTTCCAGGAGTTCACTGAACGCCTTCAGCAAACAACAGAAGTCAGCTTTATGGCTTTGTTCCAGAGGCGATATGCACGCGCTTTAGTTGTGAGCCATACAAATCGATACAGCATTTAGACTTGCAATTAAAACCTCTCGATAGAAGGATGCATTCACTGTTTGGTTTGGCTGATCCTCATATTTACTTTGCTCAATCAGGTTGTATTCGGACTCATGGCACTTGCAGGATTTGCAGGGCCCATTGGGGTCACATATTATGCATCATCTGTCTATGAATCAGCTGGTGCGTGAATCGCTGTTTATTCAACCAATCATGGTTTTGCAATCGCTGTCTATGTAACATCTTACTTTGTGCAGGATTTTCAAGTTCTATTGGGTCAGTAGTAATGGCTCTCCTTCAGGTGAGCTTACTTGGTGATTGTTCATATAGAGTTTGTACTTCTATGATCATTTTTGATTGCTCCTGATTCCTAAACGGGATAAGTGTTTGTCTGAAGCTTCCATCAACTGCAATCGGCATGTACTTGATAGATAAATGTGGAAGACGACCCCTTCTAATGGTACAGTTTCTGTATGTAAGGCAATGAAGGCTAGTTCACCAAATCTCTCTCTCTTAATGATTAATGAACCAACCATGTTTTGTTTTGTCATATATAGTTGTCTTCAGGTGGAATGTGCTTTTGTTGCTTTCTTGTGGGGCTAATGTTCTTGCTTAAGGAAAATGACTGCTTGTCGAGTATGAGTACCTACTTGATTGTACTCGGTTTATGGGTAAGTAAGTAAGTAAGATCATATACACCTGTAACTTACTGCTCGTGTGATGAAAGAAAATTGGTTGGAGCAAGTGGTAATTAGTCCAGTGATTGAATTTGGTTATACAGGGGTATGCTGCAACATTCACTTTAGGCATTGCAGCTTTACCATTTGTCCTTATGTCTGAGGTTGGTTGGTCAATTTCTGTTTTAGCTTCTCGTACGTATTTGTCTGAGGTATGATGATGATGATGAATCCAAGCTTCTATATATGAATGGTCAGATCTTTCCCATGAATGTAAAAGGAACAGCTGGAAGCCTTGCATCAGTGGTCTCAAGCGGGAGCGTTTGGGCCTCATCTTATACTTTCAACTTTATGACAGAATGGAGCTATCCAGGTTGCTCTTGCTCTCCTCCCTTTTGACTTCAAATCAAATCTTGCTGAAATCTCTCATCTCAGCTTGATCCATCTATTTTATATTTATATTTTTGCAGGAACGTTCTTCATACTTTGCGGGCTTAATGCTTTCACGGTTTTGTTTGCTGCAATCTTGATGCCGGAAACAAAAGGAAAGACATTGGAAGAAATTCAAAACTCCCTTGGCCATGTAGATCAAGCTACATCGCAAAGCGTGAGTGCGTAAAGTGTAGGAGATACTGATAGAGTAGTGTTGTTTTTCACTTGCCTTTGCTTTGCTTAAATCAATTTTAAGCATTGCCTACTAATCACGTGTTACACGCGCGTGCTAATTTCATTGTGTTTTGTAGTGTTGGGCATGTTCTTTCCATTATGGGCAAGTTTATCATCATTTGTGGACTCAACCGTAAGATAAGCCTGATTATCCACAATCAAACTCGAGTCTATCTCAAATATAATACACTCAAGTAAAACTCAATATATTCTTTCCACTCATTATAAATTTATAATTAGTCCCATGTAGTTCAAGAATTGAATTGACAAAGGAGTTAAGTTTTGAGGAACTGTAATATATATATATTATATAAGGATCATCTAACAATAATTAAACTTTGAGACATAAAATATAACATATATGACTAAGGTTTCAACATACACGGATGATTTACGACCTACAATTAAATAAGTATGGTATATGTGGATATTCTACACATGCTCAATCACATAAATAATGGCAAAATATATAAACGGCCCCTTGATCTTTGATCAATTAGTCACTTTGACACCCCACCTTTGAAAATGTTCGATTGTGTACCTAAACTTGTAAATTGAGACCTATTGAGCACATCGTCGCTGATGTGGACAAATACGTGCATAACACTCTCTGTTAAGCGAGTGGAAAAATTAATGATGCTGATGTGGATCCTATTTGGCAAAAAATTATTTATTTTTCTCTTTTTCTTTTTTTTCCCTATTTGTCTATTCTCTTGTTTTATTTTTCTTTTTTTTCTTTGCTGTTTTTTATTTTTCTTTGTACTACTGTAGATTTGAGGCAGAGAAGATGAGCGAGGAAAGCGGCCATCTCCATCTCTCCCATCACCTTACCGTCGGTGGTCCCAAATCCAAGGTGCTCGTACTTAGCGGCGGCGAGGATGAAGGAATCGTAGTCCCAAAAACCGACGGCGTGCGCCACGGGGTATTCTTCTTCTCCAACAAATCAGACGAGTCTCCGGCGGCGATATCCGCCACCAGAGTCGGCGCAATTAGCGCCTCAAGCTGCAGATCACTGAACAACTCCAAAGCCTCCCTGAAGAATCCCATTTGTGCACAGTCGGTGATCATGGTGCTCCAAGTCACAACATTTCTCACAGGAATATCATCGAACAGTTCTCGCGCAGCGTCCAACTGGCCAGATTTGACAATACTGCATACAAGTGCACCAATCCATTATGTACGAAATCATATGACTCCCATCCGAGCTTAATCGCTTGGGCGTGGATATGAAGGCGGCGAGGAGCTTGCCGGCGGCGAAAGAGTCGGAGATGGTGCCGGTGAGGATGAGGTGGGATTGGATTTGGCGCAGATGAGAGGTGGTTAAGCATGGAAGCTGGAGAAGGAAGATAATTCTTCAACTTGATTTCAATAATTTGATAGTTGCAGAAGAATCCATCCCATCACTTGATTTAAGTTTTAACTCAGATCTACATCAATTTTAGAGGAAGATGGGTTCTTGAGGAAGATAATAATTATTTATTATAATATAAATTGTATTATAATTTTTCCAAACAAGACTTGGTGATGTGGCATAAATATCTGAGGTGGAAATCTGACATGTCATGCGTGTATAACACGATAAATGTTTTGATGAAACAGGTGTTCAATAGGTCTCAATTTACAAGTTTAACTATTCAACCGAACATTTTCAAAGGTGGGGTGTCAAAGTGACCTATTGGTCAAAGGTCAAGGGGTCGTTTATGTATTCTGCCCATAAAAAATCATCTCCCTAATGGTTATTTTTTTACTTATGATGCACAGTCTACCTACGGATATAATGTTATGCTAAGAATTGAACCAATCAATAATATTACTTAGTCTAACATCCAATACATGTTTTGAATCTATTGTGACAGATTGCAACCAATAATATGAATGTTAATCGATAATAAAATACAATATACATGTATTGAATTGTTATCATTGTGGTGAATATCAAAATAATATAATAATATGAATATTGTAGTTTGGAATCTATTAATCCTAGTAATATACACGTACAAAACAAGCAATTAATAATCAGTTTTTTATGACTTCATTAGGTTATAAACGTTACCAAGATCAACACACAATTTTTAAAAATATCATACGAATTTTCTATCATCGTGATATAGCATTACGATAATCGTCCAAAAGTAGAAAAACGCAATTTTGTGGGCCTAAATGATGGAATTTGGCTAAAATCTAAAACTTTCATGGCATAGAGGCATTATTATTAAAATCGAGATCCGGATCTTAAAATCGTGAGATCCTACGATCCCATATGGGATTTTGATCCGGATCGTACATTAAAATCGAAATTTGTTAAAATCGTTATAGAATCGTGTAGAATCGTGTTAGAATCGTATAAAATCGTGTAGAATCGTATAGAATCGTATAGGATCTCATGAGATCCTGTATAAAATCGTAAGATCCTACCCAGTTTTTGACTTTGAGCTTATAAAATTTATTTTAGCACCAATTGGCTTAATTATTAGTGAAATTACATCCCTTAAATGCTCATATTGTCTCTTTTAACCTCATTTACCTCCCAATTTTCATCTTTCCGACTCCCAATTGTTGAATTTACAATATTTTTCCCTTAATAAAGACCCATAATCTTTCCTCGATTCTTATTATATGAGCATATATATTTTTAAATGTTCTTCTTATGCATATATAAGTTTGCAATGTCAATTTATCGGCATTATGATCATTAAATTTTAATAAAATTATATATTTTTTGGTTTTAGTGCCTATATTTTTTGTAAAATATCTATATTATATTAGTTTTAGTGATATTATAGGATCTTACGATCCTACGATCCGATTTTACGATCCGATCCACAAGACCTTCCGTGATCCGATCCTAGAATCTCGATTTTAATAACATTGCATAGAGGTGAATTTGAAAAATCATGACATTTCCAATCGACCATGCAAATTTCGTCGAAATTTGACATAACAAACTAGTATCAGCAACTAGCGGAAAACGCAAAAAAAAAACCTAATTTTTTGCCAAAACCAAACTTTCGATTTTCTTCATGCAATAAACTATAATATTTCACATAATATAAACATGTTAAGATGCATAAACAGAATCAAAGCATAACATCAAACTAGGTAATTGCGGAAAACATGATACTAGCATGATTCTACTATGATTTCAATCTAAACGTATGATCTTTAACCTAAAAAGCTCTGATACTACATGTAAACTTAAACCTAACCATGATTTCTATTAGGATATTTGATCATACTCTT
The DNA here is from genome assembly GCA_964016875.1 of Fallopia convolvulus. NCBI lineage: Eukaryota > Viridiplantae > Streptophyta > Magnoliopsida > Caryophyllales > Polygonaceae > Fallopia > Fallopia convolvulus. Next base: position 39,763,240 of record OZ024732.1, on the reverse strand, counting down.
AATTACAAATATATACCGGTAGACATCGCAATTGAGAGAACGAAGATGATGAAAATCGGTCTGTTGATCGAACCACAAAACTCAACGCTACGGAAATCACCTTCTCTCTCGTAGCCTCTCTTTAATTTCGTGTATGATGAAATCATAACCCTAATGATGAATTTTGGATTACTTATATAGGCAGAGAGAGGGGCCAAAATCCTCTAAAGATATATTCTCAATCGTTTATCAAAGTTGATCACTAGTTACAACCTTATCTTATCAAATCAGCTATGCAGATAGATCAAAGATATCCATGGAGATAGATCCATAGATCCAAGAAAGGACTATATAGTCCAACATTTGCCAGTTTGGATCGTTGGCAAAAGAGCAGGAAGAGGAGCCGTGGACATGGGAGAGGAGGGCAAACTTTTTGAGTGTGAAGAGGAAGAGCTCTCGCCATTTGTTATAGTTACAAGAGGTAAGATCGAGTTGGACCGGGACATGAGTATTAATGCTTGCAACATGAAGAGCTTGTTGAAATGCAAGATTGGTTGAATTGGGTGTAGGTAGGACAAGTGGATCTTAGTGTTCATTTGTTGCAGTAGTGGAGCGAGGAGGTGTTGGAGGAGGAGTGCGATTGTGTAACACCCCCTTTCTACCCTGGAGGTATTACCGCCAATAACCCCGATTAAGACTAAACCGAAGCTACCCAAGGCTTTAAACTGAATGAACAAACTAAAAACAAGGTAAATGAAACCATTTAAAACCTAACAAAATTAAGTAAAACTTTACAGCGGAAAAGAGAATAAAAGGTCTTATACAAGCCTTAACTTAAAAAGAATTAATAAATAGAACAACCTTCTATTTAAACATAATCTTCATCAAGTCATCCTTGAGTTCTTATTTCTGAAACTCAGCTTCGCTTTGAAGTAGTTCAATCATGATCTTCACTCAAGTATAGCCATTGGAAACCTTTCTTCAACTTCTGGAGCTTCAAACATCTGAATCCGCCTCTTGAATCAACTTCCAAGAAGAACATGATGTGTCGTAAACCAACGGTGGACACCAGCCGACCATATAAAAGAAAAGAAATGGACGGGTTAGTCTAATGACAGACTAGCAAGAGGAGAAATTAACTTGGTTCTTATGGTTGTAACTAAACATATTAGCATCCAAAATCCGAATAGACTCGGATTATGATCCAACAGTTAGCAGTCTTATAGAGAATAAGAAGGAGACTCACATAATCAAGAGATAGGACACCACAATTTGTAGTTCCTTTACGAAACATGAACAATTGTTGGGAACTCAAAGTAATCACATAACATTTTGAAAAGCCTCCATCGAGTAATCAGATTGACTTAATCAACGTTTGATTAAGAATTATTCGTAATCGAGGGCAAGAATGGTTATCGAATAGACTAACCATTTAGATACATTAATGTGCCTAATGCACTTATCTTGTATTACTTTCAAAACTTTTCACAAACAAGTTGGCAACTTTTAATCGGCTCAAACTACTGCCGGTGGAACACAATAATATCGAGGTCAGAGGGCCTGTTTCATCCTTGAACAACGAATAGCACGGGTCCCAATGATGGAGAGATTAGAGGGCCCGTTTCATCCATAATCTACTACCAACACATATTGAATGGAACACAATACTATCGAGGTCAGAGGGCATGTTTCATCCTTGAAAAATGAATAGTACGGGTCCCAATGATGGAGAGATTAGAGGGCATGTTTCATCCATAATCCACTACCAACACATATTGATAAATGCACTTAGCTAGAGTGCATAGTCACCCCTCAAGCGTAGAGTGGGCCATGGTCATGTTATAAGTATTAGGAGATCAATATTGATACTGCCTAATACGAGTTTTAAAGAGATGCTTCCGAGACTAAGCTCACATCCTTGAACTAAGTTAATCCATATGAATGTCTCAGCATGAGACAACTAAACATACAAGGTCACATACAACGGGCCTAAATCCAATTCTAGCGCGAAACTGAATGAATAACAATATGGTCATTATTTCTAACAAAACAACAACCTATCATATTTTATTAATTATACAAGTTTTTTTCAACGCAAATATTAAATAGGATTCAATTCCTCATTTAATAACAATAACGCAAGAGAGAATCGTCCACTTGCCTTAGAAGGCGTGCTCAACGTCCTTAGCAATTCCAACCGTAATCTTTATCATCCTTCTGACAAATATAACAAAACGATTTCTCAACAACGAGCTCACAGAAACACTTCTTAGTTGTATCATCAACTCCTACAACTTTCTAATCGATAAACGATTTGATTTCCAAATATCGATATATAATAAATCCTTAGTTCTCATGCTTCAAGGAGCCATCTTGGCGGAATTATAACTAATTATCCGCTTCACTTTTGAAACAATTTTCTAAATAAAAATTGTTCATTAGCAACAGTTCTTAAAGATGACCAAATCTCGGATCAAACGAATTAACAACGAATCCCGAGTAATTATCCGATGTCCTTTACCTTCCAATCGGTAAGCAAAACTTGTATTCGCTATAACTGAAGATCCTGACGTCTGTTTCTCGAGCGGTTTGAACCTGTGGAACCGTATCAACGTCAAGATTATAAAAACCATAAATTTAATTAGCAAAGAGGAACTGAATGGACCTTACGGTGGGTCCGCAACTAACCCGCTAATTAATTTCGATCGTATATACCTTCACTCGAGCTCATGGCTCGTTTGGCTCGATTATGGCTCGATCCCCGAGCCCGAGGGTGGTCGGGTATTTCCCGGAGGCAGCTCCCGTGGTGGTTGGTGGTCGGAGGGGCTGAGGAACGCCAGCGACGTCGCTTGATGAGGCATGAAGATAACCGGCGGTGAAAATGTCTTGCTCACCGAGTCCCATCGTTCCGACCTGATTCTCACATGGTTCTGGCTCCTCCTAGCAGCAGCAACATGGCAAGAAGAAGAGGTGGAAGGTGGACGAAGAAGATGAGCGTCGGGGGTGAGAATTGCTCCCGAGTCCGTCGTGTCTTGATTCTTCTCGGTCTCGCTCCTTTCCTCACTTTTCAAACAAATGGATAACTTTGAAATGGCAGGAAAGATGTGCCGGGAGGATAGAATTCTATCCTCATCCAATCAATTACTTAACGTAGTGGAGAAATATTGAAATTGAAGCCAAAATTCGTCTTGGAACGGGACTCGCGTTAAAGCGGTAAAATTATGTACCTCAGATGGAAAAACTTACTAAATACAAAACGTCCCGTATATTATGTAGACCAATAAAATCAATTTTCCATGATTTTATCACGCTACCTTCAATTTTTAAGGCTTCTATTTCGTATTTTAAATCCCTTACAGTACATAATTAAAAAGACGGCTTATCCAATAAATATTCTTTTTCCACTAAAAAATCCTAGAATTCATACTGATCCATAAAATTATTTCTTTGTGATTTTAGGATATCATCAAAAAATTTCTAGGATTCAAATTCCAACAAAAATATTGGATTAAGCGTTAAAACGGACCAAAAAGGTTAAAAAAATATCCGATGAAAATTCAAAAATATCCTCAAAAACCGCAGTTATTACATTAGTACCCCCTTAAAAATGGTTTCGGCCTCGAAACCAAGGAGAACTCATATCACAAGGAAGGACATCATAACCACACACACACACAGCCACTACAAACTTATACAGAAGTTTGTAGTACCCCCTTAAAAAAATGATGTTACTTCTGCACCAAGCACAAAGCAATCATTGTTTAGTTACCAAACTTTTTCTTTACAACATTCATTAACTTTGGAAAATGGCTCAGCATTTCCTGTCTAGTTTCAAGTCTTTTCTTCACCTCCCTTTTTTTAGGCCAAGGTAACCTAATCAAAGGAAGACATTACGGATAGAATGCACTAAAGGTGGCAATGCCAACCGATAAACAAACTTATCAGTTCTTTCCAGTATCTCAAAAGATCCAACATAGTGATCATTTACGTTATCTCGCATTCCCCAGCGGAATACGCCTTTCAAGGCGGATATTAGAGCAAAAACGTCGTTCTTTACGATGAACTTACCATGCTCTCACTTTAGCACAGCACACAACTGTTGTCACTCTTGAGCAGTTAACACCCTTGAACATGTTAGTGCGATATCAGCTGTTGTTCTCTCGGCCAAGTCTGGCTCATGAAGAACCTTGTCAGCATTGTCATTCCAACAAATTGACAACCAACACTTCCAGCCTTACCAAGCCTTAAAAAGAATCATTTTCTTTAGATAAAATTGCACTAAACCACCCGTTAAATAGGCAAATTTACACTTAACCACCCGTTATACACGAATTTGTTTTAAACCACCCAAAACTTCGATTCCGTTAACAAATAGCCACCCATGGCGTTATTCCGTTAAAAATGTCGTTAGATTGTGTAAGAAGACAACTTTGCCCTCAAATTCATCTTTCCCTTTCTCTCTCCCATTAAAATCCTCCTCTTTCCTTGCTCAGTAGTTCCTCCCTTCCAATTTCCAATTTCCACTTTCATTCTTGGATCAACCAACCAACTAATTACTCGAAACTACAATTGGATCCTTGCCCGTTCTTCTGGATACGGGTCGGAAGCCTCGCCCTCAAGCTCCCAACTCCCACCTCCTCTCTCTTCTACTACAAAATCAAGCTCGCCGACTTCCCTCTCCAAACTGCCTCCCTCCCCGTCTTCGCACCTGACGCCGCCTCATCCGCTGCCTCCGCCTCCGCCTGCTTCACTCTCAGCAAACCGGATCTCCACCGCCTCCAGTCCTAGAAGAAGAAAAGCCTCGCTCTCTCTTTGCGCATCGACGTGTACCGTGCCGCAAGTAAAGTAGGTTGCGGGATCGGATTCGGATCCCGATCCGACAAGTTCGTCGGCCGGGTTTCCTTGGTGCTGGATCTGTCCTAGGTGGGGCTCAAGGGGCTATTGCACAATGGCTGGGTCCCAATCGCCGACGCCAAAACCTCGGCCGAGTTATACGTGAGCCTCAACCTCGACCCGGACCCGCGATTCGTCTTCGAATTCGACGGCAAATCGGAGTGTAGCCTACAGGTATTCGAGGTCCAAGGCAACATCAAGCAACCCGTCTTCTCTTGCAATTTCGGGTTCAGGAATTCGGGTGACTGGAATACTCATAATTTGAGATCCGGAGAGAGGAAAGGTTGGACGGTCACAATCCACGACCTCTCCGGCTCGCCGGTGGCCGCGGCCTCCATGCTCACGCCCTTCGTCGCGTCCCCGGGCTCCGGCCGGGTCACCGTTAAGATATGTGGAGTTTACGAATGGAAGAGGGTTGGTTAACAGGGCAAAGCAGTAATTGTACACAATCTAACGACATTTTTGACGGAATAACGCCATGGATGGCTATTTGTTAATGGAATCGAAGTTTTGGGTGGTTTAAAATAAATTCGTGTATAACGGGTGGTTAAGTGTAAATTCGCCTATTTAACGAGTGGTTTAGTGCAATTTTCTCTTTTCTTTATCGTGAAATCAAAATTCTTATAGGTGAATTCACTCAAACTCAAACTACCATTCCAACTCGTGTGGAATCCAGAATACATGTCCTTAGAGTTTGAATTTATTTCTTTACATCATTCATCAATTTGATGAGGGAAGCCAATACTAAAATTCAATTCAATCCACAAAGCTTGATGTTACTCCTTTCAAAACTTTGGCATGAACCATTCATCTCAATCAGAGATAATAGTCTTTGGAGTTCTTATGAAGATAAAAACTTCATGCATGAACACCTCAGCTGACTTCTGTACTTTCTAAGTCATCTTAATTGCCTTAAAATGAACACTCTAGGTGAGTTTATTAACAACCTCCATATTGAATCCTTCTTTCATTAAGTCTTGAACGACTAATGACAAGAATCCATTGTAATATCTTCCCACTTCCATTCTGAAACAGAAATAGACTATAACATTCTATTTGGTCTTCTATGCTCAAACAGGAATTCCAGACAAACCAAACATATCAAAACAAACTTGGTGACATTTCGCTTCATGTCATACCATCATTATCTCAAATCCTTATACGTTTACTTGTTCCAGGATAAACTAATTAAGCAAATAACTATGCTTCCTTTGAAATAAGCTTTCAAAGCTCATCAATCATAGACACACATGAACAGTCTTGAAACCAATCAATCCATGGTCTTAAATAACAATTTCTGGTGTCTTACCTTCTTGATCTTCCCCAATGATATTAAACAATATTACTTTCCCATACTGCTTTTCCTTGATCTGGTGAATAGATTTTGCATAACATCCTAGGGGATTCACACAACCTTGTTGTCATCCAAACTAAACCTTTAGTCCTTCTCAAATCAGTTTCTTTACAAGGATTACTTGAAATCCTTACTCAATTTCCTTATTGAGATAAAATCTTAGTATTACTTTAACCAAGAATATGATATTTATCCAACACATTACAAGATAATAACCTATCTTGTCAATCCTTTACATCCTTTTCTCAACCAAAATTCAGCTTAGGCATACTGACATTCAAAAGTAGTTATCTCTCTCAACTACTTCAAACTACACTCTTACGTATTACTATACCAATATATTGGACAATAATACCTTTAGTCCGATAATTTCCAACAAAATTGTCTCCATTGACAATTTTCAGTCTTTTTCATCAAAGAATTGTTTAGACTTCACTTAAGATTCTGACTTGCTGAGTAACTTAACTCTTAGGATTAAAAACATATCCTCACGTGTCCACTCTCTTTATCAAACAACTTATCAGGCTGAGATTGAATATCAATACTAATTTAAATATCCAAACTCCAGACCCATTGGGGTTCTGCTTAAAGTCCTCACTTGACTATATTATCTCAAAGAGATTTAAGTTTTCAAGACATCATGAAAACAAATAACAACTAATGGAGAAATTACTAGTACATCCTTTATTCCAACGAAAGGATTACTACAATATCATTCCTTAGAAAGGGTTCCATCCCAGGAGTCCATATCAACTTACTTTCAAGGACAATTTCGCTAAAAAGGCAATGACTTTCTTAGGTTATGAAATAACAAATCGTCCATTAGCAGCTTGCTAGAGAATTCTAATAATCATTGACTGAAAACATTCCCAAACTTTTAGAGAACTATGGAGTTACTCTAGGCTCTTTAAAGACCAACACAGATGTGTAAAGAATCTTACCAATTTCTTTACTTATATCGAACTATTTCGGGAAGTTTGTCCATACTCCTTAAATGGTGTAGGATACCAAGAATATACTAACTCAAAAGAGTTTTTACCAGATACTAGGTATAGAAATTTCTATAATGCAAAAGAAAGCTTGCATATTTTTATCTCAACCAACTACACTTGCAAAACTCATATAATTGCAAAACTTATATGATTGCCAAATCATACTAGAAACTATTCTTGAAAACCCTAGGAATTATGTGATCTTATTCCACCATGTGATCAGGATGGGGAGATAAAATAAACATAATCCTTTACTGCATTCTCATAGGAATAAGACATGTAATCCTGCCTTACCATGTGATCAAGGTGGAAGACAAATCACATTCTTACTCACCACCATGAAAACCGTAAAAACATTTACTCTCAATTCGTTTTAACCACTAACATTGCCTTAAATTTCATATTTGAAATTTTCTCAGAATCAAAGATGAGTCTCATAGGAGCAAAGACAAACTAATTCGTTTCTAGACATATCACTTCCCTTTTGAAGTATAACACTTCTTTTCTTCTTCAAGGTAGTTCCTGGTGACGTACCTTGACCTTTTCTCACTTCCAATACACTATAATACTTTTCCGTCCTCCATAATATGAAGTAATCCTCATTTGATACGACTTGGTCGGAACTCATCTTAACTTTACAAGTTCCAATAAAAATTTGATTACTTGAATTCATTTACTTGCAATCCTTACTAAAGGAAAAATTTCAACATCTTTATACTTATAACATAGATTCTTCTGAGATCATTCTCGATTTGTATATCATCTTGACATACTGTATCTAAGATGAGGTATTAATGATTCCTCACTAGAATTCACAGCTTGGGTTCATCTATTTTCCAAAACTATAGATCTTTTGGAGCTTACTTGTCATCTCAACTCCTATATTCAAAGATAAACAAACTTACCCTATAACAAGTCCCAAGGTATTTACTACCCTTTTATCCTTACATAAGGAAATTCTTCCAATTTCCGATTCCTTATCACATATGAAAGCACATGGCTCCACATTACCTTTTGAGATCCTTCCAAATTCTACCTTGGTTAAACAAACTAGACTTCTCCATCATTCTTGTCTTCTTACTTAACCATAAGAAGAAGACATATACCTTTTTATTAGCTCAAGTTCAAACCACATTGCAAAGGAAGAACTTATGGTTAGGAGACTTGCCGACAACTTAACAGTTTCACCAGTACTACCTTAGGCATCAGATTTGACAGATATAAAATCTTCAAAATCCAAACACAACTGAAATTATCCTTTCAGCGATAGAGTCTAAGCCTTATTGACGATAGATGATTGCTATTTTTCTCCCAACTGTTTAGAATATCACAAACGAACATACCAAAATCATTCATTGAATGATCTTCTCAAAACAGAATTTTATCATTTCCATCCTTGAAGAAACATAAGCCAATACCATTGGCAAACGAGAACATCTCAATGTTGATTCCATTACTAGTCCATTATAGACCTCAAGTCTTTTTTTCATTATCCCAAGTTGGGTATCATACAACGAAACTCCAATAACGCTGTCACATAGGTTAATCATTTGGATATCAACAACCCATATAATCAACTAACACTTATACCAAGTAGTTAATTGAACATAAACACATTACTGATGAACTTTTACCCATTCAATCAATTTTGACCAATCAACCTTATTCACAACAACCTTGATGATTAACCACTTGTTCAACTTAAACTAAACCAACATTCTTCCTTCCTTTCTTACTATAATCATAAGAAATTCCCATTCCATTTAGGATTCTCAATCCTCTTAACTCAAAGGATATCAACATATATGAAAATCCGAGTTTGAACACTATCAGGTTCAAAATTTGAATTGCATTTTCCAATAGATTAACGATTCAATTGATCCAACACTTGAACACCTCAAAGATCTTTAACTTCCCACTGGGCAAAGAAAAGTACAGAATATCCATGATTCTATACCATAGAGTCACAAACATAGTTGTTGAAGAAAGTTTCCAAAGATAATCCTTTTCTTTTTAGGATTCTTTTACATCACTTCATGATCCATACTGGTCTTTTTAGAATCACTCAAGCCTCATAAGATTTTCCAAATCTCAACGTTGAGAAGTAAAGGTTCCAACTCCAAACTTCTATTGATAATAATTCAGAAATTCCTAAGAAAATATTCTTGGGAAAACTCTTACTCTTCCAAGAAACTCACTTTAAAAAATTTCCTTTTTAAAGACAACACTTGCACTTTCATATTTCAAGAAAAGAATTAACAATTTCTTTCACATAACTTTGAATATGAACTTTCTAACAAAAATTCTTAACTTGAAATATTTCATCATACGAGCTTAAATTAGGAAACCTTCAAAATAGAAAGTCTTTATGAAGTACAATACTTAACTTCAAAATCTCACAAGAAGTTTCCTAATATGGAAGAAACGACGAGGGTACACCCAATTCAGACTCTCAAGAGAGAATAGGAATTCATTGAGAACTTGGTCTAGAACCAGTTCAACTTTAGGAATCTTCACCTAATCTTACTCTGGATCCTTCTCGGAATCCATTCCCATCTCCAGGGAATCAAATGTCCACCATAGGACCTTTTTCACATAAACATTACAAACTTGTTACCTCGTGTTCTCCAACTCCCTTTTCTCCTTCTATATCTTCATGAGTCTGGCTTCCAATCTTAACCACTTCCCATAAATGGTTCTAAGATAACACCCATATAGAATTCTCCGTAATTCTATATAGAAGATGAAAGTCTTAAGCAAGACTTAGGAACTTTTAGCTCTGATACCACTTCTGTAACACCCCCTTCCTACCCTGGAGGTATTACCGCCAATAACCCCGATTAAGACTAAACGGAAGCTACCCAAGGCTTTAAACTGAATGAACAAACTAAAAACAAGGTAAATGAAACCATTTAAAACCTAACAAAATTAAGTAAAACTTTACAGCGGAAAAGAGAATAAAAGGTCTTATACAAGCCTTAACTTAAAAAGAATTAATAAATAGAACAAACATAATCTTCATCAAGTCTTCCTTGAGTTCTTATTTCTGAAACTCAGCTTCGCTTTGAAGTAGTTCAAGCATGATCTTCACTCAAGTATAGCAATTGGAAACCTTTCTTCAACTTCTGGAGCTTCAAACATCTGAATCCGCCTCTTGAATCAACTTCCAAGAAGAACCTGATGTGCCGTAAACCAACAGTGGACACCAGCCGACCATATAAAAGAAAAGAAAATGGACGGGTTAGTCTAATGATAGACTAGCAAGAGGAGAAATTAACTTGGTTCTTATGGTTGTAACTAAACATATTGGCATCCAAAATCCGAATAGACTCGGATTATGATCCAACAGTTAGCAGTCTTATAGAGAATAAGAAGGAGACTCACATAATCAAGAGATAGGACACCACAATTTGTGGTTCCTTTACGAAACATGAACAATTGTTGGGAACTCAAAGTAATCACATAACATTTTGAAAAGCCTCCATCGAGTAATCAGATTGACTTAATCAACATTTGATTAAGAATTATTCGTAATCGGGGGCAAGAATGGTTATCGAATAGACTAACCATTCAGATACATTAATGTATCTAACGCACTTATCTTGTATTACTTTCAAAACTTTTCACAAACAAGTTGACAACTTTTAATCGGCTCGAACTACTGCCGGTGGAACACAATAATATCGAGGTCAGAGGACCTGTTTCATCCTTGAACAACGAATAGCACGGGTCCCAATGATGGAGAGATTAGAGGGCCTGTTTCATCCATAATCTACTACCAATACATATTGAATGGAACACAATACTATCGAGTTCAGAGGGCATGTTTCATCCTTGAACAACGAATAGTATGGGTCCCAACGATGGAGAGATTAGAGGGCCTGTTTCATCCATAATCCACTCAGGGTCGTCCAATGCTTTTAGAAGGCCCTGTGCAAAATATTTTGAAATATTTAAATTAGATTAAATTTAAATTATTTATTAATTTTATCAGTAAAATTTAGGAGTCAATTTTGTAAAAATATGTCTATTGTCATTCATTTATTTGTTTAAGTATTAATTAATAGCAATATATTTGTGGTAAAAATTGCAAAACAAACTAGTAAAATAAAGTAACAACCAAATATTTTCAAAAAAATTACAAAAAATACTAGTGAAAATAATTTAATAAACAAATGTTTAATCCATATAAAAAAAGTGAAATATGAGACACTAAATAATTATAATTGTCCAAAATTGACACATTAAGAAAGAGAGAAAATAAAGAAAACTTAAAAAGTGTTTTAACCAAAAAAAGAGAAAAATATGATACTTACATTTTTTTTTAAAAAAAAAAAGAAGATGTAGGCTGGTGGTAGCAAGCCCAATAGGGCTGCGTCTTGAAAGGGCTTATAATTTTTAAAAAAAGGAATAACAAATAACACGTGGGTGGGAGGATTTGAACACTGGTTGTGCTGCTTCCATTAGCAAAGCAAAATCCACTACACTATGTCAACTGATATTAACTTATTAGCAAATTTTTATATTTCTATTAAACATGTTGGGTCGGAGGCCCTACCAAAAATCGAGGCCCTGTGCAGGTGCACACCTTGCACCTGCCCAGGATCGGGCCTGAATCCACTACCAACACATATTGATAAATGCACTTAGCTGGAGTGCATACTCACCCCTCAAGCGTAGAGCGGGCCATGGTCATGTTCTAAGTATTAGGGGATCAATATTGATACTGCCTAATACGAGTTTTAAAGAGATGCTTCTGAGACTAAGCTCACATCCCTGAACTAAGTTAATCCATATAAATGTCTCAGCATGAGACAACTAAACATACAAGGTCACATACAACGGACCTAAATCCAGTTCTAGCGCGAAACTGAATGAATAACAATATGGTCATTATTTCTAACAAAACAACAACCTATCATATTTTATAAATCATACAAGTTGTTCCCAACGCAAATATTAAATGGGATTCAATTCCTCATTTAATAACAATAACGCAAGAGAGAATCGTCCACTTGCCTTAGAAGGCGTGCTCAACGTCCTTAGCAATTCCAACCGTAATCTTTATCATCCTTCTGACAAATATAACAAAACGATTTCTCAGCAACGAGCTCACAGAAACACTTCTTAGTTGTATTCTCAACTCCTACAACTTTCTAATCGATAAACGATTTGATTTTCGAATATCGATATATAATAAATCCTTAGTTCTCATGCTTCAAGGAGCCATCTTGGCAGAATTATAACTAATTATCCGCTTCACTTTTGAAATAATTTTCTAAATAAAAATTGTTCATTAGCAACAATTCTTAAAGATGACCAAATCTCGGATCAAACGGATTAACAACGAATCCCGAGTAATTATCCGAATTCCTTTACCTGCCAATCGGTAACCAAAACTTGTATTAGCTATAACTGAAGATCCTGACGTCTGTTTCTCGAGCGGTTTGAACCTGTGGAACCATATCAACGTCAAGATTATAAAACCATAAATTTAATTAGCAAAGCGGAACCGAAAGGCCCTTACGGTGGCTCCGCAACTAACCCGCTAATTAATTTCGATCGTATATACCTTCACTCGAGCCCATGGCTCGTTTGGCTCGATCATGGCTCGATACCCGAGCCCGAGGGTGTTCGGGTATTGCCCGAAGGCAACTCCCGTGGTGGTTGGTGGTCGGAGGGGCTGAGGAACGTCGTCGACGTCGCTTGACGAGGCATTAAGATAACCGGCGGTGAAAACGTCTTGATCCCCGAGTCCCATAGTTTCGACCTGATTCTCACATGGTTCTGGCTCCTCCTAGCAGCAACAACATGGCAAGAAGAAGAGGTGGAAGGTGGACGAAGAAGATGAGCGCCGGGGGTGAGAATTGCTCCCGAGTCCGTCGTGTCCTGATTCTTCTCAGTCTCGCTCCTTTCCTCACTTTTCAAACAAATGGATAACTTTGAAATGGAAGGAAAGATATGCCGGGAGGATAGAATTCTATCCTCATCCCATCAATTACTTAACATATCCGTCTTGGAACGGGACTCGCGTTAAAGCGGTAAAATTATGTACCTCGGATGGAAAAACTTAATAAATAAAAAACGTCCCGTAAATTATGTAGACCAATAAAATCAATTTTCCATGATTTTATCACGCTACCTTCAATTTTTAAGGCTTCTGTTTCGTATTTTAAATCCCTTACAATACATAATTAAAAAGACGGCTTATCCAATAAATATTCATTTTCCACTAAAAAATCCTAGAATTCATACTGATCCATAAAATCATTTCTTTGTGATTTTAGGATATCATCAACAATTTTCTAGGATTCAAATTCCAACAAAAATATTGGATTAAGCGTTAAAACGGACCAAAAAGGTTAAAAAGATATACGAGGAAAATTCAAAAATATCCTCAAAAACCACAGTTATTACAGATTGTTGGAGATTTCGACTTCAGGCATGGTGAGCAGGAACGGAGAAAAGGATCGACAAAAAAGACAGTTTAGAAAAAGCTTGATACCATGAAAGATAGGATAAATCCCATGAGGATTGCCTCTTGTATTCATATCAATATGTATACACGATTTTGAGATATTAACACGAAAGGAAAATACTAAACATGCGGAATAGCAGAAATTAAGGAATTAATATCTTGGATTACAGCTTGAATTTCCCAAGGAATTTTCCAGATTCGTTTTATAGAATTAATAAGAGAAAGATTATATCCTTCAATAATGACATGAGTAAATTTAGAAGAAACAACAAATTGAAGACTAAACAAAAGAGAAAACGCTTCCTCTTGTAATACACTGATGGAAGGCATAACCTTCTTATCTAAACCACGAATCTTACTATTACGGTCACAAATAATGAAACTTGCAAAAGTCGAAGAAGTTTGTTTTATCGAAGCATCGAAATTTAATTTTATCCAGTTAGGAGGAGGCTTAATCCGGTCCTGAAAATATGGTTGACTACCATAAATCATTAATACAAGGCTTTTTATATTTTCATTTTCAGATTTAAGTTCAAGTAAAACCATTCTTATAGTGTGTTCGTGTGCGCAGTTTTATATTCATGATTTTGAGTTGCATATTCATGATTTTGTATGAATGTATTCATATTATTCAATTGTATATTCATTCTGTTGAGTTACTCAATTTTATGAATATACAACTTAAAAATATGATTATGTAACTCTATAAGCATGATAAAGAGAGAAAATATTAAGAAAACTTCAAAAATACAATAATATAGAAATATGAATATGCGAGTTATAAACAGTGTAATATGGAAAGAATATGAATATGCATATCAAAAATATGAATACAGTCATACAAAACCATGAATATACAACTCAAAATCATGAATATAAATTGGGCACACTATAAGAATGGTTTTACCTGAACTCACCTCTTCATTTTCATTTTCATAGTTAATATACATTTTTTCTATTTGTTCTACAAGTGCAAGTGGCGGAACTACATGGGGGCGGGAGGTGGCCCTGCCCCCCCCCCCTAATCCAATTTTTTTGTAGTATATGTATTCCTTTCGTCGATAGCTTCGATTTGATATATTATACGCCCTAATCCGATATCCAAGCAAAAAATTATGAACGTTTGAAGATTAGATATATGCAAACTACTTTTACATGTCATTTACATAGTCAAAATACTTCTATATTTTGTTAAATTTCATATCTTTATGTAATTAAACCCGAGACCTTCAACATAATAGGTTATATTAATTAAAATATTTGAGTATCGTATAATAAAGTATGAATGTATATTTTAAATAGTTATTCTAGTATCTTCGGCCAACTAGTTAATAAGATAGGATGTAGTACCATTAGGTCTATGTTTCGACTCTCACATGCCGTCTCCTTGATTTAAAAAGTTCTAGTTACGTATTATAATCTTCGGGGTCGTCCAATGCTTTTAGAAGGCCCTGTGCAAAATATTTTGAACTATTTAAATTAGATTAAATTTAAATTATTTATTAATTTTATCAGTAAAATTTAGGAGTCAATTTTGTAAAAATATGTCTATTTTCATTCATTTATTTGTTTAAGTATTAATTAATAGTAATATATTTGTGGTAAAAATTGCAAAACAAACTAGTAAAATAAAGTAACAACCAAATATTTTCAAAAAATTTACAAAAAATACTAGTGAAAATAATTTAACAAACAAATGTTTTATCCATATAAAAAAAGTGAAATATGAGACACTAAATAATTACAATTGTCCAAAATTGACACATTAAGAAAGAGAGAAAATAAAGAAAACTTAAAAGTGTTTTAACCAAAAAAAGAGAAAAATATGATACTTACAGTTTTTTTTTTTGAAAAAAAAAAGAAGATGTAGGCTGGTGGTAGCAAGCCCAATAGGGTTGCGGCTGGAAAGGGCTTATAATTTTTAACAAAAAGGAATAACAAATAACACGTGGGTGGGAGGATTTGAACACTGG
This sequence comes from Fallopia convolvulus, assembly GCA_964016875.1. NCBI lineage: Eukaryota > Viridiplantae > Streptophyta > Magnoliopsida > Caryophyllales > Polygonaceae > Fallopia > Fallopia convolvulus. The sequence goes on along the minus strand of OZ024732.1, from coordinate 39,747,571 downwards.
TTGTGTTGCTTCCATTAGCAAAGCAAAATCCACTACACTATGTCAACTGATATTAACTTATTAGCAAATTTTTGTATTTCGATTAAACATGTTGGGCCGGAGGCCCTACAAAAAATTAAGGCCCTGTGCAGGTGCACACCTTGCACCTGCCCAGGACCGGGCCTGAATTAATCTTATGGGTTTTTAATGTTTTTCAATATTTTGTATTTTTTAAAAAAAAATTAAAAAAATTTAAGCTACATCGAAAAAATTTTGGCCCCCTCAAAATAAATTTCTGGTTCCGCCCCCGTGCAAGTTGGATGATAATGATGAACATGCCAATATAGGAAATGCGTCGGATGCTTAAGTTGACAAGCTAGCATACATTTAATGTAACTGTATACAAATAAAATGCATGACGATGTCAAAGTTTTTGACCTTGAAGAAACCTATACATTTGAAAACAACTCTTTTCCCCTTGTTTGCGCGTAAATTGTTTTTAATCTTCAACCAACAGATAGCTCTTCATGCACATATGAATAATCGATTGTATTGTCACGTAATTTTAATACATTTGCTTAAGCGATTAGCCTTATGTTAATCCATTTCTAAAATTATACCCCTTTATTCTGTTTGACTTGTGCATAATGCTAATACATCTGCTGATAATTTCTCGCTCTGAAAATTACACGTTAGATTTGGCCGGCTTTTTAATAATGTTAATTGCTCGCACAAATCAATGCAAATGAAAATTTATATCAAAAAATTCCTTTCGAATCAACTAAAATTTAACGTGCAGTATAAAGTTTTGAGTAAGAATTTGCAAAAGAGGATGATGTTTTCAAATGGAATGAATTCTTTCTATGATTTCTAACCTATTAATAGAGTTTTTATTAGTCTCTAATTTTTGTAAATATTTTTTTAGATCCCTAATATTTGAAAAGTGTTACTATTTGATCTTTTTTTATTTTAAAATTTAAGTTTAATTACAACTAATCACCCAAACTTTATATTTACCTGTATCATAACACCAATATTTATCTTTTTTTTTTAAATATCACAATCTACATATTTTAAGAAAAAATAATAAAATATCACTACATATTTACACCTTTTTCACTTAACCATATAGTTTTGTACAAACAAATACAATTTTAGATTTCTGTAATCTATCAATTTTTGATATAAAAAATATTACTAGTTTTTTTTAACAAAGGGTAATAAGGTGTGATTTTTTTATAAAATTATTTTATCAAAATTTTATGAAGGTTATAAAATAATTGCACAAATAAATAACGGGTATATAGGGGAAGGTAGTTGCCTGGACAGATAATTCCGCTTGGTTTTGGTTTTCGTCGCTTTGGTTTCCCGTTCCTTGTACTTGCTTTTATGTTTTGTTTTCGCTTTGATTTTTCGTCGTTTCCTTTTGCTCTGTCTTTCTGCTTTTCTTGCTTGGTTTTGCTTTCTCTCATTGCTTGTTACAAATGTCATGGGTTTTCGATTTCGTTGGGTCTCTCGGTCACACCTTCGCAGCTCTAAGCCAGAGATGCCCCCATCTTGACCCCCAAATACTCCCTAGTGGGATACTGAACTGGCTCAATGTTGTTGTTGTATGTTGTTGTTGTTGTTGTATTAAATTCAATAAGAGTGCAATAAATATTTATACCTCACCTTTTATTTTTAAAATTGTGTTTTTATAAAATGTACAATTTTTTTTTGAAAAGGGGGTAAATATGGAGTGATAATTTATTATTTTTCCCTAAAATGTGTAGATTGAGGTTATTTTTAAAATAAATAAATATTAGTATTATGACAATAATAAATACAAGTGAAATTTCGCATGGTGACCACGAGCTTTCGCATATTTTGTGTGGTGCACAACATTTTTCGAAATTTCGTATGGTAACCTCAATCTACACATAATCTTGTAGTATTATATAATATAAAAGGTAATTGAAAATTAGCTCAAATTTTTACTTAATTACATAAAACCCTCATATATTTAGGTATTCATAAAAAAATTACTTAATCTATCTTTTTTTTAAAATCACCTAATTTTATTACTTTTAGAAAAAGTATAGAAATATGCCAAATTTACAAATAACTTTAGAAAACCACATAATCTTATAACCTTTTAGAAAAATTATAAAATAGTTACATAGTTGCAATTTTAATGACATTATATATTGCTAATTTTTAAATCTAATTTATATTATTTTTTAAAAGCAACATTTTTGTAAAGATACACCTATTTATTCAAAAAAAATATCCATTAAAATGTAACCTTTTTATAAAAAAAATTATTTTTCTTAAGAAATAAAAAATGGTGGTTTTTTTTAAAATTGCATGGAATTATGATAATTAAAAAATGGTGATAGAAATTTGAAAGGTTGAATTTTACAAAAATAAAAATGGGGTGCTTTTTTAGAGTAATAGTATGTAGTGTCATTAATTATTTGTAAATTTGACATATTTTTACACTTTTTCTAAAAGTAATAAAATTAAGTTATTTTTCTAAAAAAGATAGATTAGGTAATTTTAATGAATACCTAAATATATGAGGGTTTTATCTATACTACACTAAATAAAGAACTGCCCCTTCTATTAAGCTTATCTAACCGTTCGTTTCAATTTATTCCTCCTTATCTAGCCATTCATTAAATCATTAAACTATCCATGATTTCCCCTAAATCGCTTTACTTTTCCCAGGCTCACTTGCCCTCTTTCCCGTTCTGTCTTCCCTGCGTCTCATCCCTCTTCTCTCGCTCTCTTCTCCGTTTGTCTTCGCTGGTTGTTTCCGTCCTCGGTCGTCTCCACCGTCGGCGCACGATATTCTCTGGGCTCATATAATACATCGGCGGTTTCCCGCAGGCAGGCCCAAGCATCAGAATTTCCTTTTTCCGCCGACACTGCCCTCCTAAGTTCTTAAGATCTAGGTATGCCTCTATGTGTTTGCTCTTGGATTTGGGAGTACTGATTTCGTTTTTAATTGATAAAATTACACAGACAGGTTTGGATTGCTATTCCAAATTAAAATTTAGGTTTGTTTTATTTTCTATCTCGAATCGGGATTGTTTGAGCTTCGATTACTTTTAGGTTTGGAGCTTATATTTGCTAAGGATTCTAGCCTCCCGTGCCGAGTAGTGATCCAAGAACGTCTCTCAGGCCAGACTTCATCGAAATTCCGATCGAGTCTGGTCCAAGAAATGGTAAGTTATATTTGCATCACTATATTTACTATTCCTTCAACGGATTTTCTAATGTGTGCCAATTCACACGGAATAAGAATTCTAATCTTAATAAATCTAAATATTGTTATTTAATTTTAATTTTTTTAAAAGGATTCATTAATTTTAATTAGAGAATAGTTTCAAAATAATTTCCAAACTAGTATAATTAAGTAAAAGATTGGGCTCATTTTCAATTACTTTTCACATTATCTAATACTAGAAAGTTACCACATGGAATTTGTAAAACCTCGAGGTTATGATACAGAATTTTAGAAAATATTATGTACCACGCGCAATTTATAAAACCTCGTGGTCACCACACGAAATTAAATTTGGGTGTTTGGTTGTAGTTAAACTTAAAGTCTAAAATAAAAAAGGGTCACATAATAACACTTTTTAAATATTAAGGATTAAAAATACATTTATAAAAATTAGATATAATTATATATGATAAGTTAGGGACCATAGAAGAAATTTTTTAAATGTCGGTGAAGCACTTCAAGTAAGCAAACTTTGAAGTTTGTTCAGACCGAAATAAAAACGTGGAAGTAATTTCTTTATTCCTTCCACATTAGATATATAAGGATTCAATGAATTTATCCTACTTAAAATTATCAACAAATACTTTATTTTATAAAGGGTTATCAAAGTGGAAAAATGACAAGGTCGAATTGGAATTTGTTTTAATGACTCACCGGGTCATTACCCACTACCTAAAATAGTAATAAGAGAGAGAATAGTAAAAGCAAGCATGTTATTAATTACTTGAATTAATTTGATTGAGAGTTTCCATACCTATAGGTTTGGATGTTTTATATATTAGGTTTGGTATTGTTTTTAAATGGGCTGAAAAAATAAACTGTTCAAATGGATTATAATTTATAAATGTATAGTTGGATAATTTTTTTACGTTCCATTTTTAAGTATTTTGCTTAGGCTGATTTTTTTTAAAATTTTAAAATCAACAAGTACATTGTACATATCATAGAAGTGAGTCTAACCGACAAGGCAATGAATTTAGCCTTTTTTCAAGGCATTTTTTGAATTTAATTTGCACCATTTACTAGTCATCATTTTATTTTTTAAAAAAATGTTTTGTCTTAATTTAAAGTGAATGGTTTATAAATAATGAAATACATAAATAAGAGGCACAATTTACAAAGTTTTAGCTTAAATTTAGTCTCCATAATTTTACTACGTTATGCTTTTTTTATATAAAATATTTAAGATTAAATTTAAAGCGTACTTTTTTATAAACAAGAAATATTATTCATTAGACTATTTAAGGTTATTATAAAGTTTGTAATTTGATATGAATGTATAACAATATACTATTTTAATAAAATTATCAAAACTTAATCCAACCCGACATTCCAACTCGAGCTAAAAAATAATAATTTATAAAAAGACCTCAATTCGACTAATTAGAATGATAATTAGGATTATTTTATATTTAGGGTTCAGGTCTTAGGGCTTAGCGTTTTGGATTTAAGCCATAGGATTTAGGTATGATGTTTTCATATAGGGTTTAGACATGGGTATAACTGTATAAGCAGGTCTGCCTCTAACTGTTCTAAAATTATCTCTTAATCCAATAAATTAATTTGGATTTATCTTTTATTCTAACTAATTAGATCCTTTATATATATATATTTTTCTTATATACTCCGTACTATTCTACCTAACCTAACAATCTAACATAGACTAACAAATAAATTATTTTACGTAATTTCTTTAAGAGTTATCCAAGAAAAATATAAGGCCCTATTTATAAAATAAACAAAATAAAAAATCTTCACTTTTATACAATTTACACTTATTGACATGCTTAAAGATTGATAAATATAAGAGTTCCTTATTAGAAAATGAAAACTTTCGTAATAATTAAACATTAAGCCACATTGAATCTACATAATTTTATTTTTTTCTAAATAATATATAAATCAAATATAATCAAATACGGAGTATAAATATGACCCTAATTGACCAATTGATATTATACTTAATTTTATGAAGCGGTCAAAAACTCAAAATTAGGTAGTTGGTTTGATCATTATAAGGTATTTTATTTTATGATATCAACCTTAGCATTTATAATCTTGATATTTTATAAGATATTTTATTTTATGATCTCAACCTTAGCATTTATAATCTTAATTATTTATAAGATATTTTATTTTATAATCTCAACCTTCGGTTATATACAATCACATAGAAAAAAAATTATTTTATAATCTTAGTTACTTTAATTATTCACAATTACCATGGCTTAGGGTTTTAAATATAATCAAACTTAATATAGTATGTGACTAGAGCTGTGAAAAGCCGACCGAATCCGCCAACCCGACCCGAACCCCGATAATTTTAGGGTCAAGACCCGAATATTGAACCCGAAATCCGAAATTAACCGAATCCGATAGAACCCGAAACTTGTTGGGTTGAAACCCGAAACCCGTTGGGTTGACCGATTTAGTATATTTATATAATTTTTTAAAATTTATTTTGAAAGTTATGATATATTTTATTATTAAAATAAACGAAATAATATATTATAATTAAATAATATTATTTAATTAAAAGTTGATTTTAATAATCATAAAAAAGGATATTTTAGACCCGTTGGTCAACCTAACCCGACCGAAAACCCGCTACAACCTGACCCGATTGACCCGTGACCCATAACGATCACCACAAGAGATGGTTTGTATACATGAGATGGTTAAATCACCACAAGGAATGGTTTGACCAATCTATAACTATATATTAAAGTTGTCCCTTTTCGAGTCACCACAACGATTTTGACCCCACCTCATATTTAAAATACCTTATTTTCCATTCTTATTATTTTTTTATTTCTATCTTATTCTAATAATCTTTATGTCCGTACACTCAAAAAATATTGTTCCAATAATATTGTTTCTCAAAATCGGATATCTATCTACTGTCTATCTCTTATAGATATTTTTCTTATTTTTTTTTAGTAAAAATCTATCAAAATCTTATAAGATAGAAAAATTATAACTCAAATTATATTAATAATTTTAATATAAGGAAATCGTTTCGAAACCGTAATCCATCCCTACAATCCATCCCTACAATTCTATAGTTAAAATGTAATAAATTATATTTTTTTCTTTTATCTTAATGTTTGAATCGTACATTGTAGGCCGAATAGTATTTTTCTTTTCTTTTTAGTAAAAATCTATTAAATCTATAACTATATATTAAAGTTATACATTTTCGAGTCACCAAAATGATTCTGACCCCACCTTATATTTATAAAATCAATCAATCAATCAATATATATTATAAAAGTCGACCATTTTTGAGCCACCACGTTGATTCTGGTCTCCACCACATATTTAAAAATTAATTTTACATGTATTATTTTAATTCTTCTCCCGATTTAATTCCTTTTATTTAATTAAGATATTTTTTTGAATGCCAGGTTGAATGATGTTTTTTAAAGATAGATTTTAACATTTAATGATTACGTTGAATGCTATTTTTTAAAAGATAGATTTTAACATGGAATGATTTTAAGTAATTCCACGTTAATTAAATTTTTAAAAGATAGATTTTAATGTTGAATGATTTAAATATGTGTCATTTTTATTGTATCCTAATTAATTTTTTAAATCTATTTATGTGGCAACTGAATTTATTTTTATATTCCACGTAGCATGATTTGTTTTTAAAGATAAAATTTCTATCTTTATGTATCATTATCTTTTAAGAAAAATATATGCTCATACTTAATTATATTAGATTTTTATATATTTAAATCTATTTATAATATCTAAAAATAATTTTGAAATCCGAGTCGTAGTCGTGTATAACTAGTTGATATTGTATGAAATAGTTTAATCACCACAAGGGATGGTTTGATCATTATAAGTAGGGGTAGTCAACGGGTTGGGTCGCCCGCGATCCGCATTGGCCCAACCCGCAATTTACGGGTTGCGGATCGACCTGTAATCCGTACGGGTTGGGTCGCGGGCCGATTTTTTTATTTTGTGAGTCGAGGGTTAAACTGTGCGGGTCACTGGTCGACGATCCGTGACCCGCAATATTTTTTTGTAAATATTTATTTTTATAATTTTATTTATATATAAACTATTTTTTATGAAAAAACCGTTTGATTTACATGTCGACCCGCAAATCCAACAGATTTTTTAAATAAATACATATTTTTAGGTAAAAAATTATTTGTTTGACCCGAAACTTTTTTTGCAGATCAATCTTATAAAACTAACTAACGAAATTGTTCTTAGAAAAAATTATCATTTAACATTTTCAAAAAGTACAATATAGAAATTCAAATTGTAAAATCCTAATAGTGGATGTTTTGTAATAGCGGATGTTTTGTACTTATTTTATTTAAAACTTCATATGTGTGTGGGCCTTGAATACATATGTACGTAGGGTATTGGTAAATTCCATAGTTTTACTAATAGAATCTCTCATGATTGAACAAACAAATTTTACTCACCAGATACCAAAAATCACATCAAACGCGATATTAAGAGTGGATGCTTTTATATATTTATTTGTAGAAGTTATATTTCATACAATAACTAAGATAAGTAACGTAGAAATTATTAATGTTTCAGATTGTGAAATTTTACACGGGGGTATACGCGGGGTAAATAAAATTTTACGCGGGATGGTTTAATTTTGTAGGGAAAAAACATGAAATTTAATATTTCAGTTATTAAAGCAATATGGGTTTTTAGGAGTATTTTAAATAGAAAATTGGGCTAATATGATTTTTTAAATATAACATCCGAGCCACAACCGGTACCAAATCTATAGGGAAGGAGCTAATGTCTAAAACAACTTTTTAGAAATTTGTAAAAAGTAAATCTAATTAAATACTACACTCTCTCACCTCTCACCTGTAATTACTATTAAAGGTAATGGGTCATGACCCTATGGGTCATGCAATCACTCTCCGGTCGAATTGGAATTGGTTATAGCGTGTTCTTCCTCAAAACTCCAAACTTGACCAACCTCTCAATAAAAACGAAGCACTCAATAATCTCTCTGAGACATCTGAATTAATCAAAAGAAGTCCATTGGAATCATTCGTCAGAATCAGTGAAAGGGGGGAAAATGGGGCACCAAAATCAGGCGCACCTTCCGAAGAGGATAATCCTGGTGAGACACGGCGAGAGCGAAGGCAACATAGACACGAACGCCTACTCCACAATCCCAGACCACAAAATCCCCCTCACTCAACAAGGAATTGAGGAGGCTCGCCGCGCCGGCGATGCCATTAAAACCCTAATTTCCGACACTTGTTCTTGGCGAGCCTACTTCTACGTCTCCCCCTACGAGCGCACTAGATCGACTCTTCGGGAGTTGGGCAGATCTTTTTCCAAGGCTAGAATCATTGGGGTGAGGGAAGAGTGTAGGATCAGAGAGCAGGATTTTGGGAATTTTCAGGTTGAAGAGAGGATGAGGGTTATCAAAGAGACGAGGATGAGGTTTGGGAGGTTCTTTTACAGGTTTCCGGAGGGGGAATCTGCTGCTGATGTCTATGATCGGGTTTCCAGTAAGTATTGAAATCTTTATTTGTTGCAATGGTGTTCCTGTCCTTTTCTGAATTGTTTGTTGGAGATTTTGTATGAGCTCATGTAGTGCACTGGATCTTAGATTGTGAGTTTATCTCTAGCTTGTTTGTAGGTCTGCTGTTGAATTTTTTTATTTAATGTCAAGTTTCAATGCTGATTTCAATTTGTCAATGTATGTATGAGGTTATCTCTCGTGTAAGAAGCAGCACAGCTATAAATGTTTTTATCAATCCATATGCTCTTTATCTTGAATCTATTCATGACCATGTTTAACTATGAAATGTGCAGGTTTTATGGAATCATTGTGGAGGGACATAGACATGAACAGGCTCCATCACGACCCGACACATGATCTAAACCTGATACTCGTGACACACGGGCTAACTGCACGAGTGTTCCTAATGAAGTGGTTCAAGTGGACGGTGGAGCAATTCGAGCTCCTGAACAATCCCAAGAACTGTGAGTGTATGGTGATGCAATTAGGGCGTGGTGGAGAGTACAGCTTGGCTGTTAATCATACAGACAAAGAGATGGAAGAATGGGGACTCTTACCCGACATGATCGCTGAGCAAAAATGGAGAGCCCAAGCTAAGAGGGGAAGTCAATGGATTGACAAGTGTCCTTGGTATCTTGATGATTTCTTTGATCATTTACCCGAGTCGGATGATAGTGGCAGTCAAGATTGTGACTCCAGTTCTACTGATCTAGATGTACGCTCTAGCTAGAGTAAGTGGACTAGTGTGGGATATCAATTCTGTGGATCCAAATCTAACATAATTGTTATTGTTTATGTATCATCATCTCTGTGTAATTTATGGAATAAAGATCTGGGTTTTTTTTATGAAATTCTTGCTTAAATTGTTCTGCCTCGCTTTGTTAAATCTTGTAAGCAATCATACAGTGGTATTCTTGATCATGGAACAAAAAGTAAATATGATGGGTGTGAAAAGAATGGTGTATATTCCATAAATTTTCAAGGACAATTTAATAAATTAGTAATGCCTTTTGCTGCTATTAAACTTGCAGCAAAATATTTCATACTAACCATGAATTATGCATCAGTGTTGATTTCCTCCATTAGAATGAGGCTTGGCTTTCGGTATCTGGGTCATCCATCGAATGAGACAATCGTTTGCCTTTTGGAATTTCTCTGTCATGCAGTTTACAAGGACTTACACCACCTAATATCACAGGCTTGGTTGCTTGAACAGCTAGGGCTTTCATGATGAAGAAGAAGAGCCTGTTGCAGAATCCAAGAGACTGCAATTCCTCTAGTTTTTCCATTTCTGGGTTCAGTACAAGAAATTGATTGATGGTGGTGGAGAGATGTGCCAAGTTGAGAGTTTGAGAAGTTTTTCAATGAAATATTGGAGTTTAAATATAAGAATTTATATAGTGTACTCTTGCAAGTCTTATCGTTTAGCGTGGACGTAAAGGCAAAAGCTAGGATAAGATATTCTTTTCTTGCTTCTCTACTCATCCTTGAACAGGAATACTATTTATTTTCAATTTAAAAGTGGCAGCAATTAAGAGCTACAGAAACTGCCCGAACCCATAACTCAATCTGAAAATTTTATAACTATTTGGGTCAAACATCTTCAGTTGAAGTTCAAAATTACCTGGTTCATAGAAAAAAACTCGAAATCCATAAGTTACTGGGCACAATACCATTTTTGTTTTAACCAAGCATCAGAAGAAGCAACCACATTATACAAATCAAATAGTTGTTGGATGTGTTTGAACTAGAAGAAACCTAATACTGAACCAGTATAAAGTGTTCGGAACTCAACCCAACCATTTCACAGAAAAAGAAAAAGAAAAAGAAAACACATTATCCTTTTGTGATCTTACATTATTCTCTGTTTGTATTTGAATAATGCACAAATCTAGTCTGAACTTATCTCCCAAAATTTGATATCAATCTTTTCTTCTGCTTTACAAAATGTGTTTACAAGCTCAGAAATCCTTTCCTTCGATGGATTCCTATGCAGAAACCTCTCCTGATTTCTTACTGATGTGAAGTTCTTACTGATCGTGCTGTTCATCACAGTTTTGATTTTGAGTTGGAGCTTCAGTTGGAGAGCCGGGCTGATATGGCACGAAGCCCCTTCCACCAAAAACTGGTCTCATGAACTTGTCATCAAATTTCCTCCACAAATAATGTGCAGTCCATGTAGGATGCCTTATTAGCAACCTTAAACTCTGGTCATGGGTCCTTACATTGTTGTTGTTATTGTTGTTGTTGTTGTTGTTGTTGCCATCATCTCCATTTTCTAGGAAGAGAATCCTGAGGTCTTCAAGGCTGGCAATATCAGTGGCATCTGAAATAGCTGGATTATTGCGCCCCAACAACGCTTCAATCAAAGGTTTTGTTATTGAACCGAAAACCTGTGATCCATAAGTTTTAGGACACTCAGATTGGAAAATATTTGTTTACAAAAATTGGTATTTATTTTTATGGAAATGAAGAGACTTACCACAGTACTGAAGAGAACAACAATTATAGTACTTGTTATCATAAGGCAATCTTGTGAGGTTGATTCGTCACCATCTGAAAACTGCAATATTTCATTGCACATGTCAGTAAGACATATACATAACCATGATGTTTTCTTACCTAAATTAAGAATGTGTTAAGCTATTTACCTGATTATAAGACAAGGCAACTGTAACTGCACCTCTCATCAGCCCTGCCCACCATATTATGAACTGAAATTTCAAACAGTTAGCAGTTAGTTGCCTCAAATCACATAATGCATTATCTTACATCATAATGCATTAATTATCATTATAATGCAAGATAACGCAATATGTGTGCAATCCAAACGAAGTCTAAGAATAGCCAATATCTGCGCAGATTACCTGCTTACGCCATGGGATTTTTTCAGTTTCTCTTCTCTTTGTGAAGTTTGCAAGGTTTGCAAGCGAGAAAACGAATGCTGCTCTTCCTATCAATACAAGTGCCATCATAGCTGAGCTGAGAGCAATGGATGTTCCTGCACTGAATTGAAAAGTCTTACACCTTTTAATCTTCTTCTTTCACTAAGGAATATAAGAAATCGTCCCAAAAGAAGGGGAAAAAAGGGAAAGTTACAATAACTCAGTGGCACCATTACCTTGCATCGCTTTTTTTCCATTTGTCAATATCCAAGGCATCCATGCCAACATACAAAAAGATGAATGTTTCCGCAATAAACGACATCATTGCAAATGCATGTCTGCAATTCAAGAATGTCAAAAAACAATGCAACTATAGTAAGGTTTCTCCCCCAACTATTTTATAGGATATTGAGATACATTTACAAGTTCGAATTAGTTAATCCTTGCCTTTTATATCATTTCATTAAGGATACATATAAAGAAGTAATATCCTTGGAAAGTGCCAAAAACACTCTTTTTGTATTATGCTGACATATATAACCCAGATAAGAAGCATTAGAAAAAAATTGATGTTATATCTCACTTGGTTGTGATCCTTGAGCTCTCAGTAATGTTATGCCATGTGTAGTGTGACATAACAACACCACAAAAGAAAACAGTCAAAATCCCACTGAGATTAATAAGCTGCAGGGGAGAAAAACAGTTTTTCAGGGGCCTATGATTATCTAAAAAGTGAATACTTGTACAGAAAGGGATAACATAATAAAGAACTAAGTTTCCACCGTATGAGAATGGAACTGTCCTCTTATTTATACCTCAGCTATCATGTACGATAAATAAGCCATAAGCATCATGATTGCGATTTCACGATCTGTTGAATGCCTGTTGCATGATCCAGCACAGTGTTAACATGGTCATTCTAGCAACATCAGAGTTCATCTATTTTAACCAAATCATTCATATCTGCTGTCCCTAACTCTAATGATTGAAACTTAAACCAGGAGCAATAAAAAGTTTCAAGACAACCACAGCCTGCTTTATGCAAATCTACAAGCGAAGGTAATATGACCAGTAGTACTACATTATCTTTAAATCATGCATAAAGGTAGACGTGCAAATGGTTTTCCTAATTTTTCACGCCATTGAACTTTTTAGACAGAATATTGTGTAGTATTAGTTAATTCTTCTAACACATTTTATCAATAACATGAGTATAATATTAAGCAAATAGCTATAAGATATGATTTATGAGAAACACGTTGTGCACCATTTAAGGGAGGGTGCCAGGATAAAAAAGAAGCAAGGAATTCAGTTCAATAAACTTGTCCAGAAACTCAACTACTTATCCACCACCTTCTTGCATGTCCAGAACATTAGACACAGATTCGGCACTTAGGAAAATATCAGTTGCAAAGGACATAACAATATGCATGTATGGCTTTATTAGGTGTTAATGCACAAGCCCTTTAGCATCATTCTTATAAGTTACATCTACATAAATAGAGGAAAAGGTATAAAAGTGAAACTATATTCATGGTAGTACTGAATAGTACCTTCCAATGTAGAGCGTCTTTATGATGAAAGCACTTAAGAGACCAACCTGCATTTTTTGCGCAAATACCCAGCAAGGGTTACTAAATTTTATTTTCAGGGTTTAGAAACTAGAAAAGATAGAATGATCTTCAAAGTATGACATAAGCGTTAATTTGGAATTATGCCACAGATTGAATACTGGGGGAGCATGATGTTGCTTAGATGGGAAGAACTGGAGTTAATTAGCTTGCTTCAAGAGCCAACAATAGAGCTTACCAAAAATCTACATGCTTTTACAATGATATAGTTTCTATTTATAATAAATAGAATCCATAAAATATAGTAAGCATCATAGTACATATATCTGTTTATAATGAGTATCCTAGAACATATGAATGCTAGTCAAAGAACCTTTTAAATAGCTTGTAATTTTCAAGAGTATAAAAGGACAAAATGACTTTCCTTGGAGGTACAGAAAAGATAAATTGAATGATAGTGGGAAAATGTGCTCACCAAGGTATCTAAAAGGAGATTCAAGAGAAAATAAATACAGCAATATGCTATGACTACTTAGAAAATGAAGCTTCAAGAAACCTTAAATATAGGGAAGTGGGTATTTAGGCTACAAAGTTAAGTTCAATGCGGCTATATGCTAAAGACTGTTTTAAAATTTTGAAGCATACTCATATAGAAAACAACTGAACTAGAAAGAAGCTTATAATTAATTTCACAGTAGAAGTACTAAAAGTCTTACCCCAACACCAAGAATAGTGCTGGTGCAGAAGAGGTATAGAAAGGTCCCAATCAGACTTAATACTGTCATGGCATTAACATCACTGAAATCAAGTGATTGGACTGCATTGAAAAGCACTATAGAGGTCGCATCATTAACTACACCCTCTCCAAATACAATACTGTATAGGAATGGTGTTTCATCCTGACTGAGGACCTACAACATGAACAAACATCATTATAATCCAGCATCAACTTCTTTCAGTTAGCCACATAGTACTTTCCAGTTTTAGATTATACCTGCAAGGTACAAACTGAATCTGTCGCAGATAATATAGCACCAACCGCTGCCAATTTTGAATACTCAATATATTATTATGAGGATATGATCAATACAAAGGAACTTGTAACACTGTAAATATGAAATACCCAAATAGTCTTGGACACCCATGTCAGTCACACTAATCCTTTTGAACAACAGAAAAGCACCTGCAAGGTTCCAAGTGGACATGCCATGGTCAGGCTTATCAATTTGTATGCCAACTGACATGAAAAAGATGTCCATTTATTTTCTAAGTAAACATTTCTTCGCGTTGATTGAATTTTTTTTATCAAATCAGATCCACTTATTTTCTTTCGTGCATTATTGCTCATGATATTACACTAATGGATCTCCTTAAAAAACACATTGATCAGTGATGTGAAAGAAAAACGTCGCAAGCAGTTCCATATAGAAACTTCATCATGAAGAAAGTGGCTAGAGTATGCCTAATCCAGCTGCAATATATCATTGCCAACTTTACAATGCCTGAAAAATCCAAAGAGGCAAAAAAAAAAAAAATACAAATACCAAAAGTTCATACATGATAAGCTGATAACATGAGCAATCGCAAAACACCCCTAAACTTACCGACCGAGATAAGGGAGAAAGAAATTATGGTCCCTAGAACTCCGAACAAGACAATTGTTGTGAAGTTCTTGAAGAATTGCTTTTTCTTGACCTGAAAACTGAAAGAATAAGGAAATTAGAAATAAACGTAATCATACTCGTCAAACAATGAAATCAAATATGGTCCAAGCCAACAACCCAAACTGTGATATTTTGCAGCAATTCTATATCCAGCAACATCAAGAGTTGTGGAGTCTTATCACGTCAAAACTTGTCTAAAAATTTTGAAATCCTTGCTACAATCATACATGAAGAGAGACTTACCCAGCATTGAAAATGATAGGAGGGAGCAAATAAATAAAGAATAGCTCTTCATTGAAAACCAATATCTGTGAACTTTCCCCTTTACTGAACAACAACACAACTGCTCCAGAGATCAGGCCCTAAACTCCAAACCACACAGAAATGTCGGACATCAGTGTCAAAATCAACTCAAAATTCACAAATCAGCCAACAACATTGACATCCATATCTCACTAATAAGAAACCAGAGAGCATTATCAGTACAAAATGGCAATTTCCATATTAAACTTATATGAAACATCATCTAGCTAACAAGACTTGAGCATACAAAACCCTAGATAACTGAAATTGTAGAATTATGATGATTCAATCATATAATCAGCCAATTCAGCATTAAGTTACGTACCAGAAAGAGAGCGGTGATGGATTCGTTGGCCCACCGATGCTCCTCGAGCAAATGGCCAATAAGTATGCAAGCGCATAGGAGGGAGAAGAAAACAGTGATGGCTATGACGGTAGTAGTGTTGAACTCAGAAGAGTGAAGCTTACTCCGGATAAATTCGAAGAGGATCGACATCTCTTCCCCTGCGCCCGAGCTTGAAGCTTGGCATTCACAGATTCGAAGTGCACTCTAGTTAAATAATTGATCTTTTTCCAGAGAGAGAAAGAGAAGGGCCAAAGTTTCGCAAAGCTACTGGCTTTGGAGCTTGGAGGCATGTAATTATTCAGATTTGATTCTTTTTTCATTGTCGCTACTGTGCTCGCCTCTTCAATCTTCAGGTTTCTCCATGGACCAGAGGACGGGGAAGACTGGTTGTTGGGAAGCCTTCTTTACCTCGATCCTCTGTTACGCGCTTACTATTACAAAACTTCAGCATGACGACGTGTCGCAAGATCTTAGCGTCAAATTAAAATAGGCTGATCTTTGTAGTTACTTGTCAAATTCTGATTGGATTACATATGGAACACGGGAGAGAGGGAAGGAGGTCGTTTTGACTCGGGGACTGGCCGTTAGTTGGCGCTTAAATTTCAAAACGTAATTTCTGGGGAAATTGGAGGAGGAGGTTAGCACGCGCTTACGAACAAGTAATTAAAGTAATTAAAGTTTCTACCAAAAAAAACAAGTAATTAAAGTTGAACAACTCCAAGCAGAATTAATTACTTGGCTAATAAAATCCATACAGATATCAACTTAAATTTACAAGTTTTCTGTTCTGGTTGATGATTTATGAAATTATTGGTATATTAAAAAGGATTCTAGCTAGGTTCACTTAGAGTTCAAAAAAACTTTTTCCAAAAGAAAAACTTGATACGTAGTTGTGTGTATATAATACGTGGAGGAGATTATTTTGTTGTGATCTCAAAGTAGATAAGAAGGAGGGGAGGCATATTAGGTGGTTGTGGTGTTGTTGTCAATCATCAAGTTGCTTGTCTATCAGTATATCGGACAGCACTATATATGAAGGCAGCTAGTGATATCCGCTTTCCATTTTTAAAAAAGCTCAAATGTCATTAACGTACTAAAATTCTATGGAGTTTTCCTTGTATAGTATTGGTATATTTATATTTAAACAAAAATAAAGGTTGTTTTTTTTTGTACAGCACAAAAATATTTGATCTTTTTTTATCAATTATAATGTCAAAAAAAAAAATACTTATTTGCGCATTTACAGAATTATTGTGAGTTTTTTTTAATGAGTGATTTATCCAGAGAAGGGGGGAATTCTCAATAATCTTGGGGTGCCCTCCAACGACTAATCATGTGTGATTGTAGTGCAGTTTGAACTTTCAATCTACTTTCCGTAATGAAACTCTTATGTATTGATCTGAATTATTGGACAACTACAACTTCCTTTAAATCATAGGTTGATATACGTATACTCAAGTCGTCCTAGATTTCCAATCACAAAACTACCACTCTTCTTTATTAGGAAAATAAATATCCTAACTTGAAAGTCACCAACCAATGTCATAAACCGAATCAAAATTAATCAATTAGATCACCAGCCAACCATTATGACAAGTTTACTAGTAAAAGGTTACAAAATGTTGTGATAAAAGTTGCAACCGCTTGTATGCTTTCATCTTAATCCTCTTAACATTAAATGGTATGGGTTGTGGTTAAGTTGGGAAAAATTAGTAAATTTAATCAACAATAACAAATGTACTTGTCAATGAAAGATTTGGGCACAAAAATGTACTCACTCTTACTCCGACAAGTTGGACAAATGTTTTTAAAATATCCAAAAAAACCCATAAACAAAGGGCAAAAAGAGTACAACAACAACATGTACCCAATGGATTAGAATTTGTCATTCATGTGAAGAAAAGGGTTAGAAGCAAAAAAAAAATACTATCCTTAAATTTGACCAAATAAATGAATAATATAAAGATATTTGATATTTAATATTTGAGAAAAGTAACTTCGTATACTTACAAGCGTCAAAATATAATTATAATAAAAATAATAATAAGGGCAAATTAGGATGCAACAAGTGTGATACGATAATAGAAATGTACAAAAATTAACGTTTGAAGGTGGGGAAGCCAATTTACTTAGTAATTCACTTCTACTTATTATAATATAGTCATATAGACTATGGTCACTTCCTTCAAAATGTTACCCACTCTGTTTCATGTTTGTTCTAAAAGGACATTTTTATACAAATTAAGAAAAAAAAAAGGAAAAAATAGTCAATAGGAAGAGAGAAGAGATCATAATATTGATGGATAAATATGGGGGAAAAAAGAAGAAAGGAAATGACTAAAAATAGTATATTACAATAGATTTTTGATTGATAATAATAATATGCATAGGAAATGTACAATATTATTGTAAAAAAATATAGATATAAAAAAAGAAAAAAAAAGTAGGACAAAGATAACGGAAAAAAAAGTGGAAAAACATTATGAAACTAAGGAGTATCTTTTTTATTTTGAGGAACCACCAAATGGTGAATTTATTTATATTTTTTTATTAGGAGGGTATTAGGTAATGTACAATAATGGCACAAAACAAGATCATAGTCAGAATACCAAACAAAGTCTCGCATGTGCATTGTGAATCTCAGATCCAACCAATGTACTTTTCGTAATTATTAATTTGATTCACCAAGATTTAGTAGACATCTTTATTACTATAAAAACATTTCACACATCTCTATTATTAATGGCAGATATTAATTTTTTTTTAAAATCATTTTAAAATCTCAACTCGAACTTTGGACTCACAATCCCAATTATATGCATAGGAAAATGGGCATCAAGCCCGATAAAGGCAAGGACTCGGCAGCAGCCCAGCCCAGTAACTGGTCGACGATATATGCATATAGCTATATTCAGCAGAATTTAAATTGCAAATCAACAAAATTACACAAAACATCGTTTGATTACGATTGACAATATTGCTAGCTCATGTTCTACACGATTACACAACGCAAAAAATTTGGTATCTGTGGAGAGATGGGGGAGGAGTGATCTCATAATTGCATGAGAAGAATCAGAATACCTGTATGAATGCCAGTAAGCAATAACTAAACCCTAACAACATAAGAACCGCTAACTCCAAAACTTGATCTTCAATCACAAAAAGCTTATCCTGAAAACCCAAAAAGACATCTATGATCAGACTCTTCCATTGTGTGTGCAGCTAAGTGGAACTGATTGTGAGTTCCAGATCCCTTTCAAGTATTAAATTAATTGGTCAGGTTTAATGTTTGCGTGAGAGACAAAGAAGTTTAATGAGATTTTACCTTTTTGTGGGTGTCCATGAGATTTACAATACTGTCATGGATATAGCAGCAGAACGAAGCTTCACACCATCGCTATCCCAACTAGATTCTGGGGCAGATGCTCCAGCTACAAAAGTCTACACCATCACAATCTTGAAATCAGAAAATTTCTCTAGTCCAATTGGCGGGTAGATGTGCAAACAACTTGTAATGTTTTTATTTTAAGATGGACCAATTCAGCTGGATATAATTTTGCAATTCTTACCCGTCCACCGTTAATTGCAGCAACAAGAGCAACATGCTGCTCATCTCTACCAAATTCATAGAAGTAGTAAGTCCTGAGAGATGTCACATAGAACATTTATCAGAAAGATTATTATACATGAATTTTAACATAAATACAAAATATATTTTCTGCGGAGAATTATTAGGTATAGTGACTTACTACCTATAGCCTTCTTCTTCTTTGATTTTTATAGTCCGTGCTGTATATATTGTCGCCCCACCTGCAATGATAAATGGGTCAAAGCTCCTGCACATGAGAAGTGAGAAATGGAGAAAGACCGAACTAATCTAACCTGGAACGAAAATTTTTGCAGCCTGCTTGAGGGAACCCAAATCAGTAATATCTTGGGCCTGTTTCATCAGTATAAAAATAAATGGTATGAAATGGAAAGATTCTATCTTTTGAGCATTTGTGCAGCCTATACCAAAGTCTATCCTAAGGCAATGCACTAGCAATTGATACATTAATGGGTATAAAATGTTCTTCACATTCATCACACATTTATGAACATAGGAACTTACTATATTTGACCATGTTATTAGTCAAAAGATTAGAGAGCTTCTTTACTCAGAGACTAGATTCATTAGCAAGCTTAAATGAGTAGTGCTAATAAACATAGATAATTCAATGACCTTTTTTAGTGCAAAACAAGAAGAGAACAGAGCTTTCCTTGGATAACACCATGTCATAATCCTTGTGTTCTAATTGAGATTTTTTTTTTTAATTTTCCAAAACAGCAGCATTACTTCAAACTAACATAAGGAACTATATCTTCTCTTGGAGTGCCTGATTTAATTTATCTTCTCTTGTGTTCTAGCATTAGTATGTGCCTTATTTAGAGCTTTGCTGGGATTTGGAGTGTTCCTAGGTTGTTTTGGTTGTATTTGACACATATATCTTATCTTGATATATGGTTGTTGTTAAAACTTGCTTCTTTCTACTTCTATACTTTTTTACCATTTGCAAAAAAACACAAGGAACTATAAATGTCACCCAAAGCAAGTAAAGAAAGCGAGAGCACAAAAATATACCTCTAAGAAGGTAATTTTGAGCTGGTTGGAAGGCTTAATGATAACACTCACCACTTCAGACCTGTTCCATTAACAACATAATCACTTGGCAAGTTAGCATATAACTGGGAAATTTGTTCTATATCCAATTGGAGTGAAGATTAGTCTGAACAACACATACAATCCTACTCAAAACATAATAATCAAAGCCATGAGTGAAATAAAGAGCTGTTGTACCCATCAGGCGACGCAAAACGTGCAGCAAAGGTCTTGGTCTTTGCCTTGTCTCCATACAATGTGGCACCAGCATTGAAATCCTGCAGATAAAAGATGAAGACGAAAAGATGAAACAAAACTGAATCATCTTTAAGAGAGATTTGAGAGGGAGAAAACCTACCTCTGGCTCCGTGAAGTCTTCGAATTGGGGAGGAATCCGGATGGCGAACCCGTCGCCGTAGAACTGAAACCATGATTTGGTGTTTGCAATGCCAGAGAGAATCGATTTTGACGGTGGCGAAGAGGATTCAGGGGCGGAGAATGCAACCGGGGCGTTCTGAAGAGATAGAGAAGTTATGCTAAGAGCGATGGTTTCGAATAG
The DNA here is from genome assembly GCA_964016875.1 of Fallopia convolvulus. NCBI lineage: Eukaryota > Viridiplantae > Streptophyta > Magnoliopsida > Caryophyllales > Polygonaceae > Fallopia > Fallopia convolvulus. The sequence goes on along the minus strand of OZ024732.1, from coordinate 39,726,824 downwards.
GAAATCTCTGCGAGAAGGAGGTGCGATGGTTTTGGAGATGTGAGAGAGAGGGAGTTGTGGGTGGGAAATGGGATTGTGGGTTGTTGTGGGTTTTGGCGGGTGAGGAGAGAAGGAGAGGAGAATGGCCATGGGAATGGAAAGAGGGCTTCTTCCATGGCAGAAAGTGGAAAGAGCAGATAACGTGGGGATAAGGGAAGATTGTGTTTTTTAGCTTAGGGATATGATGTTGGCTAGACCGGTCAAAACTTGACTCAACACAAAAAATCAACCCGATTCGTCCGAAGTTTTTTGGGTTTAAACCCGATCCGAAAATCAATAGGTCAAGACTAACCCGAACCCGTTCGACCCGGAAAAATCTAGGTTGGGTCACCAATCCGTTGGGTTGACCCGACCAACCCGCTAAAATATTATTTTAATTAAAAATTCAATATTTTATTATAAATTTTGTATAAAATTATTATTTTATTATTATTAAATAATATTTTATACTATATAATATTAATTATTTTAATAAATATAAAGATACAGGTTAACAACATTGACGATTATGACCCGTTGGGTCAACCCGAACCCGTACCAAACCCGTAACAACCCAGTCTATATGAACCCGGAAATTTTACAACCGGACGATCCGAAACCTGTTTTGATCCGAACCCAATTGACCCGAACCCGAACCCGACCCGCCCGACCCATTTGACAGGTCTAATGGTGGCTATCATCAGAGAGATTTTCTTAATTACAATTTTTTACGGAAAGTAATATTTATCTCGGCGCACAAGAAAAGTACATGCTTCATGAAGCGGCTCGTTCTATAAATCGTATAACTAATGGGTCCCAATAGCCAAAAAAGGGTCGGACGAATTAACCGTTTCTTGAAGCGTCTCGATGCATAAGTCGTTTACTTTTAACGACATACAACGCGAGTTGCATCTGTTTCCGTATAAACGTCCTCTGAGACTTATCGTTCTTCTCTCGTGATTTCGAATTACTCTTACCCTTCCCTCCTTCTGCTCTCTCAAATATCAAGAAATATATTCAATGGTCCGTTTTCGGGGTATCAGTCGGCCTCTTCGTGGGAGAGGACGTGGTGTGGCGCATATAGTCGTCAGCGGCGTGGATGGTACTGGTGGTGAAGTCGGCTAAGTGGCTGATGCAGGTATGAAAATTGATTAAAGTGGATGTTTGATTTTGTGGTTAATGGATTTTGATTTGAAACCCTAATTTAGCTGTATGGAGAATGATTTGAAACCCTAATTTAGCTCCATGACTTCCCATCCAGATTGTTCCTATAGAACTGGTCAGCCTTAGTAATAGCCATTTCAAATTCATAATTAGCAGAAAGTAGAGATAAAGCTTTAGAGGTGACTGTGTTGAAGCTTTAAAGGAAACAGAAAAAAGAGACACACTCCACAACACAGTTCAATAACAGATTGATTACATTCATTACTAGCTTCCCACTGCATTGCTCTGATGCATTTCGTGATGTTACAAAGCATATGCATGTTGTTGTATGAGTTGGCTCAGGATAGTTGTTAGGCCCAAAATCAAGTCGGTCCAATTGATCACATTAGCATAGGAGCGATAGAGGAATTGCATAAGAAGGCAGAAGTCTTGGAGAGATGGAAAGAAGTCAATGGTCATTCTGAGAAGGAAGAAGGGTGAGGTCGAGAGAAGAAGATATGCGCTCACAGTCGATCACTAGCGGTAGTTACCTGCCCCGATATGTGTGCAGAATGGTTGACGGTTAAAGATATGCCCTAGGAACATGGAGATCGTGGGACATAGGGAGAAACGACTAGTTAAGGAAGTTATAGGCTAGATTTTCATAAATCATCCGGCTGTACACACGAAAAACTCAAAAACAGCTCTCGAGAAAAGAACACTTGTAACTCCGATTTCATCAATCCAACTGTTTCTTTCGCAATTCTTTGAGCTTTAATTTGATCGTTGGCCCAATCTAGAGCAAGAGTTTGATTGTAAAATTTTTGTCCAAAACAATTTGGCGCCCACCGTGGGGCCCTACGGTCGAAAAGGGTTCATCTTTTCAGATCGGAAGAAGTCGAAAAAGTCACCATGAGTAACTCCAACGAGGGAAACCAAGAGCAAGACGTCGGGGGGTGATGGAGGCGCACGCTAGGTGATACACTCTATTTAGTATAGGTTAACTCTTGTATTTTAGGTATGATTTGAGTGTGTTTAGGTTAGTTTGAGCATAATTGGCATATGAAGACCGAAGACACGATTTGAAGAATTGCAAGAGTTTTGAAGACAAGTGTTGATTTGGAGTTGTTTCGACACCACTTTCTTGTAACACTTATTCCGGGAGCTATAGTGATCGGATGAAGATGAGTTTGGTATCATTGGAAAGATAACTCGAAGAGATACAATTCACATTTTTACTCCGAGTCGAAATTCCAACTCTAAGGTGGTCAAAACATCTTCCGAAAACAGCACTGGAATTCTGTCACGATCAGGTCCGCGATCGCGGAGGTTGTTCACCGCGCCCGCGGAGGTCCACGTCAGCATTATTTCGAGGCGGCGACTGATCTTTCTATCTATCTATTTTATCTTGTTTCTGATATTATTTTATTTCGTACGCTTAGTTCGAGACTATTTAGACCTAGTTTTGGAGCTTTGTTTTGAATTCTCTCTTAGATCTAGTTTTCATTTATTCCAGATTTTAGTATTTTCTCTCTTATGGAGTACTAATTTTCCTTTGGAGTTTGTTTGATCAAGGAAGCCTTTTTATGTAATTCGTGAGATTCTGGTAACTTTTCTATCCCTTGGTTAATATCAAAACTCTTGTTTTTATTTATATGATCTATGTTTGATTTGATAAGCCTGATCAACTTGTTTGATTGACTTAGATCTACTGTTTGGATTAGGTTTGATTGTTGTCTGTGCAATCTTATTTATCCTTGAAACAACTCTTTTCTAGGACCGTGGACTAGAATTGAAAAAGAGTGTTTGATTGTTATTTTATGCATGAGACTCGTAGCTTGATTGCATGATTTAATATCCTTCTATCCTTAATACTTTGCATGATTTGAATTAAGCGTTCTTGTTCATATCATCCTTTCGCTTGGACCGTGGACAAGCGAAAATCTTGTATAAGGATTGGAATTAACTAGGGAATTAATAGAAAAGTGGATGAATCAATGATCGAATGATTAAAAAGGTGGAATTGATTGAATGAACTCTGCTTTCTTCCAATTGATTTAATCCCAATAATATTTGCTTGTTTGTTTATTTGCCTGAACTCCCAAAACCCCTGTCTTTACTTTTGCTGATTGATCAGAATTCCGATTCTCTTGGGTTCGACCCCTTGCTTGTTTGCTATAATAGTTAGTAGTTTAGGGTTATTTATCTTTGATCTTGGCAACAACGATTTTAGCCGAGTCAAATTTTGGCGCCGTTGCTGGGGAAACCCCTGAAATAAAAGGCTTTCAGGTGAAACCCCTGAAATAAAAGGCTTTCAGGTGAAACCCCTGAAATAAAAGGCTTTCAGGTGAAACCCCTGAAATAAAAGGCTTTCGGGTGAAACCCCTGAAATAAAAGGTTTTCGGGTGAAACCCCCGATATAACTTAGAAAAAAAAAGAGTGTTCTTCCATATTCTACCATCACCCACCAATCCACTTTTCTAATTCTTTCCATGTCTAGTTCCTTGGAATTCCTCAAGTATGGGGGAATATTCCTCTTCAAGGCTCGTACTACATTATTGCTTAAGGCGATATTCAAAATTCGTTTATGAGTTCGTGTTCAATTTTGTTGATCGTGTTCTCTAACCATTTTTTCACAATCGGAGCACCACCCGCGTCCCGCACCTGGCCACCGCGCCCGCGGTTTTTCCTGACGACGAATCATTTGGAGATTTCCGAGCTATTCATCCAAGCCTTTGAAGAGTTCTTCCATCTCTTCTTTCGTATGTAAGTCTTCTGATTTTCCTCTTCTATGCTTAATTCCTTTCTCTTTACTTCATTGAGGACAATGAAGGATTTAAGTATGGGGGAGGAAGTACTCACTACGCATATCCTAGATAGTTGCTTTTCAGTTTATTTTTGTATTATTTTTATGGGATCTATGTTCCATGTTTTGTATAGAGAAAATTTTTTTAAAAAAAAATAATTAAAAAAATTAAAAAAGCCATAAAAAAATTCAGAAAAAGGCATAAAAATCCTAGGATGAGTTGAAAACCCGAAAGGGCAGCTCAGGTAATAAGCAGGTAACCCGAACCAGCATTAGGCTGGGGTAATAAGAGGTTAATGAGTGATGTGAGTATTTGTGAGCACACCTAAGAAAAATGAAAAGAGTGATTAGGTGAAAACCCGAGAGGGCGCCTAAGTAGAATGAGTGGTAAAATTAGAGTGTTTTTAGGATTCATATTCTACTTTGGGGTCTGGGGATTACATTTTAGATGTTGGGTAGATCCTAGGTTGCTCTACACTTTTTAGAGCTTGAGTGTTATATCTTGTATTGGTGAGGTGTGTGTTTGAGCTTTCATGTTTTTGCTCATTATTTCTCTATTTTGGGTTCGGGTGGTGAGGTGAGTGATTTTTTGTCTTCCCTTATACTATGCTGTAAACCTTGATAGGATTTATTGTTAGATTTATTTTGAGCCTACTCGAGGACGAGCAAGGTTTAAGTATGGGGGAATTTGATACACTCTATTTAGTATAGGTTAACTCTTGTATTTTAGGTATGATTTGAGTGTGTTTAGGTTAGTTTTGAGCATAATTGGCATATGAAGACCGAAGACACGATTTGAAGAATTGCAAGAGTTTTGAAGACAAGTGTTAATTTGGAGTTGTTTTGACACCACTTTCTTGTAACGCATATTCCGGGAGCTACAGTGATCGGATGAAGATGAGTTTGGTATCATTGGAAAGATAACTCGAAGTGCTACAATTCACATTTTTACTCCGAGTCGAAATTCCAACTCTAAGGTGGTCAAAACATCTTCCGAAAACAGCGTTGGAATTCTGTCACGATCAGGTCCGCGATCGCGGAGGTTGTTCACCGCGCCCGCGGAGGTCCACGCCAGCATTATTCCGAGGCGGCGACTGATCTTTCTATCTATCTATTTTATCTTATTTCCGATATTATTTTATTTCGTACGCTTAGTTCGAGACTATTTAGACCTAGTTTTGGAGCTTTGTTTTGAATTCTCTCTTAGATCTAGTTTTCAATTATTCCAGATTTTAGTATTTTCTCTCTTATGGAGAACTAATTTTCCTTTGGAGTTTGTTTGATCAAGGAAGCCTTTTTATGTAATTCGTGAGATTCTGGTAACTTTTCTATCCCTTGGTTAATATCAAAACTCTTGTTTTTATTTATATGATCTATGTTTGATTTGATAAGCCTGATCAACTTGTTTGATTGACTTAGATCTACTGTTTGGATTAGGTTTGATTGTTGTCTGTGCAATCTTATTTATCCTTGAAACAACTCTTTTCTAGGACCGTGGACTAGAATTGAAAAAGAGTGTTTGATTGTTATTTTATGCATGAGACTCGTAGCTTGATTGCATGATTTAATATCCTTCTATCCTTAATACCTTGCATGATTTGAATTAAGCGTTCTTGTTCATATCATCCTTTCGCTTGGACCGTGGACAAGCGGAAATCTTTTATAAGGATTGGAATTAACTAGGGAATTAATAGAAAAGTGGATGAATCAATGGTCGAATGATTAAAAAGGTGGAATTGATTGAATGAACTCTGCTTTCTTCCAATTGATTTAATCCCAATAATATTTGCTTGTTTGTTTATTTGCCTGAACTCCCAAAACCCATGTCTTTACTTTTGCTGATTGATCAGAACTCCGATTCTCTTGGGTTCGACCCCTTGCTTGCTTGCTATAGTAGTTAGTAGTTTAGGGTTATTTATCTTTGATCTTGGCAACAACGATTTTAGCCGAGTCACTAGGACGCATTGGCAGCGCTCCTCCTCTAGTTGTATGAATTCTCCCAGAGGCTTCAAGCTCTTGAGAAGGAGTTAACGGACCAATGCGCTTGCAATGAGAAGCACAAAACTAGCCCAACATCGAGCAACTAACCGCTGAAAAACGAAACTTTGCGCTCTCAACTCCGATCTATTTCTTCCGTCGGCCCGCACGCCCAAACGACGGATCGAGTACGAACCAGTGGGGGAGAGGGCTCCTATAGAAACCTTACTAGTCGACACGAGAGATCCTCCGGTACGGAGTTCGTTACCTCACCAACAAGTGTCCCTAGGGTACCATCCTTCACCCCTGCACAAGGCAACCGTACCGTTGAGGAGGCGAGAGCGCCCATTCGCCTTCGATCGGCGCAAGAGGTTAGCCCTCGACACTCTGAAGACGATATCATGGACGATGAAGAGGATTGGGACCGTCTTCGTCCCCGAGATTTGGAAAGCATCGTCCGAAACCAGTTCAAGATGTTCACCGAGCAACTGACGAAGATACCTAGGGTCCCTCGGCCCATTGAGAAAGAAGCGGTTGACGGTTACGACGAGTCACCCTTCGCTCCTCACATTGCCCAGGTCGAGATACCGAAGAATTTCTCGATACCTAGCATGAGACCTTATGACGAAACGGGAGACCCCGATGAGCACGTGGCTATATCAAGCAAAAGATGATGACCAACGTCGTCCCTTATCACTCTCGTGAGGCCCTGATGTGTAAAGGCTTCAGAGCGGCTCTCGCAAGGCCGACTTTGAATTGGTTCGTTAATCTTCCACGAGGAAGTATTCGTTCCTTTGTCGTGTTAATGGATTCCTTTAGGGTCCAATTCGCTAGCAGCCGAAGGTTCGAGAAACAGTCTAGCGATTTGTACCGGGTTATTTAGAAGCCGGAAGAGTCCACCCGAGAGTACCTAGACAGATTCAACCGAGAAAAGATTTCCATCCCGCACTGCGACATTCCGACTGCTATGGAAGCCTTCCGTCAGGGGGTTAACCAAGATGGAGATCCTTACAAAGAACTCACCAAGCACCCTTGCCACATTTTTGAAGATGTTCAAACCAAGGCTTTGGCTCAAATCAGACTTGAAGAAGATTTGAAGATGAGGAAACCCGTAAGCGTCTGGGAAAGGGTGAAAAAGAAGGCAATGCCAGATCACCATCAAGAACGCCGCGATCATCCATACCGGCGACCTCACCCCGACGCGGTGAAGGTAAACATCATCGAGGCTAGACCCGCCAAGCCATTACCACTGAAGTACGATGAGTTTAACCTGGGTATATCCCCCAAGGAACTCGTGAAAAATATAGCTCTGACGACAAGGCGTCAGATGGCTAAATAGAAACGAGAAGCCATACCAGAACAAGGATATGAGCAAGTGGTGAGATTTCCATGATGATTATGGTCATATAATCAAAGAGTGCGTAGCGCTGAAAATAGAGATTGCCTACCTCGTATCTCAAGGAAGGATTACAAAAGTAGCACCCAACGCACATGTCCCTCCGAATGTGGTAGAAGCCTCATGCTCATAAAGGCATACATCGTTAGTACCCGCCAAGGTTGTGAACGTGATCACCGGGGGATCGAGCGTGTGCGGCCTCACGTACTCGACAGCCAAGAGGAACGCACGAGAAAATGCTTTTCGTTGTCCCATGTAGATGAAGAAAGACGTCATCAATCTCGTGATACACTTTGATCAGGATGACGTCAATGGTCTTGAAGGACCTCACCATGATGGTCTTGTGATTTCCCTCTCGATAGGGAACGTCTTGGTTAAACGGGTTCTCATTGACACCGGAAGTTCGACCAACCTCATGACTCTAGGAGCACTGAAAGAAATGGGTTTGAGCGAGAAAGACATAGAGAATAATCCGACCGCGCTCGTGGGATTCAACAGAGAAGTGATTCACACGGTAGGTGACATCATCCTTCCTACATATACGAAGGGCGTGAACATCCAGGTTAGATACTCCGTCACGGATTCTCCTTCTTGTTATAATGTGATAATGGGGAGACCGTGGTTCCATGACACGGGGGCATTCCCCTCCACTTACCACCAGACGATAAAATTCCCAACTCCCTAGAGAGTTTAAGAGATCTGAGGAGATCAGAGAACATCAAGGGAATGCTACAAGTCGGCTCTAAAACCGCCAGTCAGTCAGAAGTCGGTGTAACATTAAAGGAAACCACTGATTCTGCCGCTCCAAAAAGAAAAAGAAAAAGAAAAAGAAAAAGAAGATGAGTAGGTAGAAGAAGTGGTCTTAGGCCAATCAGACCTCAATCGATCTGTAAAGATTGGAAGAGACTTGGAATCGCCCATAAGAAATGAGCTAGTGGACTTCTTGAGTAAGAATACGGAAAGCTTCGCATGGTCCCACGAAGACATGGTAGGAATCGACCCGGAGGTCATCACACACAAGTTGAATGTGGATCCTAATCACCCACCGGTAAAACAGAAAAGAAGGAAATTCACCGCTAAAAGAAACAAGATAGTAGACGAGGAAGTAGGAAAGCTGATGGAGACTGGCAAGATCAAAGAAGTCAAGTATCCAGAATGGTTAGCTAATGTAGTCGTCGTACCCAATAAAAATGGAAAATGGACTTCACGGATTTGAACAAGGCTTGTCCCAAGGATTCATCTCCGTTGCCTCACATAGACTCCCTGGTAGACGCCACGGCAAGCCATGAATTATTAACCTTCATGGACGCCTTCAGTGGGTACAACCAAATTCGGATGGAAGAAAGCTACCAGGAGAAGACATCTTTCATAGCCAGCAAAGGAACCTACTGCTAAAAAGTCATGCCCTTTGGATTGTGGAACGTTGGCGCCACATACCAAAGACTAGTGAATAAAATGTTCCAAAGCCAGATCGGAGAGACTATGGAGGTATATATAGGTGACATGCTCGTCAAATCAAAGAGAGCTGTAAACCACCGCCGTCACCTAGAAGAGGCTTTCGAAATCCTAAAGTGATACAACATGAAGCTAAATCCGCAGAAGTGTACCTTTCGCGTGAAGTCTGGGAAATTCCTAAGGTATTTGGTCACCTAGAGAGGAATAGAAGCAAGCCTAGAGCAGGTTCGCGCCATAGTATCGCTTAAATCCTCAAGATGCTTGAAAGATGTACAAAAACTCACCGGGAAAATCGCTGCGTTGAATAGATTCAATTCCATAATCAGCGGATCATTTTCGTCTATTCTACGAGGTGCTCAGAAAGAACAATTGCTTCCAGTGGACCGCCAGACATGAGGAAGCTTTCCAGGAATTCAAGAAATACTTCTCTAATCCTCTAATCTTAGCGAAGCCAGAAGAAGGGGAAACGTTTCCCTTGTACCTGGCCGTCACCAAGCAAGCCATCAGTGGAGTGCTGGTCTGCGAACAAGATGGGCAACAGCAACCCGTATATTACGTAAGTAGAACTCTCCTGCTAGCTGAAACCCATTATTCTGCCCTGGAAAAATTGATGTTAGCATTGGTCATGTGCTCCAATAAACTCCGTCCCTACTTCGAGTCACACACGATCGTGGTGAGAATCGCGCATCCCCTGAAGACGGTCATGCACAAACCCGAGTTTACGGGAAGAATGGCCAAGTGGCCAATCCACCTAAGTGGATTCGATATCCAGTATGAGCCCAAAACCACGCTAAAATCTCAAGTGTTGGCCGACTTTGTGGTTGATTTTGGCCCTACCATAGAAGAAAGAATGGAGTCATCCGAGTTGATGACGCTAGAAGCTAAGTCTCCGGTCAAATGGACGCTTCACACAGATGGTGCATCCAAGGTTGAGGGAACAGGGATAGGAGTAGTCCTAGAATCAACCCATGGGGATAGTGTGGCACAATCGGTAAGATGCACTTTCGAAGCCATGAACAATGAAGTCGAGTATGAGGCTTTAATTTTTGGCCTAACCCTTGCCAAGGACCTGGCCATACAGCAGATTGAGGTCAGTTGTGATTCATTGCTGATAATCAATCAGAATGCTCAAGCGGATTCCCTCGCTCGTTTAGCTTACTTGGAAGTGGTGAAGGGTGAAGGGTCTAATCCCTCAGTTTGAGAAGATATCCTTCACACAAGTCCCAAGAGAGCAGAACGCTCAAGCGGATTCCCTCGCTCGTTTAGCTTCAACCATCGACCTTGATGAATATCCTGTAATTCTAATGATTCATATAATGGTTCCCGCCATTGGAAGAACCAGTGTTGATGATGATGATAAGTCTCTTAGCATGACCGAAGACGTCTCCTCTCTCGTGCCCACACCCCACGAAGACATCTTCATGAGCAGTGATGATGTTGACACCAAGACCTTCCGGAACGACCCTAACCCAGATCTATCTCTAGACAGTCTAGGTCATGAAGAAGATTCCCTCGTTCCTTCCGAAGTTAATGAGGAACCCTGGACCCAGTCGTACCTTGATTGGTAGGTCGAAGGGAAGCTCCCGAAGGATAAAACCGAAGCTAAGATGCTGAAGATGAGAGACACCCGATTTACATTCCATAATGGGATGCTCTTCCACCGATCAACAGTGGGCACACTCCAACATTTCTTGACTAAGGGAGGCGTCCAAAAATTTCTTGAGGAGCTTCATGAAGGAGATTGTGGGAACCATACAGGAGGAAGAAGTATATCCAATAAGGCCCTTCGTCAGGGGTGGTACTAGTCCACCATGAGAAAGGATGTTGTAGACTTCTGCTGTAAGTGTGACGCCTGCCAAAGATACGCACCAACGGCTCACCAAACTCCCGAGCAAAGAGTATTTTTCTGACAAAGAGTATTTTCCTCTCCATGAAAGACCACTTCTCCAAGTGGATTGAAGCCGAGGCTTATCGATAAATCAATGATAAACATGTGATTTCCTTTTATCATTAGAAATATCCTATTTCGTTTCGGGGTGCCTTCAGAAATCGTATGTGACAACGAGTCTTAGTTCATAAGTCATAGAACCAGAGACTTCTGCAGCCGCTGGAACATCCATTTAGTCACTTTAACACCTCGCTGCCCCCAGTCTAATGGGCAAGCCGAAGCTAGCAATAAGGTGATTGTAAACAACCTGAAGAAGCATCTCGCAAAGGCCAAGGGAAACTGGGCTGGCGAGCTACCCTACGTCCTATGGGCCGATCGAAAAACACGGATGTGAAGCGGTCATTCCCGCCGAGATTCTCATCCCCACATCTCGCTCCAGCATCTTGACTGAAGAACAGAATCGTTTGGAGTTGTCGCCCAATCTGGATACCTCAAATGAGATTTGTGACCAAGCCCGACTACGTCTAGCTAAGCACCAGCAACAGATCGTCCGAAGCTACAACCAGAACTTCAGGATTCAGACTTTCCGAGTCGGCGACTGAGTATTACGGAAAGTCTTTCAAAATACCCATGAAACCAAGTCAGGAAAGCTAGCCCCATCATGGGAAGGGCCGTACAAGATAACCATGGTCGTCAGTCAAGGCGCATACCAACTCGAGTCCAAAGACGGTGATGTTGTCCCATGGAGTTAGAACGTGATACATCTGAAGAAGTACCACTTCTAAAAGAAGCCTTCCTTCCTCACAATGTAATCTTCTTGGGCACTCCCGGCAGGAAGCCTTCGCATGTTATACGCAAGACGTTCGAGGTCATCTATCCTTAGTTGTTAGCTTATCTTCATTTCAATCTATTCCTTTCGTAGTTTGCTTGTGATCAATTTGACTATATGCAAACTACTTGTTGTGTGTTTATCATGCTGCGGTGTTTCGTTGAATGAATGACTTGTGTATATGTTGTTACTTGCTCGTATTTATTTCTTTTCTTGCATAAGTATTGGTAGCACATAAAGCATGTTTTATTTAAATCATCATGAGATAGAATACATTCACTTAGATAAACAATCGTACAAACGAAAAGCTTAAACGGTAAAGGCAATAAATCCTATACCAAAGACGTCTTTGATCGACAGAACATCCCGAGTGCACACTCCGACGCGATATCCGTCACTCGCTTGGAAACACCCTTCGGTAAGCGCAGCTGCCACCAACAATGAACGACTTCTGCAGAAGTCTTCGTCCCAAAGCCTTCGATCGGAAGCACCTACCCGTCTCGGAACACTTGCACACAGAGGGAGGACACAACCAAGCAAAAATACGCAAGAAACACTACGCATGCATACACACAAAATAAACTAAAACCCATCCCAGCGAGACAACGCTCCTGGAATGGGATAAAAATGTCTTCGACCCTAAACCTGGCCTAATCCATCACAGAAAAAAGGAGTTGAGCAAAAAACTTGTTCAAACACGACAGATGTAGCAAAGATAAATTACAAGGGCACACAACCCTAATCCTCATCGTTGTCAACAGGGTCCTTCAACCGGTATGTCTTGCTTGTGGAATGATCATCCCGACTTTTCCCAACCTTGACCTCATCATCAACGTCCATTTCATGGTTACCATCGTACTCTTCCTCGCCAGAATCCCCATCAGTCGCGTCTTCCTCCATCAAGCCTAGAGAAACAAAGATTCCATCTCCAGGGACCGTTTCGTCGGGTGGATAACACTCGTGAAAGGTCCTCACCTCAGCATCCAAATCCCAACCGAAATTTTGACCTGTCATAAATTGCTTGGTTGTTTCCACCCACGACATCATTGAGAAGTAAGCATTAATCTCGCTAGCCTCCTTAAGGATCCTCTTGTTCTCAGCTTCAAGCTCGACAATTCTAGAGCAGTCCAATGCAACCTGAGAAGAATGATGTTTGACCGCCTCTACAAGCTTGGCAATTTTGTCGGCATCCACATTGCGTTGCTCGGCAGCAATAGCCATTTCCCTCTCCAAGCTAGCCCTCTCGGCGTTCCACTTCAACTGGTGCTCCTTCAAACCTTTGTCTTCCCCATCAGCGACATCCGCTATCCATAGCACACCTTGCAAGGTCTACGAAAGGAGTGTCAATTACGATAGAATATAAAAAAGAAAGAATGAACCATGCAAAGGCGGACACCTACCTTCCAGCCTATTAGACCGACATCTATGACTAGAGCGGGGGTGGGGACATCCACACAAGGCTTCTTGGAGCCATGAGCATCACGACGTTGCTGCCACAAGTCTAAGGGAACTTTGTCCTCCAGATCGATGACTTTAGTGGCATCCGGTAACGACCGCTTGATAGGGGTCACCTTAACGCTAGCTTCCGTCTTCACTTTAGGGTCTAAAGGGGGTTTCTTGTCACTTGATCGCAGCTTGCGTTCAATCATAGCTGCAGCGGAGAAGCTTCACTCTAAGAAGAAGAGCCTTATATAAAAAATAAAATTAAGCCACACCCTCCAGGACGACGAGTATTAAACAACACAGGAGTGACATTTACCAATAGGGTTGACCGAGGGTTTCATGGGTGCCTTGGTGATTGCTACAGACGCAGGGATCTCCTCCTCAATTGTTTTCCCAAAACTTTCTGACCTTGCATCATGGCTCTCTTCAGATTGGTCCTCAGACAGCGTCTTCGTTCGACTACTAGATTCACCCTCTAACGTCGCCTCTGATGGCTTCCAATATGTTTTTCGCACCTCCAGCAAGGAAAAAACCTTTCAGCATGCCTCGGATTCCAAAACATGGGTGTCTAAACCTAGCGGGACTAGGCACAAAGACAACCCAAAAAGAAAGATCGATAAGGGGAGTAAATACACGCAAAGAAGAATGAAAATTCGATTTATGAATACTCACCTTTAGAGCTCCAAGAATCTGAGAAGGCCACTTGATACATTGAACCCAGTGTGGACCTTTCCGCGAAAAAGAAGCGAGTAGCCCAGTCCTTGTCGTTCACCTTCGATTTTGGGATGAGCGAGTTCTTGGCATCCCTACCATGAAGGATAAAGCGATCAGCTTTCAAGGGACATACTAGGTAAGCGCATAACAAGCCAGAGATTGAAAAATCGATCTTCTCTTTCGGGAACACTTCACAAATCTGGTACAAAATCTTCCAAGTAGACGGCATCAACTACGTTGGGGATGCCCTAAGAGCTAGAAGGAAGTTGAGTATTAGAGTAGAAAATGGAAAGAATGCCCCAAGGGTGAACGGGTATTCCAGGAAGCAAACCCATCCTTCCTTGACCCAGTCTACGGCTTCACGTGTAGGGCAGTGGAAGTTAGTACCCACCTTAAAGCCATGAGTTTTGATGATTTTCTCCACCTCCCCGAAGGACATGGAGCAAGGGCGGCAGTTGTGGGTTTCAAGAGAATGGGAGGACACGAAACCTAGGTTTGTTATTTGTGCCCTAACCCTAGTGGGATGGATCTAGAACAATTGGAAAAGAAGAAGATGAAAAGAAGGCGAAAAAGAAAAGAAACAAGGAAGACGCATATCTTCGAGAAGACCTATGCACAGAGTAATTATAGCTCGGTTGACATGACTCTTCGCTTCCTTGAGAGTGATCGGAAGGATGGAGTGAAAAATGTGTCACACATCAACTGTGGATCACGCGAAAAATCTGATCAAAATCCGGCCGAGAGATTTGGATCAAGATTTGGGGGTATTGTTAGGCCCAAAATCAATTCGGTCCAATTGATGACATTAGCCCAGGAGCAATAGAGGTGGATAAGAAGGAAGAAGTCTTAGAGAGATGGAAAGAAGTAAATGGTCATTCTGAGAAGGAAGAAGGTTGTAGTCGAGAGAAGAAGATATGCGCTCACGGCCGATCACTAGCAGCAGTTACCTGCCCCGATATGTGCACAAAATGGTTGACGGTTAAAGATATGTCCTAGGAACATGGAGATCGTGGGACATAGGGAGAAACGACTAGTTAAAGAGGTTATAGGCTAGATTTTCATAGATCATTCGGCTGTACATACGAAAAACTCAAAAAAAAGCTCTCGAGAAAAGAACACTTGTAACTCCTATTTCATCAATCCAACTGTTTCTTTCGCAATTCTTTGAGCTTTAATTCGATCATTGCCCCAATCTAGGGCAAGAGTTTGATTGTACTGACAATGTTACTGAAGTTGAGTTCCTTGCAAGTTGCAACTTTATAATCTTTCTATTTTCCCTTTTCTTTGACCATGTTGTTGTGCACATGTTTAAAAAACAGTTGAGGTTGCAGATTCATGCCTTCGCCTTGTGATCGTGTTACTAAAGTTCAGTTCCTTTAAGTGATATTCACAAAGCATTGTGCCTTCGCCTTTTGATTCTCACAAAGCCTCTCAATAGTTGTCATTACTGACAATGTTACTAAAAGTTTAGTTCCTTGCAAGTTCCAACTTCATAATCTTTATTTTTTTCCCTTTTCTTTTACCTTGTTGTTGTGCACATGTTTAAAAAACAGTTGAGGTTGCACCGTCATGCCTTCGCCTTGTTATAGGCGGATCAAGTTTGAAAGGCTTTATGAAAATGCATAGTTAATGTCAGTTCAAATTATATCTGTATGGAGAGTGATTATGGAAATGCAAATGATATTCAAAAAGGTAGCTATAACATGTATGGAGCATGATTAGTTAATTTGTGATAAACTATAATTTAGTCATTGCATAAGGACTACTAGATTAGTCATTGACAAAGAAGCATGCTTCATGAAGTTAAGAGCATGAACTTAGAGAAGCTGAGATATCTGCCTCTATGTAGAAGTTGAGTGTGACGGAAAAACTTATTGAAAAGAAAGGCCTTTGGGAGCATTCTCATCTCAGAAAGAAGTGTTGAATTGGAGGATGCAAGAGGGAAGGTAAAGGCATTGGAGGAATCGTGTCAGTTGCTTATGAATGAGAAGTCCACAACTCTTTTTGATAAGGCCAATCCGATCTCTCAATTATCCATTACAATTGAGAATTTGGATAAGATCTCAAAAAGGAACAAATTCCTAGAGAACTCTATTTTTGATGCAAAAGCAGAGGTTGAAGCATTGAGGACAAGATCAAAAGACCTGGTAGATTCGTGCCAATTGCTTAGTGATGAGAAGTTTGTCTTGGTTAATGAGAGGCAAGTTTTAAAGCTTAAGCTAGAAACTGCTCACAAGACACTTGAAGAGCTTCGGAAAAAACATGTTGACTTGGAGCAATCTTACATTGTCATGGAAGATGAGCAAGAGTCCACTCTCAAAGTGATTGAGAATCTGTGTATCTCATTGTTTATTGAAAGGCAAGAGCGTGACAACTCAAATAAATTGAGCCAGATGCAAATGGCTAAGATGGAGAGCAAGATCTGTGTGCTACAAGGGTTGCTTGATTAGACAAGAGAAGAACTAGAGAATGTTGTAAATAGTTTGATATCTTTATATTACAGAAAATTTTACAAGATCTGAAAGAATCAAATACTTGGTTGCTGAAAAATTTTGAACAATCAAAGAGGGTAAAGGTGAACTTATAGAGGAATGGCTCCTATTGGTTGTAAATGGTTGGCATTTGCAGTTGAAAATGCATTCATTGGAGGAGTTGGAAGCTGAAATATATGTGGAAATCATGTGCTCATTGAAAGGTTCCTTCTTTTAAGTAGATATTTCTGCATAAAATAGAGAAATCCATCCTTTTGGTGTGTCAATGTTTGTGCTGTTACTATTGGTGATAAATTGCTTATATCTATTGCAAATGGTGGGCTTTTGGAGCTCAATTAATGCATTCATGGCAGGAGTTGGTAGACACACCTTTAATCTGGATGTTTGCATTTCTTGTTGTAACACCCCCTTTCTACCCTGGAGGTATTACCGCCAGTAACCCCGATTAAGACTAAACTGAAACTACCCAAGGCTTTAAACTGATTGAATAAACTAAAAACAAGGTAAATGAAACCATTTGAAAACCTAACAAACTTAAGTTAAATATTACAGCGGAAAAACACGTAAAAGGTCTTATACAAACCTTAATTTAAAAGAATAAATAAATAGAACAACCTTCTATTTAAACAAAATCTTCATCAAGTCTTCCTTGAGTTTTTATTTCTGAAACTCAGCTTCGCTTTGAAGTAGTTCAATCATGATCTTCACTCAAGTATAGTCATTTGAAACCTTTCTTCAACTTCTGGAGCTTCAAACATCTGAATCCGCCTCTTGAATCAACTTCCAAGAAGAACCTGATATGTCGTAAACCAACGGTGGACACCAACCGACCATATAAAAGAAAAGAAGATGGACGGGTTAATCTAATGATAGACTAGCAAGCGGAGAATCTAACTTGGTTCTTATGGTTGTAAGTAAACACATTGGCATCCAAATTCGATTAGACTCAAATTATGATCCAACAGTTAGCAGTCTTATAGAGAATAAGAAGGAGACTCGCATAATCAAGAGAGAGAACACCACCACTTGTGGTTTCTTTTAAGAAGCATAAACAATTGTTGGGAACTCATATTAATCACATAACATTTTGAAGAGCCTCCATCGACTATTTAGATTAACTTAATCAAAGTTTGATTAAGAATCATTCATAACCGGAAGCAAGAATGGTTATCGAATAGAATAACCATCCGGGTACATTAATGTGCCTAACGCACTTATCTTATATTACTTAACTTTTTACAAACATGTTGGTAACTTTTAATCGACTGAAACCGCCGAGAATCCACATGTACATGGAGACGTCAAGATGAGAGGGATGAAATCCATGATCATTGACGAACACCTAGTACCAATTTGCACTTAGCTAGAGTGCACAAACACCTCCTCCGGCATTGAGTGAGGTATGAGTCATGACCCGAATGTTGGGATATGATAGTAACGAGCTAAACATCCCAACATAGACTGTGTTATAAAGAGGTCATTGGAGACTCGGCTCCTACCCCTGAAAAATTAACTTACTTCACAATAATGTCTCAGCATGAGACAACATACAAGGCCACACATAACGGACCTAAATCCAGTTCTAACGCGAAACTGAATAAACAACATGGTCATTATTTCTAACAAATATAACAACCTATCATATTTTATTAAGCACACAAGTTGTTCCCAACACAAATATTAAATGGGACTCAATTCCTCATTTAATAACCATAATGCAAGAGAGAGCCGTTCACTTGCCTTTAGAAGGCGTGCTCAACGTCCTTAGCAATTCCAACAGTATTCTTTATCATCCTTCTAACAAATATAACAAAAGGATTTCTCAGCAACGAGCTCACAGAAACACTTCTTAGTTGTATTCTCAACTCCTACAACTTCGTAATCGATAAACGATTTAATTTCCGAATATCGATATATAATAAATCCTTAGTTATCATGCTTCAAGGAGCCATCTTGGAGGAATTATAACAAATTATCTGCTTCACTTTTGAAACAATTTTCTAAATAAAAACTGTTCATTAGCAACAGTTCTTAAAGGTGACCAAACCTCGGATCAAACAGATTAACAACGAATCATGAGTAATTATCCGAAGTCCTTTACCTGTCAATCGGTATCCAAAACTTGTATTCGCTATAACTGAAGATCCGGACGTCCGTTTCTCGAGCGGTTTGAACCTGTGGGACCATATCAACGTCAAGATTATAAAAACCGTAAATTTAATTAGCAAAGCGGAACCGAAAGGCCCTTACGGTGGCTCCGCAATCAACCCACTAATTAATTTCGATCGTATATACCTTCGATCGAGCCCATGGCTCGTTTGGCTCGATAGTGGCTCGATCCCCAAGCCCAAGGGTGGCTGGGCATTACCCAACGGTATCCCTTGCGGTGGGTGGTGGTCGGAGTAGCTAGCGATCGCCGGCGACGTCACATACGGCGAGGCAAGGGAGATAGCCGGCGGTGATGAGTTAAATTCTTCTACCCGAGTCCGTCGATCCTCCATCCTGGTTTCTCTCATGGTTCATGTTCCTTTTTGCAGTAGCTAGCACAACAAGGAAGAAAAATGAGGTGGAGGAGATGATGATGAGTGGACGGGGCAAAGAAGGCAATTGGCGGTGGAGCAGCTCGCCGAATCCGTCGTCGTCTTGAATTTCTCTCGAACCCTTCCTCTCTGTCCTTATCCGAAAATGTTTAGCAGAACTAATCAAAAGTTGGATATTCCTTCCACACTAAGGCAAAGAAAAGAGGCGGTTTAAAAATCCAAAACCGTCTCGGAACGGGACTCGCGTTAAAGCGGTAAAATTATGTTCATCGGGTGGAAAAACTCACTAAACGAAAAATGTCCCGTAAATTATGTAGACCAATAAAATCAATTTTCCATGATTTTATCTAGCTACCTTCAATTTTTAAGGCTTCCGTTTCGTATTTTAAATCCTTTACAGTACATAATTTGAAAGACGGCTTATCCAATAAATATTCTTTTTCCACTGAAAAATCCTAGAATTCACACCGATCCATAAAATCATTTCTTTATGATTTTAGGATATCACCAACAATTTTCTAAGATTTAATCTCCAACAAAAATATTGAATAAAGCGTTAAAACGGACAACGAGGTTAAAAGGATATCCGAGAAAAATTCAAAAATATCCTAAAAAAACGCAGTTATTACATTAGTACCCCCTTAAAAATGGTTTCGTCCTTGAAACCAAGGAGAACTCATATCACAAGGAAGGATAGCATAAACACACTCACACAACCACTACAAACCTATACAGAAGTTTGTAGTACCCCCTTAAAAAAACATGTTGTTACTTCTGCACTAAGCACAAAACAACCAGTGCTTAGCTACCAAACTTCTTCTTTACAATGTTCATTAACTTTGGAAAATGACTCAGCATTTCCTGTCTAGTTTCTCAAGTCTTTTCTTCACCTCCATTTTTAGGCCAAGGTAGCCTAACAAAAGGTTCTTTCCAATATCTCGAAAGATCCAACATAGCGAGCATTTACGTTGTCTCGCATTCCCCATCAGAATACACCTTTCAAGGTGGATACTAGAACAAAAATGTCGTTCATTACAATGAACTTGAAATGCTCTTGCTTTAAAACAACACACGACTGCTGTCCCTTTGAGCAGTTAGCACCCTTGATCGTGTTAGTGCAATATCAGCTGTTGTTCTCTTGGCCAAGTCTAGCCCATGAAGAACCTCATCAGTATTGTCATTCCAAACAAATTGACAACCAACACTTTCAGCCTTACCAAGCCTCAAAAAGAGTCATTTGTTTATCGTGTGATCACAATTCTTGCTTGTGAAGTCACTCAACCTCAAACTACCATTCCAACTCGTGTGGAATCCAGAATACATGTCCTCGGAAGTTTGAATTTGTTTCTTTGCATTGTTCATCAGCTTAATGAGGGAAGCTAGCGCTAAAAATTCAATTCACTCCATAAAGCTTGATGTTACTTCTTTCAAAATTTTGACATGAACCACCTATCTCAATCAGAGATGGTAGTCTTTGGAATTTTATGAAGATGAAAAACTTCATCCATGAAGACCTCAACTAACTTCTGTACTTTCTAAGTCATCTTAATTGCATTAAAATGAACACTCAAGGGGAGTTTATTAACAACCTTCATATTGCATTTTTCTTTCATTAAGTCTTAAACGACTAATGACAAGAATCCATTGTAACATCTTCCCACTTCCATTCTGAAGCAGGAAAAGACTATAACATTTCATCTGGTCTTGTATGCTTAATCAAGACTTCCAGATAAACTAAACATATCAAAACGAACTTGGTGACATTTCGCTTCCTGTCAGTCCATCAAAAGTTTTATCTTAAATCCTTATACATTTACTTGTTCCAGGATGAACTAATTAAGCAAATAAATATGCTTCCTTTGAAATAGGCTTTCAATGCTCATCAACAACAGATACCGATGAACAGTTTTGAAACCAAGCAATCCATAATTTTGAATAACCAATCCCGGTGTCTTACCTTCTTGATCTTCTCCATTGATCTTAAATTATATTACTTTCCCATACTGCTTTTCCTTGATCTGATCAACAAATTTTGAATAGAATCTTAGGGTATTCACTATTCACACAACCTTGTTGTCATTCAAACTAAACTTTTAGTCCTTCTCAAATTAGTTTCTTTACAGGGATTACTTAAAATCCTTACTCAATTTCCTTTTTGAGATAAAATCTCAGTATTACTTTAACCAAGAATATGAGATTTATCCAACACATGACAAGATAATAACCTATCTTATCAATCCTTTACATTCTTTTCTCAACCAAAACTCAGCTTGAGCATAATGACATTCAAAAGTAGTTATCTCTCTCAACTACTTCAAACTTCATTCTTACGCATTACTATACCAACATATTGGACAATAATACCTTTAGTCCAATAATTTTCAACAAAATTGTCTCCATTGACAATTTTCAGTCTTTTTTATCAAAGAACTGTTTAGACTTCACTTATCATTCTGACTTGTTGAGCAACCTAACTCTTAGGATTAAAAACATATCCTCACGTGTCCACTCTCTATATCCAACAACTTATGAGGCTGAGATTGAATATCAATACTAATTTACATATCCAAACTCCAGACCCATTGTAGTTTTGCTTAAAGTCCTCACTTGACTATCTTATCTCAAAGAGATTTAAGTTTTCAAGACAACATGAAAACAAATAACAACTAATGGAGAAATTACTAGTACATCCTTTGTTCCAAAGAAAGGATTACTACAATATCATTCCTTAAAAAGGATTCCATCCCAGGAGTCCATATCAACTTACTTTCAAGGACAATTCCGCTAAAAAGACAATGACTTTCTTAGGTCATGACGTCAACCAAGATGAACTACTAGCAAACTGCTTAGAGAATTCCAATAATCATTGAATGAAAACAATCCCAAACTTTTAGAGAAGTACGAAGTTACTCCATGCTCTTCAGAGACCAACACATATTTGTAAAGAATCTTACCAATTTCTTTACTTATAATCGAACTGTTTTGGGAAGTTTGACCATACTCCTTAAATGGTATAGTATACCAATGATATACTAACTCAAATGAGTTTTACAAGATATTAGATATAGCAATAACCATAATGCAAAAGAAAGCTTGCATCTTTTCATCTTAACCAACTACACTTGCAAAACTCATATAATTGCAAAACTTATATGATTGCCAAATCATACTAGAAATCATTCTTTAAAACCCAAGGAATTATTTGATCTTATTCCACCATGTGATCAGGATGGGGAGATAAAATAAACATAATCCTTTACTGCATTCTCATAGGAATAAGACATGTAATCTTGCCTTACCATGTGATCAAGATGGAAGACAAATCACATTCTTACTCACCACCATGAAAGTCGTAGAAAATTTTATTCATGAATTCCGTATATCAAATCAACATTTCTTTAAAAATTCATACCAGAATTCTACAAAGTCCTAAGATTTTTCTCAAAAGAGAAAATCACAAAGCAATTTCAAATATCCCTTAAATCATAACAGCTTGATAGGAACTGGACATAGTCTACAAGCATATAGGTTTTAACTTTGAATGTCGCTGAAACAAAGATTAGCTACTTTATGAAGAAATGGACGCGTTAAGCCAATGCATCAAATAAAATTGTTGACCTTAAGTTCATGATGCTACTGACGCTTTGCCCTAGTTCTGTGCTGACATTTGCACATTAGTTGGCCTTACCAACTTGACCAAAGTTTCAAATCAAAACTGAGCCTCAAAGGACCTAAGACAATCCAATTCACTTATGCGTACTACATTTCCTTTCGAATGTAATACTTCATTCCTTCCTCAAGATAGAACCTGGTGGCATTCCTTGACTTTTCTTAATTCGACATATTACTAGACTCTTCTATAATCCATAGTATTGAGTAATCTCTGCCTGATTTAACTCAGTCATAGCCCAACTTAACTTCACAGGTTCAATAAAAGAGTTGATCGCTTGCGTCCATTTACTTGCAATCCTTACGGAAAATGTGATTCCAACATCTTCATACTCATAACAAAGATTCTTCTTCAATCATTCTCAACTTGTATGCCTCCTTGACATACTACTTTAAAGTTAGGCAAATATGACCCATTGACAAAATTCAATACTTGAGTTCATCCATTCACAAGACAATGAGCCTTCTGCAAGTGAATAATCATTTAAATTCCGATATCCAAGAGTGACTATCAAACTCTTTTGACGCTTTTAAGGACTTTCAATCCTTTTACAACTTAATCCTCTCAATATAAAAAGTGAACATTCAAACTTTGCATCTATTTCAAAACATCCAATCTTTATATCTCTTTACATATAAGGAAATTCCTTTAATTTCCAATTTCTTTTAACAACAGAATGAATGAATGCACATGGCCAAACAAGATATTCTTGAACCTATCCCAATTCAACATTGGTAAACAAACTAGACTTCTCCATCATTCTTGTCTTCTTACTTAACCATAAGGAGAAGACATATACCTTTTTATTAGCTCAAGTTCAAACCACATTGCAAAGGAAGAGCTTGTGGTTAGGAGACTTGTCGACAACTTAATAGTTTCACCAGTACCACCTTAGACATTAGGTTTCACTGATATAAAATCTTCAAAACTCAAACACAACTGAAATTATTTTTCAGCGATAAGGTCTAAGCCTTATTGACCACAATATTGAATGATTGATATTTTTCTACCAACTATTTAAAATATCAAAGACAAATATACTAAGATCATTCCTTGATTGATCTTCTCAAAACTGAACTTTTTTCATTCCCATCCTTGAAGAAACATAAGTCAATACCATTGGCAAATTAGAACATCTTATTGTTGGTTCCATTAGTGGTCAATTATAGACCTCAAGTCTTTTCTCATTATCCCGAGTTGGGTATCATACAACATAATTTCAATAACGTTGTCACATAGGTTAGTCATCTGGATATCAACAACTCATGTAATCAATTAACACTTGTGCCAAGTAGTTAATTGAACATAAACACATTACTGATGAACTTTTACCTGTTCAATCCATTTTGACCAATCAACCTTATTCACAACAACCTTGATGATTAACCACTTGTTCACAACTTAAACTGAACCCAGATTCTTCCTTTCTTTCTTACTATAATCATAAGAAATCCCCATTCCACTTAGGATTCTCAATCCTCTTAACTCAAAGGATAACAACATATATGAAAATCCGAGTTTGAACACTATCAGGTTAAAAATTCAATTGCATATTCCAATAGATTAACAATTCAATTGATCCAACATTTGAGCACTTCAAAGTTCTTTAACTTCCAACTGATCAAAGAAAAGTACAGAATATCCATGATTCTATACTATAAAGTCACAAACATAGTTGTTGAAGAAAGTTTCCAAAGGTAAATCCTTTCTATTCAGGATTCTCTTACCTCACTTCATGATCCATACTGATCTTTTTAGAATCACTGAAGGCTCATAAGATTCTCCAAATCTTAACATTGAGGAGTAGTGGTTCCAACTCCAAACTTCTATTGATAATCGAATTTCAACCAAATTCAGAAATTCCTAAGAAATATTCTTGGGAATACTCTTACCCTTCAAAGAAACTCACTTTAAAATTTTCTTTTTAAAGACAACAAATTGAACTTTCACATAACATTCAATCATGAATTTTTTTAACAAAAATTCTTAACTTGAAATCTTCCATCATACGAGCTTAAAATAGGAAACCTTCAAAATAGAACATCTTTATGAAGTAGAATACTTAATTTCAAAATCTCACAAAAAGTTTCCTAATAACATGGAAGAAACGACGAGGGTACACCTAGTTCAGACTCTCAAGAGAGAATAGAAATTTATTGAGAACTTAGTCTTGAACCGAATAACCTTTAGGAATCTTCACCTAATCTTACTCTGGATCCTTCTCGGAATCCATTCCCATCTCCAGGGAATCAAATGTCCACCATAGGATAAACTTATTACCTCATGTCTCAAATTCCTTTCCTCCTCCAATCTTTTTCACGAGTCTGACCTTCAATATAACACCCCAACTTTCGACCGGGTGCTACTAGAAGTAGACCTTACCAGGTATTACTTAAGTAGGCTGACAACTACACTTTAGGATCT
Organism: Fallopia convolvulus; assembly: GCA_964016875.1. Lineage (NCBI taxonomy): Eukaryota > Viridiplantae > Streptophyta > Magnoliopsida > Caryophyllales > Polygonaceae > Fallopia > Fallopia convolvulus. The sequence goes on along the minus strand of OZ024732.1, from coordinate 39,702,029 downwards.
TGCAACGGGGGCACGATGAGAAAACTTAATAAAAACATCCAACCTTTCATTTTATAAAAACATAGAAAACGTAGTTACGCATGTATTCCCGAAACATAAATATTCAAATCTGACGAATCACTATTTACAATAAATTATTTGAGGAAACAAAGTAAAGTAATAATACTAACTCCATCATAATAGTAAAACCAACATCCTAGAAAGTCATAAATAAACTAACGTAAACCCGACCCTACTATGACACGCGCTCTTCACCGCTCCGCCCCGCCATCTGGCCTCGGTTCCTGCACGGTTCCCTGGTTCATACCTGGAACTGAAAAATATTCCCCGAAGGGTCAGCTACTAATCTATCAAGTTATAAAGAATATGGAAATTGTAAGACGTTTTGAATAACATTTCTAAGGTCAGCATCCAAGTCCACAACTGCACTCATATCTCTAAAGGCCAATACCTAAATTAGTTTTGGTTAGTCACACATAGCCACATACACATTCACAAACACAATCTTTCAACAATACAATTCCTCCATCTCACATTCCAACCTCCAAGGCGCTCAACACCGCGCCGAGTGCAGAGGCATGCCCACTCACTCCACTTCACAATCTCCCTTCTAAGCTCGGCTAAGCCTCCACCGGAGCACTTGCCAAAACGCATAGATAATAATTCTCGTTTTGAAGGGGCACGATTTCCCTATCACACGGGTCATACATAGCCAACTCTTCCTCAACGCCAGCTACGATGGGGCCGTGTCGAAAACGGTACCAACATAGAGAAAACGTTCCAAAAATATATTTTTGATAAAATGCGTTCAAAACCATTTTACGCACACAACAATTCAAGAAGTTCAAAACAATTTTAAAAGGTTATCGGGACTAGTTCCCAAAACCCGTCCTACAATAACGGTATGCAATCTAAAAAGGTAGAGAAGAACCGAGCAAGTCGAAAACGACTTACCTCAAATGAAGAATATCCGAGACCATGAAGAGTTAGGAATCCAAGCTAAGAGTGTTTCCTAATATGAAAACGACGATACTTGATTATTCGAATAGCCAAGTACTCTAATCGAAAAGTAAAGTTCCACAAGTACTAACACAAACGGATCTCTCAACCTTACTAACCTGATGCGACTCTACCCTAGCTCGGACCCTACTTAGACGGACCCGAGACGTCCTAGACCTTGGAGACCCCCTTGGATTAGGACTTAGTATTATTTATGTATTATTTATATTATTATTTCTATTTCTGTCATTTACATTTCGTCTTTACTATTTTGGGCGTGTGTTCTCTTATGCTTAAGAGACCGGTCCATTAAGCTATCATAAGGCCCATTAGGCCATTAGGGTTAGATTGTAACTTTCCATTTTTAGTAGTTACTATTATTAGTATTATGGGCTTGGATGTTGGGCCTAGCATGTTGCTAACCCTAATCCAGCCCATTTAGAACTAGGGTTTTGTGTGGCCTCCTCTATATAAAGGAGCCACACCCCCTCTTATTAATTACGTCAGAATGAATAGCCAAGTTTAAGTAGAGTCGAGATTCCTCCTTATTTGGCCCGGACGTCACCCCTTTCTAACCCTTTTCCCTCGCCCTTGATTCTGCCTCGCCCCACCCTCGTTCCGACGAGCACTAGAGGTTGTGAGTCCACTTTTGTGGTCTCGTATTTATCCGGTTACCCTTGTCGGAGAAGATCCGGACGTTTCGAGCCTAGATCCGTCCCTTGTGACCCTAGGGTCGCATCATAACACGACACTTAGTATAATACGACCCATAACTTCCATTAATTAATTGACCAACATAAATATTGACACCACAATTCTGTATCAGTACAACTTAATTACTAAAACTTATCTTAATCAAGATCAAAGTGCATGATTAGAACTCTAAAAGAGTCAAAGAATCTGATTACATAAAAAAAACACGTACATGTAAGGTAGTTAAGTATATATTACCACTTATGCCTAGGTGTCTTCCCCCTAGATAGCACCTTCGGACCAAAACCAAGTTAACTACCCAAATTGAACACCCAAACACGATTGATTTATTAATTAAACTAGAACAACTAATCACCACAACTAAATACGGTAATTGCACCTGCCACCAATCTACAAGGCTGACTTAAGTTACCCTTAATTGTAGAACTGAAAACCCACCCAAAACAACTTAACCCCTCCACTGCATGCGCCACACAACTGTAAGGATGATGATGGCGATGTACAATGAGGAAGGGAAAGGATATCCGCACAAGGGACAAGGCGACTTACCGGCAATCAGCGATTAGCACTATCGCCGCGGTTGCCCAGTGAAGACGATGTTTGTAAGGCTCACGATCCCCTACTTGCAGGCCAGGTCATTACTTGATCATTCCTCACGGCAACAAGAAATTCATTTTTCCGACCTTTAAAAGGCAAAAACGGAACCGTGTATTACATTCAATCTTAACCACTTTCCGTAAATGGTTCTAAGACAACACCAATATAGAATTCTCCATAAGTCTATATGGAAGATGAAAGTCTTATGCAAGACTTAGGAACTTTTAGCTCTGATACCACTTCTATAACACCCCCTTTCTACCCTGGAGGTATTACCGCCGGTAACCCCGATTAAGACTAAACTGAAGCTACCCAAGGCTTTAAACTGACTGAACAAACTTAAAACAAGGTAAATGAAACCATTTGAAAACCTAACAAACTTAAGTTAAATATTACAGCGGAAAAACACGTAAAAGGTCTTATACAAACCTTAACTTAAAAGAATAAATAAATAGAACAACCTTCTATTTAAACAAAATCTTCATCAAATCTTCATTAAGTAGAAATTAGTTATATAGAAAGGATCATTGCCGGGATGAAGTGGTTTTCTTGTCCTACCAAGGCTATGGCATAGATCCTTGTGGGAGGGTGCGGGTTGTCCCCTCTCGCCTTCATCTGCAAGCAGGTGTGAGAGACCTTCTACGAAATCGATCAGAACAAGAGCAACCTGATGTAATGTCGAAAAAATCAAACCGACCATGGGCATCTCAAGCCAATATTGTGATGTGCAAGGGCTAACCACATATGGAAGATTCTCCAAGAGTTCATCAATAGGGGGTGCGTTTTGCACACGCTCATATATGCCTCTGTTTTGCCTAAATTCGGCGGCAAGCTCCAATCGAACTCTACGATATTCTCTCTCTCCATGCCTCAACAACTCGGCCATGGATCGATAACCACAATGCCCATCTCCCTTTACATTCTTAACCCTCTCGATATATGGAAACATGAAATGGTCAATGTTGTCAACTCCAAAGTTCACACCCAACCACATCACGTCGTCACTTAACCCTTGTGCACAAGTACTTGCTGTAATTATTTTTGAGGCCTTGTTGGTTGAGCCCTTTGGCATTCCACACTTTCTCCTAGTGGACGGGATTGCCTCAGTGTTCTTCTTAGCCTACTTCTCTTACATCTCCTTATTTTCTTTGTCTTTCTTCTCCTTCTCGTATACATCCATCCTATGCTCAAGAAAAGTCTTACTACTCTTGTTAGACCACTTAGTGGAGCCCTTTGGTCGTCCCCTCTTCATAGCTCCTACCAACTCAACTAAAGAAGATTCTTTTGGCCTCATCACCTCAACTAACCTATCGATCTGATATATGTTTGAATTGATTACTGATGCCCATCAAACGTCTAACAACTCAATTATTTGATTTTTGCATTGACATTTCAATTAGAATTACCCTTAATTCTAAGTATCACTAAGCTGTGATTTCCATTATTTGGAAGATGTGATTTCCCCCAGAGAGTTCAATTTAGGCCATTAGAGTTCAAAAGAACTAGTGAGCAGTTGTCTTGCCCAAGTAGCAAGTCTCTTCTTCATTCACATGATCAAATGATTTTATCTAAGTGCAATTTATATATAATATAATTGATTGAAAGATTGTGTGTGTATATCTATATGTGTGTGTGTGTGCATATGCTAGTGTATCATAATATGCATCACTACGTACATGGGTGATCTTGTCATCATCTTGTCCTTGGCATTGTTTGCTTGTTGTACCCACCGAGATTACTTATTGGGATTTCCCTCTTTCTCGTTGCTTAGTTTTCTCCTTTTATAAAAGTGGGCACATTAGCTTCATGTTTGTTAAATTTCTAACATTTGTGGTATGATTTAGAGATGACAAGTATTGGGAGTGGTATTGGTGAGTATGAATATAATGATATAGAAGCAATACACGTCGATTCAAATGATCTCCAACCGAAAGTTGCACAAATCATTAATACTCTTCGAGGGAACTCTCTACGTGGCCTTCTCGTTGTCCAGGTTAGTATGCATTACTAAAATTTCTTTCTTATATGTGCAAACTAGAATGTCATCAATAATATTGCCCAACTTATATTCGGATAAAATAATAAATGTATGATATGATTTGTTAAATTTAGTTTTGTTATCAAATTTTACCAAACCTAAATTCAAATGTATAATATGATTTGTTAATATAGCCAAGGATATTTCAATCAATTAAAATGATTTTAAAAAGATGGATGATGTGGTTCAATTAGGGGCAAGTATATATTATTTTAACCTCCACTTTAGTATATAGTAATGATGATTAGTATGGTACATTAATAATTTACATTAGATTTCTTTTTCAATAGCTAATTGCGTTGATTAATTGAATAAATATTGTTCAGATTTCATTACATCCATACCCGACATTCATTAGCCTTGAAAAAGCGGTGTGCAACCATGGGTTTTTCATGATGGCTCCGAACAAGTGGGACCCGCCAACCAAAATTCTGACCCGCCCTTTGAGACTTGCCACCCACGATGACGATGACTCATCATCATCATCTTTTGTCATTGTTCTCATTCGTCACTCCCTCCAAGAGAATGTGCTTCAAGTCTACATCGACAATCCTCATCACATTGCTCATCCTCCTAATCAAACGACTATCATGGTTAGCTAGCGTGTCTTCATTAACTCGTTTAATTGATTTGTCGATTAAGTACTTGTATGTTAGTAATATTATTTATTAGCTAGAAGTTAGATTGATTACCTGAGTGATCGATCGATCGATTACAGGAGCAAGTGAAGCACATGTTGAGAATCTCTCCAGAAGATGAAATCGCGTTAAAGGAATTTCAAAAAGTGTATCCTGAAGCTGCTGTTGAAGGTTTTGGTCGGCTGTTTCGCTCTCCAACCTTGTTCGAGGACATCGTCAAGTCCGTTCTTCTATCACATTGTGGGTAAGTATGATTTTTAATATTATTAAAGTTATTAATATCAAGGTTATATATAATTTTGGTGAATTATACATGTACATATCCATACAAGTGGGACCGATCATTAGTTTTGGCCCAATCATTGTGTGAGCTTCAAGTTGGAACAACCAATTGTTTGAAAAACTTTCCTAGTTCAAAAGAATTGGCCCAGCTTGATGTCGAACACTTGAAGTGTTGTAAACTGGGATATCGAGCTGAGATAGTATCATCCATTATCGATAAGGTCGGAAAAAACCCGCTTGCAATTAGACATGGCTATTCATCATCATCCAATTCCCATGTCACAACATTTGTCATGATTGATAAATTGATGAAGATAAAAGGTATAGGCTCTTTTGTAGCTGCCAATATTTTCATGTGTATGGGGTTTTACGATACGGTTCCAATCGACATCGAAACCTACCGACATCTTCGAAAGGCATGTACGTTCAAGCTAGCACCACTCGATCAATCTTAATATATGTGATGTGTACGTAGTTATCAACTGGTTTTATGATAATTTTTCCATTAAATTAATTACACCATAAATAAATATTATCTAATCTAACCAACAGGTTCATGGTATGAAAAAGCCCGATCCAAAGATCATCAAGGATATGTATCACAAGTATGCACCATATGATGCTCCTTTGTCAATTTTCCTGCCCTATAATACTCCTCCATCTCTCTCCATCTCACCTCAACAAGTGAGAGACGCACTATGTCATCTATGCATTGTGGATCAACGCCTTCCCATACTACTTGAGGCCTAAACGGGTGTATTTCACTTGGCATGATTGGCTGCTTGGTGAGGATCGCATCGACAATCCTATGAGGACAAGAAAGACCCATTCGCTCTTTCCACCAATAATCAACACACTCCTTCTCCAACTTTCCCTCATCCTTGTCCTTCATCAGCTTGTAGAACATATCCAGCAAGATCTTTAGGCAATGTGTTGACAATTTATAAAATAGGCGAACAAATATCACCTTCACTTCCTTAGGGACACCCTCCAACTCTGTTGGAAGCTTGGTACGTGCCAACTCCAAATTGCCCCTCAAACTGCCAACTTGGTACTCAATTTGATCATGGATTCTGACTGGCTTAAAGTCGTCGTGCCAAATCAAAGATAAATCCCTAGTTACTCAACTAGTATAGTTGGTAAGTCGGGGTCGAACCCAAGAGACACTTGTATCCTAAGTTTTATTATTATCAACTCAAAGAAGTAACAAAAGGGGGGATTTTGGTATTTTAATCTAAAACTAGGAAAATTAAAGCAGACAAGACAAACAAACAAAGCAAAGGTTGGATTTTTATCAATTAGGGAAAACAATTCTATTCAAGTATCCACTTTTCTTCCTCAAGTTATTGATCCTAGATTCAAACAAGTTATTTCTTTCAGTTATTCCTATCCTGATCAGAATTATGACATGGCAACGAGACATGCAACTTAACATCCAAACAATTCATGAAACGATCATAAATAATAAGGATATTAGCATTAAGAACAAGGATAAACAGGATACATGCAATTGAATTCCAACGAGTCAAACAATTAACATGCATTCAAATCTCTTCTCAATTGTTTTAGTCCAACGAGTCCTAAATTAATTGAGTTGCTACAAAGATTAGGCTTTGCTACGAGAAAACCTAGATCTAGCAATAGATAATATCAATTCCAACAAGTTGGCTAGACAAGCAGAAATCAACACAATCAATAATAATTAAGCACAAGAGAATTGAAATAACCTGTAGAAATAAACCTGATTAGACGAATCTCACAACAACTTGAGTCTGAAAAGCTTCAACTCGAATAGAATATAAGGAGTTTAGTTCTCCATAAGAGAGAAAAACATAAAAGGTCTGAAATTAGGTCTAGCAGAATCCAAAACAAAGTCTGAAAACTAAACTTAAATAGTCTCGAAAAATATCGGAATAAAAATATAAAAGGCAACTAAAATAAAGGATAAATAGATAGATAAAACGCCGCCTCGGATCTCGATGTCGTGTAAAACCGCGATCGCGGTGCTCGCGGCCCTGCTTCTGACAACATTGCAGCGTTGTTTTCGGAAGATGTTTTGACCACCTTAGAGTGGGAATTTCGACTCGGAGTAAAAATATGAATTGTATCTCTTCGAGTTAGCTTTCCAGTGATACCAAATTCAGCTTCATCCGACCACCGTAGCTCCCGAAAGAAGCGTCACAAGAAAGTGGTGTCGAAACATCAACTCCAATGCATTGCCCGGTTTTAAGTGTTCTTTTCCACAACCTCTTGGGCCTTAATGATCATCAGAAATGGCTTGAATATCCATGGAAAAGACACTTGAATATCTCCAATCTTGAATCCTTCAACTAACCAATCCTTTCTCCTCAAAAAGACCTAAAAACACAAAAGTGCAAGAGTAGACACCGAAATGCAAAAACTACAAAAACTAAGCAAAATGCATGCAACTACCTAAGATTTAAATATAAATATGCCCTAAAACTAACACCTAAATGCATGCTATCAAATTCCCCCATGCTTAAACCTTGCTTGTCCTCAAGCAAGAAATAGATTTCACACCCCACAAACAAGCAATTCATGTATCCACTTTGATAAATGCTTAAGCAAGAATAACAAGAGACATGATTCAATAATCGACATCATAGCATGTATTTTGGCATCCAAATAGATCAAGTAAACACGTCCATTCTAAACCTCACTAGGGACATGTGTTTTCACTCTCACTCATGTGTTTAAAGGTAAATATGTGTTTCGCTCAAAACTCAACTTTGAAAGCCTAGCTACCATAGGCTTGCATCAGTGTTCTAATTCTCCACCGCTAGAGACTATGCATACAACAAAAATCATGAGGTCTTTTTAAGGCTTGTAATGGGGCCAAGGTAAAGAGAAACTTGGAAGGGATAATGTTTGGCATGTGGTGCTAAATCCGTGATAAAGAACTAATCCTAAACCCAAACTTCAACACTTTCTTTTCTTACTTCTCCCAAACTCTTCTTTCTCAACTCCAAACCACAATTAAACACATTGTTTCTTTCTTCACTTTTTTTTTCTTGCCTCTTCTTCAACTCTTTCTTTGCTTTATGAAGACTAGTAACAATTGTACTTGACTTTTTCTTTTCATCTTCATTTTTTTTCACTTACATACAAGAGTTTTATTTCCTCTTTTCCTCCTTTTCTTCCAACTCCCCCATACTTATACATAACTCAGACAAAACAAAAACACAACCTAAAGTCCTAAATCCCGGATCCTGGGTCAAGCTTATTGGGCTAGGAAAATTTTGTGGAGCTATCAAAAATAGGCTCAAAGCTTAAAAGAAATGGGGTGTCAAGAACATGGATCTTGTAAGGTAGGAAGGGAAATAATAAGCTTATAAGAAACATTGCCTCAATCATTTTAATGTCATATGCAAAAGTCATGAATGCAGCCTTGAAAAAGATATTTAAATGCAAGTTCTAGAGGAAGCAATCAAAGTGAGCACACACAATGAAAAAGAGGACTCATAGATGCATAGTCCTAGAAAGGCCAAAACAAAATAATCTCACAAGGTAAAATTTGCCTAGAACTTCTGTGTAACTTAGATCTTAAGGATATACATGCTCAATCAAATTATCAAATATGCTCTTAAAGAAATAAACATTATCAAGCTTCAAGCCATCCAAGCAAGTTAAGGGGCAAAAATCATCATAAATATTAGAGGACAAGTGGTTTCTTTGCTTGGGGAAATATGACAAACCTAAAATGCATGATTTTTTTTGTATTTTTTTAAATTTTTCTGATTTTTTTATGCAATTATGACGGCAAAAAAATTTAAACATGCTTTTCAAGAATTTAAACTATATGCAATGCAAAACTATACTAACATGTAAATGTTCCCCTACCCCATGCTTAAATAATACATTGTCCCCAATGTATAAAATAAAAGAGAAAGGAAGGGAGAACACTCACAAAGTCATCTACTCTTTTGAATATGGAAGATGTTCAAAGTGGCAACAGTTTGGTGGAGAGGACACAAGATAGATGGAGAGCAAGGAATTCACAAGATTAGACATTGTCAATGCCCTTAATAACCTGTCAAAAGCCTGTGAACACATCTCACAAAAACATAAGTAGCACAAGGATAAATTGAAATTGAATAATAACCCATTTAAAAACCGCTTCAACTTATCAAACCTATGAGACCAATTTTCATGAGATGGCATATGATCAAACAAATTCAACACAAGTGGTGATGTGAGAAAATACTTACAGTATGGATCAAAGAACTCATCAACATTACCACTTTTACCAAAGATGAACCCCATGTAATCTCTTGCATCAATCTTAGGCTCACTTGGTTCTATAGGCTTCATAGTGTCCTTGAGTGCCTCGGGATATAGGATAATTGACTTTTGAGAGTCAAGAGGAGGAAAATCGGAATGCATATAATCATCATCAGCTTCTAGGGTAGATCCAGGATCACCGATGTATAACAGCGGTTGCGGTTCTTCACTAGAATTCATATCATCTTTGATCTCCTCCTTCTCGCTCCTCAATGTAATGGCACACACATTCTCCATCGGCTCTATGGGTTGTGAAGGCAAATTCTCAAAGTCTCTTGCTTCCAATCTATTCACAATAGTGACCATTTGACTAATCTGAGTCTCTATATTTTTGATACTAGCTTGAGTACTCTTGATGCTAGTTTGCGTGTTCTGTCCCAACTGGTCTACTATGTTAGCAAGCCTTGCAAACACCTCCTCAGCATTGAAAGAGGAGTTCTCAACTGGATGGAGCATAGGTGGATGTTGTTCAACCTGCTCGCACTGATCGCTCATGTAGCAAAAGAAATCCCAACACTCTTCTGGTACCATACACCATAGCCTATAATTGCTCATGTACTCAGCCAACTGTAGAGTCTCAGAATTCATCCCTTCTAGGATGCATTGACATAATTCCCTCTCACAAGGGTGATATCCCCAAGCACCAAGTGTATGAAAGTATTGTTGCACTCTAAAGAAATACACATGAAAATGTTCATCCTGTAGTTGTTTACATTCAAACATAGCCATTGATTAGTAGCACAGGTGTGGACCGTAAGATAGGTCCACACAAACATTGATAACAATAAAAACTTAGAATTAAACAAAGTGTCCCCCGGCAACGGCGCCAAAATTTGACTGGCTTAAAGTCGTCGTGCCAAATCAAAGATAAATCCCTAGTTACTCAACTAGTATAGTCGGTAAGTCGGGGTCGAACCCAAGAGACACTTGTATCCTAAGTTTTATTATTATCAACTCAAAGAAGTAACAAAAGGAGGGATTTTTGGTATTTTAATCTAAAACTAGGAAAATTAAAGCAGACAAGACAAACAAACAAAGCAAAGGTTGGATTTTTATCAATTAGGGAAAACAATTCTATTCAAGTATCCACTTTTCTTCCTCAAGTTATTGATCCTAGATTCAAACAAGTTATTTCTTTCAGTTATTCCTATCCTGATCAGAATTATGACATGGCAACGAGACATGCAACTTAACATCCAAACAATTCATGAAATGATCATAAATAATAAGGATATTAGCATTAAGAACAAGGATAAACAGGATACATGCAATTGAATTCCAACGAGTCAAACAATTAACATGCATTCAAATCTCTTCTCAATTGTTTTAGTCCAACGAGTCCTAAATTAATTGAGTTGCTACAAAGATTAGGCTTTGCTACGAGAAAACCTAGATCTAGCAATAGATAATATCAATTCCAACAAGTTGGCTAGACAAGCAAAAATCAACACAATCAATAATAATTAAGCACAAGAGAATTGAAATAACCTGTAGAAATAAACCTGATTAGACGAATCTCACAACAACTTGAGTCTGAAAAGCTTCAACTCGAATAGAATATAAGGAGTTTAGTTCTCCATAAGAGAGAAAAACATAAAAGGTCTGAAATTAGGTCTAGCAGAATCCAAAACAAAGTCTGAAAACTAAACTTAAATAGTCTCGAAAAATATCGGAATAAAAATATAAAAGGCAACTAAAATAAAGGATAAATAGATAGATAAAACGCCGCCTCGGATCTCGATGTCGTGTAAAACCGCGATCGCGGTGCTCGCGGCCCTGCTTCTGACAACATTGCAGCGTTGTTTTCGGAAGATGTTTTGACCACCTTAGAGTGGGAATTTCGACTCGGAGTAAAAATATGAATTGTATCTCTTCGAGTTAGCTTTCCAGTGATACCAAATTCAGCTTCATCCGACCACCGTAGCTCCCGAAAGAAGCGTCACAAGAAAGTGGTGTCGAAACATCAACTCCAATGCATTGCCCGGTTTTAAGTGTTCTTTTCCACAACCTCTTGGGCCTTAATGATCATCAGAAATGCTTGAATATCCATGGAAAAGACACTTGAATATCTCCAATCTTGAATCCTTCAACTTACCAATCCTTTCTCCTCAAAAAGACCTAAAAACACAAAAGTGCAAGAGTAGACACCGAAATGCAAAAACTACAAAAACTAAGCAAAATGCATGCAACTACCTAAGATTTAAACATAAATATGCCCTAAAACTAACACCTAAATGCATGCTATCAAATTCTTCCAATCACCGTGTTGAAGCCTCCCCAAGAACTATCAAGTATTCTTTTCAACACATGGTGCATGCCCTCGACCTTGTAATGAGCTTATAATTATATGATGAAAATACTCAAATTGTTTACATCAACATGCTTATATGAGACTACATTTAACTATTTGATGTTCTTGTATTGAAGTGAAGATAGTGCTCAGTCCATGCTATGACTATGCACTGCTTGTAAGCCCAAGCCACGACCTCTCCACATAGTTCATCAACCCTCCCCAAAGCTCTCTTACTTTTTGGAGTCTCTCCTTGTATTTTTCCTCCATCGTTGACATAAATATCGCCCAACATCTATTAGCAAACCTTTCCGGAAGTTTCAAGTCCTCAAGCATACTAATATAATATGCTTTAATGTTCATCTTAACATGCACCCGACATAGTACATGTTTCACATTCTCCCCGAGAACAACATCCTTTGCATTCATGATTGTGTTCTCTCGATCTGTTACAATTGCATTTGGCATTGTACCCACTTCCTCAAACAAACGCTTCAAATGCTCCAACACCCATGTATAACTAGCAGTGTCTTCTTTAGAGAGAAATGCAAAACCGATGTTGAAAGATTTATTGGTGCACGTAAACCCAACCATCTCAAGCAATTCCATGTCGTACCTATCACAAAAATAATTTTTTAAACTTATAGAATAATCAATGGTTCCATATTCAACTTTTTAAAAAGAGTTTACCTATTGGTCTTATATGTGTTGTCCATAATGACGACATACGGAAACAACTCCAACAAATGTAAGGACGTCGGGTGGACAAAGAAGAAGATATCGATATGATCCGAACCATATATCCTCTTAGGGAATACTCGGTACTTGTGATGTTGCAAAAACCGCAGTGCATATTGGGTCACGGTCAAATTTTTACGATCCTCTTTTAGAAACTTCGCCCTTAGATTTGCAACTTGTTTTGCCGACATCATATTACAGAGGTAAACCTTTCTCAACTGATCCACTATACGGCTTGGGGGGACTTATATATAGCTCAAATTTTTGACTAGTTCCTTCTGGGCTACTGTCATTCGACCCATAAATGCATAACCAAGTAGACTACTTGGCAAGTCGTGGTTATGGACTTCGCAAACAACAATTAGGGCCCACTTTCCAGTTGATTTACTCTGCACCCCAAGCAACTCAAACTTGCAATCACACTTTCTATGTAATGTGCGCATACTAGGTGATCTAACAATTGCGATAATTTGACCCTTCTTTCCTGATCTATACTTCCCATGCCTATGACGTGCTAGTATAACCATGTTTGCATTTGATGTTTTAATGGGTAATACCATCATACTTTCACTACCAACATTCCTTGACCAAGAAATCATTCCATCTCTATTGTCCCACATAGTATCGTTATGAAATTCAGCAGAAAAATCTCTTCTATGCACCTATGTATATGAATTCACACATATTTTCAATTCTACAAACAACTATTTATGAACAAGAATTTTGATTATTCTATAAATACATGAAATCAATGTAACTCAAAACTATTTATAAATACATGAAATCAAAACTTACCTCATATTCGAAATTTTTGTTTTCATATTCATCTTCTCCTTCCTCAAAAGAAGATGATTCTTCTTCAAAAGAAGATGAATCTTCTTCCTCTTCCTAAGTTGAATCTGAAAAAGGCGAATCAGTGAATGACATTGTGCTACTTTGTAAATTCTATTTTGTTTTGAATGGGAAAAATTCATCTTTCTCGAAATCGTCCCCCCGGCGGAAGAAAACCTTATGAAATACAATAACCGTGCATCACACACATATGGTTTTTATGGTTCCAATAAAAGGAACTGCACGCTTCATGAAGCGGGCCGCTTCATGAAGTGTCTCATGCTGAACCGCACTCTTCATGAAGCGGGCCGCTTCATGAAGCGTCTCATGCTGGCCGAAAATTGTGTTCTTTCGTCTTTGTCCACGGGTACCCATAATTTACACGCTTCATGAAGCAACACGCTTTATGAAACGTGTACTTTTCTTGTGCGTCGGGATAAAAATTTGTATGCATATGGACTTGACCTTTTTTTATTTTTTAACTTCACGTAAACCACCCAGCAATATTCAAATGGATGATTATGCTAAATAGGCTTAGGCCTGTTTGGTTGGAGAAGGGGAAACATAAACGTAAACGTAAACGACATGAAAAATGAAGGGAAAGGAAACACAAATTGCTATCAACCTAGTTTTGTTTACTTTGGTATAATGAATAGAATGATTGACTTTGCTATTGTATTTAGGTATATGGTCATAAATAAAATTCAAGGGAAAACATACCATTTAAGTATTCATTAACCCATGTACACATCATAAGGCTAACCATAAGAGAATTCAACCCAATCTAAAACATAATTTAAACAAATATTATACCATAGAATCAAAATGCAAAGAACATTAGTGGAGATTTGGAAGTAAAGGTGATACATGTAGGGAATATTACAAATTTCTTCCCTTCTTCTCTCTGTAATTGAGACGAAAGAGAATGAACCATAAGTCAAAATCAGGGCTTTGTTTAAGTAACCAAATCAGTCTACTTTTTTTTGGGGGGGGAGGGGGGGAGAATAAAAACGGCAAGCACATTGAACTCAATAAATAAAAGGCACACTGCACATGCACCATTCAAACACATCACCTTCCTAATTAGCACATCATATCACCTTTGATTGAACTCCAAATCAAATTGCCATCAAATTTGCCTTCATTTCCTTAAATTAGATCATTTATCAGTTTTTTGTGCAAATTTACAACACTTTAACCACAGGGGGGAGAAAATTCGAAGAAGGTCAGGAGAATTTGAGTGGTGGAAGGGAGTGTTGAAAAGGGTTTTACTTGACCAACAAATAAATTTATAGATCAAGACCCCGTTGAGTACAAAGGAGTCAGGTTCGTCCACAGGAGAAAGTCAATATCAAGTTTTGTTCTTACTTAGGGCGCAAGTAATCAATGAATTTTAGGTTTTTATCAATGAAAGGGAAAGTTCTTAGGTTTAGGTATCACCACAACAACAATTATGTATGCAAACGCCAATGAAACACAAGAGATCATGCCTTTATCACATAAAGTCCTCAACTAAGAAAGTAAATTAACTAACTTTTGTTAAATTAACAACTTGTCTATTTATCTCTTTTACTTCAATTAGGATTGATCAACTTTCGTTTCAAAACCCTAATTGACTAATCTAATTCATAGTTTTTGCTTTTGCTATAACTATGAACGAGAAATTCTTTTTTCCACTTTCGTTTCAAGGATTTAAACAAGAGAATAGATGTATGGATAAAAACAATCAAAACATGATCAAAGGCAAACATACACAACCATTGTAGGGTTTAAACCCAACCTTAGAGATAAGAGAACTACTCATAAGTCATAATTAAAAAACAACTAATTTCAATTAAAGGAAACTTACAACCGAATCCAAAAGCAAACTTCTTCAAACTCCAACTCGTTCTCCCTCCTCCCCTTCCTCCTCTCTACTTCTCTAAACTAGGTTGATAGATAATTCGTCCCCCTAAACTAAAGCTAGACAAGGGTTTATATAGCAAAAACAACTCATACTCCTAAGGAAATAAATCTTCTAAAAAATATATCCCCTAAGGAAACTATCTAAAGGGAAAAAAATTACATTAATGCGCCGACTCTGCGAAACTCCTACCGACACGGGATGCCTCGGTACTGACCCCAGTATCCTCGATACCGACCCTGTCAACCTCGGTAACGACCCCATTCAGCCTTGAAAACTACTTCGTAACTAAGAGTGCACCTCGTTAAGGGGGTTGTTAACCTTTGTTTTTGGCTTGATTCTTCATCCTAAGGCTCGGTACGGTCTTCTAAACTTCATAATTGGCTCAAACTTGATCTTAATGTCTCTCTTGGCTACATTCCTTAAGTGCTTTTCTTCGGGCTTCTCTTTACTCCTAAAACCGCTCCAAAACAGCTTCAAAACCTATAAAACACCATCAAAGCTTATGTAGACTCCATATCTTAAGGAAATACGAAAACCTACACAAACGACTCAAAACAAAACATAAAACTAAAGAAAAAGACTCAAACACATAAAAACACACCCTAAAAACACGACTAAAAAGGCGGATATCAGGGAGCAGAAATCAAACATCTCAAATGGGTTGAGGAATAAAAGAAGACATGAAGGCTCTCGAGCGCATGACAAAAGAGGAAGAGAGTGAGGCTTCCGGCGAACCTCTCGAGCGATTGAGGCAAGAAGGAGAAGAGAGAGATCCGAGGGAATCTTCCGTCGAGTCAACGGGTGGGAGAGGCAACAATAGGTTTCGAGCGAGGGAAAGGGTTTGTTTCTTCTGGTTTTTGAGAAGGATACAAATCCCTAGTTGTTTCTTTTTTTAAATCAATGAAAAATAATAAAATAATATCCAAACGGGCTTGGACGGAAACACGTATTTCAAACCGTTTCTCAAATTCCATTTTAGAACAAACAAACGAGCCCTTAAAGGATATAATAGCATACTAATTAGGAGATATGTTTTAATGGAATGGATAATTATCTAATCTTTTCCCCTCCTTTCCCTTCAACTATGAGTGAGTTGACTTGGTCAATTGAGTTGACTCGGTTGCTGACTAGCCGTTGAACGATCGTTGATCGGCGTTGGCCAACCGTCAACTACTTTTGTCAAAAATTGTTGTCAACACTTGTAAAAAAAGTCAATAGGTTATTGATGAATTTGATAGATTTGTAAAAAAAAATTGAAATTGATAAGATTAGCCTCTCTTTTAAATTTGTGTGAGAATTTGTTAATTCATAACCTTTAATTTAGTTAATTTTTTATTTGTGGGTAAATTAATAAGAAATTTGATAGTGTTAATTGATTTGTTAATGTGGTAGTTTCAGTCCTAATATTAGAGTTGTAAGCCTATTTATACTAGCTTAATTTCTCTGAGATTAATTTTTATGTACTAGCTCGATGTACAGAATCTGCTCCCCTTTCCGACAATCTTGGATCCGCCCTTGGGTATGTAACAATAATTTTTTAAATTTAAAACATTAGGTCTCACATTAAAACAATCGACAATTGGACCGGTCGGTCCGGTTTGAATTATTAGTTTTAATGCACCTCTAGTTATGTACCTGTACCATATATGAATATGATTAAATATAAATGATATATTTTAACTATAAAATAAATTAAAAATATTTTATTTTTTAAATTATTTTTAATGTTCATATATGGTACAAGTACATATGCTAGTTGGAATTCATAACAATTTGAATTTTAAAACAACTATTATTTTTGATACTATTTTAGCCGACTCAGAACCATTTGTAGAATCGGCATTTGTCACCTCCATTCGCTTTCTCTTGTCACTTAGAGCACATTTGGTATCGATATCTTAAGGATATCAGATATCGATATTGATATCTGATATGGGTATGGGATTTGATATCTATATCTTTGTTTGGTATGGTAAAGATATCAATCGTATCCCATATCTATCGTTTGGTAAGACATTATCTGGATATGAGATAAAATCTTAAAATTATACAAAATAATTATTTTATAAAGTTTGAAGATTAATTACATTGAAACTTATTTCAATCGAAAGAAAAAATATACGTTATATTTTTTTTGTTGGAAAAAATATACGTAGTATTAAATAAAACCCATTAGATGTAAATTTAAGCAATGAAATTTATAATTTAATTGTGTTTATCCACTATTGCAATTGATGAATATAGAACTAATAGAAACAAAAATTGCTCAGTAGAAAAAAAGAAATTGCTCATCATTCCAATCGCTCATCAATCATCATCCTAATCGCTGAATATAGAACCAGTAGAAAAAAATTCTCTCCCTCTCTTTTGCAACCACCAAAGACAGAACCAGGAGTAATCGTCCCAATTGCTGAATAAACAACAATGAGAAGCGGACTGATGCAGAACAGACCAGATCTAGGTGAAGAAGTACAAGGCGTCTTCTTCCAATCGCCGAAGCCAAGCCCTAGTCGCCAGTCAGAGGTCGAAGTTGCAGAGAAGGCGTGAAAAAAGATGCGTTGGGAAAGAAATGAGCCATACCGGTGGTTTTTTCAGTATATGAGATGATATAAAAAAGGAGGGTTTTGGGGTACGAAGATAAGGGTTGATATCCATATATTCCTATACCAAACGGTAGATATTACCCCATACCCATACCTGATATCTAGATATGGATACCAAACGAGCCCTTAATGTTTCCAAAATATCTCATGAGTCAAGCCATGCCAAATGTGCACCCAACGAGCCAATTTGAATTATGTTTAAGCAATTACAAACTCCCGATCCAAGTCGTCTGTCCCAACTATATGTCCCACTCCCCTGTCCCCATATCCTTATTGGTCCACGTAGATATATTTTTTATTTCAAAATTTATTAATTGTAATAGGAAATTAACCCCTTCGTCCCTCTCCTCCTAGATCGTCAAAACTATCCATCTTCCTTCATCCGTCAAATTAAGGGCGACCTATCTTTGACAACCTCTCTCCCCCCTTGAAAACGCCTCGATCTACCGCTTGCTCCTTCTTACAGAATTCAAATTCAGCTAATTTTTTAAACAAAACTTGAATTTCGGAAAGGGCCGGCGGAATTCATCGGTGCCACGAGTAGGGAGGGTGGGGTCTTCGCCGGCGCCGATGAATTGAAGATGTAGACAAGGCGAGGAGTGAGAGGACGATCCAACGACAGAGCAAAGTACGGATCCCATTTCCTTTGTCTGATGTATCAATCATCATAGATTTTCCTCTCCGGCAATGATGATCTGCTATATCTCCCTGTGTACGGCAGATTTGTTGTTTGTATGATGAATTTGATTTGTTTGTAAATCTGTGTTGGTTAAATTTCAACGAAACTAAGATTTGTTTGCACTTGCAAAGTTGCACTGGATATTCGGACTAGAATTAAAAAAATGGACATGAAAATAAAAAAATATCTATTCTACATGGACCAATTAAAATATTGGGACAGGGGAGTGGGACATATGCTTGAGAGTTGAGACAGACAATTTGAATCGTACAAACTCCTTCCAAAACAAGGTTAGAGCATCCACATTCATGCATCCGCTATAGTATTATGCACCCCTACTTTTTCTATTTCTCTTTCCGTCATGTCATCTATTCACCCCAATATAATTTATCCTACATCCATGCACATCAAGAATCCTACTTTTATCATTCTCAACATTTTTTACTCTCTCCATATATAATTATACATAGACCCCTTTATCCAATAAAAAATAAATATTACCCTTGTTATAATTAATTTTAACCGTAATTTTATAATAAATAAAAATTATATCGTTAATTCAATAAAAAACTAATTTTTTAGTTAAAATTCATTGCACATTTATCATGTATTAAAAAAATTATATAATGCTTTATGTATTAAAAAAGTGCTAGGAGTACATTTGTTCTGTATAGGAGTACATTCAGATAAGCGAGTGTTCAAAATGATGCGAACTGAAAGTGGAAACGTGCGTGCTGACGCGTTTGCACCGATTCATGGTTTTTATTTCCCCGGTTCATTTTTTGCACCAAATTTGTATCGGGACAAGCGAGTGTTAAATTTTTTATAATAAAATTGACGGTATGCACCGGGTCAACTTGCCGTTGTAGATGCTCTTATGGAGCAAACAAACTCAAAAAAAATGTGTAGAGCACAAAGCGGGAAAAAACAATTACTCTTCAAATTGCAACCGAAATATTTATAAAACTCAAGGGCCCCAATGTAATTTCCCTAAACTAATAATTCAAACCGGACCGCCCGGTCCAATCATCATGGACCGGATCAGAATGATAATACATCTGTGGACTACTGGACTGCCTCCCCAGCACGGAACCCTACCTGAACCCTTTGTTTCCAGTTTCGAACGACTGAGAAACAACCATGGCATACATTGAATTTAGCATCTCCGAGCTTCCCAGGCTCTATCTGGTTTCTGCCTTTCTGGCCATGGAGCCCCCCGATTGCTTGATCAGCTTGGCAAAGCAAGTTCTCTTCTTGTAAATTTATTTTGCAAAAAATTATGCAATTCAATCTAGTTATTTTTGTCTCGGTTCTTCGTTAATTTGAATTTGTTCCGCAGAGAATCCACAGGCGGATTAGTTACAGAAGAAGTGCAAAGATTCATCTGGGAGCAATGCGTTTATAAATCTGTAAGTGCTTAGTTTAACCTATAAGGTCTTTTATTTCATTATTGTTTACAATTGAGATTAAAAAGTTCAGTGATAAATGTACTATGTACAGTACAATTCTTCATTGGCTGTTGGCGGTTCTTGTTGAACTGTGCAAATTAGTTTTTCTTCTTCAAGCATGATGATTGGAGATTGCAGGGTGAAAAATGCCAGCCGCTTTACTTGAAAAATTTTCTGAAGAAGTTGATTAGAGAAGTTGAGTCGGCTGGTGATGCTGTATTGGATGAGTTCTATGAACAGTATGCTTACTACATGGCATCTATTAAGGTGATCCTTGATGAAATTAATCTTTGTGCATTTGATTTATTTTGATTTTGGGTCTATCAGGCGCATCCTCTTGACATGTTGAGGTTATGGGTGCCCCCATCTTGATCCCCTAGGCCCCTAGGTCCCGCTTGAGCAGGAATATACTGGGTGATGATGTTATGTTGAGTAGTTGGTAATTGCTTTCTGCTGTCCAGGATGGAGCTCTAAACAAAGTCAATTCGTGGATAATCAAGTCCATCTCATTCCTTCTTCAGGATGGTGTGTAGTTTTTGTAATTTATCATACTACATTGCATCAGCCTTGTTTTTGCATTTTCTGATTTTTTGGGTCGTCTATGTGGAAATTCAGACACTTTGGAGTGTTCCAATTTCAAAAGACTGGTAGTTCCATTGCAATGTTCTGTCAACATGCTTGAAGGAGACACTGGGTATATTTTGCCACATTTCCTTATAATATATTAATCAACAGTTATCCATGCATTTCATACTTCTAATGTATTTTTTCTTATCTGAGTTGTCTTTCTACTTCAAATTATAAAGGTCTAACTATAAAGTTATTCTAACAGAAGTATGCCTTATTTGAACCTTCATAGGTGTGCTCTTTGGCCTTCTTGTCTGTTTTTGTCGGAGTTCATTCTTTCATTTCCTGGAGTATTTAAAAATAGAACTTGTTTTGAGGTAAATTGCATGTTTAGACAATCTACTAGACAAATAACAAATTTAAGACGTTATTGGACTGTCCATGCTTGCAAAGCCGATGCTGACATTGAGAGCATGTCTCTGAACCTTTATTTCATGATGGTATTTTCAGGTTGGTTCTGGGGTAGGTTTGGTTGGCATTTGTCTTTCACATGTGAAAGCTTCCAAGGTTTGTAGACGTCATATGTTCAAATTTTGTGAAATAATCATTTGATGATGGTGCAATATATGAATCCTCATCCGTAGTTGCTGATCCATCTCTTTCACTATAGGTGATCATGAGTGATGGTGACCTTTCAACCTTAGCCAACTTGAAGCTGAATTTGGAAATGAATCAGCTAAGTGAAAAGCAGAGTGATGAGGAAGACACCACTATGGTAAGTTTTGAATTATGATGAATCTGTGATATGCTCTAAATACACACTTTTGGTTGTACTTGAATCTGCTCAACTGTTTTTTTAATGCATGGTCTACTGCTGGCTAATTAAGTGGTCAAAATTGCTTACTTTACCGGATTTCTTAATTTAGTGCATATGTTTTAAAGCTCAGAAGTCCATGAGTTTAACGGATAATCTACATTATGACAACTAGCTCGTAGATGACTGCTTTGATTTATTCCAATGTTGTTATTGTTTGTTTCTTATCTTGGCCATCAATCTCATGGACTGTGCGATGATATGAATTGAGTAGATGTCTTAATCTTCATGTAGAGAATTATGCTTAATTGGCATATGACATTAATAATACTGGCAGAAGGCTGCGGATCAGCCTTTTTTTAGTATATAAATTTAGCAGATGACTGTAAGGCACTGATTAGGCATTCAAATTTTCTGTGGCTTTTATCTAAATTGGATGTTCTTTGTGTAATCTGATGATGTTTAAAATTTGTTTTGAATCTTAAAATTCAGGTAGAATGCATTCATCTGCCGTGGGATTCTGCAAAGGATATAGAACTTCAATCCCTAAACCCTGATATCATGTGAGTGTTTTTTGATAACGAATATTTTACTTTTTAGAGTTAGATCTGCAGAGTCTTATCATTTGAAAGAAAGCAAGTCATGTTGACATCGGCCCTTCTTCGTTTCTGTCTCATGCAGTTTAGGTGCAGATATAATCTACAACCCATCATGCCTGCCAGATCTTGTTCGAGTGCTTTCTTTCATTCTAAAACAAAGAAAATGTCTTACCCAACACACACAACAAATTGCTAATCAATATCCTCTAATAGGAAGATGCATAAACAAGGAAATTGATGCTTCCAACACCTTCTTCAGTAACAACATGCCCTCTGAAGAACCTATAAACTCCTTGTGTCATGAGTTAGAATTGGGTCCAGTGGCTCTAATCGCTACTGTCATAAGGAACGCTGATACTTTTGACTACTTTGTCTCCTTGGCCAGTCAAACTAATCTTACTGTAAGAGATTTGACAGAAAATCTCAGGCCAGCTGAATTGCTGCCATACATGAAATCCTACCCCAGGTCGGATGTTCGATTGCTTATGCTCTCATATAATCCTTTGTAGTACTTCAAATGTTACAGTTATTATCTTTCTCATTCTTGTGTCTATCATATGGATTGTATTATGAAACGGTGCTTGTTTTAGTCGTATTGGACTATTATTGGCTATTCAATTCCATGTGTATCATATCATTTTCTGGGATTATTTTGAATTTGTCCTTAGGAAAACTGATTCTGAAGCTTAAAATATCCAGTCAGAAGCAGGAGTGTTTTCTTAAGCTATGATTAGAAACTTGTTGTCAGGTTGGGCCAAGTGATAGATTAATTCTATGGGTCAATGTGCTTGGGTTTATAACAACTACAAGTCGAGTGAATGTTCACGGGCTACTTGCTTCTTGCAATTGACAAATTGAAACACAGTTAGCATAGAAAGGGGAAAAATATACGAGTTACTTCTTGAGAAATAAGTAGCACCGTACGTGTACAAATGAATAATGGAAAAGTAAAGAGAAAATTGATACAACACACTTTAAACATTGTTGGAAAAAAGAACACAATTGGGCTATTTCCCCTTTGCCAATCATGAATAATCCAAATTTGTTGTATTTCTATTTATTTAATTAATGAAGTGGTTGTGTTTTGTGATTGCTTTCGTATTCAAATGTACTCATCAAATTCTATTATTTGCAAAAGTAAAATAAAATCAATGGAGTTATAAAATCCTGTTGGAAAGGGGCCCACTTGAACTCATGCATCATGACAAGAAACAGAGTCATCCCTACACTTGCACCTCATCGACCCTTCATCCACTATACCGCCTTTGGATACTTGCACACTCAAGCTAATATGTTATTTTAATTTAGAATAATCGAACATAAAACAGTTTGCTCTCTTTTTTCTGCTGGTTACTTGAAGCAGCTATTGGGAATAATCATCCATAAGCTCTCACCAAATCATTTTGAAGCTTCTTTCTTGATTTGCAATGGTAATGCGGGAGGTTGAAGTGATACACTCATGGTCTGTACCCAGATCCCTCAGCACCTGTCTCATGTACTCTTTTTCTCAGGTACTCAATCTCTCTCCCCTCCATGCAAACCTGAAATTTTGATTCCAATTGTTATAGAATTTTAATGTTAACTGATCAAGACATTAATTGATTGTTTGAGCATGCTAATTCCACTCTCTTCTAGACCAATGAATGGATTATTTGAGCACATGAGTCTTGTGAATACAGATGATGTAGTTTCAATAATGTGTATACTGAATACTGAATTTTCAGGCGAGTTGCAATTTGAATGTGCATTAATCTCTATTTAGTGACAACAGCATCTTATTGAACCTTCATTGTACTTGATATTATAAATTGCAATGCAATAATGTTTATTTTCTGTTGATTTTGTCTTCAGCGCGATGATATTGAAGTGCTTGATGAGCCCTTGTACGTGCCTTATCTTCGGGTTACTGGAGCAAAGAGGCCTTACCGTGAGGAGCTCTTATCGACCATGGTATGTACTAGCTGATATTTTCACATGCATGATCTTATTTTGCTTCAAAAGATTTTGAATTTTGTTGTGAATGCCTTTACTTCATACCATCCTTTTGCCAAATTGTGAATGCATCAGGAAAATGATGGAGACAAGGTTATGAAGGAAGCAATTTTCGCACCTGGAAAGAAACCATTTCGTTACTGCAAGGTAAATAATCTCTTTGGTGCGTCTGATAATTTAAATAACATGCTTATGTGGATTACACAACCATTTAAATGTGGGTGCTTCTAGTCTATCTGCACAGATTTTTATCCGTTTAGCAAAAATGCTATATAATTATTGATAATACATACTTGATTTTGGGATCAGAAGATGCTGATAATATAGATCAATAACAATATGCAATTTATTAGCTGTGAATAAAAATAACAAATTTTAAATGATACTTGGATGAGTTGGATCCTCATTGAAGTCAAAAAGCAATTTGTGCATACTATTTAATTGCCTTGGAGCTAAGATTAATTGCCTTCTTTGCCGTCTAAATGTATCCCTTTTTCCCCTTCATTTGCAGCACATAGCAAAACAGTGTCTTCCCGGGGTCAAAGCTGATTTGTTGAACAAAGGGAAACACTTTATCCTGATACGAAATCCAATTGATAGTTTGGTAAGCTTTTACTTCATTGTGTTCCTTGTTATATTCTCTTATCAAAAGTCCTTCACTCTGTTTCTTGAATACCATGTGAACACTAATTGGCATTTTATGACAGTATAACTTTGCCAACTCGTTGACATTGCATACGCTATTTTTTCACTATAATCCTTTTCGGCTATGTAGTTAAATGTTTTGGTGCTTAGTATTTTGAACTAATTCAATTAACTATTGTCACATTTCTCATGGCTAGGCATCTTTTGATAAGGTTGTACCTTCAAGCTTCATTGAGATAGGCTTGTCAGACCTTGTCTCTGTATACTGTGAGCTATGTGAACTGGGAAAAGCACCACCGATCGTTGATGCAGTTGATTTGCAAAAGAATCCTGAGGTAGTTCACATATTTTAAACTAAGATCATTATCTCGTTCAAAGTTACATTAATTTTGATGATCTCATACTCCAACAATCTGCAGGGTACATTACGTGGTCTTTGTGAGGATTTGAGCATTCCTTTCCAGCCTGCAATGCTCAAGTATACATATACAATATAGCTTTTCCATTTTCATCTCTCGAACTTATTCTATATACTTCTTGATCCTATCTTTTCAAGTATGCATATTTGCCTGTTTACTAAACTTCTATTCTTGTAGATGGCAAGCTGGACCAAAGCCTGTGGATGGTGTCTTTGCTCCATGGTGGTATGAAGATGTACACAAGACAACATGTTTTTTACCACAAAAAAAGCACCCAAAGGTGCATTGGCATTTGCTAATTATATATATCACTTGCTGCTTATTTGTATGCATGTATAATGATTTCCCATTTAATTAGAAAATTCATATCAGTCTTTGGCACCACTTGTAAAATCTCTAGAAAATAAGAGATTCTCAAAATTGAGACTATCCACTTACTGACTTACATTCAATAAGATCTGTAAAAGACAATTCCTGTGAAAATTTGTATAATCATTATTTGGCCTTCTCTTTTTCCAGCCATTTCCATTGGAACTCTATGACTTGCTTGAAGAGTGTCTGCCATTCTACAACTTTCTAAGGCGTCAGGCCAAAAAATCATCCTTCTTGAAGTCACCTTTACCTAATCCCACTCTTCCCGTGCCTGAAAATGCAAAGCTGCTTGCGTTGGTCGGTAATGAGATTTTACCTCGTGAAAATGCCAAGGTATTTCATCATTAAATTATATAAACTGTATTTATGCTTTGAAATAGTGCTTCTCTCTCATTCTTGTCCTGTCATCCTTTGAAGGTTTCAGTCTTTGACTCAGTCGTGCAAGGTGGTGACTCGGTATGGGAAGGACTTCGGGTTTACAATGGGAAAATATTTAAGCTTGAGGAACATTTAGATAGGTTAGTGCAAAGCCTGACAATATTTTTTTACACACACTATCTTGTACTTGCCATCTGATTTTTTTTCAGGCTATTTGATTCTGCAAAAGCTTTGGCATTCAGTAATCTACCTACAAGAGATGAGGTGAGATTGAAGCCAGATTAAGAATGATCTGGATTCCCACCTCTTATTTGAAAGCAATTGTCAGCACCACTTATATCGCATATATGCATATACGTGGAAATGCAGGTGAAGGAAGCCATTTTTGCAACTCTTATAAGGAATTTTATGTTTCATAATGTGCATATCCGCCTAAGTCTGACCCGTGGGAAAAAAGTAATTTGCGCTGGCATTATATTGATTTCTTTCTTAGTTTTCCTTGACATATGAAAACTCAAAAAAGTATTGATTTGTGAAATTGACACATTGTTTAGGTCACTTCTGGAATGAGTCCTGTATTCAATCTTTACGGCTGCACCCTAATTGGTATCATACTTTCAGTATTTGATTTGATTAGACTTACAAATATTATTTGCTGTGATACCTTTGTAAAGCACTTCCAATAATATGAAATTGTTCATTTGCTAAAATAATAGCCATGGAATTCCGTTTGCTAATATGCAGTGCTGCCAGAGTGGAAACCTCCTGTTTATGACAACTCAAAGGGAATAATCTTGGTTACTGCTACAACACGTCGAAATTCTCCTAATGTGAGTTTTAACATATTCAGAGTTTCTTTCACTGATTACGTGGACATATTCAAATGTTGAATTCTCAAATTTGAGATGGTCTTAACTCTTAACTTTTGGTCACTATAAATTTGTGAATGTAGTATTTCATGTTTTTTTTTTATTATTTCCATTCCCATCTTTCCATTCAAACAGAGCATCGGACGAAATTATTAAAATTATTGTATTTAATCCTTCTTAAAGCTTTTAATTAATCTTTTTTCAGAATCTGGATTCAAAGATTCATCACAACAACCTCCTCAACAACATACTTGCTAAGGTAGGATACTCCTAACCCAAAAGTTCTTTGTGCAGCACCATATTAATCATACTATCACTCTCAAATTTACACCCATTTCTATTAAAAACAGTTTTATCCTCGTAATCCTTTGCTGTACCGGGAACTCCTGAAGTTGATGAAGACACATTATTTTACTCTAAGTGTGCTTTAAATGATTGATGACTTTGCAGATAGAAGGGAACAATGCAAATGCTGATGATGCCATAATGCTAGACAAGGATGGCTATGTTTCTGAAACAAATGCTACAAACATTGTATCGCTTCTTACCATTCTTATATCCGTACTTTTTCTTTGGCATTTCAAAATTTTTAAAATTCATTTTCATTCATGTTTCAGTTCTTAGTTAAGAGAGGCCGAGTTATGACACCTCATGCTGATTACTGCCTTCCAGGAATAACTCGATCTACAGTGAGTTTGCACAATACTAACCTACAAATCATATTAAAGCTATCATTCATTCAATACACTATATTCTATCAGCTTATGCTCTAAATGACATTTTGTTGATAATTCATAAAAATAGGTCTTTAAGAACTTGCACATTTTCTAAAAATAATACAATGAATCACAAGTGACAGCAGAGTAAGAACTGTGCAACTTATGCATAAACTGCTGCCTTTATATTCAGCTGTGGATTGTGAGATGATTCATGAAATTGCTTAGTATATTGGAGTGATAAATGTTCTTGAAAATCCGCAGGTCATGGATCTTGTGATAAAGGAAGGCTTGATCTTAGAAGAGAGAAGAATCAGCCTGTCGGAGTTTCATATTGCAGATGAGGTGCAATTTTTGAAGCCTTTTTTTAAGGCAGTAAATTTTGTTTCCTAATCAATCATATGCTGTTTTTTCTTTCTTTCTTTCTGGTTACAGGTCTGGACTACTGGAACAATGGGAGAACTAAGTCCGGTAATCTTCATTTTCAGAACTACTTTTCTGTTATAGCATTTGTTGTAGCCTTTTTTAAGGCCAACCCGGCATTTCCTTCCGCCTCTTCTACAGGTTGTCAAGATTGATGGTCGTCTAATTGGAGATGGTAACGTAGGACCCATCACCCGTAAATTACAGAGTGCATACAAGAACCTGACTTTAGAGTCTGGCGTGCCAATTCCAACCTACCAGAAGCTTGAACCTTCTGCTATAGAAAAAGGTGTGTTACAACATTAAACATATTAGGGATCCTTGATGCTTTTTTTTTTTGATGTAGAACCAAGACTGTTAGCTCACTGGAACAGTTTCTTGTGTGACTAAAGTCATTATGGTTCACAAACATGGCCTAAATAAAACAAGGGAGATGCTGAGATGAAATAAGTGTGGTTGAAATTTGTTAGGATCGAGTAGCCATACAATGCAACTGCGATTTGATCAAGATCAACTTTGTCTGGTTCATTCTCTGCATAATCTGCATTGTTTGGCGTTTTTCGTTTCGTCCCTTCTTTTATGTTCATGTGTTGTTCTTATTTTTCGACCCGTTTCAATTGAGAACTAAAAACGTCAAGCAAGGCGGACAACCAAGTTGTAACTTGGTTCAACTTGGAGCCTTAAGAGTAGAGACTCACCCTATCCACTAGGTATCAAAAGGTCGCAAGTCCATAACAATTTCGATTACAAAGCAAGCACAAAAATGTCAAAAACCAAATGGGAAGGAAAAGGAACAAGTAGCGGAGAAGCAAAGTTCCTTTAGTGAACACCATGAAGCTTCAAGTTTCACACCATTAAACAATCACCGTTGCCAAAACAACCATGCTTAGGCCAAAACAACTCAAATAGTAGCGAAAGGTGCCAGATTAGGGTTGGAATCCTGCTTGGCTATTTACCTAAGACGACCCGGCATAAGAAGCTTAGCTTGTGTCTTCGTCTAGTACATCATCCGATGACTCTGTATAGTTCATTGATTGTGGTCTAAGATCCGCCCTCTTCCAATCGCCAACAAAAACTTGAGCTTCCAATGCATTGGGTGCCAATTTTGATCTCCTATTGTTTAAGATGTGGCCATCTTGGCTAAACTTTTGCTCCACCGCTACCTTTGAAGCGGGAACGGCTAGTACTTGAGTGACGATCCTTTCTAGTGTTGGATATGTCATCTTGTGTTGCTTCCACCACTCTAAAATATCAAAATCTTCTACAAACTCAAAGGTAGTGGTTATATAAATATTGAGCTTCGTATCATGTATCTCGGTTTTTTGTAAGATTTTGCAATAAACGAGACCCGACAGATGAAAAAGAACGACAAGATGAGGAAGACGATGGGGGTAATTGAGGCATAGATAGTGCCTCACCACCCGTGCTGTAAACCTTATACAAATTATCACAAGATATTTAACATGTTCCAAAATGACATCAACATTAAAATTTCTATCGTAATGTTCCTCTTCTAAATTCAATAACTCATAGTACGGATACAAAAAATCTTGCAAAGCTTGTATCTTACATCTATGATAAAAAAAAACACAAGCAACAAGATAAATATCGAGAATATATTTGTAATAGATCAACCACTTCCTCTTTATGAGCAAAATGGCATCAACAAGTTCGGGATGGTCGGGCCGTGAAAGCCCTTCATTAAAGGCACCCGCTACATTCAAAGCTTCAAAAACAAACATACGAGCACTTGATATATAGGTTTGACTAAACGTATAAGTTGCATAATTAAAACCTTTTAAATTTTCCATGATCTTATAACATTGGTCCCAAAAAGGTTCAATTGCTTGTGAACCCGTAACATGTTAAGCGACAAAGGAAGCTAAAAGTTCTTTGTAACGTAAACATTGATGAAA
Organism: Fallopia convolvulus; assembly: GCA_964016875.1. Classification (NCBI taxonomy): domain Eukaryota; kingdom Viridiplantae; phylum Streptophyta; class Magnoliopsida; order Caryophyllales; family Polygonaceae; genus Fallopia; species Fallopia convolvulus. Next base: position 39,672,254 of record OZ024732.1, on the reverse strand, counting down.
TAATTTATAAGTAGAGTTCCAAGTTCCAACGATGACCGACCTCTTTTGAAAAAGTATTGCGGTAACAACATTTTCATTACAAAACTTCTTCCACTACACCATGGTCTTCTTTTTTAGCCAAATATAGTTAACAACATACTTAATAGGTTCAAGATATGATACTAAAACTTTCAAACTATCTTGAGCACATAAGTTTAAAATATGACAAGTACAACTTATATGAAAATATTTGTTTCCAAAAACCGATTGACAAATTTGAATCAATTCACTAATAGAAGCGGTGTTGTTAGATGCATTATTAAATGAAATAGTGAAAACTCTACGAAGTAGTCTATACTCTTCTAAAATAGTGCATATAATGTTACAAATATTTGAAGCGGTATGTGCCCCCATCAAATTCCCGCAAAACCAAAACTCGTTTTTGCATATGAAAATGATCATCAACATAATGACATTTAATGTCCATGTATGAATGAGTTTGAAAGCTATCAATCCAAATATCACTCCAAATAGAAACACAAATATCAAGTTGAGCAAAAAACCAGGACAAAATCGTGTTTACGAATCTTATATGCTTTTAGCACATTTTCCTAATTTTTTTTCTAGTAGTTCGTTTATAAGCGGGTTGCAAATGGTTAGAAACCCAATCATTTAGACCCACAGTTTTCGCAAATTGAAATGGCAAATGATCAACACAAAAAGCTTTGGCCAAAGCATAAACACTTCGATCATGATTTTAACTAAACAAATGAGGAGATTGAGAGGAAGAACTTGCTAACCCCGAAATTTGTGTTTGTCCTAGCATCATATCCAATTTGTCCTTGTGTTTTACCTTTAAATGCTTGTTCAATGTGTCATAACCTCCATTGCGCCTCTAATTTTACTTCGATCTACAATAGTTGCACTTGACAACATATCGGTCAAGTGTATCCAATACATTGCCTTTGGTGAAGTGCTTTGTGAAAATGTTGGATTTCAAATCCTTTAATCTTTGGTTGGCCGTAAATACCCCCTCCTCCTCATCATCCTCGTAACTTTCCTTGCAAGCAATAGTCGGTTGACCCCCTCTTGGGATTGCTCCTTCTCTCCTTTAAATACGGAAAAGTCAGCTCTCACAAAGGAGACTTGTTTGAATACACATTCGAGATCCTTTCTAACATAGGCCTCAGAGGTGGATTAAGGGCCACACTTCCACTCCCTTGTTCTCTTGCTTTTGCAGGTCTAGCTAGAAGGAAATTAAACGTCATTGAAGGAGGAAGATAGAGAAGAACTCAATTAGTTTCCCTCGACGAATTTGTGCATGATATCCTATATATGTTGCTAGAAGTATGACGATTGATTGTTGAACTGTTTCTTTGTTTTTGAAGCTCAACCGAGCAGGCAATTACCTTAAGTTTTCAACAAAGGGTAGACAATTGTTTAGCATCGTGACACAAGGAGAGTCTAAGTGTGGAAAAGTGCATTCAAGCATTTAGGCTTTGCTAGAGGAGGGCTATTCACTGCTAGTAATCCTGATTTGTCTCGTTGGGAGAAAAGTTTCGGGTGCGTGTAGTTTTCTGCAAAATAAGCAGAATTGTCTATTTAGGCTTTGATTTGGGCTACCTCAACAGAAGAAGCCCAAACAATTTAGATGCGGGTCTGATGGCCCTAACCTTGAATTGTTTGCCTCTTTACGCTGAAAATGGTTATTGCTTTATCCACCACGCGCAGAGGATTTTTCGCCCCATGATTTGACGCGTGTGTCAGAAGAGAACTGGTTTGCAAGACCGGTTCTCTGGGGATCCGACTTTCAAAGCCAGATCTCCACCGCACAAAAAAATACCCTGGATTGCCGGGTAGAAAAAACGCGGATTGCCAACTTGGCAATCTGGAAGGGTAAATTTCGGGATAGTAATTTTTTTGCCTATATAAACTCACATCTCATTTTTACCTTGTTCATTCCTCCTTCATTTTCTTCTTGTGATTTTCTCAACATGTCTTGGTTCTCTAATATTTTCAATAATCCTCAACCACTATTTTCAAAAAAAATAATAATCCTCAACCACCCGAAGAATCTCAAAATGAAGTCCCAAATTCGGATTGGAATAATGCTCCAATGAATTTCTCAAATTTGTTGGACATTACTCCTTTTCAAAATCCAAACGAGCAATATTATCTTCCACCACCCGAGCTTCCTCAAAATGAAATCCCAAATCCGGTTCAGAATCATGGTTATTTCTCAAATATTTTGGGAAGTAATTTTTTTCAAAATCCAAACTTATTTCTACCACTGGAGCTTCCTCATCAATCGGAGCAATACTATCCTTTTGATCCGTCGGAGCAAGGTCACACGACTTATCCATCGGATCAAGGTTTCCCGTGCTTTCCTCCGGATCAAGCATACCCTCATTATGCATCTACGGAAGAGGTATGTACTTAAATATTATTAATATTATTTAAATGTACTTAAGATTAATATTAGCGAGTTAAAATAGTTAACATGTTATATTGTCATTTTTATAATTATCTATTATTGGTCGTTAGTATTAGTTTATAGATTTATTGTAGAATTTAATTTATTATAATACTCTTAAAATTAATATTAGATAATTATGTTAGTTAAAAGAGTTGACTTTGATATATTATCATAGTTCATAACATTAGTAAAATGTACTTAAGATTAATATTAGTGAGTTCTATAATGAGTTTTATATAGATTTATTGTAGAATTTAAGTTATTATCATATTCTTAATATTAAGATTAGATAATTATGTTAGTTAAAATAGTTGACTTTGATATATTGTCATAGTTCATAACATTAGTAAAATGTACTTAAGATTAATATTAGCGAGTTGTTACTATAATAAATTTTATATAGATTTATTGTAGAATTTAAGTTATTATAATATTCTTAAAATTAAGATTAGATAATTATGTTAGGTAAAATAGTTGACTTGATATATTGTCATAGTTCATAATAATAGTAAAATGTACTTAAGATTAATATTAGTGAGTGGTTACTATAATAAGTTTTATAGTTGTTTTTTTATATTTTCCTAATATTCATTAATATTAGATTATAGATTTATTTATTCTTTAATTTACGAAACATGTTTAAAATTTATTAAATGTCATAGGATAAGGATGATTACACTCGATTCTTCGTGTGTGATGAAGAGTGGTATAATCGTGAATCTATGTTGGAATGGGCGCGTACCGTCGGAAAGTTATTGAAGATGGTCTCGACCATAAAAAATTCATGGCCCAAAAAGGTTATATTAGCTTGCGAGAATTCGGGTGTATACAAAGAAAAAAAAAGAAGTTGATTCCAGGAAAACCTAGAAAAACAGATCCAAAATATGTGTCCAAGAAGTGCAATTGTCCATTTGAGTTGCACGGGCTCCTTCAACCAAATGAAACATGGAAGTTGACGATCAAATGTGCAAAGCACAATCACGATGTTGGCACGACCTTATTGGGCCATTTCGAGAAGGCACATTAGCATTGAGGATCGTAATGCCCAACCAATGAATGTGGATGTCGACGATGAACTTGCCCCACCAATTCCATCGGAGTTCGGAATGGGAAATTATTATACCGATTTTCCATCCTCGTCTAGTCATAGACGTGATGTGGTCCTTCTAGACAAGTAATCGAGGATGACGACGATGATGACGATGATGATGGGGAGGATGATCCAAATGATGATGAGGACGAGGATTACAAAGATGATGATGATGATGGCGGCGGTGACGATGACGGTGGAGGCGGCGGCGACGCCGGGGCCGCCGACGATGATGAAGGTGGGCCAATCATAAAAGACTTGCTCGTGGACTACAATGCTCATTATGCAAAAGTCATTTGGAATAACCCAAATGTAAGTATTTAATTATTTATATGGTTAGAATATAATATATTTTAGATTATTATTTTATTTGTTAGAATATCATATCCATATATGTTAGATTGTTAAATTAAATTATTTATATGGTTAGATTATTATATCCATATATGTTTTAATTTTAGCATGTGAAAGAGTCCAAAATTCACACCCATGGCAAGAGTCTAGAATTATTGCCATCATTACTAAGGCGTAACGTGACCACACCGTGGTACAACATGATATTAGAGTCGGGTTTGATGCATTTAATCGAAATCCCATGGACTGGTGTAGACCACGCCCTCATTAATGCATTTTTGGAGAGATGGTATCCGGAAACCAACAGTTTCCACTTCCCTTGGGGTGAAATGACAATCACCCTCCATGATGTCAAATTCATTTTAGGGATCTCCATTGAAGGTAATGAGATTCTCCCTACATATGATAAGGATACTACTGTGGAATATTTCTCTCTATTGTACGGGCAAGATTGGTTAGACTTCAAGGAAAAGCAAATAGATAAGGGAGGAATAAATTCAAGTACAATGGTAAATTGGTTGTCAGAGGGCAACTTCGATGCAGTACAACCCGAAAACATCTCAACCCCAATTTTGGGCCTTTTGATAGCCTTGGGCCTCCTTACAGACAAGACAACCACAAGAGTCAACTACCATTTGGTTGCTATGGGTCTCACATGGAATGAAATGTCGAGTTATGCATGGGGTGTGTGGACTCTTGCACACTTGTACAACCAAATGGGGAAGGCAACTCGAGCCGAAACAAAGGGTGTGGATGGTTGTCTCGTTCTACTTTATGTAAGTATTCAATACCCCACGGTTAATTTCTTTTCATAATCACTCATGGCCTAATAATATTTATTTTGTATTTTAGAATTGGATATGGTGGTATTTTCCGGAGTTTAGAGGCCAAATGAATGCAGACGTAATTCGCCAAACAAATCATATATTTGCTTCAAGGGTCCAAGGAGTGCGCCGAGGTGCAGATCGAAGATTGCCGACTGATGAAAAGAGTAGACTCCAACACTTTCATGAAGTGTTGGATCGGTACACAGTTGACCGGGGATTAACAACTTTTTTATGAAATTTTGTAGCTTATTTATTCACTTTTTACATTATTTACGGCTCACAATTTCATGTACAGTTTGTTTGGATGCCATTTCATGCATCGCCTGATTTCCATCAAGCATATCGTTCCTCTTTATATCATGGAGTAATTCGATATCACAACGTCCAAGAAGCGTACATGCCTTGGAGGTGCACCCGACAGTATGGATTTGTACAACACATTCCTCCGAATCCCATCCCACCAACGACCGCTAAAAGGCGGCCAAAGCCTAAAAAATACAAGATTGAATACAATAATGTTTATTGCAATTAGGCGGTTCGTGACGAACACATAGAAAGTTCTATTTTGGACTTGCCCCGCGCTACTCATGGATGGGATGTGGCTCCCGGATATATGGATTGGTTCGAGCCACGCTCTCACACGAAGGTGCTTAGGTCGTTTCCTACAAACCGATTCAATCCATACCAAAGACCCCCGATGCCTCAAGTAGGCAATAGTGGTACATAAATAAATTTTGTAATTTCCTTATAACTTAACTGATTTGCTATATTTATTTGATTTTACATTATTTATTCTCTAATCTTATAAATCTTATTTGATTTAAATAATATATAGGCCCACAACTACGTGAAATGTTACATAACGGATAATATGCATATCTTGGACCGGTACCACGAGGACACACATTTATGATGCTTTGACACAAACTCCTATTCCACCTCCTCCTCAAGTGCCTCCTCCTAGGCAACTTCCCCCACCATGGCAACCTTCTCCCGAGCCTCATCATCACAGCAGTTATCATAGTCGTTTCTATCCACTCGACGAAGGCTCAAGTCAAGATCCTCAACCTCACCGTCAGAGCATGCATTTTGGTGGGAGTTATCCACACGGATATTCGAGTCAAGACCGTAGTTATTTTTAGATTTATTTCAATGTATGCTTTTGTTTTTATTTCGATGTATTTTCGTAATCAATCAACTTGTCTTGACTTTGTTTGTTTAACCATTATATAAAAATTTAAGTTTTCATCCATAATAAATTACATATTAACTATACAAAATATTTAAAGTAAACTAATTTATTTATATATAAGAAATATTATTCAAATAAATTAATTTAACTACACATTAAGTATAATTTGTTGAAGACGGGATAGAACCGGCTTTCAAAGCCGGTTCTCCATAGAACTGAACTGCATGGCCTGTTCTATGTCTGACACCCCATAACTTTACGGGGCGAAAAATCCACTGTGGCTGGTGGATTTAGCCGAGGCCCTGAAAATGCTGAATCATGCTCCGATCATCCGACCACTAGCCTTACTCTCCTCAAAACCCTAACTTCGTTTTCAAAGCGTGTGCAAATGGTGGAAACAAATGATCGATCGACTCTCAATCCTTCATCCTAGATCATCTTGCCATGTGCAAAAGCCCCGATTGATCATACAATACTGAAAGAAGGTGTGAAATGTTCAATTAATCTACTGTGCAGAGTAATTAAAACTTCCTAATTTTGTTTATAGAGGGCTCCTCTACTTCTGAAATCTACGATAGGTGTGTGTCCACTTTCTTAAATGTGCTCTTAACTCATTTAGATTGATGTCATATCAATTAATTGAGCTCACTTGAAATTTCAGGTTTGTTAGCACACTTCATCTAGAATGATGTAGAAACAGAAACAAAAGCCATAATTAATGAACAATTAGTAGAAAGCTATGAACATTGGTGAAAAAGCTATTAGTTTCTACCAAAAAAAAGTAAAAAGCTATTAGCACCGAATTACAGTTTTATCAAATTCAAATTCACCTCGATCTTCCTTAAGCTTTTCAACAATTTGTTAGATTTTATAATTTCTATGATATGGGCTTACATATTTAATAGAATAATTATATTATATGGCTAATTATTATTGGGTTTAATTTAAGTGATTCAATTAGGTAGAACCCATAGACTTTAAATAATTGGTACGGGTCCAATGGATGGATACCAGATTTGGTCCAATAGGCTTAATCAGATTCTCTTGGGTTAGATAATTATGGTACTCAATACGCTGAATTCAGGCTTTCTACAGTACTCTTCCTATTAGAGTGAAAGCTAGATTGGGCTGATAAAGAATATTGTAGCGTAAAAGCCTGACTTGTTATTACGTAAGAGAAAGGTTTATATACAAACTAGCTAGCTATCCTACAAACTAGGAAAGAAATATTAATGATACATAATTACGGGATTCTCGGGATATACAATATCCGCTAATATTATATCACAATATTCTCTAATATCACAATATCCTCTAATAGTTGAGGAAGATCACATCCATACGGTTCTCATTTGTAGTTCCGCATAAGGTTCGATTGCCATCAGGATTAAAGGTATGTTAATTTGATGTTTCTTAATAACATAGTATAATCGATCGTGGCATTTTAGGTCTAAAAAAAATTAATTTTCCAACACAATTAAGGTCCACTATTTTGTTCTAGAAGGCTTGACAGTTGACTTACACCATAACCATTTTCCAATTCAACAGACAGAATTTTTGTTGAATGCAAAAGCTAGATTGTGAGCGGTTCCTTGGCTTCAATTGATCCAATGGTATTGATATGCAATCTATATATGGTGTTATAACTTATATATTTTGGGTGGTTGATAATGTAGTATTATCTCCGTTATGTGGTGCAACCTACCATCGAATTGTACGAACATCGTTTTTTTTGTTAATCTCTCGATATTTCAAGTTTGTTTGGACATAGAATCAATTACCTTCTTACCAAGCTTATAGCAAAAAAAAGCTTTACATGTGTTGAAATTTATTGATCAGATGATATTTCATATTACATTAAGGTAAATAATGTCTTTATTTTGTTATATTCTACGCTAGAAGACTAGAACGGGTCAAATAATTAATAGACTCCGTATATAATATATTGTATGTAATGTAGGTGGCTCTCTTCAAGTTATACCCAAGTTGCACCGCGATTTCCCTTGAGACTTTTAATGACTGTGAAGTATCATTTTAGAACTAACTATTAGAGTATTATGAACTCCAAAACAGTTGTTTTTGATACCATCGATTAAGATTTATTTTTTAATTATCTTTAAGTTAAAAGATTATACATTTTACATATTAGACCGAGCTCTTTATTTGATACTGTCGTTTTCAAAGAAAATGAAAAATGAAAATTCTAATTGGCCTGATGTTATTTTCACTTGGTCTGGGTGATTAGGTCTGCTCACGTATTTTGATATTTTTTAATCGTTCATGGTAAAACATTGTACGTGTAACACGAGCCTTAGATTTACGAAAGTAATGTTTAAAGAATAAGAAATATTATTCACTTGTCTATGTTGGGCCCAGAAACTACAAGCCTATCCACAGTCCGGCCCATCAAGGAAAAACGAGCTTTCAAGAGATTGGCCCAGCCCGAGGATCTCCAGAATAATCAGATCGCCGATAATGGAGGAGGAAACGGTTGCCAAAGTGGAGGCCGAACGTGAGCTGATGGGGAGACGATCGTGGGTAAAGGAGGTGGAATGCCCGCCTAATAGTAGTATAAGGGGAGGGGGATAGTCGAATGAATGTATGGGACACGCAAAAGCAATCAGTTGTAACTTCAATCGGCCTAATACGATTCTCAATCGAATCCTTGTTGTTTTCGCTCAAACTTTGATCAAATCTTAGTTTATCGGTTAAGTATAGCCCTCACATCCTCTGTCAAGCATCCGTGCTCATCGCCGATCGGAATTTGACCAAAATAATTTGGCGCCACCGTGGGGCCCTAGCTGGTTTCATTCATTTTTTGATCAAAGTCGAAAACCGTTCATCAAGAATGACGAATCCAACTGCGCCACCACTCCCTGTCGAAGGAGGAATCGAGGGGAGCCGTGGCACTAACACGGAGGAAGGCGTCAGGGAAGGAGGAGCTGAAGAAGTCCAAGGCCTCTGCAATGTCCTAGACGAATTCGCAACCAAAATAGCAGCCCTTCAACAGGACATGTCCAGCCAAAAGGATTGTAGCCAAACCCATATGGACTACATCGCGTAGCTCACCACAGAGAACGCCAACCTCCGCGAGCAGTTACAGTCGGCGTCAGCATCGCAAAATGGACTCGGGGTAGCCGGGGCTGTCAGGGAAGTCGCTATCCGCCTCAACATGGGGGAGCCACTCAATTCTTACTCCCAAGCCAGGGGCCAACCATCGTCGGCAGAAGTGGTCACCCCAGCGGCTACCCTCTCAGGAGTACCCACTGCCTCGGCGTCCGGAAATAGGAGCACATGCACGGGGGTCTTCTATCCGGCGTACGGCGGAAGGACCGAAAGCTAGGTACCTCCCTCAAATACTTTTTTGGAAGCATTATTTAACAAGTATATGCAAGATCGGCTCAAGGGGCTTGAGGATAAAATCGCACAAATCCCGGGGTGCCCCCTCCGATCGAAAGAGAGGCCTCGAACTGTTATGATGAGTCCCCTTTTACGGCTCCAGTCGCCAGCGTAGATATCCCCAAAAGGTTCATTGTTCTGACGGTTCCAACCTATGACAGGACGGGGGACCCCGACGAGCATGTCGCCATTTGTAAACAAAAGATGATGACTAGCTCCATCCCGCGAGAATGCAGAGAAGCGATCATGTGCAAGGGGTTCGGAATCGCGCTGTCCGGTGCCGCCTTAACCTGTTTCATCAACCTCCCTCGAGGAAGCATAGGGTCCTTCGCAGGCCTGGTGGACGCCTTCAGAGTACAATGCGCCAGCAGCAAGAAGCTGATGAAATAATCCAACGATTTATACCGGGTGGCCCAAAGACCTAGGGAATCCTTGCGGGCTTTGCTGAACCGATTCAACCGAGAGAAAGTGGTGATCCCGCTCTGATGTGAGAATATCCATAGAAGCTTTTCGAAGAGGCTTGCTCCCGGACAACGAGCTTTACCGGGAACTTACAAAGTACCTTTGCCACAGCTTCGAAGACGTCCAAGTGAAAGCTCTAGCACACATCCGGCTAGAAGAAGATGAGGCTCCCACAAGGACTGCTTCAGTCTTTGACCGAGTCGAGAGAAAGGTCTCCTCCGATCAACGGAAGGAGCGTCGGGGACAACCGTATCTGAAGAACCGGCCGGAACCTCCTGGAGTACACACCGCTGGCATCAAGCAACCAAATGAGAAGAAAGACGCTGCCCAGCGGCCGAAAGTTCATGAGTACAATCTTGGCCTGGGGAACACTAAGATAGTGAAAGGCTCGAAAAAATTCGGAGACAAAATCAGGTGGCCCAAAAAGGCGGAGAATCCTAATTTGAAGAGAGACAAGACGAAATGGTGTGATTTCCATGAAGATTACGGGCACGAGATGGACGAATGCTTCACCCTCAGAAAAGAACTGGCCTACCTTCATTCGAGAGGCCTGCTGTCCGAGATCTCCACAAGTTCGAGGATGCCCGCCAATCAAAATCTGTCTGAGCCGATGGACATCCCTTCATCTCCTGAGTACGCCAAGGTCATCAATGTCATCAGTGGCGGCTCAGATATCTGCGGTGTCACCTACTCAGCAGCAAAATGCCACGCACGGGGACACCCAAGCGGACAGTTGATGGCGAGCGTCCGTAATTCAGAAGGATATCTTGGGAGCACCATTACCTTTAACGATTCTAACTCGGTTGGCTTGGTAAGCCCCCACCCGACGGATTGGTAATATCATTATCAGTGGGGAACGTATTGATGAGGAGGATCCTCATCGACACTGGGAGTTCCACTAATATGATAACGCTCGATGCCCTCATGGAGATGGGGCTGAAAGAAAAGAACATTCTCAGAAAATCAGTAGCATTGGTAGGGTTCAACGGGGAGATTGCACACACCCTCGGAGAGATAACGCTTGCCACCTACGCCAAGGGAGTCAACCTACAGGTCAGGTTCTCCATGCTAGACTGCCCATCCTGCTACAACATCATCATGGGCCGACCTTGGATCCATGACATAAAAGCAGTTCTGTCGTCCTACCATCAGACTATCAAGTTTCCCACCCCTTGGGGGATCCGGGAAATCAAAGGTGACCAGCGGCTGTCTCGAAAATGATACAAATCTGCTCTCAAGGTAACCGTCGCCCACACGGCATAGCAATTACAAGGAGCCAAGGGGGCCACACCAGTGCGGGACCCCGAGACAGAGAAAATCAAGGAAATTGTCCTCGACAGCAAAACACCTCAGCAGACAGCAAGAGTTGGGAAGGATCTTGCCCCTGAGAGAAAAGCCGAGTTGATCAATTTCCTCAAGAAACACAACAGGAGCTTCGCATGGACCCATGAAGACATGGTGGGGATCGATCCTGCAGTTATCACGCACCGACTGAACATAGATCCTCGCCATCCATCGGTGAAGCAGAAGAGAAGGAAGTTTGCTCCTGAGAGGAACTGATCGTTGATGAAGAGGTCTAAAATCTGCTCCGAACGGGAAAGTCAAAGAAGTAAAATACCCGAAGTGGTTAGCAAACGTCGTGGTTGTAAGCAAGAAGAACGGAAAGTGGAGGGTTTGCATCGACTTCACGGACCTTAATAAAGCCTGTCCGAAGGATTCCTTCCCTCTACCACACATAGATGCCATGGTGGCTGCTACTGCAGGCCACAAGATGCTCACCTTCATGGATGCCTTCAGCGGTTACAACCAGATCCAAATGCATCCGGAAGATTAGGAAAAGACATCGTTCATCACCAGCTAGGGGACGTACTGCTACCGGGTCATGCCATTCGGGCTCCAAAACGCCGGGCCTACTTACTTAAGGTTGGTCAACCGCATGTTTCAACAACAGATAGGCAGAACCATGGAGGTGTATATCGTCGATATGCTCGTCAAGTCAAAACACGCCACCCACCATATCCAGCATCTAGAGGAAGCTTTCCGGATCCTTGATAGTTACCATATGAAGCCCAACCCGGCAAAATGTGCATTTGGAGTAACTTCCGGCCGCTTCCTGGGGTTCATGGTTAGTCAGCGCGGGATCGAGGCTAGTCCCGATCAGATTTGAGCTGTAGCCAATTTCCGATCGCCTAGATGCGTGAAGGATGTGCAGAAGTTGACAGGAAGGGTAGCAACACTGAATCGCTTCATCTCCAAGTCATCCAACAAATGCCAGCTGTTCTATGATATGTTACGAAAGAACAAAAAATTCGAGTGGGCACCAGCGCACGAAGCAACCTTTCAGCAGTTAAAGCAATATCTTTCCAACCCGGTGCTACTATCCAAGCCTGAGGAAGGTGAAAATCTCTTTTTGTATTTGGCGATGACCGAAGCCGCAATCAGTGGCGTACTGGTGCGCGAAGATGAGGGGGACCAAATGCTGGTGTACTACATCAGTCGTACTTTGCTCGCGGCCGAGACGCTATACTCATCATTAGAAAAGCTGGTTCTCTCCCTGGTCATGGCCTCGACGAAATTGAGGTCGTACTTCGAGTCCCACACAATCAGCGTCTGCACTAATTATCCGCTGAAAGCAATATTGAGGAAGCCGGAGATCACTGGACGAATGGCCAAGTTGGCCATCACTTGAACGGGTTTGATATCATCTACGAACCAAAAAAAGCAATCCGAGCCCAGGCATTAGCAGATTTTGTGGCCAATTTCAGCCCAACACTGGAAGACGAAGCCAGACAGCAAGAAGCCTTCGTAGCAGAAACTGAGAGTTTCGGAATCTAGACCTTGCACACCGAAGGAGCTTCTAACGGACGTGTAGTTGGGATAAGAGTAGTGCTGAAATCGCCCAGGGGGGACATGATAGCGCAGGCTAGCGATGTGCTTTCGAATCCACCAACAATGAATCAGAATACGATTCGTTAAAACTGGGGCTAACGGTCGCCCGAGATTTGGCCGTCAAGAAGTTGGAAGTAAAATGCGACTCACTACTGGTTGTAAATCAAATCTTGGGAAATTTCGCCGCTAGAGACGCCAAAATGGCCGCATACTCAGAAAACGTTAAGGAAATCATGCGCGAGTTTGAGACCTTCACCATCCAACAGATCCTCAGAGAGGAGAATGCACAACCGACGCACTAGCCAACCTAGCATCTGCCCTAAGCCCAGAAGAGTTTTCTTCAATCCTTCTAGTGCACATATGGTCCCTAGCAATTGCACAAGAAGCCAATCCCACGAAGAAAGCATCGCAAGGCGGACCGCTGCCAGCCAGAGATGAAGAAGTGCACACCCTTCTGGAGATGCTTTAAAGCGAGAATCCGAAAGTAGACATTCCCAGTGCTTCTCTAGAGGAAAAGTTTTGGACTCAACCATACCTACAATGGCTCGGCCACGGACATCTGCCAGCAGAGATATCTGAAGCCAGAGCACTCAGGATGAGAGCTGCCCGCTACAACGTGAAAGATGGGATTTTGTTCAAGCAGTCTTCCATAGAAACCTCGCTTCGCTGCGTGACAAAGGAGGAAGTACCTAGAATACTCCAAGAGCTGCACGAAGGCGAGTGCGGGAATCATTCTGGGGGCGGGATATTTTAGGACGCAGAAGAATATTACTGGCCCTCAATCTGGGATACTACTGGCCCACCATGCGCTAAGATGCAGCAGAATATTCTCAGAAGTGCGAAGCTTGCCAGAGACATGCCCCGACTTCCGACCAGCCACCGGAGCCATTACATCCTACGTTGACCCCATGGCCGTTAATGAGGTGGGGCTGGATTTTTTAGAAAAACTACCTCCATCTTCTGGACAACTGATGTCCGCTTTTTAGGTAGGTTTTTAGTGTCTAGATAGATTAGATTTAGTTTGTTTTCATACTTGAGTCTTATTTCTTTGAGTCTTTTTGCTTTAGTTTTCGTATTTCCTTGAGATTCGGAAGCTACACACTTTTTATGTCTTTTTGTAGGAGTTTTGGAGCTTGGAAGAAGAGTTTGGAGCATTGCAAGAGAAGATGGAGATTAAGTGCTCAAGTAAAGTCATTAAAGATCAAGTTTGAGCTTTGAAAGAGATAGAGAATTTCGTTACAAGAACATAGGAAAAGGAATCGAGTCAAACGGAGTTGTAACGAATCCTCTACGCAAGTTTTACTCAAGGCTGTTCGAAGTGCCAAAGAGGGTCGGGTCGACCCAACCAAGATTCAAGCTCTCAGGCACGACCCTATAAGGCTCGTGCATGACCCTATTATGGTCGTGCTTGACCCATGGAGATTACCAGCCCTCAGGATCGACCCTTGGAGGGTCGTGCACGACCCACTTTGGGTCGTGCATGGCGCCGACTCTTGCTAGATTCCGAGATCTTTTGTGATATATTCTATCTTTTATTTTAGGAAGTTGTTTTATCTCATTTCCTAGGTTAATTAGGACTCCTTTTCCTCTATAAAAAGGAGGCTAAACCCTTTGTTTTCGGGGGGTTTGACTTTTGTTCCAGATTTTAGTTGAACTTAGTGTGTTTGTTTGGTAGAAGACTTGGAAGACAAGTTGGAGAAAATTGTAAGACTTTGATACGGGAGAAATATCGTCATCCAGACCATCTCGGGTTCGACGTCGACCTCGTCGATACGAGGAATAGTTTTTAGATATATTTATAATATTTTATGTTGGATTTTAGGATAATATTTATAATTTTAGCATAATATTCTATTTATGTAATTTTTATAAACTAGAGCTTGTCTCTCTTTCCGGGTTTTCTTTACGGTTCTTTCCCGGGACGCCTTTTTTGAACCGTTAGGGCCTAGGTATAAATACTCTTGGTGTAATTCTCATAATTTATCCAAGAATTAGTTTTGCCCTAAATTTCTATTGTCTTTCAGTTTTTCCCGTGGCCACCAACCACGTTACCCCGAGTCGGAATCCACACCGGGTTAGGCTCAACCCCCTTGACCAACAAGGGTTCGATACACTGATCCACACCGGGTCCGTATCATCTGGTGCTTTCATCCGAACCATCATGTCTAAGTCGCCCTTGGACACGTCCGAACCGCAGGCCGGCGAGAAGCCGGATCTTCACGATATGATGTTGCAAATTCACGACGATCTTCAAAAACTCCGGCAAGACGTTGACGTGGAGCGCGCTCGCAACAACGAGTTCCGCGCTTCCTGGTGACAGCCGCAATCGATGGGGTTTAGCGTCGCACCGTCGTCCGTTGCGCAGCCCGGCGCCGCCTGGCCACCGCCTGGATCGACGTTCGGCACACCACCGCTGTCCATCGCGGGTCTTCAACACGCCGCCCTCAACCCGACTTCGGCCGCCATGCTTCTACCGAGTTTGGACCATCAGCCAAACCCTAATTCAGCGTCTCCGAGTTTCGCCGAGTGGGCCACAAGCGTGCCAGGTCGGAGCGCAAATCCGTCTTTTACTTACCCTAATTCCGGTTGGCCTCCTCCGCTGGCGCAAGCCCAGGCCATTCCGCTGCACGGCTCGCTCGCACCACCAACCGCGGGATACTCCCTCCCGGCCTTGGACGGCACCAACATCGTGCCCTACACAGCAGCAGCCCCGTACGACCATCGTACTGGCGGTCGTCCACAAGGTCCGCCAGACGCGATTCCGAAATTACGAGTCGATCCGCCACGCTTCAACGGATCAGACCCGAATGGGTGGATTTTTCGCGTACAGGCTTATTTTGACTATTTTCAGACTTCTGATTTTGATCGCCTGCGCTTAGTTGGAACCCTAATTGATCATCCTGCCTCAGATTGGTTCCGTTATCAACGCCGTAATAACTGCGGTGAAACATGGCCTGCTTTCTTATTATCCGTACAACAACAGTTTGATCCTACGTACTACGAGGATTACACAAGGCTTTTAGCTAATTTGAAACAGAAGACATCGGTGCTTGATTATCAGACAGAGTTTGAGGCCTTACTGAATAAAGTGAACGGCTTGTCGGAAACAACTCTAATCTCCCTCTTTAAAGCCGGATTGAAACAACCCGTGCGTCGTGAATTAAATTTGTGGAATCCGACGTCACTTGCTCAGGCGTTTGCACTAGCCCGGGAATTGGCAACGTCTTACACCGAAATCACGACTCCCTGGCTTAACAATAAGCGGTCGTGGTCTTCCTCCGGCGCACGCCCGGCGCCAGCTCCATCGAATACCGTCACTTCCACAACGCCGAGCTCGGCCGAACCTCCACAAACAACGCCAACCTCTAACGGTAATTTTTCTTCTCTTCCAATTCGTCGTCTTTCTAGAGCTGAACGTGATGAACGTACTAAAAAAGGCTTGTGTTGGAATTGTGATGAGAGGTACATTCGGGGTCATCGCTGTACACCCCGCTTTCTGGCATTATTAAGCTGTGAGGATAGCGATGATGAAGTGGAAGACGAGATTGTGGACGACCTTGCTGTTCAAGGCGATATTTCTAGCTTGAATTCTATGGAGGGACTACCGAATCCGCGATCATTATGCCTTGCCGGGTCAATTAACGATGCACCGATTCAGGTTCTGATTGATGGAGGTAGTACTCACAACTTTATTCATCCTGATTTGGCAGAGAAATTACGGTTACCTTTTCTTAAGATCTCACCTTTCTGTGTGTTTGTCGGTAACGGAGCTTATTTATTATGTTCATATCAATGCCCGACAACGAGTCTGATTCTGCAGGGTTATAGCTTTGCAATTGATCTTTTTGTGCTCGCGGTTCATGGACCGCCAGTTGTGCTTGGTGTACAATGGTTGCAAACACTGGGGACGGTGTCCCATGATTATGCTAAACTGACAATGCAGTTTGTCTGGAATGATAAACCCGTATTTCTGAAAGGTGACCGACAAGTGCCGAAGCCGATTTCTGTGTCAGAACTTCATTCTCTATGTGCGTCCGATAATATTCTTGACTGTTTCGAAATTATGCACATCGACTCGGTAGCCCATTCAGATGCCCCTGATTGGCCACCCGAAACCGAGCCCGCGATCCGTGCGGTCTTGGAACGACACCGCCCGATTTTTTCAATGCCGACGGGCCTTCCGCCGCTTCGGCCATGGGACCACCACATTCACTTACAACCGGGATCTAAACCGGTTAATGTCCATCCATATCGGTATCCTTATTTTCAGAAGACAGAAATTGAACGCCAGGTTAAATCAATGTTAGATCAGGGCATCATTCAGCATAGTACAAGTCCATTTTCTTCACCGGCTCTACTTGTCAAAAAGAAAGACGGCAGCTTTCGTTTCTGCATTGATTACCGTGCCCTGAATAGCATCACCGTCGCAGATAAGTTCCCTATCCCAACAGCTGATGAATTATTTGATGAATTGGGACATGCAGTTATTTTTACTAAATTGGATTTGCGTTCCGGATATCATCAGATTCGCATGCATTCTTCCGATATATATAAAACTGCTTTCAGGACACATGATGGTCACTTTGAGTTCCTAGTTATGCCTTTCAGTTTGACTAATGCCCCTTCTACATTTCAGGCTGTTATGAACAATATCTTTGCTCCATATCTGCGTAAATTCGTCATTGTCTTCTTTGATGATATTTTGATTTACAGTCCATCTGTTTCAGCTCATGCTTCGGATCTTGACATTGTTTTACAGACTCTTCAGGCTAATAATTTTTATGTCAAGGGCTCGAAATTCTCGTTTGGCACACCTCAGGTTGAATATCTGGGCCATATCGTCAACGCCGGCCAATTAATCGCCGATCCGGCAAAGCTATCAGCCATGGCCGATTGGCCTTCACCTTGTTTTGTCAAATTGCTGCGTGGATTTTTGGGTCTCACATGTTATTACAGAAAGTTTATTCAGAATTATGCCTTGCTAGCAGCGCCTTTAACTGATCTGTTACAGAAAGATAAATTTGAGTGGTCACCTACTGCCGAAACCGCATTTCAGCACTTAAAAACGGCTATGATGAAACCGCCCATCCTTCAGCTTCCCGATTTTTCGAAGCAGTTTACGGTTGAGACTGATGCTTCCGACGAAGGGGTTGGCGCCGTTCTGTTGCAAGACGAACGCCCCTTGTCCTTTTTCAGTAAAAAGCTCGGAATTCGTCGGCGCGGGTCTTCCGCTTATCACATGGAACTTTTTGCTATTGTTTCCGCAGTTCAGAAATGGCGTCAATACTTATTAGGTCGGGAATTCGTCATTCGAAGTGATCAGAAAAGTTTGAAAGAGCTCCTGACACAAGTCATTCAAACACCCGATCAACAGTTCTTCATGCGAAAACTCATGGGCTACAAATTCCGCATTGAATACAAATCAGGAGCCAGTAATCGCGTCGCTGACACGCTATCTCGATGTATGATTGAGGATGAGACGACTTCGAAACAATTGATGTCATTTGCCGCCCCAATGCCAGATTTGTTGATCCGTATTCGGGACGAGAATTCTACATGCGAGGACCTCCGGTTGCTACATGACGCACACACGGCCGGCAAATTGGCCGATCCATTCCGCATATTTGATGGTGTTCTTTATTACGGACATCGTCTAGTGATTAGTGTTGTTTCCCCGCTTAAAGCGGATATTTTGGCTGAGTTCCACGCCTCGCCGAGCGCAGGGCACCCGGGCATTGATCGCACTTTCCGTCGAGTAGCTGAAGTATTTTATTGGAAAGGCATGCGCGCTGATGTCAAGTGTTTTGTCGACTCTTGTCTCATATGTCAGTCAACGAAATACAGTACGACCAAACCTGCTGGTTTAATTCAGCCATTACCCGTTCCACAGCAAGTTTGGGACGATGTGTTTATGGATTTTATTACAGGCTTACCTCCGTCCCGGGGAAACACTACGATTTTGGTTGTGGTGGATAGATTATCCAAATATGCGCATTTTGGCGCGCTCGGAAATTCCTTCGACGCACCACGCGTTGCGGCTTTATTCATTGACTTGGTTGTCAAACACCACGACATTCCGGCGACAATTGTATCGGACAGAGACCCCATCTTCCGTAGCACTTTCTGGTCTGAATTGCATCGCTTGAGCGGTACTAAATTACACCATAGTACGGCTTATCATCCTCAGTCCGACGGTCAGACTGAAGTTAAGAATCGTAGTTTGGAGCAGTATCTGCGTGCCTTTACGCAAGGCCGTCCACGACGTTGGTTTGATTTCTTACCGTGGGCGGAACTGGCCTTGAACTCTATACATCATGAAGGGCTTGGCATGTCGCCTTTCAAGGCCTTATACGGTCGTGAGGCGCCTCCTATCGCACGGGTCACAATTCCGACGGGGCCAGCTACCAAGGCGTCCGAGGCCGTGCGTGATAGAGAACAAGTGTTGGAGTTAATTCGTCTTAACTTGACCAAGATGCAACAGCGGATGGTTAGTCAAGCAAACAAGCATCGGAAAGATGTTGAATTCAAGGTGGGCGATCATGTACTTTTGAAGTTACAACCGTATCGTCAACACTCGGTTAGTCGATCTCTATGCGCTAAACTCGCTCGTCGTTTTTATGGCCCATTTACTATTTTAGAGCGTATTGGCCCCGTTGCTTACCGCTTAGAGCTCCCGGAATCGGTGCGTATCCATAATGTGTTCCATGTTTCTTTACTTCGGCCATTCATTCCGGACGGATCCCCGCCTGCCCCCGCTTCCTTGTCGTCCGAATTTTTGTATGATCGGCCCATTGCTAGACCGATCCGAGCGACGTCTGCTCGTGAAGTGATCGTGGATGGATTAACTCGAGCGGAATGGCTCGTTGAGTGGTCGGATGGACCGCCTGCCGCGACCTCTTGGGAGCCGGTCGATATTATATCCCGCTCTTTTCCAGATTTACGGCTTGAGGACAAGCCGATGCTCAACGGGGGAGAGAATGATACGGGAGAAATATCGTCAGCCAGACCATCTCGGGTTCGACGTCGACCTCGTCGATACGAGGAATAGTTTTTAGATATATTTATAATATTTTATGTTGGATTTTAGGATAATATTTATAATTTTAGCATAATATTCTATTTATGTAATTTTTATAAACTAGAGCTTGTCTCTCTTTCCGGGTTTTCTTTACGGTTCTTTCCCGAGACACCTTTTTTGAACCGTTAGGGCCTAGGTATAAATACTCTTGGTGTAATTCTCATAATTTATCCAAGAATTAGTTTTGCCCTAAATTTCTATTGTCTTTCAGTTTTTCCCGTGGCCACCAACCATGTTACCCCGAGTCGGAATCCACATCGGGTTAGGCTCAACCCCCTTGACCAACAAGGGTTCGATACACTGATCCACACCGGGTCCGTATCATCTGGTGCTTTCATCCGAACCATCATGTCTAAGTCGCCCTTGGACACGTCCGAACCGCAGGCCGGCGAGAAGCCGGATCTTCACGATATGATGTTGCAAATTCACGACGATCTTCAAAAACTTCGGCAAGACGTTGACGTGGAGCGCGCTCGCAACAACGAGTTCCGCGCTTCCTGGTGATGTCCTCTTTTTAGGTAGGTTTTTAGTGTCTAGATAGATTAGATTTAGTTGGTTTTCGTACTTGAGTCTTATGTCTTTGAGTATTTTTGCTTTAGTTTTCGTATTTCCTTGAGATTCGGAAGCTACACACTTTTTATGTCTTTTTGTAGGAGTTTTGGAGCTTGGAAGAAGAGTTTGGAGCATTGCAAGAGAAGATGGAGATTAAGTGCTCAAGTAAAGTCATTAAAGATCAAGTTTGAGCTTTGAAAGAGATAGATAATTTTGTTACAAGAACATAGAAAAAAGAATCGAGTCAAACAGAGTTGTTACGAATCCTCTACGCAAGTTTTACTCAAGGCTGTTCGAAGTGCCAAAGAGGGTCGGGCTCGACCCAACCAAGATTCAAGGTCTCAAGCACGACCCTATAATGGTCGTGCACGACCCTATTATGGTCGTGCACGACCCTATTATGGTCGTGCTAGACCCATGGAGATTACCAGCCCTCAGGATCGACTCTTGGAGGGTCGTGCACGACCCACTTTGGGTCGTGCATGGCGCCGACTCTTGCTAGATTCCGAGATCTTTTGTGATATATTCTATCTTTTATTTTAGTAAGTTGTTTTATCTTGTTTCCTAGGTTAATTAGGACTCCTTTTCCTCTATAAAAGGAGGCTAAACCCTTTGTTTTCGGGGGGTTCGACTTTTGTTCCGGATTTTAGTTGAACTTAGTGTGTTTGTTTAGTAGAAGACTTGGAAGACAAGTTGGAGAAAATTGTAAGACTTCTTTCTAGTTTGTTTGCAATTTTTGGTTTTATTAATCAATCATGTTTGCGTTTTATCTCACCATGAGTGAGTAGTTTTCTTAGATTCTAGGGTTGGGTGAAAACCCAACACGATCATGCATGTCTAAACTTGAATTCATAACTTGAATGCTTGAAAGATCATATCTATCTATCTTGTGCTAAATCATTTGCGAAAGTTGAGGCAATATCTTGCAATTAACCTAAAAGCGAAAGTGTAAAGTTATTTGCTTGATTAAATATAATAGGATTATTTGCGAAAGTCGATATTCCTGGTTGAAGGATAGATAGAAAGTTATTTAATTTGCGACAGTTGATTGAATAACTTGAATTGTTTGCGACAGTTGACTTTTCTATGATTTAGATTGCATGATAGTTGTGAATTCTCATTGAAAGCATGTGTGATTGTTGTTGTGGTAGCCCTAGCCCTAGGATTGCTTTTTATATTTGATTAAGTCTAGCCAATTTGCATCGATCTCGACCCATCTAAAGTCGTGTTCGAGCCCTTGTGTGTTTGTGCCCTTTCGTGTTTATTTGCTTTTCTTAGTTTATCAACTAATCTTTGGCTCTAATCTCATTCCCGTGGACGAACCTGACTCCCTGTACTCAGCGGGGTCTTGATATTAATTTATTTGTTCAAGAAACCCTTCAACAACAACGGGTATTCTTCCTAGCGGTCACCAACTATTTTTCTAAATGGATTGAAGCGGAAGCATATAAAGAGATCAAGGAATCCCAAGTAGTCGTGTTCATCAAAAAGCACATCATTTCCCCCTTTGGGATACCCTCGGAGATCGTCTGTGATAACGGGTCACAGTTTATCGGCAAAAAAACAAGATATTATTGTCGGCAACGGAACATTGACTTGGTGACCTCCACTCCTCGCTATCCACAGGCCAACAGGCAAGCGGAGTCAAGCAACAAAGTTATCATTAACAATCTCAAAAAGAGGTTGGTCAAGGATAAGGGGCGGTGGGCCGACGAGCTACCCTATGTCTTATGGGCGGATAGGACCACCTCAAAAGCCGCCACCGGACAGTCACCATTTTCCTTGGTGTACGGATGCGATGCGGTAATCCCGACAGAATTAACTGTACCAATCGCATGATATGGGCTGCAAACAACGGACCAAAATTCCACTGAGTTGGCAGCCGATCTCGACACCATAGAAGAGCTCATAGAAAGAGCGCGGTTGCGTCTAGCCAGACACCAACAACAAGTGGCCCGTAGTTACAACAAGAACGTACGAGTCAGGGCCTTCGCCGTCAGCGACTTGGTCCTCCGGAAAGTATTTCAGAACACCGCCGAGGTGAATGCGGGCAAGCTCGCTCTCGCCTGGGAAGGGCCCTACATGATCGTAGGCATCACAAGACAGGGCGCTTACGGTTTAGAATCCAGAGATGGGAAATCCGTACCGCGCAGCTATAACGCTGCGCACTTAAGGAGATAACATTTCTAAGAGGCACGCTGAGTCGCCAGGAACAGTCAAAATAAAAAATAGTAAGATCTGATTCACGGTATGTATTTCTTCAAGTTCAAAATTCAAATAGCTAAAAATGTTTGAATTACAACTTCCTTAGAAGGAAAACTCCGAAGAAGCTATTCCCGGCAGACATCGCCAGAAAAGAAGAGCTTCAGCATACCAAATAAAAAAATAACAAAGACAGTATGAACACCCAAAGATCACAAAATACAACATATGAGATTGATATTATTCTAAAATAAAGTCTTTTACAAACGATTACAGCCAGGACAAAGGAAATTGTCTCCTCGACGCCCGCTATTTGGCAAAAACGCCAGTACCATCATAAACGGGAGGAAATTCCCCAGAAGATCACCGTTTGGCACTGAGGATCTGCTCCCCACGTCACCAACTCTCCTAGCAAGCGGCAGATTTTCGACGAACAACGTCAGGGCACTGCAGAATGTTGACGGACACCGTCCTTTGCGCGACTTCAAGGTAGGTAATTTTCTCAGTCGGCAGGGGATTAAGGGGCAATGCTTGAGTCACACGTAACGCTGGCCGGAATTTTTCCTCGCCCTCCGAGCCATATCTATGCACCTTTTCTAAAGACAACCTTCTGAAGGGGCTGCTCAATCGATGACCGACATGCGACAGAAAAACCTACAAGGATACAAGCAAAGACAAAAAGAAAACAACAACCACGTAGGAAATAAACAAAAGCAGGCAATAAAACCCCCGCCCCGTGACGGGGGGGGGGGGGCAAATTCAAATAAAGTATCCGTGGCCTCGCCACCGCATAAAAAGCCTAAAGGCCGCCCGATAAATGGCACGACCAAGAGGTACTACTTGTCTTCAGAAGTTGTTCCCCAAAAGATAAAACTTAAAAATTTTTACAAACGGCCGAAGCCGCCAGGATCCTTGATCACCACAAGAAATTACGCAGGTCCAATCGGAGCGACGTTTTCCTCCACCTGCTCGCCTTCCAGCGTCCCCATAGCACCATCCAGATTTGCCCTCTCCTTTGGAGTCGCAGGAGAACCCATCAGAGCAGCAACCCGAGCTGAGGGAACGCCGCCAGGGAAAGAACTCAAGAATTGCTCATTGAACTTGTCAGCATCCCCGATGGAGATACTCCCAGCCTCGAACTCCTGGATGGTCTCCAGCCGCGCCAGCATACTGTAGAATGCCCCAGTATCCTCTGCCTCCACTTTCCCGATTGGGGTTGGATCAACAGTTCTCGCTTCAAGCTCTTCGACTCCAAGACAGAAATCTCCCGCTCTAGCTCCGCAACCCGTGCCTTAGCAGCTTCTTCCTTAGCAAATAGAGCCTTCGCACGAGCGGCGTCTTGCTCCTGAGCTTTCGCCATGTCCTCACGAAACTTAGCAATCTCCTGCTTCCGCCGCTCATGCTCAGCCAACTCTTTGTCCATTCATCAATGAACAAACCCAACCTCCTGAAAAAGCTACACCTAGTCATCAAACGTCAATAAGAAGCTTTATAGGGTCAAATGGAGTAAAATCTAACTAGTCAGAACAGGATACTTATTACCTTCCAAGCTCCAGAGCCTACCTCATTCGCCATAGAGTAAGAGGAAGCAGAGGCATGACGCTTCTTGAAGCTGGGATCGCAGTACCGCTGAAGAGATTGCCACTCAGAAGAAGCATCGTCTCGAAGCTCCGCAGGGTCATCATCACTCGGTGTCGGGCGTTTACGGGAAGACTTGGGAGCATCATTCGATTCCTTCTTAATCATTGGAGCAGCAGGGGGCTTCGAGTCATTGGAGCGTGTCTTCTTGAGAATCAGATCCGAAGTAGAGAAAGCTGAGCCTGACTTGCGCGCACGAGTTTTTGGATATAATAAAACGAGGCAAGTCAGAGAAAGGAAAGCAGTAAAGGTCATCGATAAGAACAAGGGTAAGGCCACACTTACCAGCAGAAGGATCGGACACAACAGTCGAAGTCGGGATCGATGACATCTTGACAATAGGGAGGTCGTCTTTTTCATTGGCTTCTTCCGAACCTGAAGGGGTCGCACTGTCTTCACTTTCCGAAAGCTCTTTGACTGGCTGAAAATCGTTGATGCCAAATCAAAAATAATTCCCTAATTACTAAACTAGTATAGTCAGTAAGTCGGGGTCGAACCCAAGAGACACTTGTATCCTAAGTTTTATTACTATCAACTCAAGGAAGTAACAAAGGGGGGATTTTGATTATTAAACTAACACTAATGAATTGAAACAAACAAAGCAAGTAATCAAACAAGGCAAAGATTGGATTTTTATCAAGTTAAAGGAAAGCAATCCTATTCAAGTATCCACTTTTCTTCCTCAAGTTATTGATCCTAGATTCAAACAAGTTATTTCTTTTTGTTATTCCTATCCTGATCAGAAATATAACATGGCAACGAGACATGCAAACTTAATATCCAAATAACTCATGAAACGATCATAAATAATATGGATACTAGCAATGAGAACAAGGATAAACAGGATACATGCAATTGAATTCCAACGAGTCAAACAATCAACATGCATTCAAATCTCTTCTCAACTGTTTTAGTCCAACGAGTCCTAAATCAATTGAGTTGCTACAAAGATAAGGCTTTGCTACGAGAAAACCTAGATCTAGCAATAGATAATATCAACTCCAACAAGGTGATCAATCAAGTAGAAATCAATATAATCAATATAAATTACGCACAAGAGAATTGAAATAACCTGTAGAAATAAACCTGATTAGACGAATCTCACAACAACTTGAGTCTGAAAAGCTTCAACTTGAATAGAATATAGGGAGTTTAGTTCTCCATAAGAGAGAAAAACTAAAAGTCTGAAATTAGGTCTTAGAGAGAATAGAGTAATCTCCCAAAAGTCTAAAACAAGGCTTAAGTAGTCAGCTAAAAACACGAAAGGAAAGATATAATTAAAAACAAGTAAAGATAAGCTCGAAAGATCTTCGTGCGCGAGCAGCTCAGATGGGCCGCGATCGCCCTTTTTGATGGCCGCGATCGCGGCCTAGACTAATCTGACCAGGCGAGTCGGTGTAAAGCCGCGATCGCCGATTTATATGGCCGCGATTTATACGGTACTTTCGAAGGCTGTTTTGACATCCTTAGAGTTGGAATATGAACTCGAAGTAAAAATATTAATTGTAGCTCTTCGAGTTAGCTTTCCAATGATACTAAATTCAGCTTCATCCGACCACTGTAGCTCCCGAAATAACCATTACAAGAAAGTGGTGTCGAAACAACAACTCCAATGCATTGCCCGGTTCTAAGCGTTCTTTTCCACAACCTCTTGGGTCTTAATCATCATCGCTAGTGGATTGAATATCCTTGTAAAAGACACTTGAATATCTCTAATCTTGAATCCTTCGACTTAACCAATCCTTGCTCCTCAAAACGACCTAAAAACATGAAAGCACAAGAGTAGACACCGAAATGCAAAAACTACAAATACTAAGCAAAATGCATGCAAATACCTATGATTTAAACATAAATATGCCTTAAAACTAACACCTAAATGCATGCTATCACTCTTCTGAGGGTTAAGCAAGGGAGGCTCCAAATGTTCTTTGCGCTGAGGTAAGCTTGAAAAGCCTCGACAACACCTTCTCCGAGTGGCTCCGCGGTTCGACATTGTCCGGGATACTTGTAGACAAAGAAGGAAGAGGATGAATAGGTGTTAAATCATCCCATGAGCCAATACATCAGAAAAAACGGAGATCTTACTAGCAAGATTCCACTTGTCATTTAGAAATAAGCGGCATTCAGGGTTCAAAGAGGCGATTTCTATAACATCCCCTACCAAAGTGCATAAGTCACTTTGCATTCACATCATATTAAGAGCATATGAATAGTATATTGGCATGATATAGTGAGTTTTTAAAAGTAATATTTGTTTTCTAATTAAGTTTATAATATTTTAAAAAGTTTTTATGAAAAAGTTATTTATTAATTATTTCAGGGTAAAGTTTGTCGTAAAGAAGATCTAAGGGTGGAAATTGTAATTTGCGAAACGTTTGGCCGACTTTCTCGCCGACTTCAATTCAAATATATATATGTGTGTGTGTGTGTGTGTGTGTTTCTATGAAGATTTTCATAGTTAAGAAAATGCCAAAAAACGAGAGAGAAAGGAAAAAAGGAGAAAAAAAAAGAGTTAGATCTTGTTGTTTTTATTAGTTTTGATCCAAGATCTCTTCTATCGGGTTTTAATCTCGAAGTACAAGCTTGGTTTGGTAACTTTTTAATTAGTTAATGGTTTATCTGGATTTTTCTAATTTTCCAGATCTAGATCTACAATTGCTTTTGATTGAGAAATCAGTTGATTTATAGTTCCCAAATGGAGTTTTCGATATCGGATTTATATTCGGTAAAAGATTTCAGAGTAATTTTAGGGTTTTGCTTTGTAATGATATTAGGGAGACCTTTGATCAAGTTTTTCAGAAAAGTTTGAACTAGAAAAATGTTCTTTTATATATATAGTTTATTGTTGTCAAATTTTAAAGGATTTAGAATTATGCACAAGAGGTTATAATGCATTCTGGTATTTTATTGCATTTAGGGTTAGAGTTTATAAGAGTAAATATCCTAATTTGCATTGGGTTACATATAGGAGCACAAGTCATAGACCGTAGTCAAAGAGAAAGGGAAGAGATGTAGTGTCTGTCTTAAACAGGTGAGTATAGACCGGAGATTCAACCCTATGTGTTATATGTGCCATACGGATATATGAGCTATATGGATATATGTGCTTTATGGATATTTTTGTTATATGTGATATGGATATATGTGATATATACGTTATATGAATATAAGTGCTATATGGATATGAGTGAGTATATACCGGAGATTCAACCATATGTGCTATATGTGAAATATGAATATATGAGTTATACGGATATATGAGCTATATGGATATATGTGCTTTATAGATACATGTGCTATATGAGCTATATGGATATATGTGCTATATGGATTGTATAGATATATGTTTTTTATATGATAGCTCTGAAATTTCCAAAGTTGTTTGCATAGAAAGTATGTTAGCAGATGGCATATGATATATGGTTACATGATGCACTTGATTGCATAGCATATTGCAATGAGATTAAAAGGACCTGTGACTGTCTCGCCATGAATTTGTATTACCTACAGGTCATACAAGATCTTCGGATCAATACAGGATCTACGGATCATACAGGACCTACGGGTCATAATTAACGGGACCATAAGAGTCCATATACAGTAAACCCGGGGCAGATTCAGGCTTGAACAGTTCACAAAATAAAGAATCGGAAATATCAGCATTTGCATTTGCATAGTAATTAAATTCATATATGACATGTATAATATGTATGTTTATGTACATGGACTAAATGTCTTGACTTTGTGTGAAATAATTGATGATGGTTTATATTCACTGAGTATGCGACTCACGTAAATCGCAAAATAATTTTTCAGGTTCAGATAGAATTTTCTGATGTGTCTCTTTTAGAGGTCACATTCATACAGGTCGGCCGGCTGAAGCTCAATGCAACCTTCTCCTCCTCATTTTGCATCATAGACATATATGGGTTGTAATAGAAGTTAGAATAATAGATGTTTTAGTATGAGAAGTAACAACATAGATGTGTGTGTGCAACCTTTTATGGTTGTTAATGTCTGCTATGTGCTTACGTGAATTGTTGCTATATGTGAATTATCTTTTTATATACAAGATAAATATTACTAAGTATACGTCATAGAGTATAAGGGTGTCACAATTTCAACAAGGAAAAATCGACTAGCCTATTCCCGTTAACTTTGGCGTTCAAGACCAGCGGCCGTCGTGCAGTCCTTGACTGCAAGATAAAACGTCCCCGCCTCATCGTCATCATACGATAGGCTTGAAGCAGGTCCGGGACCATAAAATCTACACCGGCGGCCTCGGCCATTCGACTCGCCCAGAACAGGATCTTCCATGTGGAAGGGAGCAGTTGTGCGGGAGAAATTTTGAAACGGGCTAAAAACTCATGGACCATAGGAGGAAAAGGTAAAGTGCAAGAGACGGAAAATGGGAATTCAAAAAAGCAAACCCAGCCCGGGCGAACCCAGTCTGAGCGCTCTTCTTCCGGGCATAACGCTACAACCCCCCCCCCCCCCCCCGGAAAACCTCCCTCCATGAGAAGACGATTCATCTCACTCAGGATCATGGTACTAGCCACCCTATCGCACTCTTGAAGGATCCCCTATGGCTGGAAGCCATGTTAAGAAACCGCTCGATCCCTCGCCATTAAAGAAAATAGAAGAGATTGAAGGACAGCTAAAGGGAGAAGAAAGGGTTTTCGTCTTTTCGTACCTCGGGAGAGTTCGATAAAGAGACGGTGAATGATGATCAACCCCAGGAACGCAGTAAATATAGCAGAGGCACGTCCCTTCACCTGCCGTCTCAAAATGCGCCAGAAGATCTTGACGCTACACGTGGCGTACTTAGGATAACGAGGATCGCGAAAGCCCAATAGTAAAAAGATCTCGGGGATTTGAGAATTCACGCGATTTTTTGGGGCTATTGTTGGGACCAGAAACTACAAGCCCATCCACAGTCTGGCCCATCAGGAAAAACGAGCTTCCAAGAGATTGGCCCAGCCCGAGGATCTCCAGAATAATCAGGTCGCCAATAATGGAGGAGGAAATGGTTGCCGAGGTAGAGGTCGAACATGAGCTGATGGGGAGACGATCGTGGGTAAAGGAGGTGGAATGCCCGCCTAATAGTAGTATAAGGGGAGGGGGATAGTCGAATGTATGGACACGCAAAAGCAATCGGTTATAACTTCACTCGGCATAATACGATTCTCAATCGAATCCTTGTTGTTTTCACTCAAACTTTGATCAAATCTTAGTTTATTGGTTAGTATAGCCCTCACATCCTCTGTCAAGCATCCGTGCTCATCGCCGATCGGAATTTGACCAAAATAGTCTACTTTGTTTTTTTATGGAACAAACTCACTTGTCTATAGATCTGTCAATCGGGTCGGGTTGGGCGGGTTTGGGTTCGGTCCTTTCGGGCTCGGGTTGAGTCAGGTTCGGGTCGTTACGGGTCACGGGTTAAACCGGGTCTGGTCAATGCGGGTTTTCAGGCGGGTCGGGTTGACCTGTGGGTCAAAAACATATTTTTTTTATGATTATTAAAACAGATTTTTATTTAAATAATAATATTAATTATAATATATTATTTTTATGTATGTTAATAATAAAATATATTATATTTTTTAAAATAAATTTTATACATTTTATAAATATACTAAATTGATCAACCCAACGGGTTTCGGATTTCAACCCAATGGGTTACGGCCTTACGGGTCTATCGGCTTTTGGTTCACTTCGGGTTTCGGGTTCAAATTTTCAGGTCTTAACCCTAAAATTTTCGGACGATTCGGGTCGGATTTACGGGTCGTGTCAGCTTTTGACAACTCTACTTGTCTACTAGGTTCCCAAACAATTGTGATTTTTATATGATATAGTAGATTTTGTTAATCAAATCCTTGATTTTTTTAGGGAAATTCCGATTGATGCCCTTGTGTTTTAGAGAATTCCGGTTGGTGCCCAACGTTTAAAAAAATTCCGGATAATGCCCCTCAGTTTATGACAGTTTCCGCGCCATAACCAAACTTACTCTTATTCTTTTTTCTCCGTTAACCCAGTCCCTTTTCATTTGAAAAATAAAATAAAACAAAAGGAAAAGCAAACACAACCCTAGAATACGGAGGGGGTAGCTAATTGATGCTTGCCGACGGTGGCTTCTGGGAGAGCTCGTAGAGACCCACAATTATGGAAGACATGAGGCTATGGAAGAACGAAGACAACAGAGGCAGTCGACGACAATTTTATTCGGCAATGGTGTCCTCGACAATGGCATCTTTGTGGATGATTGGGAGTAATCGATATAGATCGAGAAGATATATATTGGGGTTGTTGTAGAACCTAACATTGACAATTTCCCCTGTTTAACGTGCATGTACACAATACACCCAATGCTTGTAGTAATGTCACTCACAAAAAGATGAAATGTTCAATTGGTTGAGAATGGCATAGTTTGGTATTCGAATATACATTTTCCAACCTAAATTTGAGTTTTTTCATGTCAATTTTGTGCTTTAACTTTCAATTTAGATGAACTCATAAATGCAGGGGTTTATATAAAAAATTTGAGTGGTTTTAGTGCGATTGATTTTATAAATTTTGCGTACATTTGCAAATAGTGGAGATGGGGTGACCGTCATAGTTTCGATGAGAGGTAGATCAAAGGGTGGGGGAGATTTAGGACTAACTAGTTGATGACCCGGGCCTTGTCCGGGGGCTTTTTCAAATAAAAACACTAAAATTACATATGATATATCATATAAGTACTATAATTTAAATAGTAAAAATAATATTGTTTTATTATCAAGATATTATTTTGATATAATGCTATTTTTATAATCATTAAAAGTAGACGCTCTCGACCTGTTAGGACAACTCAAACATGAACAAAAACCACAACTAATTGACTCAATTTTTCTGTAAATTTTAATGGAATGAAGCAAAACTAAACTCGAACTCGACTGAATCTACTCAATTAATTAGTTTAACATTAAGGAACTATTAATTTCTTACTTATTTATTAAGGGATACGTAAAATGTATACCAATAATATCTTATTTTTTTTTAAAATACTGTTTGTAATATTTATGTATTAATTATAAAAACTGATGCTCTTAACTCGTAGGGTTTATTCGAACACGCACAAAAAGCGCAATGAATTTACTCAATCAATCCATAAATTTTAACGACATGAACCCGAACTCAACACGAATCCGAAATGACTGAATCTAAACTCAATTGAACTAACCTGATTAATCGATTTAACAATAAGGATCAATAATTTATATTTATTTATGTACGTATCCGTAATATAAAAAATTAACATAGTTATAAATAAAAATTTAATGTATTGTAAGACACAACATATCCATACCAAATTAATTAAAAAATTGTCATACTTATTAATAGATAATTAGTATAAAAAATCAACATGTTTATGGATAGAAAATTTGAAAAATATGGTGATTCGGACATTAAAGTTTGATGACAATATTGCATTTAACTATTATATTTATAGATAATAAATTAATACATAAAACACAAAATATTTATAGATGGAAAATTTAAAAGTTATCATTCTTATTTGTAGAAAATTAATATTGAAAAATCCAAAATTATTATGAAAACGTGATCAATATTAATTAAAGTTGTTATCATACTTATAAATAATAAAATTAATATAAAAAATCTGAAAATTAATATAAAAATACATGATTAAAAATATGTCTCATACTTGTTAAAAAACTTATTATACTTTCGAATTGAAAGTTAATATAAAAGAATAAGAAAATTTAGTATTGAATATTCGCAATTTAAAATATGGTCCATTTTTCATAATCTTGGATATAAAAGTTATCTGTTTCATTTAGAGATACTAAAATTAATTTAAATGGGGTATTGAATTAAAAAAAGGTATTTGGGATACTAAATTACTATTTTATATTTGTCATACTTATGGATCAGAACTTAATATTAAAATTTTATAATTAAAAATATACTTACAAATAGAAAATTATATAATTTTTTTTATATTGATCACATTTATTGATAAAAAATTATCTATTTTACTCTAATAGATTAAGTTAGTAATTTTTATGTGTCATATATATGGATAGTGATTAACCGATTTAAGATTAAGTGATGGATAATTTTTTTTATTATGGTTGATATTATATAAAAAGTTTGTAATAATTATGGATAAAATAACGCAATATATTATGGAATAAAAATTATTAGTAAAAATATAAGGATAATATATGATAATAAATATGTGCAATATCTTGTAGTATATTATTAGTATAAAAGTTATTTATTAAAAATAGGGTTTGCAAAATACAAATAATGTAATATATGGAAGATATAATTAATATTATAAAATCAATTTGATATAGATAGAATGTTCAAAATAAAAAAAATTTTATTATTAACGTAAATAGTTATAGTACGTAAGAAATTGCTTATGGATATATTTTATTTTAATATTGTTTTTGTATGTGCCATCATTATTAATATATGGATAGAATAATTACATATTATAATATAATGAACATGAATAAAGATAGAAATAATGGGTAGAGATAAAAATTTATCCAATCTCAGAGAAAAATTATTAAATAAGATGAGTGGATAAAATTGGAAATTCCATAAGGTTGTTGAATTAGGTAGTATATAATTAATTAAAAAATCATTATTAAAAATAGGGTGGCTGTAATATAAAAACTTAATGACGAATCTGCCCAAAAGTGCTTCAGGTTTAGAAGATATACTAGTTGAGTACCCGTGCCAAGCACGGGATTTGTTGTAATATATTTTTAAATACAACCTAACATATATATATGTTGATTAACGGTTGGAATTATTTCTTTATTGTATAATTTTGAAAAAAAATATAATTAATTTCATTCAAGAATTATAAAGTATGAAAATATATTACATGTAATGAAATGAGATGGAAAATCTAATTTATAAAACATACAAAATTAATGTCATTTTATATAATAAAAAAACAGTGATTTAAAACCATCCAATAAAACAAACAAAGAATGTTTCTAAATATTCCAAATACATAGTTAAAACCATCCAATAAAAAAACAAAGTATGTTTTTAAATATTCTAAATACATAGTCACATAAGGTTTTGGAAAACCTCCTTATATACAACATTTGTAGTTATATTCTGAGGATGACCATCACGATCACCTATTAACACCTTCAATCCACTCTTGCTTGTAACTCTGGAAAATGCAACGTAAAGTTGACCATGAGTAAAAACAGGTTTTGGAAGAAATAAACCCACTTGAGAAAGAGATTGTCCTTGACTTTTATTGATGGTCATGGCAAAACAAACAACCACTGGAAACTGCCTCCTTTGAAATCTGAAAGGATATCGAGTGTCGGAAGGCGTAAGTATCATGCGTGGAATACATACTCGTTGTCCTATGTTGCTTCCAGAAATAATTTCAGTTTCAATAATATGACTGCCAAGTCGAGTGACTATCAATCTGGTCCCATTACATAGCCCTGACGATTGGTCAATGTTCCTAAGCAGCATTATAGGAACACCTACCTTCAACTTCAATACATGGCTCGGTACACCAGAAGATCGGATTCCATTGAGAAATTCAACTGAATAAACAGTGGCATCATCAAAACCACTTTCATCTGTTTTACAGATACTATCTGAACTAAGATACTCTCTTTCATCTCCTGGCAATAGGGACAATATGTGCTCATTCACCTTATCAACAATATCATGAGTAGGTGCAAGAATAGCTCTCTCTCTCTATAATAGCAAGTAGGATCATCAATATGCAGTATAGAAGGATATGTAGCCTCAACAATTGATGCAACTGGATCAGAGGTTTCATTAATCAATAAATCAGAAGGAATCTCAATAGTTGACTCCCCATCACTTTGCTCACCTTCAACACCATCTCCAACTTTCAATATCCATTCTGAAAATTGTTTTGCTTCATCAATTTCTAATTGTGTACCTCCGTGTTGAAGCCGCATATTTCTTGTCAATCTAAGAACCTTGCATGAACTCCACAAATATGAAGAATTTATTGTGGAATAAACAATATCTTGTCTGCTTCCTCTAGGAACTACAGGCAAAATTTGTCTAAAATCTCCACCAAATACTACAACTTTACCTCCAAAAGGTTGATTCATGCTATTTAGATTTGAAGGCCGCATTACATCCCTCAAAGTTCTATCCAATGCTTCAAAGGCAAATTTGTTAACCATCGGAGCTTCATCCCAAATTATAAGTTTAGCCTTAGAAATCAATTCAGCTAGCTCCGTACCTGGCTTGATATTGCATGTTGAGTCTTCATGAATTTGAATAGGTATTGCAAATCTTGAATGAGCTGTTCGGCCACCGGGAATCAATAGGGTTGCAATTCCACTTGATGCAACAGTAAGAACTATTTCTCCTCTAGAACGAATAGCAGCAGAAAGAGATCTCCAAATGAAAGTTTTTCCTGTTCCACCATGGCCATATAAAAAGAATACTCCACCACTACTTGAGTCCACAGCTGTCATGATTTCATCATACACGCTTTTTTGTTCATCTGTAAATCTGGAAAGTAGTGTTTGGTGCTCAACAATCAATTCTTGTTTATTGTATCGCAGCTCATCCTGAATCAACTTATTAAGGCAATCTGAAACCAAGCTGTGATCAGGTTGGGGCATTGATGGAAAGTATTTCAAACTGCTACCATTTCTATGGAGTAGTTTTTCTATTTCTGCTAGTGCAAGATTTTGCAATTGATCCTGACTTAGCCGTAAGTCTGCGCGAAAATCACACAATAATCACTATATAAATATATAGTAACTGAAATCAGTAATAAAAAACTAATGATTGTAATCATGCTAGTACGATCAATAAATTAAATATCATACAAATTAAGAGTAAGTTGTCAGATATAAATTATCACGTAAATTAATCATACTTGGTAAAGTAGGTACATGACTACATGAGTACACTATATAATAATTAATATAGTTAATATCTTACAAATCTTGCCTTTAATTCACAATACTTGCCTGTAGCTTAATATATGTCCAAGTGGATACACATATATATATATATATAGATAACACGTACTCCGTATACTATATTTATTTACTCAACTATATAATATATATATATAACACCTACCTCATTATATATAATCGATTGCTATATAAATCAAGTTAAAACATAGCATATCACTATATTATAATATCGATAGTCATTAAAATACAGATAAAAAATATAAAACGTACGATTTGGAGAATTATGTTAAGCATGCTTTTACAACTCGTTAATATTAATAATTAGGCAAGTTACATATACAACTAATGAGGGTAAAATTAGAAGAGAAAAGATTTTTCAGATGACACAAAAAAACGTAAATACTAAATAGTATAATATAATAATATAGTTGTATTTAAATATTTGCATAAAGATGTATATAATATACCTTTAATTCGAAGTGTTCTTCTTTGATGAGCAAGAATATCATCGGACAATGCTTCCTATGTATTTTCCCATACATATTCAGGTCTGGACATACTGCCTGATATTAGAAGCATAACAAATAAATTTCGGAGGTAGCTTGCAGACCCCCAAAAACTCGCTTCCCTTATGCCATCAATATACTCCTTTTCATCATCGAGCAGACCAAGTGCATAGCATGCTTCTTTGAATGTAGGGTAAAGGGTACCATCCACAGTCCTAATATCTTCATAGCAAGTCGGACCTTTGACATGATTCAACAAAATTCGAAGATAATACCTTTCTCCACTTCCTGGAGAAGCAGGGTGAATTCTTCCAATCGAAGTCCGTCCTTTCTTTTTCTTTCGCTTGGCCCATTTCATTTTGTCTGCTTTCCATACATAATATTTTGGAAATTGATGGTAAGCCAAATTTTTGGATTCTTCACATTTATCATTGTGCTCCATCCAAGCTAAGAACATTGAACCTTCTGATCTGGGTTTATCAACAACTGCATCAATAGGATCATCATCATCAAATATGACACTTTGTTCACCGGGAAGATGAAAACTCAGCCTCTGTACAGCTGGAAATCTATGATGAATGGGAAATGAAAAGAGTCGCCAAATAGCTTCAGGAGGAGATATGTATCTGCCACCACATAAATGTAAATGAAATAATATAAGAATATGGAAGCAAAATAAAATAAAATAAAGAATATAAGAATACAAAGAAAGTTGAAAGCTTTATTAAAATATGAATGCAGTGCAATAAAATTGAGAAAGCATTTTAAGTGGACTTATTTGCCGTTTGTATAAAATCGCACTAATAATATAGCATTAACAACAAAAAAATTTGGATTAAATGTAAAAGTTGTATATATGTACGTATAAACTTTATTTGCATAGTTTAATTGTGTGATTTTAATATATAAAATAGATTAGATGTAAGAGTTGTATATACTAATAGGTTTCAAGAAATAAATAATTCAACAATAATATATTTTTTTAATGTTTGACAGTACGTAATCAATCACATACCTGCAATTATAAAATTCTTTGATCTCATCAACACCATTTGACACTGTTGCAGTTACACGATCAGGTCCCTTAGTTATATACTTGAAAAGATATTTGATTGTTGAAGCTTGATTACACCACTCGATGTTGATATGAGCATTATAACGAATCAACAGATCTCTGTTATATGGCACTACAGAACGATTATCGATGTCATGCCCATTTTTTTGAAAAGTGCCTCTGTTTCTCCTCCTCCTATATATAGGATATCCTTCATCATCAACAGTTGTCATTTCAACAAAATCCTTAGGATAGTGCTTGATGCATTTTCCATCTAACATACATGGTGAGTTTCTGTTATTTGATCCACACGGTCCATGAATCATACAATCCATGACAATACGAAACAAAGTAGGATCACTGTCTGGATCAGGAATTTCAGCTGAAATAAATTTATCAATAATATCAGCATTGGGAATCTTATCTTTCTGATCCAAGAAGAGAAGAATATGAGCATGGGGCAGTCCTCTCTTTTGAAACTCAATAGTATATAGACCTGCAATTCACATCCAAGATAAGCATAAAAATATAAAGTTTATGATATTAAGTTTTGACAATACGATTAAGTAAATAGATCAACCCAATAATACTACAATTTAAAAATTATTAAAATATCAAATGCATAACTCAATACCTATATATTAGCATATGGACTAATTAATGTCAAACCTAGCTTATTTTTTTCCAACGCATACAGTTTATAATCTTTCAAGCTTCAACTAATACTTTAATTGAGAATAAAGTGAGATATTAAATAGAAAATATTACCTGCTTTCACTTCTCCAAAGATCTTGCCTTTTTTAAGGAATTTCATCATATCATCAAGCTTCAGTTTGAATACTCTACATACAATATCCGGCCTATCTTCAGGCCTAAGTCCTCGGTGTTCAAGAAACCTCATGATTTCTGGCCATTTGGCGTTGCAGGTGAAGGTTATAAATAGATCAGGATATCCAAAGTATTTACAAATCGCCATGGCATCTTGACAATTCTGAATCATGTACCTTGGACCGCCTGTAAAAGTTGACGGTAAAACATATCGTTTTCCAGTAGATGCAGGACATGTATTACCTTCCTCAACAGCCTCTTGTAAGTTCTTATATAAATCTGCTCTCAATTGTTTCTGGTGAGTTCGAATATAAGTGAGCCTATCAGATTCAAGCATGGTGTAGGCATCAACTACAAACTGCTGAAACAACCTTCTTGAACAAATAAGAGTCTTTCCTTCCCCATGCCTTTCTTGGATACGAAATGCAAAAAATTCTCTCATGCTTAATCTGGTTCTCTTTCTTTTTGCAGTGTTGCCAGTATCACTCAATGGAATATTAATCTTGAATCCATCTTCACCATAGGGAAATAACAAAGGATATTGAAGAGCAAGATATGAGACATGTAGCTCGTTGATTCTTTTTAACCCACCATCTTGCTTCTCAAGTACTATATCTCTGTGATCAACCATGTGCTCTATATCACCAACTATAAGCGCTGCTACTTCTGAAGTAGTTGGAAGATTGTGTGTTCTAGGATCAGTGTGTCTTGTACTTATGAGCTTCAATCTGATATTTGCTAACATGTCATTTCTGAATCTGTCTTTTGCCATTCTAAATGCTTTAGCATGGGGATTGAATTCATCAATCATATGTTTCAAGTCAGCAACTAAAGACACATCAAGATTGCTTGGGCCATCAGGACTGCATCATACAAAATTCAAATATCAGTTGAAAATATAAAAAATTAAAGTCATACGATATAAATATTAGACCTACTACGTACTTGATGGCATTAAGTCTGTTATTTTCTTCATTCTCTGTATCGTATATATAGAGTTGACAAAACTTTGGTCGTTCACCTTCCGACGGAATCAGGCTGCCTATCAAGTGACAATTTTGTCCATGTAATCTATACACACATGGTCCTCGCCCTTCTTGAATCCTTCTAAACTTTCCTCCCAATGATGTAAATGAAAACATCATGTTATAAGTGCGAATGTTATGGATGAAGTTCTTGCTTCTTCTATCCATTGATGACAAAAGATTATTAAGGGGCGGTGGTGGATTCTTCAAAATAGGCAGTTGCACTCTGCCTTTCATGCAACACAAACCAAACAATGGTTTTTTTTTGCATTTGGTTACTCTTTCATCGATCCACATGAGAGCTCCACAGAAGGAACATTCATTTATTGGATCACCAATATCAAGATACCCTACAAAAATATATTGGTATATGATTAGCTAATGATACTTTGCCATTGTGAAAAAATAAAATGAACAAAGTAATACAGTCCCCTACTCAAGAGATGAAAAATTTAATGCGTAGAATGAAACTATTTAAAATATATATAAACATTATAAAGAAAATGGATACAATTACCGTCATAAGTAAAAGTTGTTGTATTATCTTCCTCCTCCTCTTCCTCCTCCTCCTCCTCTAAATCTAGATACATTGTCAAGATTAGTTGTTTCATAATTTAAAAATTGCTTTAAAAAATAGTTTCATTCATGATTACGAATAAATAGACAACATATATAAAAATGCAATTATTATTAAGCAGATGATTATTATTTAAAAAAATACCTTGACCTATTTCATTCTCATTGCTTTGTGTATTACTATTGCTCGTGTCTACTCGACATGAAGAAGTAACTTAAAAAACAAAGATAATAGTTAATTTAATAATACATAATTGCTGTATAGATAGATAAATATCCACAAAATTCAACCAAAAAAAGAAGATAAATATCCACAAAAAGGCTATAGCATACCTTCAGGAATTGTTTGGAAATTATTGGAACTGTTGAGATCTGAACAATTTTGGTTGGAAGATGAAGAAGCACTATGATCATTAATTACTGCAATATGTAAGATTAAAGGGGTAGGTAATAGCACTAACTGTATGAAAATGCTTTATGATTGAACTGTAATGTAAGGAGTAATAGATCAATAATAATTAATGATTGATAATATGGGTTAAAGAAAATTCAAAGTGTAGATATGACGTATATAATTTGACACCATGCATGGGCTGATTAACAAAGATTAAAAAAATGTTGAAAACGTATAGACAGAAATATAGAGTTAATTATTTCATATAATTATAATTCATTCTTAACAACATGAATAAGATCGACTTACGAATTGATGGTTGTCGCTTTTCTCTCAATGCGATTTGTCTTCTCAAACGATTTTCTCTAGAATTTTAAACAACAATTTAGTTATATGGAAGAGCATGGTTATTGTTGTAAAGATATTAATGGTGTTATAAAGAAAACAGACAATAGGCAATGGGTAAAACCTGGTTACTGAATTGTAGAGGGGTGGATTATTTTGGATCGATGATGAAGATACATTGTAACCAATTGCTGCAAGATATGATATTTATATAAATAAAATCAAGTATGAATCAAGTAATTGATACTTGGAATAATAACAGTGTATGTACGACACTTACTATTGGATATGTCTCTAAGAGGAGCTCTATGAGTATTATTGATAAATATTGTCGGCTGATTAACATCACCTAGGAATTAACACATTGTGACTGCCATAAATGTGACCCATCATCTAATACAATGTAAATGATGTGGATATAGGCTACCTGTGATTTGAGGTGTAATTTTCTGGCGTTTTTTCCATAATGAATTGATTCTCCTCCCACGCATTTCTCTATAATCTTCAGACATATTGGCTGTATCTAGTTAAAAAAAATGACAAATAATCAACGATTTAAGAAAATGCATAGGCAAGCAAAGAGACTTGACCGGCGGATGCCAAGATACATAACATTGATCATAATTAAGGAATAGGTTTGGGCAAGAAACAAACCTCAGCGGCCAGGTTTCAACGGAAGAGCAATCAGCGTCAACGTGAAATTTTAGCCTCAACAACAGAGTATGAGAATGGATAGAGATGAACTGG
Source organism: Fallopia convolvulus (assembly GCA_964016875.1). Lineage (NCBI taxonomy): Eukaryota > Viridiplantae > Streptophyta > Magnoliopsida > Caryophyllales > Polygonaceae > Fallopia > Fallopia convolvulus. The sequence goes on along the minus strand of OZ024732.1, from coordinate 39,631,668 downwards.
TGTAGATTAGGGGGTAAATTGATCTTTTTTTTGGTCGAGTTACGTTATTGATTCTACCAAAAAAAAGTTACATAATTTAGATATACTCCCTGATTTGCTTAACAACTTTATATTAGGATATGCTATAATATAATAAAAATATTATATTACATATATATATACAAAAATAAATATTAACTTCCTCCAATCCAATGTAGAATTAACATATTAACGCAGTTAAAGAATATTAAAGAATATTAATGAAGATAAATACATGTAAATCGTCAATAATATCGTTAATTATTATATAAAAGATATAATGTCGTTCATAATTTGTATCTTTTTTGTTTGGTGACAAAACATATTTATGTAATATATTTTAATAAAATAAATAAATACAAAAGTGTATAAAATATGTTACGATTCAATCTATTCGGCTATAAACTGGAAATCTGGAATGATTCGATTTGAAAATTAGATAGAATTTAATTACTGCATGTATAAATGGGGTAAATCAAATAACTTTAAAATGCTTCATTTTTTAGCTGGAATTGGAAAACTCCATATACTATCTAATTAGAAAGTCAACGATTAATATGGGCAATTGGATCATTTAACATGCATGATATTGTTGTGAATTTAAGAATTTAAGAGTAATATGTACAACACATATTTAAAACGTATTTTTTTTTATTGAATTGATACACGTATAATTAGTTGCTATATTAATCAAGTTAAAACATACACATTGCACAAAACTAAATAATAATATAGGTAGTCATAAAATTGAAGAGAAGAAATATAAAAGGACTTGGAATATGAATAGTAAAGCATAGCATAATTTATTAATTAATTGTCTCATCAGAAGAAAAAAAACCACAATAATAAATGTAAAAACATATATAATAATCCTCTCAAGAAGAAATGAAAATCTATCATTCTTCTCAATCTTATTATTACTCTAATAAAAGCAATAGAGCCTAGTTAACCTTCTCTAACTTCACCGGACGAAGAATCATTTTTGGAATTGTAGACTGGTCACCATCTTGACCCTCACTTTCATTCTCATATGCCATAGGAATGACATTGTGAGCTCGCTTGGCAGGAGTTTTTTTTTTTTGTAGACTGATCACCATCTTCGATTCCATTTTCATCCTCATCTCCAATATAAATAATATCATGAGCTCGCTTGGAAGGAGTGATAGAGTCACTTGATTCAACCAAAAAGTCATGTTTCATGGGAGAAGATTGTTGAATTCCCTTGGTTGGTGTGATAAAGTTGTTTGGTTCACCTTGAAAATCTTTTTCCTTGAATGAATATAAGGAATGAATCTCATTCTGTAAGTCAAATTCAAAAAAATATTATAGTATTTGAAATATATATCTACATTAATTAATTAATTAATAATGAATATACTTGCCCATCATCAGATATCATTTTTCTAAACTCCGCAATTACTTTTTGATTGGCTGTCATCTTTGAAACAGTAAATCCTGAAGAAGGGTTATCTATTCTATACTGATTAATATCAATGTAGAATAAAAATGTCTTCCCAACCAACACTTGAAGATCATCTGGGATAGAATCAGGATCGTCTTCCTATATTAAATATTTAAAAAAATTATGATTAAAAAATGAAAAAATACCTTCAATGTAAATATTCTATTAGAAAAACATAAAAATATTATTCAATTAAAATATGAAACATTATGATACAAAATAATTTACCAAGTTTTTTTTCTGAAAGTAAATGAGTTTTTTTCTTATAAGTTGAATTGACATTCGACTATATAAATGAAAGCTATATAACATTTTATTATATAATAAACAATATATTTTCAGGTTGTATATGTACACTTACCTCATCTATAGACTCCAAAATTGATGGTACAGACTTGATCAAGAAATTTTCAACATCTTTATCAAACATCACAAAAGATGCAATTGCTGATCCATCATTAACTCGAACACGAACACGAAATCTGAATGAAGAAAATAAAATTAGATAAATTATAAAATTAACTTATAATTAAGGTTGTGGAGTTTATGGTATAAATTACCTTTGAATGACATATTTTGTATCTCGTTGACACTTTTTGCACCAAAACTCTTGGCCTCTAGGTTCAACTCCACACTTACACTCTTTGCATGAATTGTAATACCATCCATATCTATCTTCTATATCTTCAACAGTAGCAATAATGAGACACTTGCATCGCTAAAAGGAAAAAAAAGCTAGGTTATAAATATAAAAAATAAATAATTAAAAAATATGTAATTAGTTAAAGTATACTTACTTTTTTGATATCAATTATCTCATCAATAGTCTTATAAAGACCAACATCTAATGATTCAATAGAAAGAGAATGGGATGATACACTTTCAAGTTGACGGATAGTAACAGGTTCCTCTTTCAGCAATAAACTATAAACAAATATTTAAAAAAAATAGTAAATACAAAAAAAAAAAATTAACGTAATTGTTGACATAATAACATGGAATATGATTTGCAAGAGATACCTGGACTTGAAATCTTCAATTTCTGGAATAGTGTTATCATTGATAAACACTCGAGTGCCACCCAATGCATTGACCAACTTATAGTTACCTTGTATTAAAAAAAAAATTATACTACATACGAAAAATACATACATATATAAATATAATAAGTAGAAAAAAAACCCTGAAGTGTTAGGCCTCAATTTTGCGAATTGAATAATAACAATGACATTATCATTCAATGTAGTATCCACAAAAGGGATAAATTGAGAAGTGAATTTATTCCACAGAGTACAACTGATGACTTCATTCCTACAAAATTAACATAATTAATTATTATTATTATATTTAACGTAATGCATTATAAAAATAGGGTGAAAAAACATGTGAGTAGTTTTGGCGTGTAGATGGGAAAAGGGGAGTCGAATGTCCCCAAAACCATGCAACAACCAACAGCCACTCCATACATAATCCATTAAGGGCATGTTTCATTGTTTCATGTAAATGACACAATACATTGCCAAAATTAATTATCTCATTAGAAAGTATATAATTAGAACTTGCAAGGAGTCATATCAGTTATTTAATCAAGGCATATCAACAACTTTATAAAATACATATTTTTGAATAAAACGAAATATAATTATATATAAATACCTTAAGTTTTGAAGTTGAATTTCAATCTTTGGCACGAGCTCCTTTTTTTTTCCAACCACGACCTCTTCAATTTGCCCAATACCGACCAAATGACCAATAACATCTTAAAAAAATATATATATATTAGCAAAAATTATGTATAAAAATATAGGCTAAAGACTAATATATTATACACTTACCGACTAAATAAATGTCATTCAAAGATTTGGTAAGTATGTCATCAAAATTCACAAATTGAAATATATTTCGAGGTATTGATTGTAGATCAACCGATTGCACATTAGTACTCCTTAAAAATGTCACACAATAAGGAAGATGAGAATATCGAAAAATGCCAGTATAATTATCCAATCCAAAATTGGATAATATGTAGACACCATGATGACTTATAACTGCAAACTTCTTGAACAATGACTTTTGCATATAAGCAAAAAGTTTGCTACCCTGAAAAAGTGTAAATATATGTAATTGGGTTACTTGAAAAATCAAATATATTTTACGAAAAATACATACATATGCATAATATTTAAAGATGTTACATACCTCTTCATCCAGTAATACCATCTCTTTACCAACGACAACATGAGGCTCTTGAAATGCAGTTTTATTCCAAATATGCATAACACGAACTCGAATGGTCCATCTAACGTTGGATTTCAACTGAAGCTCTTTAATAAAGGATATGTCTTTAGAATTTGCCTGCAAGGGGTAAGCAATGAGACTTTTTAGTGATTATGAATATAAAGAGGAAAAACCTGAGATGATGCGAAAGGGAAATTAATGAATACTCACCATGACAAAAGATTAGAAGCAGAGATTGTAATTGGGATTTACGCATGTATGATATTAGTCTGTTTTATAGACGTAAATAAATTAATGAAACTACGTAATTCAAAAAATTTGTTAATTTTAAATTAAATTGTTAATGTAAATCAGATAAGTGCAAAAGATTTGATTGTTAAAATTAGATTGTTAATGTTAATCAGATAAGTGCAAAAGATTTGATTGTTAATGTTAATGAGATAATTACAATTCTTTTTAATGTTAATGAGATAATTACGTAGGTGAAATCTTTTGATAAAGTGAAAGGATAAAGTGCAAATATTTTTAATTTAAGATTAATTATTTAGGTTAAAAGATAAAGTGTAAATCTTTTTAGTTTGAATACGTAGGTCAATTAGTTAGTTAGGTGAAAGGATAAGATTAATTCATTTAGGTTAAAAGATAAATCTTTTTATTTTAATATTAATTAATTTACGGGTTTAATTAGTTAGAAGTTGTGAAAGGATAAGATTAATTAATTTACGTAGGTTAATTAGTTAGAAGAGGTGAAAGGATAAGTATAAATAAATTAAGATAAAAATCATGTCTAACTAATTAATTAAAATTAACGGATAAGTACAAAATAGGTTATGAAATTAAGAGATAAATATGTGTATTTAATATTTTTTAAGATGCTTGAATATGTGGAAATTAGGTGGCGCCACATATTATGCAGAGTTAACCACAGCTTGACACATAAGTGAAATAAATGAGAGGAGGACATGTGTCATGAGGCTCCTTCTTTAGTATGTAGATTGATGGCTATAGATTTAAAATTTGATATAAAAGTAAGGGTGTGATGGTCATTAAAATCACTACTTACTTTTTATTTAGCAGAATGAGTTAATAGTTAACGGGCCGAAGAGATTAAGATGAGGTTTGGTTACGGTTCGGAAACAATCATAAACCGAAGAGATTAAGAGGGGCATTCTCTAAATCACAAGGGTACCAACCGGAATTTCTTTTTTTTTAAAAAAAAAGAGATGCATCACTCTATGTTCTTCGAAAGTGAAGTTTTATGAATAAAAAAAGGGTTAATTAGAAAATCAAACGGAGATAACTCGATCTCTAACATCATTAAATACATACTAAAGAAATAATACCCTAAAGTCAAGCAATATATAAAAGTCTAGGCTAAATGAAAAAACAAGAAAGGTACGATAATCTTCTACACTATTTACTTCATGAAAAATATGACGAAACTAAATATCTACGAACAAAGTCTTAATAGTAATATACCAAACTGTTATGTTTTTTGGAGCCAGATTCATGTTTAGGCCAAACCGGAGAAATGGGCTTTTTTTGGGTTTTTCTTTGTGGGCCCAATTTGCACATGTTCTCTAGGGCTAAACCTATTGCCTCTTGTCTTCTATTTAAACCTAGCATTGGTTGTTGTAATTGTATCCACAATATTGAGAGAAAAATCCCTGGCTTGGTAGTGCCCCCAGACGTAGTCATTCCTGACGAACTGGGTCAACAAATCATTTGTGTTCTCTTTTATTGTTTGTTTCGATTTCTCCTAAGAGTTTGTGAGGCCGTTATTCTTTGCAGTAGGTCCGAATTTCCCAACAGCTGGTATCAGAGCGGCAGGTTCCTACGGAAGCAATGAGAGGAAAAATTCCAGTGGAGAAGTTCGATGGAACAGACTTTGGTTTCTGGAAGATGCAAATGGAAGACTACCTCTATGACATGGAGCTTCATCTGCCTCTTGGAAAGAGGCAGGAGGGCATGAAGGATGACGAGTGGAACCTGTTGGATAGGAAGGCGATGAGTGCAATTCGCTTGTCGTTGTCCAGGAATGTATCCCATCACACGGTGAAGGCTAAGACGACAAAGGAACTGCTTTCGATCTTGTTCGTGATGTATGAGAAGCCATCAGCGGTGAACAAGGTGCACTTGATAAAGCGGTTAGTCAATCAGAAGATGCGGGGGACACACCGGTATCGAAGCACTTGAACGAATTCAACGCAACGATTGCACAATTGGAGTCGGTTGAGATTGAATTCGATGATGAGGTACAAGCCCTAATTCTACTTTCTTCTTTGCCTGAAAGTTGAGACGGAACTGTTACTGCCGTTAGTGCTTCGATTGGTAAAGGGAAACTTAAGTTTGATGATGTAAGGGATCTGATAATGAGCGAAGAAATTCACAGAAAGGAAACAGGTTCTTCATCAAGATCGGCATTGAATGCTGGTCAAAGGGGCAGATCTGATTCAAGAAAAAAGTCTGACCGTGGTAGATCGAAGTCCAAGGGGAGGGAAAAGTCCACCAAGGACAAGAGCAAGATTAAGTGTTGGAACTGTAATGAGTTTGGACACTTCAGAAATGAGTGTCAAGCTCCAAAAGACAAGACAACAAGCAATGCAGAGAACTTAGTGAATATTGCATCAGACGATGATGGTGATGTTCTGATTTTGAGTTTAGGCAGCCAGTTGGAGTCTTGGGTGTTGGATTCAGGTGCGTCTTTCCATTATTGCAGTGATTCTAGCATTATGGAAAACTATTCTTCTGGGAATTTAGGAAAAGTCTATCTTGCTGATGATGAGGCCTTGGATATTGTGGGGAAGGGAGAAGTTCGTGTTGGAACTCCTAACGGTTCTACACTAATATTGCATGGAGTAAGGCATATTCCTGGCTTAAAGAGGAACTTGCTTTCTGTTGGGCAAATGGATGATGAAGGTTATCAAATGACCTTTGGGTGTAGTACTTGGAAAATTACTAAGGGGCCATGATTTTGGCTCGTGGAAAGAAAGAAGGAACGATGTACTTGACAGGTGGCGTTCGGGATAGCATTGCTGTTGCAGGGGCTGAATGTGATGCTGATTTGTAGCACTGTCGTTTGGGTCATATGAGTGAAAAAGGAATGAAGGTTTTGTGTTCTAATGGTTTGCTGCCAGGTCTGAAGTCTGTTGATATTGGGCTGTGTGAAGACTGTGTTCTATGGAAGCAGAAAAGGGTGAGTTTCTCAAGAGGTGGTAGAGCTTTGAGGAAACAGAAACTGGAGCTGGTTCACAGTGATTTATGGGGGCCGGCCCCAGTGACCTCCATGGGAGGTGCATCCTACTACATGACCTTTATTGACGACTTCACAAGAAAGGTATGGGTTTATTTCTTGAAGCAGAAATCTGATGCTTTTTCTTGCTTTAAGAAGTGGAAAGCCCGAGTTGAAACTGAGACAGGTCTCAAAGTGAAATGTTTGAGGTCTGATAATGGGGGAGAGTATGAGCTTCAAGAGTTTAAGAGTTATTGTGCTGACAATGGGATTAGAATGGAGAAGACTCTGAAAGGGACTCCTCAAGAGAAAGGAGTGGCAGAACGTATGAATAGAACTCTGAATGAACGTGCTAGAAGTATGAGGTTGAAGTGCGGACTTCCAAAGATGTTCTGGGCTGAGGTAGTTAATACTGATGCTTACCTGATTAATAGGGGGCCTTCAACTCCCTTGGAGAACGGGATTCTAGAAGAGATTTGGACAGACAAGAAGGTAAATCTCTCCTTTCTACGTTTTTGGGTGCACTACATATGTTCATATTGCTGATGCTGAGAGGAGTAAATTAGATGCTAAGTCTGTTAAGTGCACCTTTATTGGATATGGTGGTGATGAATTTGGATATCGGTTTTGGGATGATCAAAAGAAGAAGGTTATTCGAAGTCGGGATGTTGTGTTTGATGAAAAGGTGTTGTACAAGGACAGATTAAGAGTTGAATCAGAGTCTGATTCTGATGCTGTTGAGCTAGATGTCTCTAATTTGGGTGGGAGCAGAAGGGTTCCCGACAGGCAAGTGCCTGATGAAGCTGAATCACAAAGCAGTGATGACCAAGAGGTCATTGAAGAGCAATCACAGTCTCTTGAGGTTCAGTTGAGAAGGTCAACAAGGGAGCATAGATCGCCTGATAGATATTCGCCTTCTAATTTCTATCTGTTGTTGACTGATAATGGTGAGCCAGAATGTTATGGTGAGGCGTCTCACAGTCAAGATGTGAGAAAGTGGAAGTTGGCCATGGATGATGAAATGAATTCTTTAATGACCAATCAGACTTGGGAGTTGGTTAAGCTTCCAAGTGGCAAGAGGGCCTTGCATAATAAGTGGGTTTACAGGGTGAAAGAGGAGGTTGATGGGAGCAAGCGTTACAAGGCAAGGCTGGTTGTAAAGGGGTTTCAGCAGAAGTATGGCATTGACTACACCGATGTGTTTACTCCTGTTGTGAAGATGACTACCATTCGACTTGTGCTGAGTATGGTGGCTGCAGAAAATTTGGAGTTACAACAGATGGATGTAAAGACAGCTTTTCTGCATGGTGACCTTGATGAGGACATCTATATGGTGCAACCAGAGGGATACTTGTCTAAGGGTAATGAGCAGCTCGTGTGTAGATTGAAGAAGAGCTTGTATGGCTTGAAACAAGCTCCCAGACAGTGGTACAAGAAATTTGATTCTTTCATGCAAGATATCAAGTTTGTAAGAACTGAGGCTGATCACTGCTGCTACTTCAAGAAGATTGGAAATGGCTTTATCATCTTGTTGCTATATGTTGATGACATGTTAATAGATGGAGCAAGTGCTCAAGAAGTGAGCAAGATGAAAGAGCAATTGTCCAAGAGGTTTGCCATGAAAGACTTGGGTGATGCTAAGCAGATTTTGGGTATGAGAATTGAAAGAGACAGGGTGGCAGGTAAGTTGTATCTTTCTCAAGCTGAGTATGTCAAGAAGGTCTTGAAAAGGTTCAACATGGAAGATGCAAAGCCTGTCAATGTTCCATTAGGCAGTCAGTTTAGGTTTTCTAACAAGGACAACCATAGGAGTCAGAATGAACGTGCCCAAATGCAAAAGACACCATATGCTTCTGCAATTGGGAGCTTAATGTATGCAATGGTCTGCACTAGACCGGACATTGCACATGCGGTGGGAGTAGTAAGTCGTTTCATGGGTAATCCGGGAAGAAAGCATTGGAAGGCAGTGAAATGGATTCTGAGATATCTGAGGAGTACCACTGATAAGGCCTTGTGTTTCCAAGGCAAGAGAGTTGTGTTGGCAGGATTTGTTGATGCTGATTTTGCTTCTAGTGACCTTGATAAGAGAAGGAGTACAACAGGGTATGTGTTCACTTTGGGAGGTACTGCAGTCTCTTGGGCTTCAAAGTTACAAAAGGTTGTTGCTTTGTCTACCACAGAAGCTGAGTATATTGCAGTGACTGAGGCAAGTAAGGAGATGGTATGGTTGCAGAATTTCTTGGGTGAGTTGGGAAAGGGGCAAGGTGATAGCATTCTCTACAGTGACAGTCATAGTGCCATTCACTTGGCTAAAAATCCGGCATTTCATTCAAGGACCAAGCACATTGAGGTGAAGTATCACTACATACGACATCTTCTAGAGAAAAAGACATTGCAGCTGGTGAAGATTTTAGGGAGTGAGAATCCTGCTGACATGTTGACTAAGGTTGTGACCTTAGAGAAGCTGAAGTTGTACATGGCTTCAGCTGGCCTTAGTACTTAAGTTGAAGGCCCGACACTACCTCTACCAGATGGGATTATGTTGCTGAAGATAGTTACAATTGGAATCCGTCTCCAGGTGGGAGATTGTTAAGTTTTTTGGAGCCAGATTCATATTTAGGCCAAACTGGAGAAATGGGCTTTTTTAGGGTTTTTCTTTTTGGGCCCAATTTGCACATGTTCTCTAGGGTTAAACCTATTGCCTCTTGTATTCTATTTAAACCTAGCATTGGTTGTTGTAATTGTATCCACAATATTGAGAGAAAAAATCCCTGGCTTGGTAGTGCCCCCAGGCGTAGTCAATCCTGACGAATTGGGTCAACAAAATCGTTTGTATTCTCTTTTATTGTTTGTTTCGATTTCTCCTGAGAGTTTGTGAGGCCATTGTTCTTTGCAGTAGGTCCGAATTTCCCAACAAACTAGTTATAAATGACTACAACACTCCATAAATTATCTAGGAAGGAATCGCCAATTTTTTTTATCTCCAAATATATATAATCTCGTGCGGACCATATAAAATATGTCACAGTTTTTTTTAATTAACTTGTTGATACACTCAGTTTGTATACTTATTCATGTAATCAGGAGATGTAATTAGGGCTGTCAATTATCTACGGGTGATCGACCTATCCGTTTAACCCACCCGAAATAAACAGGTGAAAATCCAATCAAAGCGGGTAACGGGCGGTTCGGGTGACGGGCAAAACGGATAAGGGTGAGATTTTATCACCTAATAACCCATCCAATAACCCGTCCCATCAACCGATCCATCACCAATTTCACCCAAACCACCGGTATAACCCGTTTCAGCCCATAATTTCTCTTATGTGTGGGTCTTTAAAATCACCATATAAGCCATTTCGGTTCTTTGATAAATAAGCTCATTCGTTTCCCAGCCCAATTATTTACCTAATTGCCTTCATTCTACACTTCTAAGTTTCTAATTAATTCTAATTTCTAACCCTATTATATCTTTCACATAACATATAATCACCGCTCACTAGTCACCACATATGACCTCTCTTTTGAAGACTTATCTTCAACCAGAACCACCAATATCATAAAATACAGTTGTTATATATCGATTATTGTTTATGAGATATGTTATTGTTTATGTATGGATTATGGATATTTATTTTTGTTTATGTATGACAATTTATTTATAGACATAAAATACAACGGTTATACAACGGTTATACAACGGTTATACGGGTGAACGGGTCACCCATATAATCAGCGGGTGACGGTTGGTTCGGGTGACGGGTAAAATATTTCACGGGTGACGGGTGGGGCATTTTAATTTACGAATCGGGTGGTGAAAGTGCTCCACCCACCCATAATCCGACCCATTGACAGCCCTAGATGTAATAATCAAGGCAAGAGATGGCGAACCGAAGAAAAAGAAGGTGGGTCAATAATCAATATATAGCATTCTAGAAGAGACCGATTCCCTTCTAACACTCTATTCATTTGGATGGGTTCCACATTCAACTTTTCTCCATTTAAGTATGCTCACTACCTTTGACTTTCTGGTAATTGCATATGACTTCCACCCGGCCCTCTCGAGTCTTTCACCTTAATTTTTTTGCTATAATATCTTCTCCCGTCAAAAAATTGAGATTACACGTATCTACGGTATTATTTAAATTATTTAAATTATTTAATTACTCTTTTTATTGTCAATTATTTTTAAAATAAAATGTACTAAATTTATGTGTTGGGCTAGCTTATATATGCACAATCTCTTGTTATAGTTCATGGACTTTCACATAATATTAAAGCAAGTCTAATTTTGGGTTGTCTTTGATTAAGAAGAAATTGAGATGTTGTTATCTGTTGTTTACATTAGTTATAAAAAGATTAAAATGTTAAATCTATTTGTTCAAGTGTCAACTAGGTCAAACGAGTTGTACTTGTGAGAGTGTATTAGAATACCTTCCACAAGAAAAAAATTAAGAGTACATGAAACCCATTAGACTTATGTGTTAGCTTATCTATGCACGATTCCTTACTATAGTCCACGAGCTTTCACATTTTTCCCTAAAATTATTCCGCAATCTCTTTTTTTTAGCTGATCACACTTTTCCCTAAAGTTAATCCTCAATCTTTTTTTTAGTTGAGAACACCATGAGAGTTGAAACGGAGACCATACACAACTATCGTAAAGTCTTAACTGTTTGACTAAATATTGAAGGTATTAATCATCAATCTCTTCATCAAATGAATCTAAAGTTATATATAACCATGATCTATACACATGGCTTATACAAGTTAATGCCGCCAAATTCATGTTTAAGGATTTTCTTATATATAAAAGAATAAGATAAAGCCCATGCACATGTATTATATGATAATTGTACGTAGCTGTAATAATCCAACGTAACGCCATGTACTGATTGTGTCCGTACCTATTATAATTTAGAATGAATTAATCTGAGCCAGAAACCGCACATAGAGGGACGGCAGTTTACCTACTTTTAAACTTAGGCGCCAGTTGTGCCCACCCTATACATGTAACATATGAATATGTATACGATAATGCCATGTTATATGCACCATTCAAATTAAACTAATTTCTACTCCCAAGTCCTTACTCCCTACCGTTACTAATTTGTGCTCAAATACCAAACTTGCGATATATGGTAATACTGAGATTAGGAAATCATAACAACCCAGACAGAATAATAATGAAAAATGCAATAGGAGAGGTCAAGACGTAAATCGATTACTGGCTAACTACTTCAAGTGAAGCTAGAATTGGCATGCATATAATATAGTAGGTGTAGTCCTATCGATTGGATCGATTCAGATGAGTTCGGATTCGGTGATAATATTTTAAATAAAATACACATTTGCAGCATAATCGGATTGGATTCCAAAGTCGGTCGGATTCATTCTCGGGTTTAAATTGAATTTCGGACCATATTCGTGTTTAGTTTAAGCGCTGATTAATCAGTCGATTTTTTGGATTTGATTATTTTTTGACTCCTCCCTAATTAAGTAGGTGCGATTAAACAAAGCTGAGATGGGAAAGTTCAGGGCCAAACAAACAAACGGTTCGATAAACTATTTTTCTTTCCAAAAAAAGCAGGCATATAATATTTTAAGAAATTTTTTCTAATATGTTCTCATTGACATGTAATAAGAATTCTAATTTTAATAAATCTGAATATTATTTGTTAATTTTGAATTTTTTTTAAGAGTTTATTAATTCTAATTTAGGGAATAATTTTAAAATAATATTTTAAATTAATACTTTTATTATGTGTTCATGAACACATATTAGTTAAACCAATATTTTAAAAATAATTTGAATGAATAATCGAGATTGTTACGATTTATGTATTTCTGTGCATTTTTTTTTGGAGTGAAGTTTAATGAGAACGTTAGCATTTTTTATCAACCAAAATTATATCGACTGATTAAAAAAATGTGTTATTAGAAAACATTTAGAAATAAGACGTCAGTAACTGAGGGTCCACCAGCCGTTCATGACTTTCTCCTCCAACACAGCCATTGAAAGTCAAAACAGAATGGATCAGAAGCCTCCCTTTTGGATCCTCTCGAAGCTCATGACATTTTCTTTTTAATTTTCTCTGCTATTCAACTTCTCCCTCTCTCATTTCAAACATATAAACTCACCAACTTCTTACCCCCATTCTCCCAATCTCTCTCTCCCTCCCTCAAAATAATACTCGATGAAGATCAAATCCCCCCAATTCAATCTCCTCTTCCTCATCGGCCATGTCCTCCTCCTCCTCCTCCTCTCTCCGGCCGCCGCCCAGCCGTCGCCGGACTCCGACGGCTACAACAACTACGGCAACAACATCAACCCCTCAGTGGGCGTGGTGATAATCGTCCTGGTGGTCTCCCTCTTCCTCCTGGGCTTCTTCTCCATGTACATCCGCCACTGCTCCGGCGACTACTCAGCCACCGACGCCGCCACCCGGCTCTCCGTCGCCCAGGCCGCCCGCTCCCGCCGCGCCCCGCGCGGCCTCGACACCGCCGTCATCCAGAGCTTCCCCACCTTCGACTACTCCTCCATCAAGTCCCTCCAGATCGGGAAGTCCGCGCTCGAGTGCGCCGTCTGCTTGAACGAGTTCGAGGACGACGAAACGCTGCGTTTGATCCCCAAATGCGACCACGTTTTCCACCCTGACTGCATCGACGTCTGGCTTGTCTCTCACACCACCTGCCCCGTCTGCCGCGCCGACCTCACGCCCCAGCCCGACGAGTCCCTCCACGCGCCTCAGCTGGGCCAGATCGACGAAGCCGCCCATCAGGAAGAGGACCAGCCCAGCTCAAGTAACGACGTCGTCATCGACGTGGTGGGCCAGCCGGCTTCGCCTCCCACCGACTGCGAAAGCGAGGTGATGGAGCGGCCGCTCAACCCGGTGCCGAGGCTGAATCGCAGCCGTACACGTATGAACGCATCTGGACGGCCCAGATGGTTCGGGATGTTCGCGCGCTCCAACTCCACTGGACACGTGGCGGTCAAGCAGTGGGAGAACATGGAGCGCTTCACGCTCAGGTTGCCCGAGGAGGTTAGGAGGCAGATTATCAGCGGCCAGCTCAACCGGACCACCAGCTGCGTGGCGCTGCCGAGGGAGGGGAGTTCGCGAAGAGGGCCCCGGGTCGGGCCGCCCGGGCCCGTCGTCGGGGAAGGGAGTAGCAGGGGGAGGCTGTTTGGAAGCTTGCGGTCTGATCGGGCAGCCCGGTCGGACCGGTGGGTGTTCTCCCTGGCGCCGCCCTTCTTTTCTAGAGCGCCGTCGGTAAGGTCTCCGAAGGTGGCGGCTGCTGCCGGAGATTGCGGATCGGTGAAGTCCAACAAGGCGGCTGAGAGCGTGCATGTCTCTACTACGGTGGCGGAGCCAAATCTTCCTCCGGTTTGATTGACGGTGATGGTGTTACACTGTTACGTGTACATTACCTAGTTCTTTCTTCTTCTTCTTTCCTTTTTACTTATATTTTATTACTTTTCCGAATGGAAAATTTTCTTTGACGGCGAAATTAGATGGGACTTGGATGGAACAGTGCGATAGCGAATTTGCTTAATCCGAATTTTTCTATATTGTATACATATATCATCAATATTTAAACAGTAGATCATTAAATTACTGAAACTGTTAATGTAACCATCACAAAAATAAAACGTCGACATGCATGAATTAACTTATTGCCAAAAAATCATGTTTCTCCTTTAAAAACAAAAACATGTTTGTCAACAGTGCAGTCCTAAATAGCCGGTGACTATAATTAATTATTTTGTTCAACGCAAAAGAATTTTTTTGAATTCTTTCTAGAGTAGAGACTCATTCAAAATTAGACCATGTCCATTCTAGATTATATTTCAAGACATGTAAAAATAAGTCTTGGGATAATGAATTGGATGAGGTTGGACGTAAGAGGAAGGAATTGAAAAACAGCTAATTTTTATATCGTATCGGTATTATGTATGCTAATTAATTTTTTTTTTGGAATTAAATTATATATTATAAATTATAAAATATATATGATACAAAATTTGAATAATAACTATGCCTTATTTATAAATACTACTGTAATCTCCGGTCTCAAATCTCCATACATTACACGAGATTTAAATAAAATATTTATTACTTGTAAAAAATGTATTGATCTTCCAACTAAAAAATCATATATACATATTGAAAGTGTGAAAAAAAAACATATGTATAATTTTAGCTAAAATATAATGGTTAATTAATTGATCATATTAAACTTTTATGTTATCTAAAAAATAATATCAACATATTTAAATGTTCAAAAAGTATTTTTATTTGCACTTATATAAATTTTCAAAAAAATATTTAGCATTACTATTTAATTTTACTATAGTCTTATCTTTTATAGTATCCATATAGTATCCAAAAAATCAAGTATCATAAAAAACAATCATCAAGTGTCATTAAATATTTTCAAAAGATCTTGATGACATTCAACCACATAAAAACAACAGTCATCACTCATAAAAAAAATTTGTCATCAAATATGTGTCATCACGTTTAATTTTTAAATGTCATTAATTTGTCATAAGCTGTCATCACCGTCATCAAGTATTATAATAAACTATCATCAAGAGTCATCAAATATTTTCAAAGGACCTTAATGACATTCAACCACATAAAAACAACTGTCATCACACATAAAAAAATTGTCATCAAATATGTGTCATCAAGTTTAATTTATCAAGTGTCATCCCTATCATTACTCTCATCAATTTGTCATAAACTTTCATCATTGTCATCAAGTATCATAAAAAACTATCATCAAGTGTCATCAAATATTTTTAAAGGACTTTGATGACATTCCACCACATAAAAACAATCGTCATTAGACGTAAAAAATAAAGTTGTCATCAAATATGTGTCATCACATTTAATTTTTTAGTGTCATCAATTTGTCATAAATTGTCATCATTTTGTTGTAATATGTCATCAAATATCATAAAAAACTGTCATCAAGTGTCATCAAATCTTTTCAATGGACCTTGATGACATTCAACCACATAAAAATAACCTTCATCACACATAAAAAATAAATTTGTCATCAAATATGTGTCATTATGTTTAATTTTTTAGTGTCAATCACTCTCATCAATTTGTCATAAATTGTCACCAATTTGTCATAAAAATGCATATCCATCATCAAGTATCATAAACAATTGTCACCAAGTGTCATCTAATATTTTCAAAGGATCTTGATGTCATTCAACTACATAAAAACAACTGTCATCACACATTAAAAACAAAGTTGTCATCAAATATGTGTCATGACGTTTAATTTTCTTAGTGTCATCAAATATGTGTCATCATATATAATTTTTATAGCGTCACCATTCAAATTGTCATCAAATATGTGTCATCTGGCACGTACAATTTTTTTCTAGTGTCATCAAATATGTATCATCATTTAAAGTTTTGTCAAACAAGTGTAATCACGTATAATTTTTAGCATCATCAATTATATTTGTCATAAAAAAGTGTCATCAAACACAAACGAAATGTGCGCCATCATCAAAAAATTGTCATCACAAAGTATGGTTATTTTAGTGTGATACCCTGGATTTTATACAGCGTAATTAGGTATTTTTATATGATTTCTGAGTGTTTTAGGCTAGATCAGAGCGTTTAATTGTAAAATCAGGAATGCCTACAAAAAAAGAGTTTGAAGACAAAAATCTAAGTTTGAGCTGAAGACCCGCTACACAGCGGTTGGGAGGAAGTGCAAGGAAGAAGACCCGTGAGCGTTAAATTCTACCGAGACCGCAGTGATGTCCATATCCGCGAGGTTTTGTGGCCGACGTTGTCGCGCCCGCGGTTTCCTACCGCACTCACGGTGGCTGGTGCTCTATGCCGCCATCGTTTTCCCCTTATTTTATGTTTTATTGTATTTTTATTATTAGTTATTATTCGGTTGTTTTATTCTTTAAAAGACCTAGTTCGTGAGAAGTGAAGGGAGCCTCCTTTTAGTTTTAACCTAGAGCTTATTGAGTTTTTTTTATGGGGAACTAAACCTTCTGAGTTCGTTCATACTTTGAATCTTTGATTTGTAAGTTTGTGAGAGTTTGTATTTAATTTCCTTTCCTTGGTTGATAATTTTCTCTCTTGTGTTTGAATTCCTATGAATGTGATTGATTTCTCTTAGTCTAATCACCTGATTGAACTTGATTATATTCTATTGCTAGATCTGAGATTTCTCGTAGTAAAACTTGATCTTAGTAGCAAACTTGATGTTCTAAGACTCGTAGGACTAGGTTCATTAAGAAAGAGAGGTATTTGTGTGCTTTTGTTAATTAGCTCGTTGTGATTACAATTGTATGTATCCAAATTATTCTTGTGCTTCATGCTAATATTAAATTGACCGTTTCATTCAGTATTAAGTATTGCTTGGCTCGTAGACCTGCAATTATCCACGATTAGGATTGGAATTAACCAAGAACATAAGAGGAATTTATTGCAAATCAATGATCAAACTACCTTATCAAAGTGGATTTGTATGGATGAATTCATTTTAATAATCTGATTAAGAAATTCAACTTGTTTTCATATTTGTTTTTGTTTGCTTAGTTTTATAGCTTCATTCACAAATTCCATAATTTTATTACTTTCAGTTGGTAAAAGTATTAATTTAGGAGCACGAATTCCCTTGGTTCGACCCCGACTTATCAACTATGCTAAGTTGTTAACTAGGTTTTATCTTTGACTTGATATAACGACTTTAGTCCGGTCAAATTTTGGCGCCGTTGCCGGATAATTTGTGTTTAATTCTACAGTTAGTACTTTTATTGACTATTGTGTGGACCTGATTTATGGTCCACACCCGTTCTACTGATTCAGGGTGCGGCGTGAGATCTCTCGTCGACTACTGTCTGATCAGGAATCTGCTGAATCTGAATATGAAATCATGGCTGAAAGAACATTGAGGCAATTGACGGCTCCTAATTTGCAACAACAACAGTTTGCTGTTGAGTTTCCTGCACTAGTTGACGATGTCCAGTTTGACCTGAAATTTGGACTGATTCATCACTTGCCTAAATTCAATGGACTCAGTGGTGAAGATCCCAATAAACATCTCTCTGAATTCCATCATGTGTGCATAAGTATGAAGCCAAGTAAGGTGACAGAAGATCAAATCAAGTTGAGAGCTTTTCAATTCTCTTTGGAAGGCAATGCAAAAGAATGGATTCTCTATCTTGTTCCAGGGTCCATTTCTACATGGGCTCAGATGAAAGTTGCGTTTCTTGAGAAGTATTTCCCTCCCACCAAGCAGACTAGCCTCAAGAAGAGTTTGAGTAATCTTGAGCAACAAGAAGAAGAAAGCATGTATGATTCTTATGAGCGCTACAAGAGACTAGTTGCTAGTTGTCCATACCACGGTTATAATGACAAGGATCTCATATGTTTTATCTATGATGGTCTTTGTGATGACGATAGAAGGATGGTTAATGCTACCTGTGGTGGAAGCATAATGAACAAAACTACAAGGGAAGCTTTCGATATCATTGGTGTGCTTGCTGAAGAATCAAGGAGGTTTAGCAAGAGGACTACCACTCGTTCCACTAGATCTGCCAATGCTATTGAGTCTAGCAATTCTAATAATGCTGAACTCAAGGAACTAAAAGATATGATGAGACAGATGATGTTAAAAAGTGAAACCCAGCAGGTGAAGGCGTGTGGGATTTGTGCTGAAACTACTCATCCTACTGATACATGTCCCATTATGCAAGAGCCCGCTGAGGTTAACGATGTAGGTGGATTTGGTCAACCACGACCTCAGTTTGATCCTTATTCGAACACTTATAACCCAGGATGGGCAGCCCACCCTAATTTTAGGTGGAATCAAAATCCACCTCAACCTGGAGGTCAACAACAGTTCAGACCTCATAATCCTCCAAGACAACAAGGGCAAGGTTCTTATAACTCAATTCCTCCTGAAGATACAAATAGGAATGCAGACATCAATCAGCTTATCAAAGAGAATCAAGAGACCAAGGCTGCAGTGAAAAATCTTGAAAATCAATTGAGCCAGATTGCAACCATGCTTGGTCGCTTAGAAGCAAGAGACTCATGGAAACTTCCATCTCAGACTATTAACCTGAGAGAGAATGTGAGCGCCATCACATTGAGAAGCGGGAAGGAATTGAATATCGACGTTCCGGCTTGTGGAAACCAGCTGCGCTTGCATGTAGATAGCCCCAACCGCGGTGCAGAAGACGAAATGGAAGTTGAACATCGAACAGGAACCGCGACCGCGGAAACGGACCGCGCTCGCGGTTACATTTGTGATCGCAATGGACCACCTCGTCCGCGGTGCCCCTCTCCTACTGATACAGATGATTATGTTCGGCCTTCGTTTCCTCCCCTGGGATCACAAAAGCTCGTTCCACCATTTCCAGAGGCACTCAGGGATACTTGGAAGCCAATCAACGATAAGGAAATCTTCGAAACGTTTTCAAAGTGTGAGGTAAATATCCCTTTACTTAAACTCGTTCAAAGTGTTTCTAGATTTGCTAAATTCTTAAAATAACTTTGCACAATTAGAAGGAACCAAAAGATAAAAGGGAAACAAAAGATAACGGTAAGTGAACATGTCTCCGCTGTATTTTAAAGGCATATGCCTAAGAAGTGCGGGGATCCAGGTATGTTCATTATACCTTGTGTGATAGGTGACACTAGAATTGAGAAAGCAATGCTTGATCTTGGTGCTTCTATAAATTTGTTGCCTTATTCTTTATATGAATCTTTGGGGTTGGGACCTTTGCATGAAACTGGAATTATTGTCCAATTAGTTGATAGGTCTACTGTCCGCCCTAGAGGGATTGTTGAGGATGTTCTTGTCATGGTTGATTCCTTAATTTTTCATGCTGATTTTGTTGTCATTGACATGATCATGATGTGCATGTTGCTCCTATTTTGCTTGGTCGTCCATTCATGAAAATAGCTAAAACAAACATTAATATGGAGAACAACACTCTTACTATGGAATTTGATAGAGAAACAGTAGAATTTAATGTTGATAATTCCATGAAATATCCTCTTGATTATCATTCTGTTCTGTTTGTTGATGTCATAGACCCTTTAGTCCAGGATGTGTTTGAGCTTAATTTTTCTGATGAGCTAAAATCTACTCTAGAATGTGATATTGTTGAGTCTGATGTTGAGTATGCTTTGTCAGCTAACTTGCATGATGTTCTGAATGAATTGAGTAATGTTGACAATGATCACTCTCATGATTTGGCCATTGAGCCCATGCCACTAACTCTCCCTAGCGAGAAATTGTTGCCTTCTATAGTGCAGGCTCCCATGATTGAGCTGAAATAGCTCCCTGACCATATGAAATATGCATTCCTTGGAGAGAACGATACTTTACCTGTCATCATCTCAAACAAACTCTCCAAGGATCAAGAAGAAAAACTGGTGGGAGTTCTGAAAGAGCACAAAACTACATTGGGATGGACTATTGCAGACATTAAAGGGATCAGTCCCTCCACATGTATGCATAGAATTCTCTTGGAAGATAATGCCAAACCATCCAGGTAACCACAGAGGAGATTCAATCCACCTATGATGGAGGTGGTAAAGCAGGAAGTGTTGAAACTACATCAAGCTGGTATGATTTTCCCTATTTCTGATATCAATTATGTTAGTCCTACTCAGGTTGTTCCTAAGAAAGGGGGAATTACAATGGTAGAAAATAAAAATGGTGAGTTAGTTCCTACTAGAGTCCAAACGGGCTGGCGTGTCTGTATTGATTATAGGAAACTCAACTCTGTTACTAGGAAAGATCACTTCCCATTGCCATTCATTGACCAAATGCTTGGGCGACTTGCCGATCGTTCCTACTGTTGCTTTTTAGATGGCTATTCAGGTTATTTTCAGATTGCTATTGCACCAGAGGACTAGCAAAAGACGACATTTACATGCCCTTTTGGCACTTTTGCATGTCGTAGAATGCCATTTGGATTATGTAACGCCCCAGGTACATTCCAAAGGTGTATGGTAAGCATTTTTTCTGAATATATGGAGAAGTTCATTGAAGTATTTATGGATGACTTTACTGTCCATGGTGATGATTTCGATTCTTGCTTATCCCATTTGACTCTTGTGCTTGATAGATGTGTTGAGACCAAGGCATTGTTTTAGGACATGTAGTTTCATCTAAAGGTATTGAGGTCGATAGGGCAAAGATCGATATCATTCAGCCTCTTCCCTATCCTACTAATGTTCGTTAAGTGCGTTCTTTTCTTGGTCATGCAAGCTTTTATCGCAGATTCATTAAGGATTTCTCAAAGATCGCATCGCCCTTGTGTGAGCTCTTGAAAAAGGATATAGTTTATGTCTTTGATGAAGAATGCAAAAGCGCCTTCGATGATTTGAAAGTTTGCCTCACTAGTGCCCCTTATCATTCAGGACCCGAATTGGTCTCGCCCCTTTCAAATCATGTGTGACGCCAGTGATTATGCAGTAGGGGCGGTTTTGGGTCAAAGAGAAGCTAGAGCACCCCATGTCATGTACTATGCTTCCATGACCTTAAATGATGCCCAGAGAAACTACTCCACCACCGAAAAGGAGATGCTAGTTGTGGTGTTTGCCTTGCACAAGTTTAGGCAATATCTCATTGGAACCTGAGTCATCATATACACGGATCACACTGCCCTTCGGTACTTGATGACAAAGAAGGACGCCAAGCCAAGATTGATTCGGTGGATTTTCTTACTCAGTGAGTTCGATATTGAGTTTCGGGATAAGAAGGGAGCAGAGAACCTCGTGGTCGACCATTTGAGCCGAATAGTGCGTGAAGAAGGTAATCTGGGCCCATCAAACCAGCTTCAAGAGAAATTCCTAGATGAAACGTTATTCGAGATTGAATCAGCAAGAGCCACCGCGCCCTCGGTGAGTAACCGTGCTCGCGGGTCTTCGCGCTTGCAGTTTGGTGGTCGCGCTCGCGGGTCTCCGCGCCCGCAGTTTGGTGGCCGCGCTCGCGGGTCCATTCCTGGCGCTGAAATTTCCGAGATTGAGGAACATTTGCTCGGGATTCACTCGTTTAAGACATGGTATGCCAATTTGGTGAACTTTCTTGTTTCGGGAGAGTTTCCACCTAACTTTACCAAGCCCAAGAAGGATAAGGTACGTAATGAGGCTCGATTCTATGTGTGGGATGATCCGTACTTATGGAAACACTGCACATATCAAGTTATCCGACGATGTGTCCCGGATAATGAGGTACAATCTGTGAGGGGGGCACTTTGGTGCAAATAAAACTGCCAGGAAAGTGCTAGAAGTGGGTTTTTATTGGCCTCATGTTTTTCGGGATTCTTATGCTTTTTGCAAAACCTGTGATCGGTGCCAAAGGATGAGAAATATTTCTAAGAAAAATGAGATGCCTCAATCTCGTATGATATTCTGTGAAATTTTCGATGTTTGGGGTTTTGATTTCATGGGACCTTTTCCATCCTCCTTTGGAAATTTGTATATTTTACTTGCGGTGGACTACGTTTCCAAATGGGTGGAAGTAAAGGCCACCAAGACTAATGATTCAAAATTGGTTGCAGATTTCCTCCGGGATTATATATTTTCCAAGTTCGGGATCCCTAAGGCCTTGGTAAGTGACAGGGGTACACATTTTTGCAACAGAACCATTATTGCCCTTTTGAAAAAGTACCATGTCACCCAAAAGGTTTCTACTGCCTATCATCCCCAGATTAATGGGCAAGCAGAGGTGTCAAACAGGGAGATCAAGGCGATTCTGGAGAAGACGGTAGCTGGAGTCTACGCCTAAATGATGCATTATGGGCATACCGCACAGCATACAAAACTCCCATTAGTATGTCACCATTCAGACTGGTTTATGGCAAGGCTTACCACGTACATGTGGAGCTCGAAAACAAGGCGTTCTGGGCCATGAAGAAATGTAACCTAAGAATTGATGAGGATGGTGGTTTTAGGAAGTTGCAACTGCAGGAATTGGAGGAATTGAGGCTTGATGCCTATGATAATGCAGTGAACTATAAAAACAAGACAAAGGCATGGCACGACAAGAATATGTTGCGTAAAAGTTGGGGACAAGGTTCCTCTCTATCAATCTCACCTCATATTCTTCCCTGGGAAACTCAGGTCACGATAGAAAGGTTCTTATGTAGTAGCCCGTGTTTTTCCTCATGGGGCAATCAAGATATATGATCATGACCACCACAATGTGTTCAAAGTAAATGGGCATCGACTGAAGCCCTATAATGAAAGTTTTGGAGGAGTTGGTTCTTGATGAACCAACTAAGGAATAAGCAGTTAATGAGCATAATGACGTCGAGCCAACAACGTTAAACATGGTCGAAGTGAGAGCTCATCCTCCGGATTTGGCTCCAATGGGTAAGGCTGGCCCGTCCACGCTTCGTACCAATTTGGTACGTAGAGTATCTCGTACATGTCAAGGGAAGGTATGACGACTTGATCTCGAACCTTCACTTTGTAGCCTCCCTCGGCTTGTACGAAGATTCCGGAACTATACCAATAGTTCTTGTTGAGGAGTTGAGCGTGGGCCGGTGTGTAGCGGGTGAGATCCACTCCAAGATTCTTAGCCAAGAGGCTAACCAAATTGCCACACCATACCTCCTTGGACTTGTGGGACTTCTCGACGTAATAGAGCCATTCGTACCCCAAATTCAAGGGGCCGGGCTCCTCGAAGAGGATGGTGCGGAAGCAAGCGACCTCCGTCCTTGTAGACCGGTTCAACTCCTTCTTCGGCCAGAATAGTGCGGCGAGGACTCTCAAGATGATCCGGAAGATGGGGTTGACTATGGTTGCCCCGGATAGCGCCGCGGTGGAGGATTGAACCTCTCCTGTGATGTAGCTCCAAATGCGGGTCACTCGGTAGTCCTTCAAGCTATATTCTCTAGACGGGTTTGGGAGCTCCAAAATTGCATTGAACTCCGCCATGGTGAAGTCACGGTCCTCGTTACCGAGCCGGAACCGAATGCGTCCCGCCGAGATCTTCGACGAGAAGTTGGTCTCCAAGGTGGCCAAGAACTCGGATGTGAGGGCCGGATAATGTGGCAAGCTCTCTTGCTTCAATAAGTGTGCGGTCCCAAGGATGACGAAGGCGTCCTTGACATCCGTGTAGATGCCCGTAGAGACGGCGCTAGACTTGGAGAACCATCGGGTGTAGTGGTCCTTCTCCAAGAAATCCCGGTAGCGCCGTACTTGGCTTTGACTGCTCAAAATCACATCGTCCACCCGGGGTGGAGATGGAGACCTGTGGTTCCTCCTCTTCTTCTGGGCTCGGGTAGCGGGTCTGCTTGAACTAGCCATGGATCCTATAAAATAATCGACAATTGTCCAAGATAAGATCCACTCAAAAATAATAGATATGAGACCCCACACTTGGTCTCAAAATTAACCTCGGAATTATTCATAAACTACCCAATTGGGTTGTTCACGAGTCTGGCCTCGGATTAATCATTAATGAAGTGCAGGGTCGTTAACGAGCCTGTGTGGGTCGTTAACGACCCGCCGAGAGCAAAACCAGTAATTTCCGAAATTGAATCTACCTCTAATTCAGCACAAATCAAGCATGCAATCTTCTATTATTCTCCACAATTCCCTCATTGGTTAAAAGCACCCCATACTTACTCAATTACCCATCCCGAACATGCTAAAAATTACCCGGAATTTTGACATGCAAAGTTCGAACTTTTAGATCTAGAACAAGAAAAATTCATGCTTTCTTAACTAAAGGGTTACAATAGCTAATCTAACATGGATCATCTTACCTAAAACATGAACAACTAAGCACAATCAAGAATTTTAGAACGGAATTTAGGCATGCTCATCGATCTCCCTAAAAATCATGATTCAAGATATGAAATTTAACCCTATAGATAATCAATCATGCAAATTCAAGCAAGGGTTTAGAAATCATACCGGAGAACCGAGAATTAAAAGGACAAGGGTCGGAATCGGGGTAGGTTAACGAGCTCGTCGTCGACGGTGAAAAGGCCTTCGAACTCCGGTAACTATTGCGTCTCCGGTGGTCGTTAGCGTGGGATTTCCGACTCGGTAGGAGAAAAGGGAAAGGGGTTTGAGAGAGTTTTGGGTTTGAGAGTGAATGTGGGAGAGATTGTGATAGAATTTTGGGAGGGGTAGAAGGGTATTTATAGGAGGGGTAAAGATAGAGGGGGTGGCGGCTAGGGTTAGAAAACTTAACTAGGTTAGAGTTACTTACCTGCCCCGTATTGTGACGAATCGGGTCGTCCGAACTGGGTCGTTAACGACCCTGGGTGGGTCGTTAACGAGCCACCGTAGCCTCCTTGAGTGAATTTCGACCCCTTTTTTCCTGAAATCTTGTTAGCTCAAAAAATCTTATTTCTATCCTATTTAAACTAAAAAAGAAAAATAAAAGAAAGCTAGGAAAAAATCTAAAAGAAAAAAGAAAATAAACTAAACCTATTCTAAAAAGCGGGTTGCCTCCCGTAAGCACTATGTTTAACGTCGTTAGCCCGACGAGCTCTCTTGCTAGTCTCATGGTGGTTCATGTCTTGCTATGTTAGGGTCTTGAGATACCTTGCCTGTAGCTTTACTCCCTCTGTGCACTTGAATTGCTAAATTAGGACCTTCCTCTTCTATCAGTAAGCTTGATATCCCTGGGTTATTGGTGTAGTCCGCAAGCCAAGGTGGTTTGGACTTTTCTGTAACCTCTGTAGTAGGGCCTTCGTGCATGGGAGCATCAGTGATCGGCAGATGTGGCTCGGTAGGGACTGTGGTGTCGAGTTCGGGTTGAGTCAACTCTAGTTGTGCCACTCCAATTGGGTCGTTGGCTTTTTGATCTAAATTGAATTCCACCCGTTCCTCTCCTATATCAAAAGTGAGGAGTCCCTTACGCACATCAACTCTTGCTCCTGCTGTGGCTAAGAATGGTCGCCCGAGAATTATGGGGACATGAGGGTCTTCAGGCATATCAAGGACAATAAAATCATTCGGTATAAAGATTTTACCGACTTGAATAGGGTAATCGTCCACTACTCCTGTTGCTTTGACACTTGACCCATCTGCCATGTACAGATTCATGTCTACTGGTTCCAGTGGTCCCATATTGGCTTTAGACCAGATTGAGAGTGGAACAAGACTGGCACTGGCACCCAGATCGTATAAAGCTTTGAACTTGTGGTTGACTATGCCGATTGTGATTGCAAACCTCCCAGGATCTCCAAGCTTTTCTGGAAGAGCTATGGATCTGACCTCGTCCTGCAGCTCTGTAATAGATCTTTTCTTGCTAAGAATATCTTTCAAGAATTTTGTGTAAGCCGACATTTCGCTTAGGGCCTCAGCGAATGGAATGGAAATATTAATGCCCTGAAGAATCTTAACGAAACGCTTGAACTTACTCTCAGTAGAGTCCATAGATTTCTTAACTGGGAATGGAAGAGTTTTCACCATTCTCGGAACCAAGTTAGGCTCGAGAGGTAAGAGTACCGGGTCGACACTGGGGTCGTTCGGTGTCCTCGGCGGGTCGTTAACTACCCTGGGATTGAGAGGAGGGCTCGGTTGAGAAAACTTACCTGGGCTGGGCTCGTTAGGAATCCTCAGAGCCTCGTCATCCTAGCTTGTAGGCTCGGTACTAGCTCTCGTTGGTTCGTTAACGAGCTGGCTGGCGAGATCTTGTTCCTCCTTCTCTTCAGCTTGAACTCTCTTCGGTAGTGTCTTCCCGCTTCTAAGGTGTACCGCTGCTATTTGGCCTCTAGGGTTCTCTTCGGGACGACCCGGGAGTTGCCCTTGTGGTCTTGGGATCCGTGCAGCAAGGTCTCCTAGTTGGGAATCAACACTCCTCTTCCAAATATCGAACTCTCCCCATCTTTTATCCAATCCGTTGATGCTTTCCTTTATTTCCTGAACCCATGATGGTGGCTCTTGATAGTCCGGAGGTTGGTAAGGAGGAACCCTTTGTTCTTGTTGAGGAGGTTGGCTCCATTGGTCATATGCATAATTGCCCCAGGTGGGCTGATTGTAATTCCTCCACGCATAAAAAGTATCACCTTGGTTCCTATATGGGCCCCACATGTAATTATCCTCTTCATATGCCTCAGCAGCTATGATTTCCCGTTCTCTCTGGATCTCCTCAATCTCTAAACAGAGTTCAGCGATCTGCTGAGCTAGTTCTTCATGTGTAGCCATGGCTTTGTTTGCTTGACGGCCTTCAGCCGGCATACACTGTAAGCAAAAACAAAAACAAAAACGAAATCAAAAAGCAAAAACGGGGTCTCGGACAGGGTTGGTAACGAACCTGGGGGGGTCGTTAACGAGCTTGGAGTGATCCCGTAAAACAGAAACTAAAAAGAAAAAGCAACTACCTGTCGACAGGGTCGGTAACGACTCGACAATGACCTAGAAAATAATCAGAAAAAAACACAGAAAACTGGGTTGCCCAGCAGGGTCGGTACCGACCCTGGGGGGTCGTTACCGACTCGGCGGAGTCCCTAAAAAAACGTAAAAAAAACAAAACTTGGCACTATTGAAATTTTCCCGGCAACGGCGCCAATTTGTTGATAGGGTATTCTCGGCCAACAAATAAATTTGTAAGTCAAGACCCCGCTGAGTACAGTGGAGTCAGGATCATTCCACAGGAAGCAAGGTTGTTTGTCTATCAATCTAAATAAAAATCAAATAAAATCGAACACAATCACTCACGAGATGCCTCGTTAACGACCTTGTCAAGATCGTTACCGAACCACCGAACACAAAAATACTAAATAACAACCTAATTAAATTCCAATTAATACTCGGTACCGAGGCAAGTACTCAGCAACGAAGATTTACCAGAAATAATTCAATTAAAACAAAAATCTAGGATAAGGGACACCACAACATAGCTAAGCATAAGAATTCGTAAGAAGATAAGATCATGCCTTTAAACAGATAGAGTCATCAACTTTCATTGACTTAACAAGTAAATTAATCTATTTTCATAAACTAACTCACTCAATTGCTTGTTTTGGATCTAAAGCTTGAAACCTTCGTTTTCAAACAATATCAACCTTCAAGTTACTAACCTTTTCTTTCAATCAAGTTAAAACTCAAATTACCTCAACTCCCGTTTCGGTATTAAGCACAACAAACAATTTCAATAAATCTAAAAGGCATTCAAAACACTATCTTACTTCATCAAACATGCTCAACTATGCCGGGCTTAACCCCGACCCTAGAAAAATAGACTACTCGCTACTCATGATAAACAAACTAAAAACATCCATAAAAACAAACATTGAAACAAAACTCAAACTTAAATTAATAACAAAAATATCGTCTTACAGAGAATCAGAGAAAAACCAAAACAAAACAATCACCGAACCACAAACTCGATCAACGAACCTCGGAAACCGTCGTCACCGAACCTCGTCACCGACTTCAGATCCGGCAGCCTCTCCTTCGGCCTTTCTTCTCCTCCAAAACTAGCTCTAAAACTCTACTCCAAAATTCGGCCCCCTCCTTTCTATGCTAGATAGAAGGGTATTTATAGAAAATCCTAAAAAAAACTAAAAAGGCTAAAAGATAAAAACTTTCCTAAAAAGATAGAAACAATCTCTAAAAGATAGAAATAAAATCTAGAAAGATATAAACCCTAAAATACATATTCTGATCACCCATAAAGATTCTAAAAAGATACTCAACCGATACGGAAATAAATTCCCGCTCAGGATCGGTGAATAATAAAATAATACTCCGAAATCTTCTTCTTTGCGGCCTCGCTAACGACCCTTCACAGCCTCGTTAACGAGCCTGGGGTTTTGTTTTCTTCAACACCTCCTCTCGTTTTCTTGAGCTTTGACTTCTTAAATCTTGCACTCTTCCGTCCTTCACTGTGATGCTCCAAATTTAGCTCCATTTAGTTCCTTTCCTCGCTAAAACCTGGAAAATACACAAAATAGCGTAGATTCCACCCTTTTCGTAGATTTATGCAAAACTAACTAAAAACACTCAAAACTAAACCTAAACTAGACAAAATTAATCCTAATAAGCAAAGAAAACCTATCAAAAACTATACCAAAAATGCGAATATCAAAACCCCTGAGCAAGTCCATACCAAACCCTAGCCCACTCTTTCTTTGTCTTGTTCATTATCCCTCACAAAACACCCAAAAAAACACCACACCCTCCTTGCCACAACACCCACAAAAAACCCACCAATAACCCCTCACAAAAAGCCACCACCGAGCCTTCCCCTTCCACCGCGACCACCTGCCATACCGCGCGCGCGGCTACCACCGGCGACCGCGGTATACCGCCACCAACTTCGTTTTGCTCTTGGATTTGGTTGGATTAAAGTGTTTGTGCAATTGTGGGAGTAGATCTACTTTGGTTAGTACCCTTTCTTGCCTTTGGAGTTGGATTTTTACCCTTTGAGAGTCGAATTGTTGTTGTTGGGAAGAATTTGAAAGTTTTGTTCGGCCATTGTTGTTGTTCGACTGTTTCAGATCTGCGTTGAGCTAGCCACCGCGCCCGCGGCCGAATTACGCGCTCGCGGTTCCCTTAGTTGGCCATCGCGCTCTCGACTTCCTACCGCGATCGCATGTGTCTCACTTTCGGGTAATTCCTCCTTCGATTATGCTTCAATTCCTTATGGAGTATTTCGGGCTACCGAATCTTAGCGTTATGCAGAAGCAATTATGAGATAAATATGAGGGTTGGAAGTTTGTAAGCACTAAATTCTTTGATATTCCGACTCTGATTGATTTGGGACTCCAGGAGTGCACTGAGTAGTTGTTGGCAACTAGGGGTTTGGGTAGATTCAACACTTTACCCATTCCTACTTACAAAGGGCTCACCATTGAGTTTTTATCTACATTTCGTTATGCGGATGGTGTGTTGACGTTCCATGCATGTGATCGGTTATGCACTGTATCCTGTGAGCAGGCATCCCTTAGTTTTGGGATTAATTCCCCCACCTACTGAAGGGTGGCGGAATATACTGGCAAATGAGCAGTTCTTTGACTTTTGGCAGGTACTCACTGGCTTCCCTTTTAACAGCAGTAGAGGGGAGCAGAATAGTAAGATCCCTCATCCTTGTGTGCGCTTGTGCCACAAGGTTCTGGCTATGGCATTTTTGGGTTAGGGAGAGGTTAACAAGGCTTCTGCTCATGATATGAGGATGATTTGGTGCCTATTTCATTTTCCATATGAGTGTCCTGATTGGTTTGCGCTTTTTATAGAGTCAGCAAAGAAATACCCCAACAGAGCAGGGCCAATTGGATTGGGTGGTATGGTGACTCATTTAGCCACTCGGTTCATTACTATTAAGACGATCGAGGCTCGCTATGGAGGACGGATGGCTGATGGTCACTCTTATACCCATCAGGCATTGAGTGGGGTAATAAGAGGCTAATGAGTGAAAGCGAGATTGGTGAGCACTTTTCTGGAAAAATGAAATGAGAGGTTAGGTGAAAACCCGAAAGGGCGCCTAAGCAAAATTGAGTGGTAAAATCAAAGTGTCTAGGAACTTTGCTTGGGGCTTGGGGATTACATGCATGCTAGATGGGTTGTTCACTTTGAGTGATGATTTGATGTTTTTATGAGATAGAGAGTGCTTTGAGCGTTAATGTACTTGCTTTCATTCTACTTGGGTTCGGGTTGTGAGTTGAGAGTGTTAGAGCTTTTTTTCATATTCCCTCATTGCTTCATGTGGATCTTTGTTGTATTGTTTGTTAGATTTTGTTTGAGCTTACTCGAGGACGAGCAAGATCTACGTATGGGGGAATTTGATATGCTGGATTTTATACAGCGTAATTAGGTATTTTTATATGATTTCTGAGTGTTTTAGGCTAGACCAGAGCGTTTAATTATAAAATCAGGAATGCCTACAGAAAAGAGTTTGAAGACAAAAATCTAAGTTTGAGCTGAAGACCCACTACACAGCGGTTGCGAGGAAGTGCAAGGAAGAAGACCCGCGAGCGCGGAATTCTACAAAGACCACGGTGATGTCCATATCCGCGAGGCTGTGTAGCCGACGTTGCCGCGCCCGCGGTTTTCTACCGTGTTCGCGGTGGCTGGTGTTCCACGCCTCCATCGTTTTCCCTTATTTTATGTTTTATTATATTATTATTATTAGTTATTATTCGGTTGTTTTAGTCTTTAAAAGACCTAGTTTGTGTGAAGTGGAGGGAGCCTCCTTTTAGTTTTAACCTAGAGCTTATTGAGTTTTTTTTATGGAGAACTAAACCTTCTGAGTTCGTTCATACTTCGAAGCTTTGATTTGTAAGTTTGTGAGATTTGGTATTTAATTTCCTTTCCTTGGTTTATAATTATCTCTCTTGTGTTTGAATTCCTATGAATGTGATTGATTTCTCTTAGTCTGATCACCTGATTGAACTTGATTATATTCTATTGCTAGACCTGAGATTTCTCGTAGTAAAACTTGATCTTAGTAGCAAACTTGATGTTCTAGGACTCGTAGGACTAGGTTCATTAAGAGAGAGAGGTATTCGCATGCTTTTGTTAATTAGCTCGTTGTGATTACAATTTCATGTATCCAAATTATTCTTGTGCTTCATGCTAATATTGAATTGATCGTTTCATTCAGTATTAAGTATTGCTTGGCTCGTAGATCTACAATTATCTATGATTAGGATTGCAATTAACCAAGAGAATAAAAGAAATTTATTGCAAATCAATGATCAAACAACCTTATCAAAGTGGATCTATATGGATGAATTCGTTTTAATAATCTGATTAAGAAGTTCAACTTGTTTTCTTATTGGTTTTTGTTTGCTTAGTTTTATAGCTTAATTCACAAATTGCATACTTCTATTACTTTCGGTTGGTAAAAGTATTAATTTAGGAGCACGAATTCCCTTGGTTCGACCCCAACTTATCAACTATACTAAGTTGTTAACTAGGGTTTTATCTTTGACTTGGCATAAGGACTTTAGTCCGGTCATCGTGTCATCAAATATGTGTCATCACTTATTATGTCATCAAACAAGTATCATCATATGCAATTTTGTAGTGTCATCACTCAATGTGTCATCAAATATGTATCATCACCCAAATTGCCATCAAACGTATCAAACGTATAATTTATTTAGTGTCATCAATCATAGTGTCATCAAATATGTATTATCACATGTAATTTTTTAATGTCATTACTCAATATGTCATCACGTACAGTGTTTTAAGTGTCATCTAACATGCATCACAACGTACAATTTTTCTGGAAGCACTCTCTACCATGAACATATATTTTGCACCACTAAGGTAAAAGAGAAGCAAAAAGATGTCACCTTTAGCCAATTCTTTTGTCTCGGGCGCAAATTATGTCATCAAGCACAAATTCTCTTTCGTTATCAAGTGGTTCCGATAACTTGGGCACACTTGTCACATATCAGTATCAACACATAATTGTCGTATAAGGTCAAGTATTCCATATAAGACACCCATTTCACTTGTGCGTTTTTTACATATATTCCCATATAAAGTATGTTGCATCTCTTAGAAAATCAATGATAATAAATATGACCGTTGTCTTATGAACTTCGTCATGTGTACTTTATATAATGGCAATAACTTCCATTTGTATTCATTGCCCGCCTCGTCATTAATCACCTAGCAAGATCAAATGCTTCATTTTGTACAAGACATAAAATTTGGCAGTCACCTCCTCATGAAAATACTCCAAAATACATTAGATAAAATCATATGTCATTGGACAACAAACTACCGAATAATTTCAGCATAACAAAAATCAAACGAGCAATTTGGCAACAAGACACACGCTAGTCAATCAAATTAGTTGCACCAAATTAATCATGTGGTGGTGATCTTCCATTGAAAGCACCAATTTGGAGATCATTAATCCTTGACAAGATAAAGAACTAATACAACCTACTATTTATGATTTTGATAAAGATCTGAACCTGGATCCTCAAACAAATAATCATCAATGCCACCTCCCAAAACAATAGTACTATCATCATTATCCACACAAAGCAGACAACAGTTGCGGCGACAACTATGGGGGAGGAGGAGAAGCGCTTCACAACTTTTTCCATCACAACCACAACAACCGGAACTGAATGAAATTAACCACAACAAAAACCATCCCGTTCCACAAACCCTAACCCTAACAGTACCAAAACCCATGAGAAAGTGATCTTCAAGGACAACACCGAGAAACTTCGACGCAGGGGAGATCATGGAGGTCTAGGGTGCCGAATTGTGCGCTCCACCGGCGGTAAGGACCGACACAACGTCTTTCTTCAAGCGCTTCAGGCTCGTCGAAAGGGTTGTGGGATCTTTGCGATGAGCCATTTGATTCTTCGTCTTTCTTCAACATGAAACAATTCGACCAAAATCCACAAAAAACACCACAAGTATGAGGGCTTGCAATAAATAGAAGAAATCAAAGTGTTACAAGGATGAAGAAAGTATGAAATAGAGAGTGTTATGGCTAGCGAAGGAAAATTTGGAAGACAACGACTTCCACAAGGAAGAACTTAAGAATAGCGAGAGGCGAATGAAGAAAATTGTAGGTGCAGGTGTGAGAGAGGAGCGATTGAAATCTGTTTGAATTTTTTTTTGTTATTCACCTAATTTTTAGGGTGTTTTTTTCAAACGACTAATTTTTTTGGTTGAAGGAGAGGCGGCACTCTCCGTTCCCTCAAGGGGAGTTTTATTAATATTGAAAAAGAGGGCTAAGTAGTTAGAAAACGGGAGATAGCCCGACCCCTTACATCGTCATAAATTAATAAACCAATCCCCTCAGGAGGGACACTCAATAGATGTAAACCAATCGGAAAATTAAAATCAAGAGAAGCAATACGATCGGACACACAATTGGCTTCACGATAGGCGTGTCGGACCTGGATAGACCTGTTCCTACTAAGAAAGTCATGACATTGGGAAACCAGGTAGAAAAGGTGATATAGAATTATCTTCTCGATTGCTCGATGATGACTATTCGGTCTTGTTTTGGCCCGATCTTGACAAGTACTTCTCTTTGCCTTTGAATGCACGAAATTAATCCTTATTTTCTCTTCTTAACTGAATCAAATGATGGAGGGTTCAATTATAAGAACACACAAATTGGAATCACTCAATTTGGAGTTGAATTGCAAAAGTTATGAAGATTACAAGACACTAATGTTATTTTGGACCAAAGACTCGAGAATAATTATGCCAAGTTATTCTCCACGTAAATAGAACAGGAGAGGACTAGAAACTTGGGGAACAAGCAAAGGAAGAGTCAATTACAAGTCAACTGATTATCTTCTATCTTTTCTCAAGTTTCTATCCTAAAATAAAAGATAACATAAGATATAGAAAGATGAAACAAACCAATAAAACATCTAAGAATGTAATTCTGATTTCTATCTAAAATATAAAATAGAAAAGCTATTAAATTCCCTAAATATTGATAATAAGAAACTAATTATGGAAAGTAGATAATTCCTGCAGGATTTTTGTACAACTCTCAGTAAAACTGGATTTTGATCTTCTTTTTGTTAGAATCTCGACTTGACATGAACTATGAAGTTGTAGATCTTTGCGTTCTTTCCAACGCAACTTGAACGAACTTGAGATCATTTTTGTAGCCAAAGTTATAACTAATTTACTAAAACCTGTTCAGAATTCAACTTACACACAAACTTTCGAGATTTCTATTCGACATTCCATTGACTTCATTCTCTTCCTTGGTGGTCGTGGCCTATTCCCATATAAGAATTTTAATGTCATCTTTTGGTTGTCATCAAAAGGGAGTGGCTTCTTTGGACACACGCATTGATCAAGTTAACAATAATTTGGGAATCGGATTCAAGAATAACTTTCATGTGCCCAAGCTCCCAAGCAAGATTGAGTCCATTGATCACTCCCCATAACTCAGCAGTGGGAACCGAACAGACGCCCACATTTTGTGCGAAGCCCCGAATCCATTGCCCATTGATATCCTTCAAAATACCACCTGCAATAGCGTGACCATCTCTAACCGCACAATCCATATTCACTTTGATCCAATCATCCTCGGGGCAAGACCAAGCGATATTCTGTACTTTTTTAACAATATTGAGATTAAGAGTACTTACCAGAGGCGGTTTTGTATTCCTGCACACACTCCTTGATAAAATTGCTCTTATTCACAATGTTGTTTGGCTCCTTGAAAACATAGCCATCTCTCCACTTCCATACCCACCATAAAGGTTTGTGCATTGTTCATTTCGTGACAGTCGAACATAGTCTGACATTTCGTGATTATGCGACAAAATCTGGCCACACTACATTGAAATGACTCCATGCATCTGCATTTGATGAATGGCGCATCACCCCCATCTTGTACGTGCTCTGCATGCCATCGCATGTGTTCAGCAGTCACCATCGATGCATTGTTCATTTCGTGACTGTTGAACACATCTGATATATGTTTGTGTAGGATGGAGTAATTTTGGAAAATATGCTTGTCTTTATTGCATGGAGGACATTAATGCGTTTTATCTAATGCATGGACGCAAATGTGATGGTTCGACTGTCACAAGAGGTTTACATAAGAAGATATTCGCTTCCGAAGCAACAAGACCGATTTCAAGAAGGGAACGAGATATTAGACCAAATTGATAATATGGGTCTATTAAAGATAATGGAAGTGGGAGCCGAGGAGCACAATGCCGTATTGAGTAGAGGTTTGGGTTGGAAGAAGAAAAGTATTTTCTAGGACCTACCTTAATAGGCAAGTCTTTGGGTAAAACATAATCTGGATGTCATTCATATTGAAAAAATTTCTTTGATAATGTATTTTTCACCAATAGTTAAACAACTCCTTCAAAAAGAAAGGTTGTATGATGATTCAAGGGAAGAAGTGGAACTCGGTTAGGAACCGGACCAGACTGTGATCTAGAAGATGCGCCACTCTATGGCGCTAGTGAAACAGACGATGGGAACTCTTCCTGCGAGTGAGACACCTCTTGGAAACAACCAGGTGCTTCACCATACCATCACCTGTGACCGCATGCTGGAAGTCCTTGTTGAAGTTACGGATCTTCTCAAGGTGAGTTAGAGATTCCTCACTACGCGCATCCGCAAAGACAGGGTCCTAAGTGGATTACCTCGGTTTCACCACCTAGCAACGCTTGAGTAACAAAGAATATGAAAATGATTCCGGCTTCATGCAGGCGAGTTGCAGACCTTCATGATGTTATCCCTCTAGTTCCCTTACCCTTTTTCTCCCCCACAAAATATAACTTATGTTCCATATTGTACAATTTTTTGCCTAAGTAATGAATGATACTTTAGTATGAATGTGTGTTCCCTTTAATTCTCTTTCTCTTTGCTTTTCAGTTATCAATGATGCCAAAAGGGGGAAGGATAAATTCTGAGAGATGTGTTGTTTAAGTTATCTTAGAAATGCTTTTGCTAAGTGCCTTTCCTTGAAAAACTTTTCACCCACATGCATTGCACTTAGCTTTTGTCTTAGGAACTCTAATGCATCTCATGGTCGTTAAATACTTTGAAATACTTGTCTTTTGAGATGGGTTTGTCATCATCAAAAAGGAAATTTATTGTTGGGACAGTGTTGGGAACTCATGTTCCAAAACATCAAAACGACGATCGAGCTCTCCAATTTTGGCAATGACAAACACCATTTGAGAACTAATGTACGTGTTATGTCCAAGTATTTCAAGGGAACTTAAGGTTGAATAGATATTCCTCATGGGAACTAAAGAGTGCAGCAATGACAAAATGCACGAAAGAAACATCTCTCATCAAAGGAACTTATGACAGACAAGTTCCCAAGACATGGGAACTCATGTGTGAATACAAACAGCTCAACGCGAAATGCGGAAGCCTGTTCTAGACAAAGCAGACGCGCAGTCTATTCCCCAGACTAAGCCAATTGATCTAATGGCCCAATGAACTTGAAGAGTTGAAAAATTCAAATAGAATCACATGTGAATAAAGTACATACTTGGCTAACAAGACAAGAGCATTTCGGACAAGTGAAAATTGAAGATTGAGCCCCAATCATCAAACGCCTATATAAGCCAATGAATAGTGTACTTCTAAACTATTTCTCACAAAGCCTTAAGAAACCTCTAAAGGAGTTGAGTCCATAAAGAAGAAGAAGCCCGACGATGAGTGTTTGATCTCGATGAAGGTAAAGCAAGTGTTCCCAAGTGCCAAGGAACTGAGTGACGATACAAGCGTAGATGTATAAGGTTTGAGTTCCTTGTTTTAGCTGATGTGTTATCCTACTACTTAGGTTAAGAAAGTTCATTAGTGTTCCTAAAGTTATGAGACTGTTAGGAACAGAGAAGTTTGAACTTTACCTTGTAGTAGCTTAGGGAACTATATCAATAAGAGAAGGAAGTCATTCAAAATCCTCCAAGTAGAGGTAAAGGTTTATTCATACAACTAGTTGGTTGTAGTGGGGTTTCTCTATGAAGGGACTGTGTCCCATCCTATTTATTTACTTGTGTCTTTCTGTCTTACTTCTACTACCTTGGGAACAGTCCAATGTCTGTTCCCAACTCTTACCTAACACTTACGATCCAACAGAGTGAATGAGTGTAATTTTTGTAGATAAGTATGCATGACCTTTTTTTTATAATTTGGGGTATATATGACTTTATATTATTATTTACACGTAGGTATAGGGTAACACGCACTCTAATATAGGGTCATACACACTTAGTAATAAGATTATGCACACTTAGTTGTAAGATTATGCACACTTATTATAAAGTCATGCACACCCTCTAAAATAGAGCATACATACTTGGTGAAAAAACAATGCACACTCCAGTTACAAAATAATGCACAGTCAATGCAAAAATAATGCACAATTAGTACAAAATTTAAGTACAGTCAATCATAAAATTTATGCACAAATAGTTATAAAACTATGCACATACGAGTTTTATGTTTCTTCTGAATTTTTTCATTTAGCTAACATACGATTCTAGTCATTAAATTTACAAGATCGGATGACGGAGAGGCATTCTTAGTTTTTTTTTCTAGAGTGGTGTTCTCTCCTAAATCGACCCCTCGAAATTTCTTTAACACATAAATTATTATGTATTTTTTGGTAGAGATTATTATTTATTTATAGCTAAAACTTAACATCTTTTTTCCCCTTGTATAGGATTTAGGGTGACCTTCTTTAAAAGTAGGTAATTATTTATATCCTTATTGTTGGATCGTGACGCGTTAGTAACAATACATGAAACTAGTAAGGTTTCCTGGGCAGCGGAAATAAACAGTAAGAACACATAATTTATAGAGGAAACCTTCTGTCCGACCAACAAGTCATAGAAAGAAAAACCTCTAGCCCTGAGACTCCTTCTCAAAGGATTTTCAATAGAATACTTTTATTAAGTTTCAACGATTACAAGGCAAGCCTAGTAACTAAGGCACCAACCAAAGTTCCCTTGGTAACCACGGCACCGACCGAAGTTCAACCAACTAGACTTCTACAACCCTACGCGTAAACCTAAATCGAAAGCAAACTACTGACTTACTTGTGGATTCTTCACCGGAAAAAGCCACACACTCATACACTTGAAAAGCTCTCTTCTCAAGTTCTTCGTCTTCAACCACACCTTTTAACCCTAGCTATTTATAAGATAAGTCAAGTCTGATCTCACACGTAATTCTTGCCTAATTACGCTGATATTCCACTTAACAAAAATCCCACACAATAAGGAAAAAGATTGTTTGTGATTTCGAATCCTAAACCATGTCGATTCTTCCCAAAACCGAATGATCTCGGATTTCCCAAGATAAGATCGTGTGAAGATTGATCTTATCCTCTCTTTTATCTCCTTAAGCAACCGCCTACAGCTGTAGAATCTTCGTAGAAGATCGCTCTCAGAAGATATGGTAACTTGCCATTTATAGAAAGTCGTGTTCCTTCTCAGACGCGCTTCCTAAATCTGTCACTCGTTCCCTCCATCGTTCCTCACGATGTTACTTCACTCGTGACCATGTACCTGTTTTCATGAAACACTTACATGTAGAAGTAAGTTATATTAACTAAGTTTGTTATCATCAAAACTAAGAGAAATCATGAAACAACCATTGTTCCAACACTTATATATTTTCTTGGGTACGTAATTAAGCTATTTGAATAAAAACGTCCTATTTTATGGATAGTTTAGTGTGATTTACCTCATATAATGAAAGCAATAGAAACTTGCAAGTATATGTTTATAATAAATTATGATAGGTTTCTATCAGTAAAATGTTGACGGTTCCCTAGTGTAAGGAAAACCTCTTTCACATATAGAGTTTAAGTATCCTTTGGGAGGTATTATCAGTTTCCACGTGGTGAATGGTGATCCAAGGGATTACGTGTGCAATACTTATAAATATAGATATTTTTTTCATTGGATAAGGATTAGGTTGGGTCGCTACAAGTACTATTTGAATTCGTCGGGTTCGAAATGGTGGTCTCAGTGTATTATCTAAGAGTTTAACTATTGAACTAAATGCCCAAAGACATTATAAATATAGATTTAATTAGTTCCCAAGTCCTGATGAATATTTAATGCATTCCCACATTAATTATTTAATTAAATAGTTATAAAATCAATCTATACCTATAAATTAAAGATGTATCTTTTTCAGCCACCAAAATTATTCTAGCACCACCTCACATTTAAAAAATTAATTTTAGCTCTATTATTATAACTTCTTTCTATTAAATTCTTTTTTAATTATTTGAAATTTATCTCCAACATCAAAAAAATATCTATTTGGTATAACAATAACTTTTGAAAACTTCCTTATACAAATATTTAAAATTAAAAATAAAATATTTTAAATATTTTAAAATAAATATAAACCTATTAGCATATATTTTTTGACAAATTTATTTATAGATATATATTAATTTTCTTTTATAATTAAAAATAATCATAAATATTTTATAATATTTAAAATTAATAAAAATAGATAATAAAATATTTAATAGATATATTGAAATATTTGATAATCTCTAAATTTATGTACAAGAAAAATAATAAAATATGAATAATACAATATTTAATCCTTACTTTATCGAATCACAAAGTGAGTTTGTCCCATCTTAAATTAAATTAATTAAAATTTTAATATTTCATATAATTAAATTATCTTTATATTTCATATTTTGTTATATCTTATTTATTAAGTTAACTATTATTTTTTAAATTCTTCTTTCTACCATATTTGAATATATAAATTTTTTTATTCATATTTTATATTCTTTTTTAAATTAAATATTTATGTAATATCATCAAGGAAAAAGAAAAATATAATTATTTTATCTTAATAAAATATTTTTATTTTGAACATTAAATTTAATTATTTATATTGATTAAAAAATTATACATTCTATGAGCAATAAATTACTGATATTAAATTTATATTGTATTTTTATTATTTATTAATATACTATTTATATATCTATAAAATGCCGAATTGTAGACGTAGATAGTACGATGCGTGAAACTAGTTCAATTTATTTGTTGAAGCATTTAATATTAAGGATTTCGTTTAACGCAATGTATTAGCTGCTGATTAAACAAAACTCGGGGAATTTGAATTTGTGAGTTTCAATTGTCATGCCGAGCGTATGATCAACCCTTCTGGCTTGTAGTTCGCACTTGGCCTTCTAGAAGAGCTCGGATTAATTTTCAATAGCCACTCTTTCTTTACTTAGACCATTCGGTGATCGATAATGGCTGCGGATGGGGAATATATTTTAAACAATCTATTTGAACGAACATAAGTCTCTCTAATCAATCTATTTGAACAAACATAAGTCTCTCTAATTTCAATAATTGTGGGTAAGATGTCAAACTCCCTATAATCATCTAAAACTTGATTGGTAACAATGCAGATAAGGATTGATAATGTCATGAAGCGTACTCAATATACAGCTCTTTTTGGTAAAAAAAAACAAAATCATTACTTGATGCTTGTTTGGTTAGTGATTAAAATCCCCTGCATGAATTTGAAAGTCTCGAAAAGTAGGATTTAATACATGAGTTTGGTTAAAAAAATTCCCTCACTTTATAGAAAATAGTCTTACCTTGTCTTTCATAATAAGTTCTAATTCATTCTAGCAGTAATTGACTACTTTACCAAGTGGGCTGAAGCCGAGGCTATGGAAAGGGTCACGAGGATAAAGGTTTGCTTGTTCATATGGAAAAATCTCGTCTGTCGTTCCAGAGTCCCTATGGCAATCATGATAGGTCATATATGACCCGCAGTTAGACTAC
Source organism: Fallopia convolvulus (assembly GCA_964016875.1). NCBI lineage: Eukaryota > Viridiplantae > Streptophyta > Magnoliopsida > Caryophyllales > Polygonaceae > Fallopia > Fallopia convolvulus. The sequence continues at coordinate 39,590,466 of OZ024732.1, read as the reverse complement.
AATAAAGAGACGCTTGACTTTTGTAGTGCATTAGGCATCGTGCTGAAATTCTCCTATGTTGCTCACCCACAATCAAATCACCAGATTAAGAATGTCAACATGCGAATTCTGGATGACCTAAAGAAAAGGATAGGCACCACTTAAGGGCGGTGAGTCGAGCTACTCCCATTTGTACTATGGACCTACCGCACCATCTCACGAACAGCAACGAGAGAATCTCTTTTTTCCATGACATACGAGATGGATGTCGTAGTATCGATTGATACCCTAGTTCCATCTGCTCGGGTCTTCGACTTCAACAGTGAAGACAACGAGACCACACTACATATGGAAATGCACATGAGGGACAAAGGCACAAGGTTGCAACGCTACAATCCATGGAATACAAGCGAAGAGTGACGTTTTACTACGATAAAAAAGGTACATCTGCGGGGCTTGAAGACGGGAAACGTGTTGATAGGGTATTCTCGGCCAACAAATAAATTTGTAAGTCAAGACCCCGCTGAGTACAGTGGAGTCAGGATCATTCCACAGGAAGCAAGGTTGTTTGTCTATCAATCTAAATAAAAATCAAATAAAATCGAACACAATCACTCACGAGATGCCTCGTTAACGACCTTGTCAAGATCGTTACCGAACCACCGAACACAAAAATACTAAATAACAACCTAATTAAATTCCAATTAATACTCGGTACCGAGGCAAGTACTCAGCAACGAAGATTTACCAGAAATAATTCAATTAAAACAAAAATCTAGGATAAGGGACACCACAACATAGCTAAGCATAAGAATTCGTAAGAAGATAAGATCATGCCTTTAAACAGATAGAGTCATCAACTTTCATTGACTTAACAAGTAAATTAATCTATTTTCATAAACTAACTCACTCAATTGCTTGTTTTGGATCTAAAGCTTGAAACCTTCGTTTTCAAACAATATCAACCTTCAAGTTACTAACCTTTTCTTTCAATCAAGTTAAAACTCAAATTACCTCAACTCCCGTTTCGGTATTAAGCACAACAAAAAATTTCAATAAATCTAAAAGGCATTCAAAACACTATCTTACTTCATCAAACATGCTCAACTATGCCGGGCTTAACCCCGACCCTAGAAAAATAGACTACTCGCTACTCATGATAAACAAACTAAAAACATCCATAAAAACAAACATTGAAACAAAACTCAAACTTAAATTACCAACAAAAATATCGTCTTACAGAGATTCAGAAGAAAACTAAACAAAACATTCACCGAACCACAAACTCGATCAACGAACCTCGGAAACCGTCGTCACCGAACCTCGTCACCGACTTCCGATCCAGTTCTCTCTCCTTCGGCCTTCCTCCAAATCTTCTCCAAAAACTAGCTCTAAAATTCGACTCCCCCCTTTCTATGCTACATAGAAGGGTATTTATACTAGAAAATCCTAAAAACTAAAAAAGGCTAAAAGATAAAAACTTTCCTAAAAAGATAGAAACAATCTCTAAAAGATAGAAATAAAGTCTAGAAAGATATTAAACCCTAAAATACATATTCTAATAACCCATAAAGATTCTAAAAAGATACTCAACCGACACGAAAATAAATTCCCACTCAGGATCGGTGAATAATAAAAATAATACTCGAAATCTTCCTCTTCGTGGCCTCGTTAACGAACCTTCACAGCCTCGTTAACGAGCCTGGGGTTTGTTTTCTTCAACACCTCCTCTTGTACTCTCGAGCTTCGACTTCTAAATCTTGCACTTTCCCATCCTTCACAGTGATGCTCCAAATTTAGCTCCATTTAGCTCCTTTTCTCGCTAAAACCTACAAAATACACAAAATAGCGTAGATTACACTCTTTTCGTAGATTTATGCAAAACTAACTCAAAATACTCAAAACTAAACCTAAACTAGACAAAACTAAACCTAATAAGCAAAGAAAACCTATCAAAAACTATACTAAAAATGCGAACATCAAAATACCCCATACTTAGACTAGCTTGTCCTCAAGCAATAAACAAGATACTAACCAAAACCAAAACAAATCATGCTTATCAAGACATAGCTATCTTCCAAAAAGCAACATCTACACATAAGAAAATTATAGCAAAAGACTATTAATATCCTCACACATATATGCACTCAAATAGACATAAAATAATACAATCCAACCTCTCAAGGGATATAATGTGTTTCACTCAACTCTCAAGTGTTTGGGCTTATAATTTCAATCTCTCAACTCATCCTATATACAAAAACTCATAGAAATTGGAACTTATATCACCAATACTCTCCACCCAAGATTTGTCAAAACAAGCAAAGAATCATCAAGAGAACTTAAGGGGCTCAATGAAAAACTTCATAGAAGTTTCCATTCGGCCGGGTTGTAATGGAGCTTGGAAATAACAATAAGGCGTGGAAATAATTTGGCTATGTGGTGCTAATAATATCCGGGAATCAAAGACTCCTAAAATCTCACACATAACATCAAAACTCTCATAAAACAATCATACCAAACTCACTCTTCATATTATGCACACTTATTTTCACTCACCCTTTATCATCCTAGAAAGTCTCATAACAAAAATAAAAGAATCTCTTGATATTATCTTTAAACACAAATGCACTTCAACTTTTCCTTTCTTTCTCTTTTTTTTCCTTCTTTTTTTCTTTTTTTTTTCACTGCCTCGTTAACGAACCAACATCCGGGTCGTTAACGATCCACCGTATACATTTCTTTCCTTAAAAACTTTATTTTGTGCATCTTTTTATCAAGAGACCTTTCTTACATATAATAACAAGAGACTTCCAATCTACCCTTACCAAATACCCTTCAATTCAAGCAAATATAAACTCTTTTCTTTTTAACAAAGCACAAAACCTTACCTCTCCAATCTAAGTCCTAATTCCCGGATAGGGTCAAGCTTATCTCGGCTAGGGAATAATTTTTGTGGATCTAAAAATAAAAGGTTTCAGGCCAGAATTGGTTATCAAAAGAAGGAATAATGTAAAGGTAGATAGGGGATAATAAGGCTCATAAAAATAAGTTCTCCATCATATGATTTTCACAAGTAATGAACTATAAATCTTATAAGGGTCTCAAGAAATAGATAACCATCACAATTCCAAGAGATAATATGCATAAAGAGAGTAAATCACACAAAAAAGAAGAGGGATTTATAAATGTTCTCCCTATAAGGCCAAAAATTTCTCACAAGGTAGATTTTGTTGGATTGCATCATTTATGCTATAAAGTATATGTGCTCAATTTCATCTTAATGCTATTCTCTTCTAAAAACAATAATTTCAATTTTAAGAATCCGGCTATACTTTCAAAGACATATTTGCAAGTAATTATATGATTAAACTAGTGATTGCTATCATAGAACTTTTTAAGAAGGGATATCTATCAATTCTAAACTCTTTTTGGATTTTTAAATTTTTAAACTTTTTTCGATTTTTTCAATTTTTTTTCAATTAAAAAGAAATAACAACTACATAGAACACAGAAACACCTAGGACATAATTTTTCTACTTTCTCCCCACCCCATACTTAAAATTACAGTGTCCCCACTGTAAGGAAAATAAGAAGAAGAGGGAAAAGAAATAGAAAAGAAAACAAAAAAAATTAAAAGGAAAAAGAAAAACATAAAACTTACAAAAGTGGAAACAAGGAAAGGAAACTTCATCTTGAGCTCGATCAACGGTTCGGTGGAGGAAAGTAGTGCTCAAAGTTCCCCATGAAGTCATACATCGTCCTCCAACGCTCAGCATCCTCCGCCTCTCGCTGACGCTGCCTCTCATCTTCCCTCGACATGCGATCGGAATAGACGGTTTCCCATCTATCCATCCTCCGATGAATATGATCGGTCTGGAGGTGAAGCTGCTGCATCCGTGCAGAAAGATCCTCGGCCCATGGTGGTGGTATGCTCGATCCTGCGTACTCGGGCTGAGGAGGCGGTGGGTAGTGAGGGTGGAAATGGTCTTGATACATCACCGGGTTGTACGGCATTAAGCCATATGCATGAGGGTCGACAGGAGCTGGTGGAGGGTCGACCAGAGCTTGCGGCACCTCGTTAATGAAGCTGGTTGCCTCGTTAACAGTGTTGGGTGGTGGCTGGAAATGGTCGTTAACGACCCTGGTTGGATCGTCGACGAAGATGTGGCCTCCTAATTCCTCCGTCTCCATGTCTTCTTCTTCAAAGTTGAGCTCCTCAGTGCCGCCCTCGGTGTCGGCTTCCTCGGTGTCATTGCCTACGACCTCGGTATCCTCTTGCTCATTTTCTTCTTCATATTCATCCACGTCGTCCCGCTCAAACCGGGTGTGACATGGCCTAAGCGAGAGCTCATCTTCCGGTTTTGGCTCCAATGGGTATGGCTGGCCAGTCCACACTTCGTACCAATTCGGTACATAGAGTAGCTCGTACATGTCGAGGGAAGGTATGGCTATTTGATCTCGAACCTTCACCTTGTAGCCTCCCTCGGCTTGCACGAAAATCCCGGCGCTATACCAATAGTTTTTGTTGAGGAGTTGAGCGTGGGCCGGTGTGTAGCGGGTGAGATCCATTCCAAGATTCTTAGCCAAGAGGCTAACCAAATTGCCACACCACACCTCCTTGGACTTGGTGGACTTCTCGACATAGTAGAGCCATTCGTACCCCAAATTCAAGGGGTCGGGCTCCTCGAAGAGGATGGTGCGGAAGCAAGCGACTTCCGTTCTTGTAGGCCGGTTCAACTCTTTCTTCGGCCAAAATGTTGCGGAGAGGACTCTCAAGATAATCCGGAAGATGGGGTTGACGATGTTTGCCCCGGATAGTGCCGCGGAAGAGGATTGAACCTCTCCGGTGATGTAGCTCCAAGTGCGGGTCACTCGGTAGTCCTTCAAGCTATAGTCCCTTGTCGGGTTTGGGAGCTCCAAGATTGCATTGAACTCCGCCATGGTGAAGTCACGGTCCTCGTTACCGAGCCGGAACCGAATGCGTCCCGCCGAGAGCTTCGACGAGAAGTTGGTCTCCAAGGTGGCCAAGAACTCGGATGTGAGGGCGGGGTAATGCGGCAAGCTCTCTTGCTTCAATAAGTGTGCGGCCCCAAGGATGATGAAGGCGTCCTTGACATCCGTGTAGATGCCCGTAGAGACGGCGCTAGACTTCGAGAACCATCGGGTGTAATGGTCCTTCTCCAAAAAATCCCGGTAGCGTCGTACTTGGCTCTGACTGCTCAAAATCACATCGTCCACTCGAGGTGGAGATGGAGACTTGTGGTTCCTCCTCTTCTTCTGGGCTCGGGTAGCGGGTCTGCTTGAACTAGCCATGGATCCTACAAAATAATCACAAATTTCGAAGATAAGATCCATTCAAAAATAATAGGTACGAGACCCCATACTTGATCTCAAAATTAACTTCGGATTTATTCATAAACTACCCAATTGGGTTGTTCACGAGTCTGGGCTCGGATCGATCATTGATGAAGTGCAGGGTCGTTAACGAGCCTGGGTGGGTCGTTAACGACCTGCCGAGAGCAAAACCAGAAATTTCCGAAATTAAATCTACCTCTAATTTAGCACAATTCAAGCATGCAATCTTCTATTATTTTCCACAAATCCCCCATAGGGTATAAACACCCCATACTTACTCAATTATCCATCCCGAACATGCTAAAATTTTCTCGGAATTTTGACATGCAAAGTTCGAACTTTTAGATCTAGAACAAGAAAATTCCATGCTTTCCTAACTAGAGAATTACAATAGCTAATCTAACATGAATAATCTTTCCTAAAACATGAACAACTAAGCACAATCAAGAATTTTTTAGAACGGAATTTAAGCATGCTCATCGATCTCCCTAAAAATCATGGCTCAAAATATGAAATTTAACCCTATAGATAATCAATCATGATTTTTCAAGCAAGGGTTTAGAAATCATACCGGAGAACCGAGAATTTAAAGAACAAGGGTCGGAATAGGGGTAGTTAACGAGCTCGTCGTCGACGGTGTGTGGCCTTCGAACTCCGGTAACGATGGCGTCTCCGGTTGTCGTTAGCGTGGGAATTCCGACTCGGTGGGAGAGAAGGGAAAGGGATTGAGAGAGTTTTGGGTTTGAGAGTGAATTTTTGAAGGGGTTGTGGTAGAATTTTGGGAGGGGTAGAAGGGTTTATATAGGAAGGGAAAGGGTAGAAGGGGTGGGCGGCGGCTAGGGTAGAAGAATTAGATAGATTAGGTTAAAAGACTTACCTGCCCCGTATTGTGACGAATCGGGTCTTCCGAACCGGGTCGTTAACGATCTTGGGTAGGTCGTTAACGAGCCGTTGTGGCCTTCTTGAGTGATTTTTCGACCCTTTTTTCCTGAAATCTTTGTTAGCTCAAATGATCTTATTTCTATCCTAATTAAAACTAAAAAATAAAAGAAAGCTAAGAATTAATCTAAAAAGAAAAAGAAGAATAAAAAGAAAATAAAATAAACCTATTCTAAAAAGCGGGTTGCCTCCCGTAAGCGCTATGTTTAACGTCGTTAGCCCGACGAGCTCTCTTGCTAGTCTCATGGTGGTTCATGTCTGGCCATGTTGGGGTCTTGAGATACCTTGCCTGTAGCCTTACTGCCTCTGTGTGCTTGAATTGCTAAATTAGGACCTTCTTCTTCTATCAGCAAGCTCGATATCCCTGGGTTATTGGTGTAGTCCGAAAGCCAAGGTGGTTTGGACTTTTTTGTAACCTCTGTATTAGGGCTTTTGTGCATGTGAGAATCAGTGATCGGCAGATGTGGCTCGGTAGGGACTGTGGTGTCGAGTTCGGGTTGGGTCAACTCTAGTTGTGCCACTCCAATTGGGTCGTTGGCTTTTTGATCTAAATTGAATTCCACACGTTCCTCTCCTATATCAAAAGTAAGGAGTCCCTTTCGCACATCAACTCTTGCTCCTGCTGTGGCTAAGAATGGTCGCCCAAGAATTATGGGGACATGAGGGTCTTCAGGCATATCAAGGACAATAAAATCATTTGGTATAAAGAATTTCCCGACTTGAATAGGGTAATCATCCACTACTCCTGTGGCCTTGACACTTGACCCATCTGCCATGTACAGATTCATGTCTACTGGTTCTAGTGGTCCCATATTGGCTTTAGACCAGATTGAGAGTGGAACAAGACTAGCACTGGCACCAAGATCGCATAAAGCCTTGAACTTGTGGTTGCCTATGCCGATTGTGATTGCAAACCTCCCGAGATCTCCAAGCTTTTCTCGAAGAGCTATGGATCTGACCTCGTCCTGCAGCTCTGTAATGGATCTTTTCCTGCTAAGAATATCTTTCAAGAATTTTGTGTAAGCCGGCATTTCGCTTAGGGCCTCAGCGAATGGGATGGAAATATTAATGCCCTGAAGAATTTTAACGAAACGCTTGAACTTACTCTCAGTAGAGTCCATAGATTTCTTAGTTGGAAATGGAAGAGTTTTCACCATTCTCGGAACCAAGTTAGGCTCGAGAGGTGAGAGTACTAGGTCGACACTGGGGTCGTTTTATGTCCTCGGTGGGTCGTTACCGACCCTGATAGGGTCGTTAACTACCCTGGGATTCAAAGGAAGGCTCGGATTAGTAGACTTACCTGGGTTAGGATCGTCAGGGATCCTTGGAATCTCGTCATCCTGGCTTGAAGGCTCGGTACTAGCTCTCGCTGGCTCGTTAACGAGCTGTTTTGCGAGGTCTTTTTCCTCCTTCTCTTCAGCTTGAACTCTCTCCGGTTGCGTCTTCCCGCTTCTGAGGTGTACCGCTGCTATTTGGCCGCTAGGGTTCTCCTCGGGACGGCCCGGGAGTTGCCCTTGTGGTCTTGGAATCCGTGCAGCAAGGTCTCCTAGTTGGGAATCAACACTCCTCTTCCAAATATCGAACTCTCCCCATCTTTTATCATGTCGGTTCAGCTTGGCTTGGACGTCATCAACCTTGTTGTTCACTCCGTTGATGCTCTCTTTAATCTCCTGAACCCATGATGGCGTCTCCTGATGGCCTGGAGGTCGATATGGTGCAGGTCGTCTATCTTGTGGGGGCCCTGTGTAATTGTGATTTGTATTCTGATTGCCCCATGGTGGATAGTTGCTTGACCTGTCATTATAATTAGGCTGGTTCCTGTAGGGTCCTCTCATGTAATTCATCTCAGCTATTGTCTCAGCAGTTCTAACCTGCTCAATGTTAGTGCAAGCAGACGTACTATGCGCAGAAGAACCACATTCTTGACATGATTGAGAGGATTTCAGAAAACTTACCTGTTTCCTCAAACGGTTGACCTCATCTTGTAAGAATTGATTTTTAACATCGGGGTCAACTTCATCTCGGTTGGGCACATAGAGACGTTTTTGAGTTTGTGGAGCCTGCTGAGTTCCGTACATAGCATCGTAATTCGCCAGCTTGTCCAACAGTTCCCACGCCTCTGTCGGGTTCATATCTATAAAACCGCATTCAGTATGCGTGTTGATGCGGTTCTTGGTCTCCGCGTTGATACCCTGGAAAAAGATTTCTTGCAATACATATAAAGGTTGCCCATGAGTAGGGCATTGTCTCAGCATTTCTTTAAATCTTTCCCATGTTTCAACAAATGTTTCATTAGGCAACTGGTGATAAGAGGTGATGCATTTCCTTAACTCTGTTGTCTTAGCAGGAGGGAAAAACTTTGTAAGAAATTTATCATACAAAGCTTTCCAAGTCCTGATAGACTTAGAAGGTAGGCTCTCTAACCAGTTCAGGGCCTTTCCAGTAAGTGACCATCGAAAAGCTTTTAACAGAACATATTCTAGCGAGACACCTTCAGCAGCTATGGTGTCACATAAATCAAGAAAATTTCTAATATGCTCCATAGGGCACTCAGCAGGTTTCCCTTCAAACTAAGCCCGTTTGATTAAGGATATAAATTGAGACTTGATCTCAAAAGGTTTCTCTATCGCAGGAAGCACAATAGGAGATTCTGGCACCCTCAGTTCCGGATGCATGTATTGCTTGACATTCCTTGGATAGGCGTTTAGCTCTTCTTGCAGTCGACCCTTGTCTGCGTCTGCGCCGTCCTTCTCGGCTTTCAGTGCCTCCATCTGGGTCCGGAGGATCTCTAACTCTCGAGCCATCTCTTCAGCTGTGGCCATGACTCAGTTTTCTCGGAGTCGTCGGTGCAGGGAACGTTCGGGTTCTGAGTAATAACTGGAGCTATCAAACTGAAGCCTTCTTCGTCCTACCGGCATACACTGAGAAAACAAACAAAGAAAACAAAAATAAAAACAAAACCGGGGTCGGGCTATTCCCGATCCCGAAGATAAACTAACAACTCGTTGCTTCCCCGACAACGACGCCAATTTGTTGATAGGGTATTCTCGGCCAACAAATAAATTTGTAAGTCAAGACCCCGCTGAGTACAGTGGAGTCAGGATCGTTCCACAGGAAGCAAGGTTGTTTGTCTATCAATCTAAATAAAAATAAAATAAAATCGAACACAATCACTCACGAGATGCCTCGTTAACGACCTTGTCAGGATCGTTACCGAACCACCGAACACAAAAATACTAAATAACAACCTAATTAAATTCCAATTAATACTCGGTACCGAGGCAAGTACTCAGCAACGAAGATTTACCAGAAATAATTCAATTAAAACAAAAATCTAGGATAAGGGACACCACAACATAGCTAAGCATAAGAATTCGTAAGAAGATAAGATCATGCCTTTAAACAGATAGAGTCATCAACTGTCATTGACTTAACAAGTAAATTAATCTATTTTCATAAACTAACTCACTCAATTGCTTGTTTTGGATCTAAAGCTTGAAACCTTCGTTTTCAAACAATATCAACCTTCAAGTTTCTAACCTTTTCTTTCAATCAAGTTAAAACTCAAATTACCTCAACTCCCGTTTCGGTATTAAGCACAACAAACAATCTCAATAAAAGATAGAAGGCATTCAACACACAATCTTACTCATCAAACATGCTCAACTATGTCGGGCTTAACCCCGACCCTAGAAAAGTAGACTACTCACTACTCATGATTAAGAAACTAAAATCTTCAATAAAAACAAACATTGAAACAAAACTCAAACTTAAATTACCAACAAAAATATCGTCTTACAGAGATTCAGAAGAAAACTAAACAAAACATTCACCGAACCACAAACTCGATCAACGAACCTCGAAAACCGTCGTCACCGAACCTCGTCACCGACTTCCGATCCGGTTCTCTCTCCTTCGGCCTTCCTCCAAATCTTCTCCAAAAACTAGCTCTAAAATTCGACTCCCCCCTTTCTATGCTACATAGAAGGGTATTTATACTAGAAAATCCTAAAAACTAAAAAAGGCTAAAAGATAAAAACTTTCCTAAAAAGATAGAAACAATCTCTAAAAGATAGAAATAAAGTCTAGAAAGATATTAAACCCTAAAATACATATTCTAATAACCCATAAAGATTCTAAAAAGATACTCAACCGACACGGAAATAAATTCCCGCTCAGGATCGGTGAATAATAAAAATAATACTCGAAATCTTCCTCTTCGTGGCCTCGTTAACGACCCTTCACAGCCTCGTTAACGAGCCTGGGGTTTGTTTTCTTCAACACCTCCTCTTGTACTCTCGAGCTTCGACTTCTAAATCTTGCACTTTCCCATCCTTCACAGTGATGCTCCAAATTTAGCTCCATTTAGCTCCTTTTCTCGCTAAAACCTACAAAATACACAAAATAGCGTAGATTACACTCTTTTCGTAGATTTATGCAAAACTAACTCAAAATACTCAAAACTAAACCTAAACTGGACAAAACTAAACCTAATAAGCAAAGAAAACCTATCAAAAACTATACTAAAAATGCGAACATCAAAACGTCATCCTCATAAGAGTAGATGGAGGAAAACTAGACCTATAAAGTGAGGGAATGCCCATACTACTCTAGATGGAAGTCACTCCTAGAGCTTTTAAGCTCAGAGATGAAACTAAAAGGATGATAATCAAAACATGGAATATCGTGCGTCTTAAAAAGTATTACATGGAAGTCCTCGCAAACTATCCTTTGTATTTGTGCCAAATTTTGATTGTTTATAAAGGCAATGAATCAATTAGCATAATTAGCTAGGACTTTAAATATATGTGAAAATGAAAAAGGTGCAGTCCAACTAAGGCTTAGGTTCATCACCAAGTCTCAATGGAAAAGTAAAATCCAAGTGCAACGTTGGGTTCAAACTTGGAACCAACTCTCTTTGAAAAGGGTGTAATCTAAGCGAGGCTTGAGGTCATCACCAACTCTTGTGAGAAGGTGCAACCTGGCGCAACTCGGGGTTGGCATCAACTCTCTTTGAAAACAGTGTAATCCAAGCGAGGTTTGGGGTCATCGCCAACTCTCAATGAAAAGGTGCAATCCAAGCACAATTTAGGGTTGGCACCAACTCTATTTGAAAAATGCGCGAGCTAAGCGAAGCTTGGGGTCATTTCCAACTCTCAAGGAAAACACGCAACCCAAGCGCAGCTTGGGGTTGGCACCAACTCTCTTTGGAATAGGCATGATCCAAGTACATCTTGGTGTTGTTTCCAAATCTCAATGAAAAGGTGAAGCCTAAGCATAACATGGGGTTAGCACAAACACTCTTTGAAAAAGGTTTGACCCAAGCAAGGCTTGGGGTCATCGACACATCACCAACTCTTATTGATAAGGAGTACAACTTGGGGTTGGCACCACTCTCTTTGAAAAAGGTGCAAGCCAAGGAAGTCTTGGGGTCATTTCCAACTCTCAATAAAAAGGTGAAACCCAAGCGTATCTTGGGGTTCAGACCAATTCTCTTTGGAATAGGCGTAATCCAAGCAAGACATGGGGTCATCACCAACTCTCAAATAAAAAGGTGCAACCCAAGCACAACTTGGGGTGGAACCAACTCTCTTTGAAATATGCGCGATCCAAGGGAAGGTTTAGGGTCGTCACCAACTCTAAAATAAAAAGGTGAAACCCAATCACAACTTGAAGTTGCACCAACTCTCTTTGGAATAGGCCAGTGTTATTCAAGGGAGGCTTATAGGTCGTCTTCAACTCTCAAATAAAAAGGTGCAACCTAAGCACAACTTGGAGTTGCACCAACTCTTTTTGCAATATGTGCAATACAAGAGAGGCTTGAAGTCAATGCCAACTTTCAAATAAAAAGGTGAAACCCAAGAGTGGGTTGGGGTTGGCACCAACCATCTTTGAAATTGGTGCGATCTAAGCAAGGCTTGGGATCACCGCCAACTTTCAACGAATAGGTGTAACCCAAGTGCATCTCGGAGTTACACCAACTCTCTTTGAAATAGACATGACCCGAGCAAGGCTTGTGGATGAAACAAACTCTCGTAGAGAAACCAACTGCCTTAGGAAGAGTGTCTCCGGCCAACTCCTTAGCAAAGGGCACTCTCCTAAAAATACTGAATCGATTTACATGAACTACTCGATCCCCTATGAAAACAAGATGAACATTGAAAATTTTCAAAAATAGTAAGTACTATGATCCTTCTTGTGGCTCGAGTGCAATCGCAAAGTGAGCACCGTAAACCATGGGGTGGGACGGTTGTTAAAACAACTAGCTTTTGCCCACCCCACCCTAACAGCTTTACAAAATGCGACTACTTTCGCAAAATGAAAGAAAACGAAAAACAATCATGAACAAGCAAGCATTAAGAAAAGATATGACATAATTAAAGACTAAAAAGAATATGACTTCCGTAATGGTTTGTACAACATGATCATCTTGTGCTAGCGTAGTCTGGTCACCTTTGGGACGAGAAGAAGTAGGAGAAACTTGGGAGATAGGAAAGGCTTGGAGGACACGGGCATCATTATTTTTCTTAGAGACTTGGACCGAGGGATCCATATATTCATCAACAGTTTTAGCTAAGCGATCATCATTTGGGGTAGATTCCCCGACCTCATCTTCAGGCTCGCCCATATAATTTGCATAGTTCCGCGTAAAGTAGATGATGCATTTGTTGATGTATGTCATTGTATTTCCAAACCACTTACTTGACCCTAATATGCATCAATTGGCAGAATAGGTTCATGGACTCTTCGATGCGCACTTGCATATACTACTTTGACTTCATGTACGCTGGTTCAACCTTCCTTACCACCTTGTTTAGCTCCTTCACTTTCTGGTTGAGGCAAATTACTTCGTCTTCAACTTCCCTCAACTCTACTTCCTTGACCTCTTGATCAACGTACTCTTTGGAGAGGTCGCACTTTGCCTTTGCCAACTCAATGTTCACTTTGTTTGACTTGCCTTTGAATTTCTCAACATCACCATTGAACTCATCGGTGGGATTATGAGAGTTTGAGAGCTAAACTTTGAATTTCTTGTTCTCCTCCTTTTTAGTTTCCAAATTGTACCATTTTCATTGAAGATACTTCTCGACGGTCTTAAGTGATTGGCATTATAGTTTCAAAAAAGTGTTCAATGTGACATAAGGGAGAGTGGTTGAGGACAAATTAAAAGCACGTGAGGGGGAAGGTAAGATCATAAAAAGGGAGAAACCACTTACCATATTGGCATATCTTAGAGACTCAACATCCTTCTTGTCTATAGTGAGGCTCGTTCACCCACTGTTTCTCTTCAACATACAAGGGGACATTCACCTCATTAATTGTCGATTCGGAAGGCCCTATCGTGTAAATGAAAAATCTGTCGGTCGCGGTGGGCTGGTCTTGACCAGATCTCAGTCCTCTGATCTAATCTACATTGAAAGATCCCCCATAAGAGACATTTTTTCCACCCTCGTTGCTACCACGATATGCCATCATTTATTTCTTATTGTCGATAGTGATTGGAGGTGATGGTCTTCCACTTCATGCCACCAGTCATGGTGCTTGGGGCGGTAGGTTTGGAAGGTGTTGGTGGGGTGCACGCTAACCTTTGAAGGCGCCACCTTGGCGGTGACCTTTTTGGATGTCGATTGGACAATGAACACATCCTTATTCACTCTGCTACTACTGAAAGTACTCTTCTTCTTGGCAATAACACTAGTTATCATCATGGCGCTCACCATCTCTACAAAATAGAAAGAAGATTATAAAGCAAATAACATTTAAACACAAGGAAAATATGCGTATAACAAACAAAGATCTAAAAGAATGAGCTCTAACAAATCCCAAAAACCAAGGAAAAGAAGACACAAGTACCCTATTCATCCCTCGACTAAGGGAAACAAAGGGTCAAACCAACATCCTCCAAGCGCTCTTAAGTGATGAGTTCCTTACGAGACCTTATCTCTATGGCCTTGAAAACCCTTTTAGCCGTGTTTATGTCTTTCTAATACATATTTTCCGCTCTCTTGTATGGACATGACACGGTGGGAAAGTTGAATAGATCATTATTGATGTCACGGACAGGAAACCACTTGTCCTTCCAGTTTCCCACGTTGGAAGGCGTGGTTAGTACATTCATGAAATCATTGGTCTCCTTGGGCATCAAAAGACATTGCGTGTGATGAACATTTGGCTCCTCGGACACCTCGTAACACCTTATAATGTATGTGCATAAGAACCTCCACACGTTAGGGGCCAGTTGGGAGGTCGTGATGTTCAACGGCCATAAATACTCAACAATGTTGTGGTACACGACTAGATAATATATGGTCGTAGCAACGTAGAGAATTCCCCTTGTTTTCAAGAAGTTCTAGTTCGTCCCCCTCGAGCAAAGGGCAATCCTTATAAATCTTGGCTATTTTGGCCAGACCCAACATTGTCTCTGAACCACACATCTTCAAGAAGTATTGTTCGACCCCCGAGTTGATTCGTGTGCGAGTCATGCGATAAAATCTTGATGATTCACTCTTTGAAGGTGCGAGGGAAGATGGGTCTCTAACCGAAAGTGAAGGTGGATAGAATAATTCATTTTGAGAATCACTTAAATCTATATCTAGACGCACAAAGCTCACAAGGTTCACATAGAATAGATTCCAGTAGCGAACCATTATTCCCCGAGATTTATTCAATTGAAAAAATTTTGTTGCACATGCAATTGGGAAAACTAGGGCATGAAAATCACAAGCACCTAGAAAAGAAAGACAGATTAAGAGGTAGGAATCGCACAAAGAGGAACAAAAGAAAGAAGGCCCACAATCCTAACTCCCAAGAGAAGAAGAAAGACCACGCAAATTGAGAAAGAAAATACAATAGAATCACCAACGAATAGCGAACAATGAGAAAACAACTCTCCTAATCCAAATTCAAAAACAAAAAGATCAAAAAACAAGAATGTCAAATCCCCGAAAGTTGAGTCGGTTAAGTTTTCTCAAGAACACACACATCCCGAGAAAGAAAATGGAACAACAACTCGGAGCTACCACCACTCCGGGGTAGTGAACACCCTAACCTAGAAACATAACACACCACACACACGATGACAATCACGTTGGCACTCCGATCACCCACATTGGCTAATGTATGGAAAGTCATGAGTTCTACTTCCTAAAGTCCCATGCATGAAAACAAGAGGAAAAAGAAAATATACAATGACTTTTGACCATTCAAGCCCAGAAAATAAAGTGACAATCTGACAAAACTTTCACCCATCCTCCATGGAGGAAAGGAGACGAATCATCGTAGGTAAAAAATAGAGCAAAAGTGAGAACAAAAGCAAAAAATAGAAGCATGAGAGGGAAAGAGAACTTACTTGAAAACACGAGAAGTTGAAGAGAAACAAACGACATTCATTGAAATAGACGGAGACAAAACTCGTCAAGAAGCCAAGGTGTCACAGTTGCATGTATAAATGAGAGAGAATAAGAAGGAAAATAGAGAAGATAAAATTGAAGAATGGGAAAATTCATTTGATTCCCTCACTTTTATAGCCGGTATGAAAAGCCCAAAGTCAACCCACTAAGTAAATTCCGCAAAAATTTACCAAGGCATGAAGAGGTCCTATTGGATTAGCTTGTGGATTCAACAAACCATAAATCACCATATTTCCATGTCCCAAATTTTCCGCAAGTGGAAACATCAAACCATGGGGTTGTGATGGCGCGCAGATAAATCGCACACTAAATGACAAACTAGATGACGAAAGATGGGTGAAATCGTGAGGGCCCGACGCAAACAACCAGAATCCCTTTTTGAAGCATGTATGACATGTTCAAGGGCATTGAAGAATGAGCTAGTTTTAGAGTAGCCCTCCCATAAAAAATACAACATTCTTGCAAGAATCAGAACATCCCCACCAAGATTACCAAACATAGCGTGCTAATCCAAGGCGAGTGGAATGGCTCATGCACAACCAGCATGCATTCCCAACTGAAGTGCACAATCCAAGACACCAAGTGAAACTCCAATTACATTATTCAAGCATAATCAATGCACTGACCCGACACATTTTTAAGATAACGAAAATTTGTTAATGACTACATTTTTTGTTTTGAAACTTATATTCTTGTTTGTATTCGATCCAAGGTTATACATTAGCATGGTGCATATTAGATCTGGTATACCTCATAAGTTATTATATTAAATATGTTAGAAGTTAATCATCTAGATGTCTTGATTAAACTTGAGTATATTGATTATATTCATGATTATACTATGATGATTATGATAGTAGCAATAATAATAATAATGATAATCTTGGTAATGAAAATGATAGTGATGGTCTTAATATGTTGATGATATTGATATTGATATTAATATTAATAATGGTGTTGCGAAATAACTCTGGACTAAGTAAGTCTTCCTCTCATCTGAACTCATACTCGGGCTTGTCATATGCGCTTGTAAAAAAACAAGGAGGGATTGGTGTTGTCCATTGTGTGACTATCCTCCCCTTTCATGGATCTCCAAGTTTGATAAAGTTGGTTGAGACCCAAATTAATTAATGAAGACTTAATAACAAATGAATATAGGTGTTTGATGTTGTGGAATGATTATCTTGTTTAGGTAGTGGTTTATTATCATTATTAGCTTACCTTAGCATTGAACTTAGGTCTCGATGTGTGTGACCTTGTGTGTTTGTAGCCTCGTTTGTGGTTTTAGCATAGTAAATAGGGATGTGAGCCATATTTGCTCTAGACAACACTTTAGAACGATTTTGCACTAGATGGATTTAAAAACCTAGTTCTTGGTCATGACCCACCTACTCTAACTTTGAGGGGTGATTGCACCATAGCTAAGTGCCGTTTTATTGGGACATAAGAGTACTGCTTTATCGTTTGGGACATAGGAGCCCATGCTACTACATTGGGACATAGGAGCCCAGATGGATTTAAAAATCGCAACCCAATTTGTATATGTTTGGTCATTAAAGAAGATCAGTGTTCTAATGCACTTAATTAAAAAACCTGAATGAGTAGCCTAATTTAGACTATCGTTATTCATACGATTGATTAAATTTGTGTCTTTGACTGCTTGTTTGTTTTGTTTATTTTTAGTCTATGGATAGTTATTCATGGTTAGGATTTGTATGATGGTTTTATAGGAAAAGGTTCGACATAGGGTAAAGTGCATTAAACATTTCTAAAATGTGCAATCAGCATAATAATATAATAATCTTGATTTAATTACCAACTTGAATTATCAAATTTAGAGTCGTTTTAGCTGACCACGAAGGGGCATGATACATGTTTTACTCGGCTATAGCTTTTCTCCGAGAGCACTCAAGGTGATAAAAAATGGAGCCCATAATACTACAAGGAAAGTTTAATGTGCTCTAGTTGTTTATTGTTAACAAAATTTCAAATAAGTTTTCTATTGTATTTTGTTTTATGGTTGTTAGCATTTTATTATCTCTTGATTTATGAAAGAGGGCTTAAAATAAATTAAGTTGTTCTAAAAAGTGTGTTGGTGCTATGTTAATTATGCATTTTCAGTATTTTCACGAAATTTAAAGTGATACAAAGCCTTGGGTGGCTTTGAAACTTAATCTACGGTCACTGACATGTGACATTCCTGAGATAATTTAAGAATGTTACAAAAGGAATTACTAGCCAACTTCGAAGCACACCATAGTCCACATGCGAATGAATCCACTTATTGCACTACAAGGCACAAACCAACTATGACAGAACATGTTGCACATTCCTTTAGCTGGTCTATGAAGCCAAATGCATACACCATTGGCCACACGACATGTTGCACACCTCTCTAGCTAACCCATGGAGCAAATTGCATGCACTAATGGGAGAAAAGTACATCGCTCTATAGATCATGCAAGAAGAAGAACCACTAACTATGAATCAACTTTCAACATAACCCTCATGTAGCCCTTGCTAAAAGAAAGACTCAAACCTTGCAACACATCCCATAGCTCTGCCATAGGAACGGTACATATCCCTATGTTGAGTTATCAACAAAGCATACATGTAGCCTACCATCACAGTCGCGGATGACCCTTGTAGTCGCAACAAAACCGTCATCTTTGAAAAATTTATCCGTATTCAGCTTGACACAACCTTCACTAGGCCCTCCCCAAGAAATATAACATTCTTCAATGCGACGTCCATCTCTCCATTACATGGAATTAGTTTTCATCATAGCATAATCTATCACATGTTGCTGAACAAAAGCCACCCGTTCACCATGAGGCCTTAATTGACCTTGCTCAAAAATATTAGCATTACGCCATTTCCAAATCCATCAGAGAGACATAGAAAAAGTATTCGCCAAAATAATTCTGTTAGTACTCAAAAGATCACATGTTATATTATTTCTAAACCAAACAAATAGGTTTTTCTTCAATAACAAGTTTTGTTCAAAAGATCATATGCTATATTATTTTTAATTGAAGCTTTAGTAAATAACATAATATCATCAAAAACATAATATGTGACAACTCAGGACCTCCACAAGAGATGCAAATAGGTTTCCACCTCTTATTGCCCACCTCATTGGAGATAATGTGACTCAACCGCTCCACATATAGAACAAACAAATAGGGGGTATCAGATCACCTTTCTTGATCCCTCTAGAAGGAAAAAAAACTCATCAGAAGCCTCCCCATTCTACAAAAGAAGAAAAGATGTCGAATGAAACTATGAAAGCATTCATAAATCATATTCTCAAGTTTTTAGGCGGGGCCATGATTTGAACCAATGAAATTTGAAATCTTTTTTTTATTTTTTTGAATTCATTCAAGAAGTTTCAATTTGATCCCTGCAGAAGTATTCAATTAGTTCGGACTTGTTTAGTATTGAATGTGCAAGTTTCCCTGCATGTGGCTCGTCCGTTCGAAACATATGGAGATTCTCAGAAGAAACCTAACTTTTTGTGTATAGGAATCAAAAAAAATCGTAATATGAAGGGAGTCGAGATGTCTTGATATATAGCCCTTTCACTACTTAATTGAATGGGATATTTACTGATCGGTCTTTGAATTAGATTAGATTGACATGCTCTAACATTGGACTAGATCCAAGCTGTCATCAAGCTTTGCCAGTGCAGGTTCAAGTTCTTCAATCTGGATTACCTCCTTAGATGTATGTGTTGTTTTTATTCAAATTTCCACCTTGATCTCGAGTGTTGAGGACGGGAATGCTTTTGTTTAAACTTAATATTTGGATTCGGCAAATGAAAGGGCACACCTATTTATCCTTTTGGGGCCCTAGTATATAAGTGTCCTAATCGACTTCCTGGAGGAATATGCACTTCAAAAAATGAAAATTAAGTGAATGAATTTGTAACACCCCTATTTTACAACATTGGGTATTACCGCCAGTGACCTCGGACTTTACCGTCCGAAGTCACCCGAGGCTTTTAGAATGATATAGAACAATAATAATGCGGAAATAAACATAATTCATAAAATAGAAAAGGTGCTCTCGAAGGAGACTTGTTTGTACAAAACATCTTACAGTGCTTTCAAACATAAAGTTGTTCGGAGTTGAAATGCAAAACCAGCTTGTTCTTGAAACATAATGAAACTAAAGCAAAAATGATATGAAAGGTACATCTTGAAAATTCTCCTTCTTCCTTCGTCTTCACTTCACGCCTTGTTGGGATTCCTAGATTCTGGCATAATTCGTGAGGGGCGAGAGAGTGTCAGGCAAACATGCGGAAAAGAAGAATTAGTCTAAGAGACTAAGCAAGCGGGAATGGAACTTCCCGAGGGTATTTTGGGAATTCAAATAATATGGAAGGAGATATTCGGGTTGAGATGAGGCTTATTTTTGTGAGATTTTAATGGTACGAAAAGAGAGCGTATCTCAAGCGGAGATAGCTCGATAATCGAGAGAAGAGCTACTAGATTGTAGACTACTTTTAGAATCGAAAGTATGTTGGGAACGTTATTGATTCATACAAGTTAAAAACCTCTCGCGCCCTGAGCGGACCGAAAGCCGGATCGATCATTCGAGATCGGTCCGGTTTTGATATCTTTTAAATGTGCATTGGGCATTTATCTTATATAGTGACGAAAAGATTCGATTTAGTTAATGATTTTTAAAGGGGGTGGGGGCTCGAATGGCCCGGTCCACCAAGAGAAACCCAGTTTCCCGGCACTTAGCTAGAGTGCGCTCGTCCCTCCCTGCAATCGGAGCGGACTGGATCAAGATCCTGAAAGTCGTACTTCAAACACGTAGGCATTACGACTTAGAGAGTTTTATAGAGGCGTCGGCTATTTCCGCACCCCTCACTAGTTCGTTCGACATTGACCTCTTAACGAGGCAGTAAACAATCAAGGCCACAACCAAACTAGCATAAATAATCCTATCAATAATAAGAGCGAACTATACTAACAATGGGGTCGTTATATCTAACAATCGATATTTCCTAGGTTCATTTGTTACTTAGCAAACAAGTTGTTCCCAACGTCGAGAATTTCACGGAAACGAAATATAAAAGGTCACAAGGGGAAATTCCACTTGCCTTTGCTTTCGTGAGTCTAACTATCGAGCTTGACGGACAGATTTGATTCACGACTTCGAGCGAGAATCCCGACCTATCAACACGGAATTTACGAGCAATCTTTATTACGAATTTCTCCTAAAGCTTGGATTCTCTCTTATATACTTTATATAAGAGAAATGAAATTCTAAATTATTATGATAATAATTTAGGTGGTCATTTAAAATAATAATATTCCTTTATTATTATTTTAATCTTGTAATATCATGTTTATTCCTTAAAATCCTTATTCAATATTATTAAAATAATTCCCTTTAATCTCATTTGCTAATTTCTTAATATAATTAATCAAGAATAATTTTATAACTATTTGATAACATGCTTGACTTAAAAGACATTTTTTTAGTACACATACTTTCTTTAAATTATAAAGAATTTCTTTTACCAATTTACAAAACTTATTTTAATTACAATATTACCTTTTAATTTCAAAGGGTTCATTAAAGGACATAAAGTATTATTTTCCCGCCAATAATATTTTATTAATAATATTCTCTTAATAAGATCTTATTTAGTTACATAAACCATATTAAATAAGAATAAAAATAATTATAATCTACTTTCTTGGAAATTTTCATATTTAGGACTTTCTACTTACTTTATAAAGTAAACTTCCTAAAACTAACATATATTAAATGAATCTTATTTATTTTATTCCCATATTTCTTTTCATATTATGTAGTTTATAAAATACATGATCATGGCTTATAAATATCTCACTTTATACTAGTAGTCCATTATTATAATTCTTAGGTTACAAAAGAATATCTTTTCCATATCTTAATTATATCTTTTCATGCAAGACATCTTCATAATAAGCAATATAATAACATATTTATAATAATTCTTATGTCTTGTAGAGAAAAATCTCTACACCTAGAGATATATGAAACTAACATTTTTCTTAAATGATAACTTTAGTAATATAACTATTATTAATATTATCCTTTTATAAAAGCAATATCTAATGTCAAACTATAGTCCATGGCTACAAATTTAGTAACAATATTTTTATAAGAGTTTCCCTACAATTTATTTAGGATAATTATGTCTTGTCATTATTATAATATGTCATAAGAATTTTATCACCACTACCATATTTTTATTAATAAAACTATATCTATGGCAATTCTCTAAACTTAGAGACAAGGCAACTTAAATAATGATTTTATTATTATTATTATTGTAATTGATTTCATATATCTTTAACTTCTCTATAACTAGAAATATGCAATATCATTATCTTATACAAACTTTATTTCTTTATAAAGGTGATGTTTTTAATATTAAAGCTACATCTCATATCCTAGCAATTTCTAAGGAATATACGTTTATAAGAATCCTTTAATGTTACGTTAGCATGTCTTGCATAATATTAAAATATGATATAAATTAAGTACTCTAGTAGGATCAAATTTACCATAGTAACTATAATCTTTTCTAATTTATTTATTGCTTCTCTACAACTAACAAGATCTCATAATAATATCCTTATTAAATTTAATACTTGCATTCAACCTTATTTGATTTCTTTCTTATTTCTACTAACATATTTTAATAAACTTATATGAACTAATTTAATAAAATGCATAAATTAAAAAGGGAGATTAGTGTTATACTGGTTTCTGTATTACAGAACACAGGGGAAGGAGGCAGGGGAGAGGCCGGCGGTGATGGGGGTGGCGCAACCAGGCAGGAACGGCGAGGGCTCAGTGATAGCTCGCATTTAGGTAGTGTTTAGGATGCATATTTATGTTTAATTTACATGGTTTTAGCTTAGTTTAGCTTAGTTTCTAGGTTTTTAGGTTTTCAAGGAAATTCGGGTTTTGCGCTTGTTTTGTTCGGTTTTGCAGATCTTTAGGTAAACAAGCATGGACGGGATGGATCTTAGATGATTGTGGAGGATCAAGATGAGGCTTAAAGTGGTGCAAGTGAAGATTGAAAGAGCTAAGACCCAAGAGCTTGAGGGATAAAAACGCTTAAACTCGGGTCATGCATTGGAGTCTTATTTTGACACCTCTATCTTGCAATGCTTGGTTTGGGAGCTATAGTGCTCGGATGAAGCTGAATTTGGTATCACTGGAAAGCTAACGCGAAGAGATACAATTCATATTTTTACTCCGAGTCCAAATTCCAACTCGAAGGGGGTCAAAACAGCCTCTGAAGTGTCACTAGAGTTGTTGTCGCCTGAGCGCGGGCAGAACCAATGAGAGAGCGACCGCGCTCTGAGGAGTACCAAACCGCGTTCTGGCGCGTTTGTGCAACGCTCACTTGGGCTTCGGATGATCTTGTGGGTCGACTCTAATATTTCTTTTAGATATTTTTAGACTTGATATAAATACTTTCCTTAGGGTTATTTGGATTATGCTATCTTTTAGAGTTTTATGCAATTTGGAGATTTGAGGGAGAAAAACCCTAGTTTTTGCAATTGAAGATCAATTTGACTTTTGTAAGTTTGATTTCTCTTTAATGTCGATTTCTAGCTAAATTTCCCATGTCCAACTAGTTAGTTGAAGTTGCATGCATAATTGTTTGTGAGATTTGAATTATTTTAGTTTGCCTTGACTAGATTGAATCTCTCCATGCTTAATTGATTAAATTCACTTAGGATTATAATAGCTTGATCGCCTATTTTACTTCTAGGTTGAATTACAACTAGAATAATTAAATAGATGGTGGAGTTTGATTATTCATGGATGAATCCTTTGATTAAACTTAAAGACGGTGTATATTAAGGTTAATCAAAGACGGAGAATTTAATCACAAGATTTCGTGAATAGACGGTGGAATTCATGAATATTGTTTCTATTGATGCTTTGAACTTAATTGCATGATTAACTTGACATAGAAGGTTTTCTAGGTTAATTGGTTAAAAGGTTGTTAAAGACGGTGTATATTAACAACCACAATAAGCTTGAATTCATAAATTCACAATAGATTAGTCAAGGGAAATTGAAATAAGGATAATCGATGATCAAAACTCATGTATGCAATGGATACGAAACTAGTTGGACGCTTTTCTCCATATTTGAACCTCAACTTACTTTACTTGTTTAGTTTTAATTAGTTTAACTTCTTAGATCTTAGCTTATAATCACAAAAAAAAACCTTTTCTGCTTAGTAATATTATATAAATACGAATAATCTGAGCCCTTGTGGGTTCGACCCTTGCTTCCACTATACTTAGGTTAGGAAGTTAGGAATTTTCTTTGGCAGTGCTTTTATAGCGACGTAAAAGTGCTCGTCAAATTTGGCGTCGTTGTCGGGGACTCGGCTATTTATTTGTGTTTATATAGTATTACTATTTTTGGTGTTGTGAACCTATCTTACGGTTCATAACACCCGTGCTACTGATCCATGGCTATGTTTGTATGTAAACAACTACAAGATGAATATTTTCATGAGTATTTTGCTAGAGTACAACAAAAGATTCATGAATATGGTACTTTGCTGGGTTATTATCCATGTGAGAGAGAATTATGTGAATGCATCCTAGACGGTTTGAATTCTCAGACTCGAGGGCTTGCAGAGTACATGAACAATGATAGGCTTTGGTGTATGGAACCAAAAGAGTGTTGGGATTTCTTTTGCTACTTGAGCTATCAATGTATGCTAGTAGAATTATCTCCACCAATTCCCTATCCAATGATGGGAGAGGTTGCATTGGAATCAAATGCCCTTGAGTTAGACACCCAAGTGCAAGTTGAGGAGGAATCCGCTAGAGTTGAGTTTGGTTATGAGGATGACTTTAATGTCCAATATGATTTTGTTCCTATAATTCAACATGAAGAGAGCACCAAGGAGCCAAGTTTAATCCCTTTTGACATGGAGAAGCCTATAGTACCAAGTGAGTTTAAGGTTGGTACTAGAGAATACTCACAATTCATCTTAGAGGAAAGTGGTGATGGTGACAAGTACTTTGACCCATACTGTAAGTATTTTATGACATCACCACTTGTGTTAAATTTTTTTGAGCATATGCCATCTCATGAAAATTGGGCACACATGTTTGATAAATTAAAACGGTCTTTGAAAGTTATATTATGCATCTTTAATTTATCATTGTGTTACTTATGCTTTTCTGAAATGTGTGCACAGGGGTTTGACAGGTTGCTAAGGGCATTGACAATGTCTAATCTTGTCTAATCATGCTAAGAGTCAAGCTAATGACGTTAAGCAAGCGCTTCTTGGGAGGCAACCCAAGGTTTAGAGTAGTTTTGTTTTTCAGTTATAATCTTTTGCTTTTTAGGTAGTTTTGTGTGTGTGTGTTAGATATCCTAGGTCTGAAGATTGATAACCCGAAGAACCACCACCGTCGGATTTCCCGCCGCATTACCCGGATAGCTAGTTTCTTTGTGAGTTTTTCTCTTTCCTTTTCTTTTTACTATACTTTAGGGACAAAGTATGTTTTAAGCATGGGGGAAGGGAATTACTTTTGCATTGCATATAGTTGCATTAGATTAGGTCATATTTAAAAATTTTGCATGCATTGCTTAAAAAAAATGAAAAAATTAGAAAAATTTGAAAAAAAAAATACAAAAATACTGCATTTAGGTTCTTATTTCTCCATTGTTTGTTTCCTCTTGTGTTTCTAAGTTGAGTATAAGTCCAAACCCATGATTTGCATGATATGCTGAAGTTGATATGATATAAGCATGATCATTGATTAATTACCTTGATTATAGGATGGAGCATGTATTTAGCTTGAGTATTGATTTATTCTGAAGTTCTAGACAACAATTAGCCTTGTGAGATATTTTTGGCCTTTCATGATATATTTGTTCTCTATATTTCTTGAGTGTATCACCATGATTATCTAACTCTAGAACTTGCGTTATGACTCTTTGTCAAGACTGCTTTATATGATTGAATACATAACATTAAAATGATTGAGGCAATGTTTCTTATAAGCCTATTATTTCCCTTCCTACCTTACAAGATCCATGTTCTTGACACCCCTATTCTTTTGAACTTGAAGCCTATTTTTATTAGCTCCACAAAATTTTCCTAGCCTAATAAGCTTGACCCATAATCTGGGATTTAGGACTTTAGGTTATGTTTTGTTTTGTGTGGTTTATATATGAGTATGGGGGAGTTAGAAGAAAAGGAGGAAAAGAGGAAATAAAACTCTTGTGTGTAAAGTGAAAAAAAAAATGAAGATGAAAGTATGTTGCAAAGCAAAGAAAAAGTTGAATACAATTGTTAGTAGTCTTCATAACAGCAAAGAAAGAGTTGAAGAAGAGACAAAAGAAAGAAAAAAAAAGAAACAAAAAGCTTGAAAGTGTTAATGGAGTTGGTAAAAGAAGTTGGGAAGTGTTGTAAGAAGAAGTGTGTTGAATTTTGGGTTAGGATTAGTTCTTTATCCCGGATTTAGCACCACATGCCAAATGTTATCGCTTCCAAATTTCTCTTTACCTTGGCCTCATTACAAGCCTTAAAAAGACCTCATGATTTTTGTTATGTGTTTGATCCCCAGCGGTGGAGATTTAGTACGTTGATGCAAGCTTATGGTAGTCTAGTTTTCATGGTTGATTTTGAGTGAAACACGTCCTTACACACTTGAGAGTTTGAGTGCAAACACATTTATCTTGGTTAGGTCTAGAATGGATGAATGGTCTTTACTTTTTGCTTGTTATAATGCATGCTGAGAAGTCTTGGTTAGGTTTTGATTATATGTGAAATGCTTGTTTGATTTGAGATGGATGTATGATTGCATTTTTGTGGTGTGTTTTGGATTTATGTCTTGCTTGAGGACAAGCAAGGTTCAAGCATGGGGGAATTTGATAGCTCGCATTTAGGTAGTGTTTAGGATGCATATTTATGTTTAATTTACATGGTTTTAGCTTAGTTTAGCTTAGTTTCTAGGTTTTTAGGTTTTCTAGGAAATTCGGGTTTTGCGCTTGTTTTGTTCGGTTTTGCAGATCTTTAGGTAAACAAGCATGGACGGGATGGATCTTAGATGATTGTGGAGGATCAAGATGAGACTTAAAGTGGTGCAAGTGAAGATTGGAAGAGCTAAGACCCAAGAGCTTGAGGGATAAAAACGCTTAAACTCGGGTCATGCATTGGAGTCTTATTTTGACACCTCTATCTTGCAATGCTTGGTTTGGGAGCTATAGTGCTCGGATGAAGCTGAATTTGGTATCACTGGAAAGCTAACGCGAAGAGATACAATTCATATTTTTACTCCGAGTCCAAATTCCAACTCGAAGGGGGTCAAAACAGCCTCTGAAGTGTCACTAGAGTTGTTGTCGCCTGAGCGCGGGCAGAACCAATGAGAGCGCGACCGCGCTCTGAGGAGTACCAAACCGCGTTCTGGCGCGTTTGTGCAACGCTCACTTGGGCTTCGGGTGATCTTGTGGGTCGACTCTAATATTTCTTTTAGATATTTTTAGACTTGATATAAATACTTTCCTTAGGGTTATTTGGATTATGCTATCTTTTAGAGTTTTATGCAATTTGGAGATTTGAGGGAGAAAAACCCTAGTTTTTGCAATTGAAGATCAATTTGACTTTTGTAAGTTTGATTTCTCTTTAATGTCGATTTCTAGCTAAATTTCCCATGTCCAACTAGTTAGTTGAAGTTGTATGCATAATTGTTTGTGAGATTTGAATTATTTTAGTTTGCCTTGACTAGATTGAATCTCTCCATGCTTAATTGATTAAATTCACTTAGGATTATAATAGCTTGATCGCCTATTTTACTTCTAGGTTGAATTACAACTAGAATAATTAAATAGACGGTGGAGTTTGATTATTCATGGATGAATCCTTTGATTAAACTTAAAGACGGTGTATATTAAGGTTAATCAAAGACGGAGAATTTAATCACAAGATTTCGTGAATAGACGGTGGAATTCATGAATATTGTTTCTATTGAATGCTTTGAACTTAATTGCATGATCAACTTGACATAGAAGGTTTTCTAGGTTAATTGGTTAAAAGGTTGTTAAAGACGGTGTATATTAACAACCACAATAAGCTTGAATTCATAAATTCACAATAGATTAGTCAAGGGAAATTGAAATAAGGATAATCGATGATCAAAACTCATGTATGCAATGGATACGAAACTAGTTGGACGCTTTTCTCCATATTTGAACCTCAACTTACTTTACTTGTTTAGTTTTAATTAGTTTAACTTCTTAGATCTTAGCTTATAATCACAAAAAAACCCTTTTCTGCTTAGTAATATTATATAAATACGAATAATCTGAGTCCTTGTGGGTTCGACCCTTGCTTCCACTATACTTAGGTTAGGAAGTTAGGAATTTTCTTTGGCAGTGCTTTTATAGCGACGTAAAAGTGCTCGTCACTCAGCGGTGCTCCGGCGTGGCTCGGCGGTGCGCGGTGGCAGGCGGGAGCAGGGGTGGCGCCGACGGTCTCCAAAGGGGAAGAAAAAGGAAGTGTTTGGTGGTGTTTTTAATGGAGGAACAAGACTTGAATGTGCTGATTTTTTTGACAATAGAGAGAGCAATTGCAAATACAAGGAGAAGATGAATGATGGTGTGAGTTAGGAAAATGCTTGAGCTCCTTTATATAGGCAATTTGGAGGAGTCCATGGATCCAAGCCATGGAAGATGCACCAATGGAGGTGGAGGGAGTGCTCTTCAATTGGTCAATTGTGTGCTTCTTCAAGGATGATGGAGGGTGATGCAATAGGGTGTGTCTTGCAAGCAACAGGAGGGTAGGAGAAGGTTCCATAGACATGCATTGGAGGGCAATCAAATCAATGTACTTCACATCAAACATAAGTCTGATGTCTATTTTGAAGAAGAAGAAGATAAAGCTAATATAAAATAAAAATAGTGGGGTGATTGAGTAAGAAAGTGCAAATAGCCTAGCGGATTTGAGGGTGGGGCGTGTGGAGTGTGTTGCACGAGGTCTCGGGTTCAAGTCCCGTCTCTTACATTCTTTTTGCTAGACTTTTAATGTGGTTTTAAGGCCTAGTTGTAATTCATTTTATTTAATAAAATTCGAGCTTCATAAGGCATTATTTTATTCAAATTCCTTTTTTATTTATTCATAACCTTTAAGTTGTATTCTTGAATTCTATTTAATTTAATTTGCTTAATAATCTCTTTTTAAAGAGAGAATAAGGGTTATAAAATATATTAGAAATTCTCTTTTTATTTGGAGACCAACTTAATAATAATATAGATATTATGTTATAATTGGTTTAAAAACCTTGGAATATCGCGGATATTACAGAATTATTATAGTCAAATATTATATCTTGATATGATAATAAGGTTGTTCATAAATGAAGTAGTTAAGTTAATGGTGAGGTTACCATTATCTATTTTGGAGCGACAAATCTTCTATGTGTTCCTAAGAAAGGGAATTTGTCCATTTTTCAGGGAGCATTTTTTCTTTCTTCCTTGGATATTCGGGCATTTTGTTCAATTCTGACACTTGTGGTCTCATGCTCGAAACTCCTCAGAACACCAAGCGGCATAAGCAGCTGAGATAGAATACAGTAGAAACAAAGGCAGGGAGCAAGTGCTCTTAACGTCCAAAGAGAGCTCTTTCATTCACATTCTGAATTCTTTAATTCAGAATGAATCGAATATAGATATAGTTATAGGATAAGAAGATGAAATCCTTTAGTTTTTCAACTCAATCGCTCTTTTTATTTTGGAAAAAGGTATCCTTGTCAATAACTATTTCTTCTACACATCCATCTACATTTTCTTTTCTTAATAAGAGGAGGTAGAGTAAAAGATTCACCAAGTTTGAATTCCCATTGTATTTGAGGAGTCAAGGATTTTCTTGGAATTCCGGGTCGAAGGAAGAAGCTTCACTCCTTACTAGTTGGATCAGTTGGAGGAGAAAGAATAGGGGCCACTCCAAAAAATCTGTTGTATTTGAAGTCACGTTTGCTAATTAGGCGAGAACTCTGCCTCATGGAGAGAATCAATAACGAAATCCCAACGAAGGCAGTCATAAACCTTTTCCAAATCTAACTTAAGTAATATCCAACCCTTTAGCCCCTTCTTTTGCTTCATAGAAGAATAAACAACTTTTTGAGCAAGAACAATAATATTAGTAATCATTTGTCCATGCAAGAAGCTTCCTTAAGCATGCCCGATTAATTGAGGCATCACAATTTTCAAACGCTCAACAAGAACTTTAGTAATACAAACTTTTTAATATGAAGTAAATGACTACTTTTTTAGTAGGTGAAAATTAGGTCGAAAATTCAGCCTAGTGCATCCTTACGGATGAGGATCCAAAGTCTACGATGGGTCTGAATTTGATTGATGTTGTAAGAATATTGCAAAGAAGCAATCAAATCCGCCTGCTTGATTACAGTCACGAGGCATGTGTTGGATTCTAACAACCTCAAAGGATTGTAATAGCACAATTGTGTCATCAATTAGCGTCTTAATTTGCCATGAGCATGATTTGTTTCCTTTTAGAGCATTTATAGTAAGGAGACTGTCTTCCTCAATTTCAATTTTCGGCAAGTTTCTATTCTTAGCATCCAAAATTTACTGGGATTACATTGCAATATTGACTGGGATCAGTATTCATTCATATAGTTTTCATGAAGTAAATGACTACTAGCGTATATGCGAAGTCATGGAAATGCTTAATTTTTTTGTTAATCCATTCGAAACTCAAAAAGCCCATAGCAATGAAACAGGTCGTTGAGTTGGCCCAATATCACTGAAACTTTAAATCCCAATAACGCAATGCTCAGTAAATCATATATGGAGTACGTAATATATAATAGAATCACGATCAAGTGAATTTTTTTCTTACGGTGCAATGTGCGAGCACGCTCAGGCCGTTCGATCAAGTATTTTCAATGGCCAGGATCAAGACACATTTTAATGATTTTATAAACGGAGGGGTATTTTCGTCTTTTATGCTTCAAATTAGAAAACAAGTTACAGGTCTTCTTCAACCCCTTGAACACGTAGCTTTTTTTCAACCTTTTCGATCGATTCTTCTCAATGCTTGTTGCATCTTGCTTTTTTTGATTTGTTTGGCTTTTTTTTGTTGATTTCGACCCCAATGTATATTCTCTCTTCATAGATTTTGCTATAGATTTGTATTCTATGGTTCTAAGTTCACATTTGGAGTTTTTTCAAAACTTGGAGCTTGGTACTTCGATTACATGTTTTTGAGTGTTTTGGATTGATTTTTGTTAATTATAATCAAACCTATGAAGGTTGTGAACATTTTGCATTATAATTTCAAGTTTTTGATTGAAAACAAAGGTTAATGACCAATGCACATCTAACCGCCCACCATGTGTTCGACAAAATGCCTAAATGTTCAACTTGGTGCTTAGATCAATTTTTCTTTATCAATTGTTCATAAATTATGAACTTAATATAGCAAAATTATTAACTTATACCATTTATGAACTAGAATACATGACGCAAATAACATGTATTGTGAATTATATTTCATGAACCTTATTGATAATTGTTATGAACCTAATTGTATAAAGACGTGAACCCACACAATAAGTTTATGTACTAAATTACGTGACAAAAATAATAAATATTATGGATTAAATTTCATGAACTTTATTAAAAATTGTTATGAACTTAGTCGTATAACGACATGAACCAATAGAATATCCTTTATGAATACATGACACAAAATAACAAGTATCGTAAAGTACATTTAATTAACTTTTTTTACAATTGTTATGAAACTAAATATAACCATTTAAACACATGAACCAATACACCAACTTTTATTAACTTAAAGTCATGAACTGTGAGATAAACTATTATGAACCCGTATTTATAAAACGTGAACCAAATGAACAAATATCATAAACCAAAAGACGTGAACCAAATTAACAACTAGGATACGACTTAAAAGACATGAGTTGTAAGATAAATTATCATGAACCTAAGCATATAAAAATCATGAACCAACAAAGAACTACCATGAATCAAACGACATAAACCTTTATGACGAGTTCGCCTATGTGTGATTTGAACCCACATCTATGTGCACATGTACATTGCTCTGCCATTTGAACTAATAGACTACCAAATGACATGAACTATATGATAAACTACTAAAAATTAAAAGTCATGAACCATATGAATTATTATGAACCTAGCTTAAAAAAGCATGAACCGAAAGAAAAAGTACCACGAACCAAAAAGCACGAAAGAAAATAATAACCAACATGAACTAAAAGAAATGAACCATAAGATGAACTTTGATGAACCTAAGGTTATTCAAACATGAACCAAAAGAACTATTGTTATAAACAAAAAAGTATGGAACAAAATTTATGAATCATAAGAAGAAATATTATGAACCTTATCTTAAGAAGACATGAACCAAAAGAACAACTGATACAAACAAAAAAAACATGACCATATCACGAATTAGCCTATGTAGGATTTGAACCCACATCTATGTGCACATGCACATTGCTCTACCATTTGAGCTAATAGGCTACCAAATGTATTATTTCTCAAGTGTCAAATACACATTTCTCATTTGTCACTAATATAGCAAGATCTATAGAAACTTATGTTGAGACTTCTCCTAAGGGGACTTAGTAGACAAATTCAACAATGAACTAAAAATCTTCTTTTGCATTGCCAATAAATGTGAAAATAAGTGAATACTTGTTCACTTACCAACAACAAAGGGCTAAAAATTGGAAATTTGGAAGTGATTGGTTTTAGTGGAAAAAAAAATTATACGGTTGAGTTGTTTCTTTGTAATTTAGAACTTTAATCCAGAAAATTAAACAAACTTGCTATTATAAACCAGAAGAATTTGTAGATTGCAAGCAAATTTTTACTAAAGCCCAAAAACAAACCCTAGAAAACTCCAATTCATGCGTACCTTTCTTTCTATCTTTCTTCATGGATTTGAGTGAACCAATAGCATCTATGAATGAAAATGGGAGAAAGAAAATGGGGGAATGTAGAAAGATTTTATCTTAAAGATCCATGGTAGAGTGGGAAGGGGAGTAGGTGGGAAAAGAGAGAGGGAGAAGGAGAGGAGGCTGGAAAGAGAGCGTGAGGGGTTTTAGTTTTTAGGGTATTATTTATTTAAAAGGTAATTTCGTCTATGAATGAAAAAATTAGACTATTTACCCGTGTGCCATTGTTAATGAATGTACCCTTTTATTTAATCGGGCTCATCGATTCTTTTTAATCTAACGGCTCTGATTTGCTCGCATATTACACTGTAGCAATATACTCCATCCGAGTGTGACCCATATAATATGTCTGTATTGTTTTGTTCGAATACTAACACCCTTCTTATTTATCCTTTTAAGTTCTTCACTTGTATCACCAATTCAAGAAAACTTACATTGTGACTTAATTAAATGCTTACCATTGTTTGTTTGTTACAGGAATGTATTCAAGTGCATTTTGTTACTATTGTTACGCAATAAAAATTGGTCAATGTTAAATCAAACAGAGAATACGTGACACTTTTATAATAAAAAATTTACAAAATCTCAAAATATAGAAACCAATTTCAGGGGACATTACTTATATACGTTGAGATACCAATGAAGTCCAATATAAAAACAAATCGTACTGCTTTCTTAACATTGATACAGCAATCCTAACCAAAAAACATTGACACAACCACATTATTGTCTTGTAATTAATTAACGAGAAGGAATACGATCGATCAACAAACTAATTAATCTAACAGACGTACAAAACTATATTTATGCTAATCCATGCAAAACTAACAACCACCAAATTATATATAATGTGACCGACTCGATTTGTACGTTGCCATCAACCACAAGAAAAATATTATAAAGCCATTTCAACCCCCATATCCAATAATAATTTTCTTCTCAAATTAAATAATTCACCCCCGCATTACAATTATATACAATTTGAAAAGTTAAAAAAAAAAAGCCCCCATCATGAAATCGTCAATGAGCTTCGATCCTCCCTCGTTGACCGTTAAGTACGCGCCGTTCCCTCCGGCGTTTGCACGGGCGGCTCTTTGAGGAGATCGGCACGGCAACACGGGCACGTGGAGTGGGAGACTAGCCAGGTTCCGACGCAATCAGGATGGAACACGTGGCAACACTTGGGCAGCAAACGCAGCGTTTCGTGGTCTTCAAAGGCGCCAAGGCAAACCGCGCAATCGGGCCCGGCGTTGACGTACTTCACCTTGGCCTCGGAGTACGTGAGCTCCGGGAAGGACTTCACGACGGCGGGGTCGAGCCCGCCTCGGCCGCCGTCGGCTTCTAAGTCCGGGACGCGGTGGGCGGAGGCGGCGGCCAGGCGGAGGAGGAGGCTGCTGCGGCGGCTGAGGCAGCGCTCGCGGAGGTAGTAGTAGAGGATGGCCGCGAAGATGATGAGGGCGGTGAAGAGGAGGAATACGATCCCGATGAAGGGGGAGGCTCGGACGGGGTTAGGGTAGTCGGAGTTCGGATCGGCGGCGGCGTTGACGACGGGGATTACTAAGGGTGGGAGGGAGGTTAGGAGGAGGAGGAGGGTGAGGGTTTCACGATGCCGGAAGTTGGTCGTCATTGCGCACGATTTTTGATTGGATTGTAATGATAGGGAAAAGTAGAGGTTATATATATATGGCTTATATATGTACTAGTAGTTTGTTATATATATGTCTGGTATAATTAAATCAGGTCTGAAATGTTCTTCCTAACCCCGTATAGGAACTCAACTCATCTTACGTAATCTAAATATTGTTTTCATAAACAGTTGTTTTTTCTTTTTTGGTGGAATCATAAACAGTTGTTTAGTGAATAGCAATGTGCCCTTCTTTCTACGGGTGACCAAGATCGATTAATTCATTGGATCGAAGTCGGTTAACCTTAAGGCTAGTTTTTGTTTGGAAGATAGTAAGTATAGTTGATTGTTATGTTACCATTAATATATATCTTGAGGACCATGCCCCTTTCAAGGATCGATTTTTATGATCTCAAGCCACCAGGCCGGACCATTCTAATTATCCACTTTCAAGGATCCCCAACAAGATGAGGGTCGAGTTTCTTCCTCTGGTAACGGAGATCGTCTTGCGGCGGTCTATGCTTCTCCATTTTCAAGGGATCGGTTACATACTTACATTTGTGTAACACACATTTCTACCATCATTAGAAGATGGAGGGCTAATAAAAGAGGATGAGTCTAGAGAGTGGATTGTTGTCAGATGGACACGGGCCGGTCTCGGGCCAATCCAGAGAATCCGGAGCCAGGACCAACCCGGTTTTATACCGGGCCGGGACGGCAAGGCCCGTGCCGGTTTTTTTATTATTTTTCCAACTAAAAAAATCGTGTCGGGCCCTTTTTCCCAACCCGGGACCGGCCTATGGCCCGGGCGGGTTTAGCCTCACTGGCCGGCCGGGCCATTTCGACCCACTTTTGCGGATCGAGCCAGCCCGCACTCCTGTCCATCTTTAATTGTTGATGATCAGAGGCTAAAATCCTTAGTTTGTAATTTCCTTGCAAATCTCTATACTACCGAGCCTACTGAAACTATCAATTTTTTTGCAAAATCCTTAGTTTGTAAAATTTTGTTTGAGCTTATTTCATTTAAATGCTCACCGAGCTCAAGCTTAGCTCGTGAATCTCTGTTTTTTTTCTTCAAGAGATAAATCCATGAACAACTTGTTTACTTATCAATTGTACAAGCAAATGAAACTAAACTTTAAACTGTAGTTTGAGAGACCACCAAAATTTTGTAATTTAACATAAACTATAAATTGTATATAATATATAAATATAGTAGAGCTTATTGATGTACGCATAATCTAGTTTTTTTATGAGCGTATAATCGAGCTTGGTCATGAGCATATAACCGAGTTTGGTCATGAACAAACGAACTGAGTTATTTTGTGTTCAAGCTCATTTCATTTATCTTTCGAGCCCTAAAATTGTGTGCATGATTTACTCGTTTACAAATCAAGCCGAACACTAACAAGATTTAACCCAGTTGAATATCGAATTTCTCATGAAGGCTTTGTTCATTTACAGCCCTACTAAGAGGTGCGGACCTTTGCACCTTGGGCCTTGAGAGCCCATACGCAAGATATGTGGGCCTTTTGAAATGGGCCCACCTGAGGTGCTAAAAGGCTTTGTGAACTGGTCTTAGGCCTAGGTGCCTAGGCGGAGCCATTTTGTTGAACACTGCAATAGACTGAGAGGAATTAGGATGAACAAGAAAACAAAGCTAAGAGTAAGAGGAATTATGCCGACCACTTGCTGCCAAAAAAATAAGAATAAATAAATACATAAACAAAAGTTGTTCCCTTTGCTTATTGGACATTTGGATCCTTATTCCTTTTTTATGAATAAAACTAATCTCTTGTTTGGATTGTGCATTATAATGCAAAAATTTGTTCCCTTTACTTATTGGACATTTTGATTGCGTATTATAATGCAAAACTTTGTTCCCTTTGCTTATTGGACATTTGATTGCGCATTATATGGTAAGACTTTATTCCCTTTGCTTATTGGACATTTGTATCCTTGTTCCTTTCTTACAAATAAAATTAATCTCCTATTTCAATTGCCCACTATAATGCAAAAATTCTGCATTATAATGCGCAATCCATACATGCTATAAGTAGCTTATTGGACCCTTTATTACATTAGCTTGAGAAGAATGAAGCATGAAACAATCCAATAACAAAGTTTAGACCCATTTCAGTCTTTGGAAAGTATGCCCTTGCTTTCTCTCTTCCGGATCTAATTCAACTGAAAAACAAATTCATCTCCGATGCGACCAAACCCCAAAATACTCGCATGTTTGTAGTAAAAACACCAAAAAAAACATATGAATTGTATGTATGAACTTGTTATAACAGGACAGACAACATCAAAGACATCCTCTTCAAGTTTGAACTACTGAAAGGAGGTATTACATTTTATTTGAAAAGCTCTTAAGGCATATATTTGTACATTTGATGTTCCGCCAATTTGAGAGAGAACCAGACTTGTAGGCAGCAAGATGCTGAAATGATCTGGGACAAGTTCTTACATATTTGACATTTTACTCAACAGTTTAGTCTCTTCTATATTGATTGACTGATCGCGTCACATAGGACTGCTCGTTCGACTATGGAATCTGGAAGAATTTGATGTGAAGGAGAATTTCTTAACCAAAGGAATTAAAGACTGAACTACATCTGTCATGAGAGGCCTGTAATCTGCTTCTGCTTGTACACAAACTGCTGCAATTGCTGCAACCTGAACAAGATCCTTCTTTGAATACTGGCCTCTTAAATCTGGGTCCACCATTTCCTCAACCTTTTCTCTGTTTGTTAATCTAGGAAGAGCCTGAGGATCACAGACCAAAAAAGTACTTGAAATTAACTGTATGATGCATATTCAAAATACTAGATTTTTTTGTATTTAATTGATAAGCTGTTTTATAGAAATTATGATCTAAGATACAATTTACTTGTCGTCTATTTTATAGAAATGCAGCCAAAAGATGGAAACAAGATGCAATTTGAAGAGGAACACTGACCCAAGAGACTAGAACATGTTCTCCTGAAGGTCTCTTCATATCAATTGGTACCCTTCCAGTTATGAGCTGCAGAAGAACCACACCATAGCTGTAAACATCTGATTTTGTTGTCAATTTCCCCGTTGAGATATACCTGCATAACCAATACTTCTTAACAATTTCTTGTGAATTTTGATTTCTTCTCTAGAAGTAAGATTTAACACATTACAACATTCATGTATTGAATCCACAGCTACATTTGGTAGTCTCTATTAAGACAAAAGTAAATGATGAAACAATTTTCCCGGGCATAGGATAAGAATCCTCATTTGGAAAAAAAAACTCTAAATTTATTGATTTAGGATTTTTTTTAAAAATATTTTGATATGGTTAATATTTCCTTTTTCAATTTAGGGTGATAGTTTTCAAGTAGGATTCTTATCATGTGCCCTTATGCATACATTAGAAAGACAGTTGGTGAAATGTGACCAATATATCACATTATTAGTAACAATTCGGATGCAAGCCATGAAAGAGATCAAGGAAACAGATGGATAGGAAGAGTGCACTAACTCTGGGGCCAAGTATCCAGTGGTCCCAAGTACGCGAGTAGAGATCTGGCCATTGATCTTATCCGACCCCATCTTAGCCAGCCCAAAATCAGAAACTTTTGCCCTGAAATTATGATCCAATAGAATGTTGCTGCATTTGAAGTCACGATGGATTATGGACGGAGATCCATGCTCGTGTAAGAACTCCAATGCCCTTGCACAATCAAGGGCTATCCTCAGCCGCATACCCCAATCTAACGGCTGAGGATAGCCTTGGGGTGATCTTAGAAGGTGGTACTGAAGACTTCCATTTGTCATGAACTCAAAGACAAGGAGCCTATGATGTTGGTCTGCACAATAGCCTAGAAGCTCCACTAGGTATGACGAATGTAGCCGGCTAAGTAGGTCTACCTGCCCAATCCAATGTCAGTATAAAGATTCCTTGTTAGGTGTTGTAAGGAATTTACTCTTTCCCATGTGATTGGTTATGAAAGTCTAGATTTATGCTGATTTTATGGAGTCAATGTATAAATATGGATAAAAGTGAGGGCCTAGATGTAGCACTAAAAACATTAAACAGATTAGTTCCTTTGACAATAACAGATCAAGACAAGCCCAAAATCAATAGACTATTTAAGATACTAAAAGTAGCTCGAATTCTCTTATAAGGAAGGGTGAAGACAATGCAGCAAACAAATAAATACTTCAAACAGTAATCATGACAACTATGAAGACAAAAACGTAAACGAAAACGAAAACTTATAATTGGCTCATTTCGTAGTTTCGGTTTTTAATTTTAAAATAATTGTTTCCGAAATATGGTATACTCTAGTAGTCATCTCAATTCTCAAAACTATCAACTAAAATTTGAAAACCTGCAAAAACATTCATCCACAATTTCATTTTTTTGTTTTTGAAAAGCAGAACTAATTGAACGAAACCTCGATCCTGAATGCACGTTCCCCTTGTTTCTTTTCCTGGTGGAGCATCTTAATTGCGGCGATGGTCCCATCTCCAAGGACGCCTCTATAGACGACTCCAAACCCACCATTTCCTATCACATTCCCTTCATTAAAGTTATTGGTGGCCAATTCAAGCTCCTTGTATGTGAATACTTGGACTCCTCTTGATCTTCTCTGTAAAGATGATCGCCTTGAGCTATCCCCAACTGATGTGCACCCATTGTTGCTCATATCTGAAATAGTACTTTTATCAAATACCCATATCAGAATTGTTGAGGAAAAA
Organism: Fallopia convolvulus; assembly: GCA_964016875.1. NCBI lineage: Eukaryota > Viridiplantae > Streptophyta > Magnoliopsida > Caryophyllales > Polygonaceae > Fallopia > Fallopia convolvulus. Next base: position 39,551,389 of record OZ024732.1, on the reverse strand, counting down.
GTGATGCAAGTGCAAGTATATATAGTTTACCTGGGCTCTCTGTGATGTTGATTGTGGTATGAGCAAAGAAGTTGCAGTTTCTGTCTGTGATTCTTGCTGTGTTGTTTCCACTGATGGAGCTGCTCTTCTTGAATTTTGAACGCCGGAGCATGATTGTGAGGATGAGAATGGAGACGAGGAGGAGAACTAGGATGATTGGTATGGCAATCAGAAGAATGGAAGTAAGGTTGAGATCAAGTACGCCATGGTCAAGATGATGTGGTGGCGCGTGCAAACGACCACTCGTGTTCTTGTTGGATGAGGCAAATATATCCGGTGATCCGATTGGATCAACAGAGGTGGAATTGTGCTCCATGGATGAGAATGCAAAGCAAACTATAGACAAGATTGCTTAACTAACTTCACTCCTTTTATATACCATCAGGCATCAGCAACTGCTCAGCACAGAAAGCAAGGGAAAAGGCTTATGGGTTTATGATAAAGAGGAAGAAAGATGAAACGGAGTGTTTTTTGGGGTGATTATGGGAAGGGTTATAATTTCAAAAGTGAATTGAGAGTGACACAAAATAAAAAAAAATGGAAAAATAAACTTGCGAGGAAATGAAAAAAAAAATAAAAGTTAAGGGCATGTTTGTATTGATATACTGATATCAGATATCCATATCGGGTCATATCTTGTGTTTGGTATGGGAGTATATAAATATTGGGTCATATCCTTGATATCAAAACAAGCCCTTTACCATGATATTTGATATCTCATATCTGATACCGATACCGATATCTGATATCGATACCAAACCAGCCCTAATGTATGAATTTGATGATGTTAATTTGCCGGCCTAGGAAGATTAGTATGCATGAGAGTAGGGACACAAATCCTGTCTTTTCTTTTCTTTTTTTAACATTTTATGTATCTCGTGAGCAATGAAGATAAAGGATGCTTTCTGCACTTAATTCGTCTCTTCCTGTGTATACTATCATAGGGATTGTCTTTGTCAGGCTAGAAGAAGATTTTTAGATTAGCTGATGAAAAAAATAACGTACCTCGATAGTCAGTACTAATATAATTGTTAAGGTTTGATTCTTTCTCCCCAGCTATATGAATAATATAGAAAATAAATACATAGCTCATTAACTCCACCTTCAATGATTCAACAAACTTTTCTTTCTTCTCTGCTTTGTATATTTTAACCACATTTCTGTTTGTCTGCCCACAAACATCTTCATTTTCATTATCTGGGGGTTGTGGCCCTTGTGGGCTGGCAAGGAGGTGGTTAAGAGTAAATTTCTACATCTTTACTAGCGATATAAAACCAATTTAGATACAATTCAAAAATTGGTGTGTGAAATCTCATACTACTAATACAATCTGTTAAACCTAATCAAGAAAGAGATTGCCCTAAACGTGAAAATATTTAAAAAAAAACATTTACATAATAGAGCCTGCAAGAAATCAAGTTGCTAGTGATTTCCATTTTCTTGTCCTAATTTTTATTGGGAATTCGGTGTCTGCAGAAATTCAAGTGGCCATTAATTGCTAGCTCCAAGGTCAATAGGATCAGTAGATTACTCTCCTACTAGGGAAGAGAAAACAAAGGAAATAGGCTTATTTACAATGCTTTTGACAAGTTTAGGATTTTATTAGGATAGAATAACGAACAAATGGTCAAAAACTATCATGCGATAAGATTTTATTAGGATAGAATAACTAACAAATGGTCAAAAACTATCATGAGATACCGCTACATATTGAGAAATAAATACAATTTCTCCGTTCATGGCTAAGCCAAACCTTATCCATACAAAATAGAATATAGAGGTAGTAGTAAAAAGGGGATCTTGCAAGTGAAGCATTCAAGTTTGAAATTCCCCTCAAGTCACTAGTTTTCACAGTTTATAACTTTTTACCCCGTGAACAAGGGTTTTCAGGTTGATGCTGAATGGATACTGGTATATACATAAGTACTGACTTCTCTTCTTTGCACTGCTACTGTTACTGCATTCATTAGCATTTACTACCAATGCCAATGTCCCTCCATTGACAGCAAAGGTGATCAATTCAAATATACTTGAAATTCAAAACAGGAATATATGAATTCATTTCTTAGACGCGAAATAAAGGCCAAGCATCAATTGCGGAAGTCCACAACATCACAGGTGCAAAACATACCAGTGCCAGATAGTTCAGGGAATTTGATGATAGATGTCACTCTCACACTAATGTCACGGCATTTTACCAGGCTCTGCAAGAAGGAGAAAATTAGAAACAACATTATCATCATAATTGTCTACATCTAAACATAAACTCATATTGACATCCTTTTCCCTAATCTTGCCAATTTACTTGATATTACATCTCTTAATCAACATTTGAGAATATCTCGTTGTGATGCAGATAACAACAAATATGCAGAGAATAAGGACTGTTGCCAGTGGGCAATCTAAACCATTGCACACTTTTTCTATTAAATACTTTGAAGCATTCAAAGGATGGGTCTAATCTGCCTGTACTGATAGCTAGTTGCACTATTTGTGTCTATTTTTAATAGAGAAAAACACATTCAGAATCACTGCAAATTTTCAAGCAATGGACTCTAATTGGCGTGCTATCACTTTCTACATGGGCTGGAGATTGTCTCAATTCTCCAGTCCTCTCCTTCACATCTCTATCAACTTTGGTTACACTCCCTGTTAACCATGGAACTATGCCACACATGCACATACAGGCAAAGGAAATTTCTGGCAACAAGTATAAGAAAAAAGAGTGATCTCATACCATACAAAGGAGAAGGCTTGCAAAAGAATCATGTGAATGCCCAAAACAGCTTGCTGGAGAAACTGCTAAATGAAGTGCACATGAACTATGAAGGCGAGTGAGAAAGTATGGACAAAAGGTCCAGGGCCCTTGAGTGTGACCAGCCAAGATGTCCCCTTCGGATATTTGACATTAACTGAAAAACCAATCAGTCATCCAATCTAGAAAGAATTAGCCAGGGGTGAAAACATAACTCATAAATGATTGAGTTTTCTTACACCAAACAATTACAAAGAGTAATGACCTATACTGACATTCTGGGATTACATAGTTAGAAGTACGAATTATGTCTGAAGGCCGTCCACTTCACTATGATCACACACCTTTTATTACAATAGCTGCCAGAAAAAATTCACTTCATTCATATGCAAAGTTTTCAAATTAATACTACAATTTAGCATCGTATACTTAGAATGTTTAGTCATTAACATAGATAGAAGAGACAAATAGTGCCACATAAATAAGATCCTATTGATCTTCAGGAAACCCGAGAAACCTATTTATGAGCTTGGCAACTGGTTTTGCATCACCAGGAGGATAAGGAGCTAGAGATTCCAGATCCATATGTGCAATAGTCTCATGAAGAGTTTTAGGGCGTGCACAAAGCAAGTGTTTCCTGTCAGCTAATTCCTCTTCCAGCTCAGCTTGATGGTTGTCCATCAAATCCTCATTTACCACAACTATCAAAGGTTTCTGGATCCGCAACGTCTCAAATATGCTCCCTGACCCTATACATCACCCAAAATCAAAACTTCAGTCTTGTCCAGGATGAAAACATATAGCCTCATTATGCAACATAACATGGAAGACTAGCATATACAATGAAGATTGGACAGCAATTGCACCAATAAAGAACTTTCAATGTAGCAGGATTAATTCCGAAGGCTAAAGAAGGAATAAAATAGCAGTTTTCTATTGTTTTCATGACTCAACAAGAAAATTTGAAGCTAAACCAATCTAACTGCATGATTAAGTTTCAAGAATGGTAGATTGTACTTTGGTAATTTTTCCCCATGAGCACCAATCCCTATTGAAAATGCAACTTATATTTGGCAATTTGCTTGCTCCGAAAGAGCGACACTGAGTCTAGAATGTATAACTTACCAGCATGACTTATCACAAGAGAAGCTGCTTTTAAGTTGTCAGCTATGGTTGATGAGAAAGTGAAGTAGTCTACAGCAAATGATCCATCATCGCCTGCACACTGTAATCAGAAACATAAAAATCAAAATTCAAAGATGAAACAATGTCGAAAGTCAAAACATCATCCCCTAGAGTGTCATCCATGTATCTGAAATGATGACTCAAATAGCCTTAAATATCCTAACTTGCTAGAAGAAGAGATGCAACCTATCTGTAACACCTAGAGGTGGATGAAAGCTAACAATTGTGTTTCGGATGCAACAAATAACACTCTTCAATCTGTAGAAATTCCCCCGCAAACCCAACATAAAATTCTCAGAACCAAAGGCTTAAGAAAGAACCTTGGAAGGAATGTATGATCCACGCCCAATCTGAATAAGAAGGTGGGTATAACCTTTGGACAATAGCTCCTTCTTGGTCTCAGGAGTGTCCACGGCTTTAACAAGGGCATCGAATAACGTCGTCCCAACAGTCACAAAAACTACTTTCTTAGGTCTTTCACCATCCTCGGCTCCTCCCATGGAAACAGATTCAAATTCCCTTCACTAATAGATCAGACGAAAGAAGGACACGAATTAAACTCACCAATCACTTGCTGAAATATATCATCAGTCGGTAGAAATTTTCCAAAAAAAAAAATGTATGATCAGAGCAATTCCAATCAGCTGCGAAATATGGATCCATTCACCGAGAAGAAACTCTTCATTCCAAAAAGACAACCAGCTATGTCTCTTTCCCAGTAAACTATCACAATTCTAAACTACATTGAATTCCAATTATGCACTAGAGAATTACCGATAAATTAGTATTTCTTACCAGATCGAGCAATAATCACTTTATCCGGCTCTGATGCTCTGCGCTCAATCAGATCCCTGTAGTAGCAGTTAAACGAGAACTCGATGGGAAGATGGCCGCCGGCGGCAAAGACCAGGCCAATACGTCCGATGATGGAGTGGAGGAAGAGGAGAAAGACAAATTCACGGGCCATCGTCTTCTGCGGTTTTATTTGTTTATGGGCCCTGTATAAATGGGCTTCTATGAGAAATTGTGGCTCAATACTTACCGGTCCACAAAACGAACGGTTCCAATTGGGCCTTAAACTACTACTCCGTATTATTTATTTCAAGGAACTGAGGAAGTGATTGTACTAAATTCAAAAAAGGCTTCAACGTAAGCCATATATAATGAATTTCTTACGCTTGAATTCTGTTAAAAAGTTTTACTGTAATATTTTTTAGGGTAAATTTCACAAAACCATCCGTAAATTATGACCATTTTCAATAAACCACCCGTAAAAAGAAATATTCTACAAAACCACCCTTATAAAAAAAATGTTATCAAAGCACCACCCATCTCCCATCCCCCGTCTATCTTCCGTTAAAAGGGATTGAATTACTGGATTACCCTTTTAAAAAGAAAGTGTACAGTGCACTACTCTAGATCTCCACCTCCTCTCTCTTGTTGATATTTTGGAATCCGGTTTCTCCTCTGTTTCTTCTTCCGTTTCAATTGCAGCACATTTTTATTTTTTTACTTTCTTTGAAATCCAATTTTTTCAAGAACAAATCTTGTACAAAAGCTTGCAATTTCCGTCTGTTTGCACCTTTTATTTTGAAACATTTAGGGTTATTTTTCCTATATTGTTGTCAATAAAGTGTTATGATTCTAACTCAGAATCATAACAATTGCAAGGATTGATAGGGAAAGATAGATTGAAGAGAAAGGAAAAGTAAGGAGAGAAGAGAAAAAGAAATGTATTTCTGTTATTCAATGCCCTCTCCAATCTGTTACAGCCTTCTTATATGAGTTTCCCAAATTACAAAAGTGATCCACACTTTACAAGAATTACACAAGAACTCCCTAATTTCTTAACCCGACTAATATCGTAACAATACACCCCTTCTTAAGAACCTTGTCCTCAAGGTTTATTTACAAGGAAAATTCTGGAAACTGATGCAAGACATATGATGCAGACTCCCAAGTAGCTTCCTCCGCAGGAATGTTCTTCCATTGAACTAGCCATTCAACACAAGGTTCTCCATTAGCAGAGTACTGAACACGACTCTCCAATATTTACTCAGGGGCTACTTCAATTTCACCAGAATACATCGTTGAAGGAGGTTTGATTGAAGGAATGAAACCATTTCCCACACAACGTTTCAGCTGAGAAACATGGAACACAGGGTGTATTTTTGAATCTCTCGGTAATGCCAATTCATAAGCTACTTGGCCAATTTTCCTCAGAATCTTGTATGATCCATAAAACTGAGCACTCAGTTTCAAATTCTTACGAATAGCCAAAGAAGTCTGTCGATATGGTTGAAGCTTCAGGTAAACCATATCACCAACCTGAAATTGTTGCTCCACTCGATGCTTATCAGCATTCTGCTTCATTCGAGACTGTGCCAGCTTCAAATTCTGTTTACACTGCTGAAGCATATGTTGTTTCTCTTGAAGCCACTCCTCAACTGCAGCCGTAGACACTTCTGAATTTTGCAGTCCAAGTTGAGGAGGAGAATAGCCATATAACGCCTTGAATGGACTCATCTTTAGCGTTGTATGAAAATTGGTATTATACCAAAATTCAGCAAGTGGTAACCACTTAACCCATTGAAAGGGTTTTACTGAAGTCATACATCGAAGATAAGTCTCTAGGCATTGATTCACACGCTCCGTTTGCCCATCCGACTGAGGGTGATAGGCCGTAGACAGATGCAAAGAAGTTCATGTGGCTTTGAACAACTCTTGCCAGAAATGACTCAGAAAAATCTTATCTCTGTCTGTAACTATGGACTATGGAAATCCATGTAGCTTATACACAGTGGCTAAGAATTCAGTTGCCACCTTTGCTGCTGTGAATGGATGTGTTAGGGCAATAAAATGGGCATATTTGGTAAGTCTATCCACCACCACCACCAAGATAGAATTTCTGCCATAAGAATTTGGAAGCCCTTCGACGAAGTCCATACTGATTTGACTCCAAGCAATTTCAGGAATGGGAAGGGGTTGTAATAAACCTGGCATGGCTGTATTCCTATGCTTATGACGCTGACAAACATCATAAGACTTGATATACTTCTCCACTGTAAGCTTCATGTTTGGCCAATACACAATAATTTTCAACCTTTGACAAGTACCAAAAACTCCTGAGTGACCCCCCACAGCATCCTCATGCATAGCCTTCATCAATTGGTCCTTTAATGCAGAATCATCACCAATATACAGTTTCCCTTTGTATCTCAATACCCCTTGCTTGAAGGTATAATGTGTCAAATTGCCTAACACACACTGAGCAATCAACTCCTGAGCAATTAAATCATTCTCATAGCTACTAACCACCTGTTGTATCCACCTTGGCTTAATAACCAAAATCTCATTGAATTCAGCAGAACTTCCCTCAAACTTCCTTGACAAAGCATCATCCACTCTGTTCTCTTTTCCTTTCTTATAAAGAATGGAATAAGACAATCCCAACAACTTTCGAACAGCTTTCTTCTGTAAATGAGTCGAAAGCTGTTGTTCGAGCAAATGCTTTAAGGATTGATGATCAGTGTGTATATAAAAATGTGAAGGTTCCAAATAATGCCTCCACTTGTCAATGGCAAGCAATATGGCCAGTAATTCCTTCTCATATGTAGACAACAACAAGTGTTGACCATGAAGAGCCTTACTAATGTATGCCAAAGGTCTGCCTTGTTGCATCAAAACAGCACCAATGCCTGAATCACAAGCATCTGTTTCAATCTCAAATGGTTTCCCAAAATCTGGCAAACCCAAAACTGGTGGAGTTGACAACAATGCTTTCAACTGTAAAAAAGCTTGCTCAGCTTCTGCAGTCCAATGAAACCCTTCCTGTAGTCGAAGAAATTCTGTAAGAGGCCGACTAATCACCCCATATCCCTGAATAAATCGCCTGTAATACCCGGATAAGCCCAAAAAGCTTCTTAACTCCTTAATATTCTTAGGAGACGACCAACTAACCATGGCAGAAATCTTAGCAGGATCAGTTGCTACACCCTGTTCAGAAATGATATGACCAAGATACTCAACCTGTTTCTGAGCAAAAGAGCATTTAGATCTTTTTGCAAAAAGTTTATGCTCTCTCAATACCCTCAAGACAACACTCAGATGTTCAATATGATCATAAAGGCTGTTGTTGTACACCAGGATGTCATCAAAGAAAACTAACACAAATTTTCTCAAAAATTCACCAAACACCTCATTCATGAGAGATTGAAAGGTAGCTGGAGCGTTTGTTAGTCCAAAAGGCATAACCTTGAACTCAAAGTGCCCATGATGTGTTCTAAAAGCTGTCTTTGCAATATCTTCCTCAGCCATCCGTACTTGGTGATAACCTGCCCTCAAATCCAACTTGGAGAATATCACTGCCCCTTTTAATTCATCCAACAACTCCTCAATGTGAGGAATGGGATATTTATCCTTAATTGTGACATCATTTAGCTGCCTATAGTCAATACAAAATCTCCAACTCCCATCCTTCTTTTTAACAAGAAGAGTAGGTGAAGCAAAAGGACTATGACTAGGCTGGATAGTAGAGTTTTGTAACATTTCCTGAACCTGCTTCTCAATCTCATTCTTTTGCAAGTAAGGGTATTTATACGGTTTAGCACAAACTGGCTGCGTTCCAGGTTTAAGGTAAATATGGTGCTCATGACCTCTCAATGGAGCAAGTCCTTTAGGCTCTTCAAATACGTCACTGAATTCAGCTAATACTGTCACAATTCCTTCTGGCAACTCAACTTCTTGGGTTTCCATCACTAAGCAGTGAGCAATTTGTGTCACAAAACAAGGTTCTCTTTTCTGAAGCAACTTTTGCAACTTAACCCCACTAATCATCTTGACAGTTCCTTGCTCTTTAAACCCAATCAACTCAATTCTATTCCCATCCTTCACAAATGATAACTTCAACTCTTTGAAATCAAAAGATAGAGGACTATAATCTCTCAACCAATCTACCCCAAGAACTACATCACAGCCTCCCAATTTCAAGGTTCTCATATCAAATCTGAATTTGTGACCCTGCATTTCCCATTCAAACCCTTTACACAGCTGATGACTGAACATCTTGTTGCCATTCGCCACTGTTACAGCCATCACACTTGACTCCTGCAGTTCGTACCCCATATCTCTGGCTATTCTTGGATCCAAGAAACTGTTGGTACTTCCACTGTCCACCAACACTATTATATGTTTGTTTCTTGTTAATCCCCGAATCTTGATAGTACTAAGAGGATTGCTTCCTGTCAAGGAGTGCACATAAATTTCCGGTTCACTCTCTTCACTGTGTTGAATTCCATTTCCCTCAAATTCAATTTCAGCACTCAATTCACCCTGTTCCCCATATTGTACACTGTCCATCTCTGATGTCACCAGGCTGTGTAAGGTCTGATTCTTACACCGATGACCAATGTAATACTTGTCCCCGCACTTGTAACACAGACCCGGGGTTTTCTTGAATTCAGGGTTGGTTGTTGGTTGGTTTGGGTTATTTGGATGAGAAGTTTTAGGAGGGAACAGATTGTAAGGAACGGTTTGAGTATGTGAGAAGGTTGGTGTTTTAAAAGTAGGCATTTGTGGAAAAGAGTTGGTAGTAGGAACAGAAGAATTTGTAAATGTGGGTTTGCTTGAATTATAGGTAGGTTTCCAAGAAGAATTTCTGCCCAATTTCACAATCGCCTGGACAGCCTCATATTGTAGCTTAGATTGCTCATAAGCCATAGGTAAAGATTGAGGTCTACTCAATTTAACTAGGTTCTTGATTTCCTCTTTAAGGCCACTAATATAGCTGGTAACAAAATAGGCTTCGGAAAGGGTTGGATTGAATGCTAACATGCTTGCTCTTAATTCTTCAAACTTCTCAGTATAACTCTCAATGTCGTTCTCTTGAAACAGCTTATTGAAATCCTCTACAACTTCTACCCCCAATCTTTCCCCGAATCTACAACATACAGCATCTCCAAAATCCCTCCAAGACACAGACTGATTCTGAATGAGAAACCCATGTACCCAAGTATCAGCTTTCCCATTCATGTACATGACAGCAACTTCAACTTTTTCTGAATCTACTATCCCGAAAATCTTAAAATACTTCTCAGCTTTTCTAATCCAACTCCTAGGATTGGATCCATCAAAATTAGGAAAATCCAGCTTAGGAAATCGTTGATTACCTCTGAAACCCGATCCCAAGGACAAACTCCGCTCGAAATCTTGAGGAAATTCTCCAATCGAACTTCTCCTCGCTTGATTGCTCAAATTCGGATTCACGTTCTCCGACTCATCAATTCTTGGACTCAACTGTACCCTTGCACTTGATTCCGATCTTCCTTCTACAGCTTTGAAAAGCTGAGCCATGTCGCGATTGATGTTGCTCATCATTTCGGCAATACTCTTCATCTGCATCTCATTAACTCTCTGTGCATTCATCAGATCCTGATGCGCCTTCTCCCATCTCGAGTTTTGATCATCGAATTTGCTTTGCTGACTATCCAATCGTTGATTTGTATCAACTAATTGGTCCACCATCTTGGAGATCTGAAAATCCGCCTTTCGTTGACCTTCTTCCAACGTCTTCATTCGCGTTCCATCCGCCATAGCCAAGGTTTCGTAGCTCTGATACCAATTTGTTATGATTCTAACTCAGAATCATAACAATTGCAAGGATTGATAGGGAAAGATAGATTGAAGAGAAAGGAAAAGTAAGGAGAGAAGAGAAAAAGAAATGTATTTCTGTTATTCGATGCCCTCTCCAATCTGTTACAGCCTTCTTATATGAGTTTCTCAAATTACAAAAGTGATCCACACTTTACAAGAATTACACAAGAACTCCCTAATTTCTTAACCCGACTAATATCGTAACATAAAGAAGCACAGAAGAGAGAGATAAATGAAAGAAATTGGATGCTCGAGAGTGGGCGGATGATTGCGATTCGGAGGAGGATGGGTCATGAAAGACGGGTCGAGAAATTGGGGTAGAAGAATTTTAACCAATTCGTTCTTCATATTGAGTCTGGGTTTTTATCCACAACCCTCATATATTAACAAAATTGGGAATTTGCTTATATATAAAATTGAACTTGCTGGTGTGAAGGAATGCAGAGGCACACCAATGCAGAGGTTAGGGAAGAGGTGGGTGAAGCTTATAAACAATTCTAATTAGTTTGTTAAATTTGGGAAAGTGAATATGATATTTTTTTTGATGTTGAATTGAATTCTAAACCAGTATGCAAAGGTAAAAAAGATTGACATGGGATTCGACCAAAAATTAGTAGTCACATATACATGAAAAAATACATGGAAAAATACATGGAAATTGGGTAGAGTCAAAGGGATAAAGTTAACGGGAGAAAAACGTCCCAGTTTAAACGGGTGGCATTTCGATAGCTTTTCTCTTTTACGGGTGGTTTTATGAAAATAGTTATTTTACGGGTGGTTTGGTGAAAAGACTAATAATTTACGGGTGATTTTATGAAATTTACTCTATTTTTTAAGCATTTCATTAGAACTTATTGGATTTTTTTTTAAGTTATACTAGTAGGGGGACCCCGTGCCAAAGGCACGGGGGTGATCTAGGTCGGAAAGGCACCGGGGCAAAGCGTAAGAATAGACCTTTTTGTTTGGAATAGAGTTTTCTGCAGAGAGTGATACCCATAGATCAAGCAATGTTTTGGTACTGTTGGTCTTAATATGAAGGATATGAAGATATGGTAATGAGTAGATATGACAACTTCTTCTTAAGACTGATAGTGAAAACACATACCTTATAACTATAGTATCTGACAGCATATCCAGCCAGCATATCCAGCCGCCAAAGGAGGAATCATCTGTGTCTTCTGGGAAACCCTTTGATCAACATCATAAATGGACTCTGATTCTCCAAGAAAGAATGTACTATGCAGGTCCAAAGCCATTATAGCAATTTTCAATTGTATATTTATAAAAAAAAAACAAGAAATAATAACATGTAAACACCTGACCTAACAAGTATCAAGTCCTTCCCATTAAAGGTTAAATTGCATCACTCTTCAAGTTATCTTTTCAAGCATCACCCCACCAAGCATATATTTTTCTTCTTTTTTTTATTTATCATTATCATTCTGCTTGAACATTACAAAAGAAAAACAGAAACAGGGCAGGACAGTTAGTATTTTTAGGGCGCTGGTGCTAAGATAAATACAGATGGTGGGGGAAAGAATCCGATTCATCTGAGGAAAGTTCATTCACATTCGTTTGAGGATTCATCAGGACGGAACAACGGCGGACTCGGGAGATAGAATCCAATTCCGAATTCCTCACTGCCGGCATATCTTCTCTGCCTCGTTAAAGTCTGCAAATTTGTCTCCAAAATTGATCGGTTTGAACATGTCTTTCTCAATTGAATTCTGTTTTTAATGTTTTTTTTCATTGTTTTTGTGACGCTGGCTGAGAACTCCCGGGCGTTGGTGGGGTTGGCCTCTCTTCTTCCTGCCCGATTTCTGGCTGAGAACTCCCGGGCGCTGGTGGGGGCAAGCACTAAGATAAATACAGATGTATGTATGCACACAAACCTTGTAAGACCACTTCCTCCATGTCAATTCTCTAGCAAATCCTTCTATTTTGAAGACAATAAGGCAAGTATAAGACGGATAAAGCGCTTAAAAGCATCTGGACTTCAGGTAGAAAGGCAAGGAAAGATATGACCAAATGTAGTACTCTGAATCCTCCCACCATTATGAATTAGTCAAGATTAGATATCACCTGTTCCAAACAATTGCATAAATGAGCAGGCAACATTTCCAATTCACTAATTTTGTTAAACATCTTTTATGATGTTTACAACCATGTACTTTCATGCTTAAGATTCACAAACAAACAAGGCATCCAAGTGAACTAAAGTTTAACACTAATATTTCATGATAAAGCTGGATTTAGATATCAAATTGATAGATATCAAGAACAACAATTGACAAGTCCATTCAAAACCTATTTGAAACGGATTTTAAAGCTCTCATCCCACATACCCTTCAAGTATAATACATACTCGAGGAATCAATCGAAATAGAAACCAAAAGATTAGTGTAGCCTACAAATAGACCTTAAGAAAGAAAAAACAAGAAGAGGGGCAATATTTTTAAGCTGTCTTAGCCCACTGGATAAGGTATTATATTGTAAAACAGATATGATATAAAACTCAAAACAAAGAAGAATCATCAAAAGTAGTAAGAAGAAACACAATTGCACTTGTAATAAAACATCCAATATCTAACTGAGCCAAACACACATTCCAAAAGCTTCCATTTTGTTGGTCATCACCAACAGGATAATAGACAAGAAAACCAAAAGAACTCAGCATACGGGTTATTAAAACCCTCAAAGAGAAGGCAGAGTAGAGTTCCAATCAGCGACCTTAACAATATAATAAGGAAAAGAGGATTATAGTCATAATCTGTTATGCAAAATCCATATAGTACCTTCGCTAAACCAAGATCAGATATATTTCCTGCAAAAATGCCTCTTAACCAGATTCTCCAAGCATTTTTCTAGATCCTCAATTGCATCATTAAGACTGATCACATGACTGAATAGGGACATAGCCTTGGCATTCTTTTCATCATGTGGGTATACAACTTTAAAATGAAAGACCACTCAAAAGATTACCAAGAATATAACCGTAATTGATGCACCCACTCAAAAGGAAAAATTGAAGTATACACCCAAAATGCATGAAATCAAACAACTTATTTTGATAAGTAACTAACCACAAATATATACTGTCACTTTGTTCGTTATATTTTCCATCTCTTAGAACCTGTTACAATATTTTAATCAATAATCCTAACGAAAATCAACCAACAAAAAGAAATCTGTTTGTGTTTAACATACTAAAGTAACTTAGCATACCTTAAAAGAAATTCCCTTGCAAAACCCCATATGATCTTGGTCTGAAGGCATCACAACAAAAATGACCATCCTCGCTTGTGGGAATGCCATACGGTTGTATTTACCAAAACTCCAGCAGATTGTTTGGTGTGAGTTGAGATGCAAGTAAGAGAAAAGTCAGCTTGAACAAACTAAAACATGAGAGCTGACAATTCCTATGGGGTATGCAACTGAAATCCAGATGATAAAATTTGAAGGAAAATGTGAGAGGGAGAAAAGAAATCATGAAAATGGGGAGTTGTGCTTTTGAATCTAAATGAATAAATTCTATGAACTTGCTGATGAAGAAAATGATACTCTACATGGCCCATGATGCAGCAAATCAGGGACCTAAGGCTGCCTTCACTTTATTCAGACTGCAAAGCTGTAGTAGAAATGTCCTTTTAAATCTCGGGAGCAACATCATCAGCACTCTTTTGCTTTATATCAGAGGTATGAGAATCGTTGGCAACAATCGCGGGTTGTACACTTTTTGCCTATTTTTTAACCAAAATTTCAGAAGCAGAATAAACCTCTTTATCCTTAAATGCACCTTTTACATTCAGATCAAGGTCAGCATCATCCCATCCCTTTGCGTCCCATTCATCATCATTCTCTTCTTCTTCTTCTTCTTTAACCTTTTCTTCCACTCCAAGTGGAGCTTTGCCCTTTTCCTCCTCATCTACCTAAAATTGAAGTGGATTCTTGATTAAGACTAATAGCTGTTACATTTTGAGCTTTAACTGCTAGATACGAAGGAACAATTTTTTTTGGTAGGTGAAGGAACAAAATTTGACCTTCCAACCCGGCTAAATAGCCTCTCAAGATTCTGATGTGAGTGACCCTCTGTTAAATTTTCTGCCATCGAAGTCTTGTAGTGAAGTAACACATGATCTCTATTACTATCATATGTTAAATAAATAATGATGCAAACAAATAGTGATTTTGATGCTCACTTGCAAGTCCTCCTTGTAGCTCTTATGAAATGGGATTCGTTTCTTGATCTATAATAATGAATAAAAATACAAACATTAGAACTAAATGAAAGCAAAGGCGGATGAATTAAACATTCAAGGATTGCGCTGAATAAGACTAAAAAGAGGCATTTCACAATGAACTGAAATGAAGCAAGTTATTACGTACCGACATTAGGCAAATTATCTACCTCGTCTTTGCCAATCCAACAGATTCACCAACCTGTCCATCAACATACATCGAAAGGCAAGCTTTCAGTCTCTCCAATCACTCGCCGTCTCTATTTCAGTGTACACCACAACAATGATGCCATCTCCAACCTATCGTCCTCCTATCCCTTCAATTGTGCCCAAAATTAGGGTTCTAACATTAAAATTTAACATTAGACAAAAAGAATAGGAATAGAACCAAATCATTTCTCTGAGGCATTTCGACAAACATCTCATGTGCAACAATAAGCAAACCTAAAGGGAAGCGAAAATCTTACAAAATAAGTACAGACTCATACCAAAGCACCCTCATTTTATCCTTTGTTGAGTTCACCGTCCACCGCCAACCCCTGTCACCGGCCAACTATCTACGATCACCATCAGTCTCTATTTTAATCTCCACCTCCAACGATGATTCCATCTCCATCAGAGGAAGGTCAATCAGACAAAGAAAGAGAGAATAGATTAATATAAATTGTAAAAAATTGAATCAATAATCATGGAGAAATTCAGACTCCTTCTCAAAATAAGTTAAAACACTAACCCTCCAAATCATGATTGAAGAAGTCGATGCCCACGATCGAGTACTGCCAACCCCGATTCTTCCTCTACTCGCCCTCCTATTTGCGTTCTCATCAGCCACCAATCACCCTCCACTCCCCTTTGTTTCAGCAACCTATTCTCCTCGCCACCGTCAGTTAGTTCCACTGCCTCCTCCAATTTTGAGACCAGTGGCTGATTCAGATGCGGTCAACATCATCTCTTGCCGGATAAATCTTGGAGCCCTAGGTAATGCCCTTGATTTGTCCTTGGCTCGTTCTCGAAGCCACATAAAGCCCAGCAACCGAATTTTACAATTCAATTTCATACACATAAAGCCCAACAAATTGCTAGAACAACCAATTCCTAGATAGTGAGGCAAATTCATTGGCGTGATGGAGCCGGGATAAGTTTAAATTAATCTAGTTCAACCACTAATAAATGAAATCACCAGTAAAACACTATTAAATTCAGCATCGATCTCTTACAAATAAGACACCATGTAGCATACTCATTATGAAATCAAGAATCAAAAACAATAAAGCAATCTGAGTAACAAATTTGCAAAAACAGATATATACATGCTTCAAGAAGGGCACAACGCCCTTCACATTATCACAAATTCGTGCATTCTCGTCAATAATCGCCCTTTTGATGTGGGTGTTTTTCCCAATTCCAATTGGAACACTGCCCATTGCAGCCAGCAATTTCCGATCAGGCTCTGTATGAAAGTACGAACGTGATAATCATAAAATTTGAGAAAAAAATATCTAACCAATAAAATCATCTAATCATATTTGTTTCTCACCTCATAATAATCTGCCCCCATCAACAATAAACCTTTTAGATATCACCCTCAGAAATGCATGAACGTAGTCCAATCACAAATGGTGATTTTGCAGTTCTAAAATGGGAGTATAATCCAAGGTATGAATTTTCAGAACACTACAATGAGTCAAAGACTAAATTATCAAGCTGCAAATGATAACATACATTAAAAAATACCTCTCCCTAGACAAATAGAACAACAAAGTGCAGGTTCTCCTAAGGAAACTATAATGTTCACTCACCTTTCAAATCCCTGTGATAGATACCTCTGCTATGGAAGTAGTCCATGGCGTTAAGCATTTGCTAAATATATATCTTAGCTGCAGTTTCCTTGAACTTCAACTTTTTGGCCTAGGAAATTAAAGGATGAGTATTAAATGGATATTACAAGATGTAGCACAGAGAAGAAAATCTACACCTTCTAGCAGCTCCTTTGATATCTTGGTGGCTAGTGCAACCTCTTTAGTTTTCCATTGAAGAACATGATCGAAAGCCAAGCAAGCATGGACCATGATAGCATGGACATCAACAAGATCAACATTAACTAACCCAACAATATGCAATTATACATAGAACCACGAATTGAAAAGAGAGTTTAAGAGATTTATTTTGTTTAGAAGAATTGTCATATTGAGCCAACACAGTTGGATGAGTCAAACAGAGTAGAAAGAAATATTTGATCCAAATTTCAGCCCTAACACATCAAGAACACCAACCAAAATCCAAACATAAAGATCAATTAACCTAAACCAAAAATTCTCACCCGAATCATGTGCTCTTTGTTCTCCCTACTGAGACGAAGCATGACCACGAGATTAGTTGGGCTAGGATTGCCTTAGCCGACATACCTTACAAAATATAAAAATCAAATGAAAAGCTAGAGGCACAATTCTTAAAAAAACTCATCTAATAGCCTATTAGATCAAACAAAAACCCTCTCATAAATATTTCATCAAACAAAGTGCATATATATCAAGTTAAAAAATTGAATGACCATGGTTTCTTACTCAATCAACTCCCGAGCAAGGCGGTGAATCTGCTTGGCCCCGTGTCTTCTAATACCATTTACAGTTTTGCCGATCTCAGTATTCTGAAAAGCAAAAACACAGTTCACATCATTTAGTATCACATATCAAACCCCAACTCTTCACACTTTGATCCCCAACAAAAACTGAATCAACAGTCGGCTGCATCAGCTCCAGCCTTCGCAGTGATTCAAACAACACGAAATCAGTCTGTCAAATGATACAAAAAAAAGCTAATCAAAATGGGGGTGAAATTCAACTTGAACAGCATATAGCAAATGTCTTCAGAAGACCATATTGTTCATCTGTCTTAGGATTTAACTGATCAATTTCTTCTTGTCGAAAGCCATAGAGGATCCTAGTTCAAGTCACCTCTCCAATTCAAATTAGTCCCATTTCTTGCAAATTACCTTGCAAATTAACAAACAAATAAATTAGCTTTGATAAGAGAGAGATGCGAGAGACATTAGACCTTCGTCGAACCTCAGGAACGACACATATTGAAATTAAGCGTGCAAATAAACAGAAAACTTGACCAATTCAAAATCCTTACCTTCATGCCGACTTCACACTTGAATTTGGAGGACCGGTCTCTATTTTAATCTCCACCTCCAACTATGATTCCATCTCCATCAGAGGAAGGTCAATCAGACAGAATGAGAGAATAGACTAATATAAATTGTAAGAAATTGAATAAATAATCATGGAGAAATTAAGACTCCTTCTCAAAAGAAGTTAAAGCACTAACCCTCCAAATCACGATAGAAGAAGTCGATGCCCACAATCGAGTACTACCAACCCCTATTTTTCCTCTACTCGCCCTCCTATTTGCGTTCTCGTCAGTCACCAATCACCCTACACTCCCCTTTGTTTCAGCAACCTATTCTCCTCGCCATCGTTAGTTAGTTCCACTTTCGCCTCCAATTTTGAGACCAGCGGCTGAGTCAGATGCGTTCAACCTCACCTCTTGTCGGAGATATCTCGGAACCTTCGGTAATGCCCTTGATTTGTCCTTTGCTCGCTCTCAAAGCCACACAAAGCCCAGCAACGGAATTGTACTGTTCAATTTCATACACATAAAGCCCAACAAATTCCTGGAACAACCAGTTCCTAGATAATGAGGCGAATTCGACGGGGTTATGGAGGCGGGAGATGTCCAAACCAGACGCAAATGCGACCCCGAAACAAAATCGAACCCTCTTGTCCCGTAGAGAACTGCACAAGTCCGAAGAGAAGCGAAAGCGAAGGAAACACGAATATTGATATCGGAAAGATGAGAAGAAAGAGGTAGTATGACCACCACCATCGACGCCACCAATCACCCTCCTTGTTGCGTTCACGTCGGCCATAACCAGCTCCGACGTCTCCACTCCAACTAAGAAGCATGAAAAGGAAAAACCTAGAAGAAAACTCAATCGAGCAAGAAAGAGAGTGTAAGCCTACAAAGAAATTATAAACCAAATTAATTGTAACCTAATTAATTTTAGGGATTTAATGAAAAATAATGCACAGAAGCACCGAATTACAATAGAATGGAAACTCTAACCTTCAAATCAATGAAAATCGATGAGTGAAGAAGGCTGGTCATGGCTATCTCTACCGAATAAATCCATTACGCACAACGAGGAAGGATCGACTCATCCACCATACCGAACCAAGAACAAGTAAACCCCCAATCCGGTAACAATCCCCAACAACCTAACTACCTGAGTGCTAACAACAGTAGAGAATTGAAAGGGCCGAAAGAAAAATGCAGGCACACAATGGCGAGTTTCAGGAGAGCGCACAGAAGAAAGAGGAAAGCAGAGAAGACGGAAGGTAAACGCAGCCAAAAGAACAGTAGTAGTAGCCTAATAAACGCAATAAACATTTTAATAAGCGTATGGCACGTTTTTTTAAGCAATTTTTAACACTGTAGCAAAATATAAACGCATCTATTTATTGTAGTGGAGATTATAGACATCTATCAATTCCTGCCTTACCTAACCTATAAAACATTCTTATTTGCAACCAAATTTTAACTTCCACCATATCAAACGGTTCAACGTGTCCAAAAAGTAGGACATCATAAGATTCGTATAGATAAGATTAAGAGGGGGGTGTCACGACTTTTAAAACAACTCCAACACATATTTTAAGGGATTTGATATCATCATTGAGATTATATATGCAACCATGTAGCTGCACGTTATGTCACTTGTAGCATATTTAAATATTTGAAAAGGTTTATAAAATAGTGCTATACAATATAACACGGAACAGGAGAATATTTTGATGTAGAAGTTAGGAATCACAAGCATGCAAATGAAGTAGACAATACTATAATGAATTCAATTATTAAAAAAAAATCAAAGTAAATAGCAAATGCATCGGGATCTTCAAAAAGGCATTGAATATGTATTATGGGAAAATTGTTTGCATGACACACTGTGTCATAACACAATGAATATAATATTATTATTTGAAAAGAGATAAAAAAAAGTGTCTTTAATGCTTTAACTTTTTATGTTTATTAAATTAGATTTGGACTTTCCATACCTATAGGTTCGGATATCTTATTAGGCAGGTTTGAAATATTTATTTAATGGGCTATTTAAATGGGTCTTATAAATGAACATTTTTTAGACTTATTATAGGAATTCTTTTAATGCCCGCGAGATTTCGACTTTTTCTTTTGGTGCCCAAAAAAATTTCTTATTCCTTTTGGTACCCTCTTGATTTTAAAATGTACTTTTCGTAGCCTAAACACACCCCAAACCAAACTTCCATCCATTTTCCTATTTTATTCTATCTTTCTTTTTTTTCCTTCCTTTTTATTATTTTATGGTCTTTTTTTGTGAATCTGGCCTTATCGGGAAAAAGAATTCGACTTTTTCACCGTCGGTAACACAGAGGAACCAGAATTCGACTTCTACATTGTCGGCATAACAAAGGAACCAGAACCAGAGGATGGAGCGATGAAGTCGGAGAAGAATTATTCCTTCTTGCAACAACCAAATCTGATATCGTCCACCAATTTCGGCGACTTCGATTTCGCCATCTCGAAGAACCGCTACGGCGAGGCAGAGAAGATATGTCGTCAGTGAAGAATTCCATCCACCCAGATCTGAGACCACCAGATCTCTAAGAACCTCCCACCCAGATCTTAGACCACCAGATCTCCGAGATCTTCGACCGAGTCCGTCGTTTCAGAGGCGAAGAAGATATGTCGTCGGTGAAGAATTCCGAATTCCCGAGTCCGTCGTTCCTTCCTTTCAGATCTAGAATTTTACACTTTGACGAGGCAAAGAAGATATCTCGCAGGTGAAGAATCCAAATTCTTTCTCCCCGAGGAAATAGGTTTGAGCCCGCCTATAATTCAGCCCGAAATTTCGTTTTCCCTCTTAAAAAAATATTCCCTCCTATAAGCCCGCCAATAATTTAGCCCAAATTTTATTTTCCCTCTTAAAGTAATATTCTCTCTTATTAAGCCCGCTAATAATTTTTGCACACATTTTACCGATTTTTTTAAAAAGTTGAATAATTTATAATTAAGTAGGATTATAATAAGTTATAAAATCATATTCACACATTTTTAGTGTAATTCTTAATATCATTTAAAATTCTCGATGATGAAATTAGAAAATATTTTTAAAAAAAACATATTTACAAACAAATTTATGAACCCTTAAACTCAAATAATATAATTGAGGCCAATATTGTCAAAACAAATAAAACTAGGAAAAGATGAGTTACCAGTCACAGTCATATTTATCGAAATTATAGGTCCAAGGGAATATAACATTTTCTTATAAGAATGAACGATTCTAAAGGAATATAACGATTTATTGTTAAAATGAACGGTTTTAAGGGAATACAATGATTTATTGTTAGAATAAACAATTCTAAAGGAATATAACGTTTTCTTATAAGAATGAATGATTCTAAAGGAATATAACTATTTCTTATAAGAATGAACGATTATAAAGGAATATAACATTTTCTTAAAACAATGAACGATTCTAAAGGAATATAACGATTCTAAATGAATAGTGTCAACTAAACCCTAAACCCTAAACCCTAAACCCTAAACCCTAAACTCTAAACCCTAAAGGAATATAACTATTTCTTATAAGAATGAACGATTCTAAAAGAATATAACGTTTTCTTATAAGAATGAACGATTCCAAATGAATATAAGTATTTCTTATGAGAATGAATTGTTCTAAAGGTATATAATGATTTCTTATAACAATGAACGATTCTAAAGGAATATAACATTTTCTTGTTAGAATGAACGATTCTAAATGAATATTGTCAACTAAACCCTAAACCCTAAACCCTAAAGGAATATAACTATTGCTTATAAGAATGAACGATTCTATTATTCTAAAGGAATATAACGTTTTCTTATAAAAATGAACGATTCCAAAGGAATATAAGTATTTCTTATGAGAATGAACTATTCTAAAGGTATATAACGATTCTTATAACAATGAACGATTCTAAAGGAATATAATGTTTTCTTGTTAGAATGAACGATTCTAAATAAATATAATGTTTTATTATAAGAATGAAGTATTCTAAATGAATATAACGATTTCATATAAGAATGAACGGTTCTAACCGAATGTAACATTTTCTTATAAGAACGGTTCTAAAGAAATATAACGTTTTCTTATAAGAATGAACGGTTTTAAAGGAATACAACGATTTATTGTTAGAATGAACGATTCTAAATGAATATAACGATTTCTTATAAGGACGAACGATTCTAATGGAATATAACGTTTTCTTATAAGAATGAACGATTTTAAAGAAATATACCGAATTCTTATAAGAATGAACGATTCTAATGGAATATAACGTTTTCTTAGAAGAATGAACGATTCTAAGGGAATATAACGATTTCATATAAATGAATATAACATTTTCTTATAATAATGAACGGTTCTAAATAGATATAACATTTTCTTATAAGAATGAATGGTTCTAAAAGAATATAACGTTTTATTATAAGAATGAATGATTCTAAATGAATATAGCGATTTCATATAAGAATGAACGAGGGCACGTGCACTAAAACTTTTAATATGTTGTTTTTTTAAAAATATTATTCACTATATTAATTAAAAAATTATTATTTTTGGATAGGTAATTTTTTAAATATGCCACGAGGGCACATGCACTAAAACTTTTTATATGTAAAATATCTTCTAATTTAGTTGTAAAAAATTTCAATGTAATAAAATATAATTAAGTGATTGGTGTATATTGTATATACTTACACATATGCAATATTTTAACGATTTGGTGTATCTTATGTAGAAAATAATTCATCAATATTATTATACACAATGATTTCTTTAATGCCCAAAATAATTCCCTTATTCCTTCTCATATTAAAATTATTATGATAAAATATAATTTCCTAATTATGTAACAAGTGGAATAAAGTGTAAATTATAATGAATCTATATGGATCGTTGGTTTACATTATGATCTAATGGACCAAAACTGTAATCCATGTCAAATAAGAATGAACCAATCAAATTAAGGAACCCAATCCACAACTTCTTTCATCTCATTCGTCCATTCCAATAAAGAGAGAAAGGAGTTCCCACTTTAGCCCAAATTAACTTGATTAAAGTTATGGCATAAGAGAGGAATGAGAGTAGATAGATCTGGGTCGATTGTTCAAAGTGGAAATCAACAAAATTAAACACCTTTTTTTGGTCGAATCGAACACCTCTTTAGTCCAAATTCATTGCCTTTGTAATCCAATTTGAACACTAATTATATTAACAAAACCGATTGGAAACTCGACTGTTCATGCGAAACAAGGAACGAGATCGGATTTGGGTCGATTGTGCTTAGGTGGGCACGATGTGGGTGTGGATCTGGATCGATTGTGGTTAGGTGGGCACGATGTGGGAGTGGATCTGGGGTCGACCGGGGTGAAGTAACCTGAGTATGTGAGGTGAATGAGGATGATGGTCATGAATAATTGAAGATAGCCGATGGTTGATGGGAAGAGGAAGAATGGAAGCTGAAATGTCTCTTTTTTGGAAGGGCTAGAGGTTGAAGATGATGGTGAATTAATTATATTTTTTAATTCTAATTTTGGCCAACTGGGTGACGGAAAGTCAAGTTTTTTGGAAGACAAGGTAGTGATGGAACTAAATTAAAAATATAAGGGTACCAAAAGGAAAATAAAATTTTTAGGACACCAAAAGAAAAAGTCTAAATTTAAGGGGTACTAAATGTAATTTCCCTAAATCGAAATAGCAATTGGGAGAGTTAGAAAAAACTAATTCTTAAAAATGAGCTTGGATTATGTGGGTCTATCCGAATCTCTAGCCTTGGATACAAAAAAATTATACTTAATTAATTGAATTAAATGCAGGCCCACACTTTTCTAGTTTTATTATTATTTTAATGGGTGTGTCATGACACTGTGTGTCATAGAATTACCCTCCTGTATTCTGTGGTTTTATGAATCTTTAGGGTTGGTGCCTTGGTGGAGATAGATGTGAAAGTGATAGATTACACTCCAATTGTGAGCTTGAGCCATTAATATAAATTGATACTCCTTATGCTAAATGTGTAAAGTTATAGTGTATGTAGTTGAAATTAAGGTTTTCTTGGAGGACTTTAATTTACATTTTCCGGAAAGGAGAAAGTAGGGGGAGAAGAGGTAGAAAAGCCGAAAAGGTGTGCAAGGAATGGCGGATCATCAGATCAGAAACGCGAATAATGAATGATGAGGAAATAGTGTAGCTGCTGCTGGGTGCTCTGGGTCAGATACTCAGATGGATATGTGCTCTTCATTTATTAAAATGAAAACTAAAATGACAGCTTTATGTCATTTCCCTACCAAATTGAAAACTGCAACATAAAGTTGTTGATAATGAGAAATTATAAGTATACAACCCAACAAATAGTAGTGAAAGTACGGGTTAACATATATATACTCCCTAGTTGTTTCAACCACTTAGGCACTGTTTATAAGACATGAATGAGCTTTTTTCCATACCACTTTCATTTCATCCATCAATTTATCCTTTTATTTCTAATGTTTGCTTACCGTATCTACTATTCATACATATAACATGATAGCAGCCGCAGGCACGGAACTAGGGTATGCTATAGCCCACCCCAAAATAAAATATATTGTTAATAGTAGTAATAGAATACATATATGCAAATCAGTTCAAGTGGCAATTTGTCTCTACTTGGTTTATGAAAGGCCCAGGTTCGAATCCTCACACCAAAAGCCTTCACTCTTTTTACTCAATTACTCCTCTACACATACCGCACTTCTCTCTTATCTTTTTTAATTTTCCCTTATTTTTCCACTAATTATAAAATTTACCCATATTTTATCCAATATTAATTTTTACCCTATAATCTAGCCTATCCTAAAATTTAATGCTGGTTCCGTCCCTGAGCAGCCGGAAGTTTGATTATTAGAATGTCTTGTAAAATGAATGAATTTGTCAAAGACCGGTGGGCTACAATATGGACGGAGGAGGAAACCGTCTCAACGCATGATATAAACTCATGAGATTTCATCCTAAAACTATTTAGTGATAGAATGAGTAATTCAAGGGTATATATATTAGACAATTCATTATTTAATTTTTTGATATGGGATAAACTTTTTCACATAATTTCTTAAATGAAATTAAGGCTAGTTTGGATGTTATAATGCCGATGGAGAATTTTCCGAAAATATCATACTTCAAATCTTCATTAAATCGATTTTGACAAAAGTGGAGCGGATATTACAAATGATTGAAATTGGATTTTGATTTTTGACTAAAAACCTTAGATTGAAAATTTGGGGGTTTTTTCCATCTATTTCACTTAAAAACGAAAAATCAAACACTTTTAAGGTGTAACGCATTTTATTTCCATTCCCTTCTAACAACTAAATATGTCTTTAATAATAATGATCCTTAGATACCGTGAATATTTTCAATCCGGTTCTCGTATGGATTATTACTATGAGGCTATTTAAAACGGAAGAAGTTCGAGCTTATTTTATATCTACTACTCTCGTAAAATATATTTTCTCCGTATAAGTCTATTTGTTTTTTTAGACTTAAAATTTTGTTCAAAAAAACTTATCCTTTTACATATTTTGGACCCAACTTTCCCACTTTAACCCTTATAGTTAATGAAAAAATGAACTAAATTTGCTGCATTTTCTTTTTCAATATATAAAATAAATATTTAATTAAGAACATTTTTGTCTAAATCAAAATTTTCTTGATATATGTGTCTGACTTTAAAAAGACAAGTATTTTTTTTATAGAAATACATTTAACTACATATACCGGTACTTATCAGTTGCGTCGAGTGTAATCTCGCTTTGAACAGAGTTTGGATCAAATATTAGTAGACATTATAAATCAAGTTGATGTGGTACGTCGTTATGTGAAATGATGTACTACGGAGTTGGATACTTAAAGCGTATTGCTGTGAATATCGGGTGGGATGCGGTCAGTAGCTCGATTCGAGATTGTGAGAGCAGCTAGCCACGGGAGAATCTCACATGGGATGGGAGGCCCGCTATTGAACACATTCACAGAGTGAGTGAGAGAGCTCACCTAATACGAATGTGTACATCCGTGCAGAATGAATATGTGATTATGACCATACATTCCTATCATATATTTATGGAAAATCAGGGTATCCATATCTTGCTACATTTACATTGGCGACAGTACGTACATCTCTGAGATAGGGAAAAATTCATTACTATCCTCCATTTATTCTAGTACGATTTTGAACCTCATGGCCTAGTAGAGTAAAACAGGAATCGAGTCTAACAGGTCGCGGGTTTGATTTCCTATTAGTCTTCTTGCGGTGAGGTAAATGTAAATCTCTTTATAAGATTCCATCCCCACGCCCTAAATTTTGCTAGGCTTTCCACCCGAAATCCAAGGTAGTGCGCTGAATATTATTACAATTATTCACCTTCACTGTGTAGAATAACAAAACACAATTCATCTTTATGTTAGAGTTTGGGATGAATTGATGTTCATGAACTGAATTTTCTTATACTTAGCAAGAATTATATTGTCTTTAGGGCTTTTGAATGGATGGATAAGATCTCTAAAAATTAAACAAGTTGTCAAATTAAGATTGCGTATGTTATGGTTGATGTATCCTATTTATTTATGAATATACCATTATTATTTATTTATATAACTTTGTTTGTTCATTGGTATATCCATGTTTGTTCAATAATACTATTTGTCTATGTATAACTATCAGCACTTTGTGCATCAAAAAATTAACTTAATTTCATTATGTATCAATGAATATGAAGTTTGTGCATTAATATTATCACTTTGTGCATCACTAGTCACTACTAGTACTTTGTTTAATAATATATCCTTTTATTTGTGAATTGAATAAATTTATGTTTGTGTGTCAATATCATCAATTTGTACATTTAAGGCTATCTATTTGTACATTTTTGCATTTATTTTGTGCTTTAAGTCTATCTTTTTTCCTTACTCATATAATTAGTTTTACTCACATACTCATATAATTAGCTTTAATGCACCCAGATATTTATCTAGTTTTTATAGTTGTTATACGAATCTTTTTTTAGTACAAAGTGTAAATATATTAAATATCCAATTCATCTAAGTCAATTATACATGGCAGAATATTTGTTACAAATATTTGTTCATGTTCGGATTAAGATACAAAAGATGTAATAAAGCGAGCTACAGAATTTCCATATCTATATCAGCACAAAAAAAACAAATGAAGTATTCAATAAAAGTATAGCATATAATATAGTACATAAATAAGATATGTTTGATGTAGAAGCTTGAATGCAAAGGATAATAGATAAAGAAGCTAACTTTGCAATATTATGACGTATGCTAAGACAACGAACCAGTTACAAACCGGAGAGGAGTGCTTGTATCTTAGCTATGTTCAAAGCCCAAGAAGTAGTCACACATTTCATAGCAACAACAATGACAAATCCAAACAAGCCAAGCAAGACAATATCAAGGCTAGCATCAAAACAATTAGTTTTGTCTCATATACAGCTAATTATGATGCACAAACATATATTTATGCATACAATTTTGATACACATTTTGCCTTTTTTATGCACAAACAATAGGTTTTTGATTCACAAATAATAATTTTTTATGCACAAAATCACAGTTTTGATGAAAAAAATCACAATTATGATGCACAAGCAATAGGTTTTATTGAACAACATCACAATGTTGATAAATAAAACACAATTTTGATAAATAAAATCACAGTTTTGATGAACAATTTGAGCATGCGTCCTATTTTCATTTTTTCAAAAATATGCTAAAAATTTGCCGGTTCCCTTTTTTTCTCTTTTTAAGTGAGTTGATTAGCACCCCTGATTTTTTTCATCCAAAAACTCTTGTTCTTTTTTATTTCTCACATGCGCGCCCATTTTCACGTGATCGGACTCATATAATAAAATCCAAGATAAATTGTAGATTGATATAGACATATAAATAGACTCTTTAACCACACGATTATAGATTGAAAATTCAAATTGAACACCTTTTGTTGAAAATGCAATACAATAATTATGAAATAAATGTAGGAAACTAGAAACAAGAATGATATGACACATTGACACTAGGAATTATAATGGAGGGTGGGCCGTGGGCGGGTCTTTCATTCAAATGGAGGCGGGTCCATATTTCTCGCCCACGCCAAATAAAACGTGAAAGGGCATGTCAACTGAATTACGGCAAATGCTTCTGTGCTTTGACTCAGAAAATAAATGACAATTTTCATTTCATTTCATTTCACGGGTTAGGCGTTTTCTTTTTGTTGGTAGATCAACAGTTCAAGACGCTAACGTCTGTCAAATTCAACTTTGGTAACTTAATTTGGAGTTTTGTATAAAAGCACCAATTAATATTTTTCCTTCTTTTCCAAAACTAAACTAATTTTGTAGGTTCACCTAAACCTGTAATTTTCCTTTCAAAAAGGACCATACAATTAATTCCATATTGCGCCCCTTTATTGGTTGTTTGGTTGACGATTACGTTTCGAAGAACTATAATCAAGGACGAATCTAGGCGGGGGCGGCCACCCCTCGAAGGAGCGATGAGTTTACATTGGGTGATTCGGGAATGAAGGAAATTTTTGGAATTTCGTCCCCATAAGTGGACTTGGTACGGGGTGAAGGTGGAGGTGAGCGAAGGAAGGTGAGGAGGATTGGAAGAGACAGAGGTGGAGGGTTGTGTGTAAGTTTGTCGGCTATACAATGAAAGAGGAAGATGAACCAGGCGAAAATTGGAGTGAAAATAACACAACGTCGTTTTGACCCTAATTTATTTTAAAAAATTGACTTTAGTCTAAATTTTAGGATCTTTCATTCAAACATTCGTACTCAATTTGATCGCCATTGAGAACTGAGAGGCAGAAGCACGCAAGAGTTTGACGAGGCTGGAAGCTGGCGGTGACTTTATACATTAAACTATTAATTTGTTGAAAGTCTGCCCCGCTTTCAAAAAATCCTAGATCGGCCCCGAACTATGATTTCACAAGAATTAATGACAAATTATATATTTGGTTGAAAAAAAAACATGAAAAACAAAAGAAGTATACGTACCTAAAAACACTAAGTAAGTTCTACTTGTGCTTTTTCTATTCAAATTTGTTAATTTTAAAATTCAACCACACATTTTTTAAAATTCCTAAGTGGAGGTACTTAACTTTATGAAATAGAGTTCTCTAATCCTAAGGTCAAAACGTTCTTCTTACATTTGTATTCAATGTGCTTGATTCAATATAAGTTTGTTTCAAGTAAGAGGAAGGTAACTAATTCAAAGTTATGTTGTGAATAATTATTTGTCTTCATCATAAATACTCCATTTACTTAAAGATAGAATTTAAGCCAAATGTTACAATATGACTCATACGAGGTAGGAAGCAAAATAGTGTTGGGAATATATCTTTTTCTTGATTATAAATGCTTCATCTACTTACAAAAAGATTAAAAGTTACATATTAAGATATGAGGTTAAGCGGAACAAACATGTTTTTTGCA
Organism: Fallopia convolvulus; assembly: GCA_964016875.1. Classification (NCBI taxonomy): domain Eukaryota; kingdom Viridiplantae; phylum Streptophyta; class Magnoliopsida; order Caryophyllales; family Polygonaceae; genus Fallopia; species Fallopia convolvulus. Next base: position 39,521,878 of record OZ024732.1, on the reverse strand, counting down.
TGAGCTAAGAGAGCCTCAGTTGAGAATTAGCCACCTTTGAAAATTCAGTATTGGAGGTCCAGTTATATTGCATCCTAGTAACGATCAAACTTCTTTAATTTAGATTTCTTTTATTAGGAGCATCATGGGCTTGTACGTGAACATAGAATATAATTTATTCATAATATAGTAAATTGTGATTGTCAGTAGTACCATTTAATTTTGTGAAGTAAAATCAACTATTAGTTTGGATAAATTTGTACAAGATTCTAACTTTCTATTGTGATTTGTAAATTGCCCCATAGTGTGGCTCAAACTTTGAACTAGTGAGGCTATATCCAGAAATATTAACGATGCATTGTGTGGTAATCAATTTGGGTAGTGTTGGGCCCGGAATCTGCCAGCCCATCAGCTTGAAGCAAAGTCTCGAAGCCCATTTAGCTCAGAAATCCTCATAGAACAGAGATCGTCGGTTGCACCGAAGGATAACCGCTGCAGAGTGAACGCCTAAACGTGGAGGGAGTTGAAGGCGATCGTGGTCACGGGGCGATGGAGGTTAACCTAGCTGTAGTATAAGAGCCGATGTAACAGGACATGAAAAACATCCAATTGTAACCTCAATCAGTGGTAATACATTTAAAATCCGAGTGCCCAATTTCTCACTTTGATCAATTTCGTGTTTATCGGTTAGTTTAGTCCACACATCATCGATTATTTGTTTGTGATTGTCGTTGGTTGAAATCTGACCAAAACAAGTAGATTTGCTTATTTTAGGAAAAAAAGGTCAATTTTTTTTTTTGGTTGAATTAGGGAAAAGGTCAATCAATATACTCCTGTATATAGTAAGATGGAGGGTGCCTTTGTTTCCACTGTTTTTGTCCGCACTTCATAATCCTTAACAAGAGTATACAATTATAATACTCCTGTATATAGTAAGATGAATGAAACACACAAGCTTTGAGAATTATGATATAAACCAGTAATCTTTTTGACGGTTAGTGCATTGTCTTCACCTACTACGAGCTACTCGATCTGTTAGCTGGAACTATTTAATTAGCCTGGCTATTCATCGATTTGAAATAACGTGTGTTGGCCCTTCAGCATAGGGTAAATAGACCGTTAACTACTACGCACCATTTATTACATCCTATGCGCGCCCTTTTTAAGTCTTCAAAAAAAAATACAGTAATGATTTTCAACTCGACCTCCTAAATTAATGACATCCGTTTACTCTCTTATTGTAGAGATAGGATCATAAGATTAATAGAGATAATATGATAAGATTCCACTCCAATTCTGAAGCAAAACAACGATGCGCGTGACTTGGAATGGCCATGGGGGATTGGGGTTCCCCTTTTTAATTTGGGTCATTTCTTGCCCATCCTGTTTCAATGGGAAACTTGATGAGAATTCTAAAGACTTTTTTAATTGTATGGACAGTACATGAAACACAATAGATGAATTTGTTCGTGTTTTTGTATAGATTATCTTTAGTATATCCTTTATATAGTTGATATATATAGACATTTATTATAATGTTAGATCTAGGCTCGATTCGGGTAAATGGAGTTGTGATTGGTAAGTGAAGCTGATATCTTTAGCTGAATGGAGATTGATTTTGGATATCACTAATTGAGATTGCTCGTGAATATATAATCGAGCTAAATGGACATCAATTATGAACTTATAATCGACCTAGCTTGCTTAACATCTAATCAAGCTTAGCTTGCTCATGAATAAATAAGTTGGTTTTTCTTGTGCTCATACTCGACTCATTTATATTTCGAGCCTTAAAATGGTGTTCAAGTTTGGCTCATTTACAAGTGAGCCGGCCCAAGCAAGACTTAACCGAGCCAAACACCGAATTTTAAAACAAAACAACGATGCACATGACTTGGAATGGAATCAAGGATACCATCTAGAATATTTTTTTTTTTAGAATACCATCCGAAAAAATTAAAAATTCAAGAAAATTTTCCAATAATTAGTTTTCACTCATTTCTAGACAATATACTTTATATCAAAAACAATATACTGCGTATTTTTTTAAAAATGTAGTAAAATATTCTTACCTAGGAAGGGAGGGACGAAATTAAACCGAGGTCCTAAAACCATACTCCCAAGGTTCACATCTAGCTAGCCAACTCATGGGCTAATGTCTATGCACTTACCTAACTTAATTACATCATTATTCATTAACAAAATAACAAGCAAACTAATCTTTGAAGGCCAATCTCTAGGGTTTCCTAGCTCTTATGGCTTGTATAATCAATTTAATTAAAACATTTCGTTTTCTTTGTTCTCTGGCTATTTTTCTTTTCTTTTTCTTTTTGGTGGCACGCTATATTTCTTCTACGGTAATGAAGTAAAGTGTACATTCGAAACAAATATACACTGTAAGGACATCTCCAACAACTTCTCCAAACTGTTGGAAATTGTGCATTTGGAAAATTTTGCCCATTTTCTTGCCCCAACAGCTTCTCTATCCAATTCTCTATAATGGAGAATTCTCCAAAAGATTGAAGTGTTTTCCCTATATTTAGCTAATTTTCCAAATTTATTTGAAAAATGCATTAATTAAGTGTATACATGGAAACTTGTGATTGGTCATATGAAATTTTATAAAAAAATTATATATAAATAAAACTATCTACTATATATATAAAAGCAATAAGGTTTGGAGCCTTCTTATTACGCCACCTAGGATTTTGTCACATGTCGATCCTATATTAAGGCACCTCATATTTTTACACGTATCATTTTCTTATAATTTAGACGTCTTTATAAATATTCCATGTCATAGTCCACATGTCAAAAAATTTCCATATCACTCATATATTATGTACATATTATATTGCCACATAATCTACAAATATCAATCAATTTTTTTATTTTTTTTATATTGGATTACAATAATGTTTTTTTGGAAATTTATTTACATATAAAAATATTTTTTACCATATCTTTATGATCCTAACAACTCTCCAATATAATCTACCAAAAAAACTCATATAAATATATACCGAGATCTTATCCTATAAAATATATACCGAGATCTTATTCTATAATATGTCAAGTCAATTTTATTTGCTAATCCATATTAAATGTCCAATTATTTTCATTTTTGTTATCAAAATCTTTAATTTAGAATTATGCTTTTTTTTACAATTTATATAAATCACCAATTCACAATTATTATTTATATTATATTTTTATTTATTAATATCTTTTTTATAGTATATCTAAAAAAATATCGATTCATAGTCGTGCAGGGTACGATGGGGACAACTAGTAAATGTAAAATTGTCTAAAATGAAGAAGTTGTACAGTTGGAGTTAAAATAAATTTTATTTGGAGAATATAACTTGACTTTTCATTTTGGAGAAAATTATGGGAAAACTGTTGAAGATGGCCTAATAAGTTAAAAGTGTAAAATAGATTAAAATAATAAAGTCAAAGCCAGTGAAGAACACAAGTGAGACTAATCTGGTCAATTTGTAACCGACCTTAGCTTGTATCACTAAGCTCAAGCCACTTGTTTAATTTACTTTGGATTTGGTAGTAGAGAGGAGAGGACACAGGACACATATATAATTTCCACATGTATTAGTCTATTAGACGAAATCAACAATATTATGAAAAGGAGAGGATTTCGATTCCCAAACATATCTGATTACACTTGAGAGACCAGATCATAAGTTACTCTTTTAATTTAAAAAAAAAATATAAATTTGATTTTAAAATGCAAAATTGTACGAAACTATTGATATTGCGAATTAACAATAGGAAAATCGCAGCATGTGACGCATCAAACACAAAATTTATTTTTTAATCAACAAAATTAAGATTCTAATCTTCATCGAGAAACTGGAAACACGGAGCTGACCGGACATCAGAACAATATCTTAAATGAAAATTCCGTATATAACTGTCAGAAAAACTGAACGCTACCTTAGCTACTTGCCTAGTTCTGCTCAAATTGAATGTTTCAAAGTCTTTAATACTACAAGTCTAGTTTTAAAAGGCGTGGGAATGTTGAGTGATTTTAGAATCTATTTTTATTTTCTTTTTTGTATTTAGGTGAAAAATTAATTATTATTATACTTATTGCCACTAAGTCGAGTCGGTCGATAATCGTTACAAACTAAGTTACTTGGTATGTATATTTTGTTAATTAATTTACATATCCAGAATTTACCACCAAACATAGTTTAATACTCACTCCGTCCCTATTTGTTCGTCCTACATGACAGTTTTTGTGGTTATTAAAGAAGGTGTAAAATAGTATTGGTAATTGGAAAAGTGGGTAAAAGATGAAATTAATTTGGGATATGTTTGTAATTTTATAGAGATAAAATATGTAGAATAGTATTAGTAATTGGGAAAGTGAGTAAAAAATAATACGAAGTATTAGATATGGTAATATTATAAGAAAATTATAAATATAAATAAAAAGTGGACAAATAAAAGGGAGCAATTAAAAAAAACTCCGACAAACAAATGAGGAGAGAGAATAGTTAATTAAAAAAACGAAAGTGCCCAAATGTATAAATTATTGTACTTTATTTTTGTTTAGGTCGCCGCTGCGGTATGCGGGTCTGATACTTGGAAGATGAAAACTGAAAATAAAAAACATCTATTTACTAAGAATTCGTGTTTTACACTTGTGAGTTTTGACTTTCACATTCACAACTTTGACTTCAGTTGCTCACTTTGTTCACAATCGTAGTACATCCAAACAATTAATTTTTCTAGATACATGTTTTGGTCAAATTTCGACCGACGATCTTAAAGATGATTTCATGAGTTTATGGGGAATATCTAGCCGATCAACGTGAGTTTCAATGAACAAAGCACCTTTGTGTATTTGAAAGAAATCGAGAATTACAATGGTTTGATTACAAGTGCTCAATCTGGATCCCAATTTCTGGGCTAATCCCCTACTAAATACTGGTTTTCGTCTCCACATCTCGGCTCCATCTCCCCACGTCGCTCACCCCATCTTCCGAGTGGTTTTCTCGAACCGTTCCTGCCGAATTTCCCGGCCGAGCGACGATGCTGGTGATCCGGACGAAGCTTCTGGGCTTAAACATTGATGGGCTGGGCTGATCGTGGGTTAGGTAGTTCTTTGGGCCCAACAATAGCCCCAAAAGATTCGAGTGAATTTTGAATTCACCGGATCTTTTCGCCTGTTGGTTTCCGGGATCTCTGCTATCTCGGATCTCTCTACGCGTTTTCTCTGGCAGGTGAAAAGACATCAATCTTCTTTATTTACTGCGCCTCGCGGAAGGAACTCATTACTCCACTGCCCCGTTAGCGATCTCTCCCGAGGTACGACTCTTCTCTTCTTTTCTTCTTCTTCTTCGTTTCCAGTTCTCTCTTCACATTTCTATGGCGAGGGATAGAATGTCTTCTCGGCACGGTTTCTCGCCTTCGGGCATCCTCCAAGAGTGCGACCGAGTTCCAAACACCATGGGCTTAGAAGAAATGAACCAAATCCTCTTAGAGGGTGGCTTTCCGGGGGGTAGTTGCTGTATGTCCCGGGGAAGAACATTCTGACCGGGTTCGTCCTGGTTGGGTATGTTTCTTCGAATTTCCGTTCACCATCTCTTGCCGATTCCCTTTTCCCCCTATTGTCCAGGAATTTTTAGCCCGGTTTAAACTTTCTCCTGCGCAACTTCTTCCCTCTGCTTGGAAGATCCTCTCTTGGGTGAGTAAGATGGCGGAGGTCGCCGGGGTAGACTTTACTGTTTCCGATTTGCTTCAGTCTTACCGTATTACCACAGTAAGGCGAGGTCGATTCATCTTACAATCTCGAACCGCTCGCCAGCCGCTTGTCTTAAACACAAAGGTCAATGGGAAGGGTTGGGCAAACCGTTTTTTCTTTGTCGAGATTGCGTCTCTGACCCCTGAAAGTCGCCTGTTTTTGCATGACAAATGGAATCCGGCTAGTAAGATTATCTCATTTTTCTCCTGTATTACAAGGCGATCTCTTCTTGACGCCTATTCATCCTCTGTTCCTTTGTTCTTGTAGGTATCCCAGACAACGTCGAACCGCCTAGTCATTCGGAGAGGGTGCTGTCGAGGCTCTTCCAACTAACTTCCGCAGAAAGGACGTTCGGGGCATCTCTTTCTGATCCATCGGACGAATCTTCAGAGGACGAGGGTAGTGCTACTTCGTCGGGCTCTGAGAAAGTTTGCCTGCCTAATGTCAAGATGTCTGTTGCGCCGACTTCAACCCTTGCTTCCGGTCCTTCCGTGGGTGAGTTCCATCGTTTATTAGTTTACCGTGGCTACTGTTGTGCATTTTTGACCCTTGCTTTCTTTTGTTTCAGAAACTCGTGCACGCAGATCGGGTTCTTCCTTTTCTGCCTCGGATTTGATCCTTAAGAAGACTCGCTCTGGTGATTCGAAGCCTCCAGCTGCCCAGGGTGTCAAGAGGGAGTCTCAGGAGGTCCCTAAGGTTTCTCGCAAGCGTCCTGCTCGGAGCAACGATGATTCCCTCGAGCTTCAGGATGACGCGTCCTCTGAGTGGCAATCTCTCCAACGGTACCGGGATCCTAACTTCAAGAAGTACCCTATCCCTGTGTCCGCTCATGCGATGGCAACCGAGGTAGGCCTCGGAGCTTGGAAGGTAACTAACCCCTTGCGTCGTTTGCTTTATCAGGTAAGGCTACCCCTTGACTTACGGCCATTCTCTAATTTATCTTTTCTGGCATATGCAGCTCTTCCAGGAGGTCGGCTTGTTTATTGATGAGATGGATATGGAGTTTGCAGAGTACGAGCGGAGGAAGCAGGAAGTTGCCAAGCATCGCGAGGAGATCGACAAAGCGCGAGAACGGTCTGCATCTCGGGCCAAGGCTTTGGTCGCTGAAGAGGTAGCTGCAAAGGCTCGTGTCGCGGAGCTGGAACGCACCATTGCTGTCAAGGAGGCCAGAGTGAAGGAGCTTGAAGTCAAGGCTGCTGCGCACTTTCCATGGGAAAAGCGGACGCGGAGGATATTAGGGCTTTCTTCAGTATGCTGGCGCGGCTGGAGACCATCAGGGAATTCTAAGCGGGGAAGCTTTCTGCTGGGGATGCGGACAAGTTCAAAGAGCAATTTCTAGATGCTTTCCCTGGCGGTGTGCCCTCGGCTCTCATCGCTTCCCTGTTGAGCTATCCGACGGCGGCTGGACAAGTACACCCGGAAGGCGATGACCAGGGGGAGGAGATGGTTGCTTCTGGAAACCCAACATGAAGATTCTACTAATGTGAAGAAGTCTGGCGGCTTAGGCCGTTTGTAAAGTTTGCTTTTGTTTTCTCGGGGACGAATTTAATGAAGGACAAGCAGTACCTCACCGGCGTGCCGTTTATCGGGCGTTTGGTGAGGGTTTCTCGGATGGTGGCGCGGCCACGAACACTTTGTTTGGATGTTTTGCCCCCCGTCATGGGGCGGGGGTATTCATCTATCGTTATGCTTTTGCTTCTGTTGCGTTTTGCTTGCGTTTTCTGTGCTGGCTTTCGTGCAGGTACTTCTCTGCTTCGTGCCGATCGGTGTTCACATAGCCCCTGCAGGTGGCTAGGTGTTTTCAGGTGGTGCATAGCTATGGCTTGAAAAGGTGAGGAAAAACCTTAACTGGGATTATGGGTGACCTGAATTTTGGCTTTCAAGCCCCTGCTGGTTGAAAGGCATTACCTGCCTGGAGGCGCGCGAAGGATGAGATCCATCGTTTCCAGCTATGCCCTGACGATCTCCGTCGATGATCTAGCGTTTGCTCGGTGGAACTGGCGACGCGGGGTTTTACCCTGAACTGCCGACCGACGAGCTTCTGCGAAGCGGCCCTTTGTGGCTGGCGAATCTGCCGGATGGCGGGTGTCTAGGAGATTACTTCCTGTACCCTGTAACCAAGCTTGTAAAGATCATTGTTTGAATACAAATAAAGTATTACTTTCGATTGTTTTTCTTTTGAAGGGCTTGTTACCGTTTGTTCATTTTATTTCTGTTTTTTTAGGCTCCTCTTTCCTGGCGATAACTGCCGAGAGTAACTCCTCTGGGGGAATACTGTTGTTATTTTCCGTTGTCTCTCCTTTTTCTGAGGATGAGTAACACATGTATTAAAAAAAATCCATTTACCTGATCGACTTTTACCGAGCTTACGTCATCGTTCCAGCTACGCGGAATGGACTTTCCTTCTTTAGATTCTAGCCGATATGCTCCCTGTCCGGTGATACCAACTATCTTGTAGGGTCCTTCCCACACAGGATCTAACTTCCCAGCATTCACTTCGATGGTATTTTGGAAGACTTTTCGGAGGACCCATTCGCCGATGGCGAAGGCTCTTATCCGTACATTCTTGTTGTAGCTTCGGGCCACTTGTTGTTGGTGTCTGGCCAGGCGCAGTCGGGCCCTTTCCCTTAGTTCTTCCAGGGTCTCGAGGTTGGCAGCTAACTCGGCGGCGTTCTGATCGAGCGTTTGTAACCTGTATCGCGCAGTCGGCACGGTGACCTCGGCCAGTATTACTGCCTCGCAACTGTACACCAGGGAAAAAGGGGATTGTCCCGTGGCAGCTTTTGGAGTGGTTCTGTCGGCCCACAAAACGTATGGTAGTTCGTCGGCCCAACGCCCTTTGGCTTTCACCATTCGCTTCTTGAGGTTGTTGATGATAACCTTATTGCTGGATTCCGCCTGTCCGTTGGCTTGTGGATAGTGAGGAGTGGAGGTTACTAGGTCGATATTCCACCGTCGGTAGTAATCTCGGGTCTTCCTCCCGATAAACTGTGATCCGTTATCGCAGACGATCTCGGAAGGTATCCCAAAGCGACAGATGATGTGTTTATTGACGAAAGCTATCACGTGGGATTCCTTGATTTCCTTGTATGCTTCAGCCTCGATCCACTTGGAGAAATAATCCGTCACCGCTAGGAAGAATACTCGATGTCCGGAAGACGGCGACAACTTCCCTACGATATCCATCCCCCACCTCATGAAAGGCCACGGCGTTAGCGTCGGGTGCAGCGGTTCTGGCGGCTGGTGAAGAGTTGAAGCGTGCTTTTGGCAAGCTTCACACTTTTGAGAGTACTCTGCGGCGTCTTGACGTATGGTAGGCCAATAGTACCCCAAGTTGAGAGCTTTGTTGGAAAGGCTGCATCCCCTTGAGTGGTTTCCACACTCTCCCTCATGCAATTCTTTGAGTATCTTAGGCACTTCTGTCTTTGCGACACAGCGGAGTAAGGTCCCTACTGCGGACTGCTTGAAGAGGATGCCGTCTCTCGTGCTGTATCGCGTGGCTCTCATTCGGAGTGCTCTTGCTTCGGACTTATCGGACGGCAGCTGTCCACGGTCGAGCCACCGTAGGTACGGTTCCGTCCAACATTCTGGTTCTTGGGAAGCACTCGGGATGTTGGATGCGGGATTGGGGTCTCCCGGCGTTGCTGCCTCTTGGGGATCTCTCTCACGGGGCATGTCACTTCCTTCAGGATCTTCACTGGCGAGGATCCTCAGGGTCCGACTATTTTTTCTGATCTTGCGCTCGTCACCCTGGCGAGGATCCTCAGCTTCTCTTTCGATTGCTGGAGCTAGCACATGGACTAGGGGGACCGATGCAAATTCTTCGGGATCCAGGGCAGAAGCCAAGTTGGCCAAAGCGTCTGCCTGCGCATTCTCTTCTCTGGGGACTTGTTGGATAGTGAAGTTTTTGAACGACTGTATGATTTCCCTGACTTTCTCTGCATATGCTGCCATCCTGGTATCTCTGGTGGTGAAGATTCCTAGGATCTGGTTCACAACTAGCAGCGAGTCGCACTTCACTTCTACTTCCTCGATACTCAGGTCTTTGGCAATCATCAGCTCCAGTATGAGGGCTTCGTATTCTGACTCGTTGTTGGTGGCTTCGAAAGCGTACCGTACAGCTTGAGCTATCTTGTCCCCCTTGGGTGATTTCAGCACTACTCCGATTCCTACTCCCCGAGTATTGGAAGCTCCATCCGTATGCAGAGTCCATGTTCTGGAATACTCCTTCTCTGTCACGAAGGCTTCTTGCTGTCTGGCTGCTTCATCCATTGTAGGGCTGAAATCAGCCACGAAATCTGCCAGCGCTTGGGCTCGGATGGCCGCCTTTGGCTCATAATCGATATCGAATCCGCTCAGGTGTATCTCCCATTTGGCCATTCTGCCGGTGATCTCTGGTTTCCTTAGTATGGCCTTCAGGGGGTAATTGGTGCGGACTGTGATCATGTGCGACTCGAAGTACGACCTCAGTTTTGTAGAAGCCATGACTAGAGCTAAGACTAGCTTCTCCAAGGGCGAGTAACGTGTCTCTGCCGCGAGCAAGGTACGGCTGACGTAATAGACGGGAAGCTGGTTGCCCTCATCTTCCCGTACTAGTACGCCACTAACAACGTTCTCTGTTACAGCTAGGTATAAAAGAAGACTCTCACCTTCCTCAGGTTTAGACAACAGCGTCGGACTGGATAAGTAGTGTTTGAGCTGTTGGAAAGCCTCCTCATGGGTTGGAGTCCATTCGAACCTCTTGTTCCTCCGTAGCACATCATAGAACAAACGACACCTGTCGGAAGATTTTGAGATGAAGCGATTCAGGTCTGCCACCCTTCCAGTCAGTTTTTGCACATCCTTCACGCATCTGGGCGAATGCAAGGCAGCTATGGCTCGGATCTGATCGGGACTGGCTTCGATCCCGCGTTGGGTGACCACGAACCCGAGGAAGCGTCCTGACGTTACCCCGAACGCGCATTTGGTTGGGTTCAACTTCAAACGATAGCTATCCAGGATCTTGAAGGCCTCTTCCAAGTGTTGGACATGATGCTCAGCCTGCTTGGATTTTACTAGCATATCGTCAATGTAGACTTCCATTGTTCTGCCAATGTGCTTCTGAAACATGCGGTTGACCAGCCGCTGGTAAGTGGCTCCTGCGTTCTTGAGTCCGAAGGGCATCACCTTGTAGCAGTAGGTACCCTGGCTGGTGATGAACGATGTTTTCTCCTGATCTTCTTAATGCATCCTGATCTGATTGTAGCCGCTAAAGGCGTCCATGAAGGTGAGCATCTCGTGGCCTGCGGTGGCGTCCACCATGGCATCGATGTGTGGAAGGGGGAACGAATCTTTTGGGCAGGCTTTGTTAAGATCTGTGAAGTCGATGCAAACTCTCCACTTGCCGTTCTTCTTGCTCACCACTACGACGTTCGCCAGCCATTCCGGGTATTTCACTTCCTTGATCTTCCCAGTTCGGAGCAAGTTTTGTACTTCTTCGTCCACAATCAAGTTCCGCTCCGGGGCAAACTTTCGCCTCTTTTGTTTAACCGGGGGATGGAGAGGATCTACGTTCAGCCGGTGCGTGATGATGGTGGGGTCGATCCCGACCATATCTCCGTGCGACCATGCGAAACTGCTGTTGTGTTGCCTGAGGAAAGTGATTAACTCTGCTTTCTTCTTCGGAGACAGGTTCTTCCCGACTCGTACGGTTTGCTCGGGTTTCTACTCGTCGAGGACGACTTCCTCGATCTCGTCGGCCTCGGGGTCTGCTCTTCGTGCAGGCCCCTTGGCTTCCTGTAATTGCTATGCGGTGTGGGCGACGGTCGCCTTCAAGACGGATTTGTAGCACTCCCTCGCTAGCCTTTGGTCTCCTCTGATCTCTCTTATCCCCAGGGCATCGTGAATTTTATGGTCTGGTGATAGGAGGAGGGGACTGCTTTCATGTCATGGATCCAGGGCCGTCCCATGATGATGTTGTAGCAGGATGGGCAATCGATTACGGAGAACTTGACGGGTAGGTTGATTCCTTTAGCGTAGGTAGGGAGAGTTATTTCCCCCAAAGTGTGAGCAATCTCTACGCTGAATCCTACCAGGGCTACCGACTTTCTGAGGATGTTTTCTTCTTTCAGACCCATCTCCTTGAGGGTGTCGAGCGTAATCATGTTAGTAGAGCTTCCGGTATCGATAAGGATCCTCCTCATTAATACATTTCCCACCGACAGGGATATGACTAACCCATCGTGATGAGGTCCTACCAAACCGGTCGAATCCGAGTCGCTGAAAGTGATAATGTCTCCCGGAGTCAGACCGGTGGACGTGTGCCACCAATGGTCCTTCTGGTTGCCCCCGGGCGTTGCGTTTGGCCGCCGAGTAGGTGACACCACAGATATCGGATCCGCCGCTGATAACATTTACTACTTTGGCGTATTCCGGAGATGAGGGAACGTCCATGGGCTCTGTCATATTCTGACTGGTGGGAGGATTGGCGTTGGCGGAGATTTCTGACAGTAAGCCTCTTGAGTGTAGGTATGCTAACTCTTTTCGGAGGGCGAAACACTCGTCTGTCTCGTGCCCGTAATCTTCGTGGAAGTCACACCATTTAGTTTTGTCCTTCTTGGGATTTGGGTCGTCTGCCTTCTTCGGCCATCTGATGCGATCTCCGAATCTCTCCAGGCTTCTCACGATCTCAGCGTTCCCCAAACCCAGGTTGTACTCATGAACCTTTGGTCGGTTGGGCGCGTCTTTTTTCCCACTTGGCTGCTTGGTCCCCGCCGTGTGCACTTCGGGCGCTTCGTGCCTGCTTTTAAGATACGGTTGTCCTCGGCGCTCCCTCCGCTGGTCAGAGGAAGCCTTTCTTTCGACCCTGTCGAAGACTGATATGCTATATTTCATATAGCATAATTAGGACTAGTTAATACATTTTATGTATAGATTTAGGTCCATTTAGTGCTTATAACGATATATGAGTAGAAGACCGAAGACTTGAAGAAAATTGGAAGAATAGAAGTCGGGACAAGAAGATCGAGAAGTGAAGGCCGCGGAGCTAAGCAGTCCGCGGTGGAGCAAGATTCAGTGCCGCGATCGCGGTGGCCTAAGGCCGCGGTCGCGGGTCAACGTTGTCTCGGAGGACGATTCTGTAGTCCGCGGTCGCGGAGGTTGTTCACCGCGGTCGCGGAATTCCACGTCAGCAAGATCCGAGGCGGCGTTTTATCTATCTATTTATCTTTTATTTTAGTTGCCTTTTATATTTTTATTCCGATATTTTTCGAGACTATTTAAGTTTAGTTTTCAGACATTGTTTTGTATTCTGCTAGACCTAATTTCAGACTTTTGTGTTTTTCTCTCTTATGGAGAACTAAACTCTTTATATTCTATTCAAGTTGAAGCTTTTCAGACTCAAGTTGTTGTGAGATTCGTCTATTCAGGTTTATTTCTACAGGTTATTTCAATTCTCTTGTGCGTAATTTATATTGATTGTGTTGATTTCTTCAGGCCTAGCTAACTTGTTGGAATTAATATTATCTATTGCTAGATCTAGGTTTTCTCGTAGCAAAGCCTGATCTTTGTAGCAACTCAATTGATTTAGGACTCGTTGGACTAAAACAATTGAGAAGAGATTTGAATACATGTTAATTGTTTAACTCGTTGGAATTCAATTGCATGTATCCTGTTTATCCTTGTTCTTAATGCTAATATCCTTATTATTTATGATCGTTTCATGAGTTGTTTGGATATTAAGTTTGCATGTCTCGTTGCCATGTTATATTTCTGATCAGGATAGGAATAACCAAAAGAAATAACTTGTTTGAATCTAGGATCAATAACTTGAGGAAGAAAAGTGGATACTTGAATAGGATTGCTTTCCTTAACTTGATAAAAATCCAATCTTTGCCTTGTTTGATTACTTGCTTTGTTTGTTTCAATTCTTAGTTTCTAGTTTAATTCCAAAATTCCCCCTTTTTGTTACCTTTCTGAGTTGATAATAATATTGCTTAGAATACAAGTGTCTCTTGGGTTCGACCCCGACTTACCGACTATACTAGTTGTGTAACTAGGGATTTATCTTTGATTTGGCACGACGACTTTCAGCCAGTCAAAGACCCAAGCGGTTCGAGCAAGGATTTCGTCCTCTTCGAGTCGGATGTGCGCCAAGGCCTTTACTTGGACGTCTTCGAAGCTGTGGCACGGATATTTGGCTAGCTCCCTATAGAGCTCGTTGTTGGGCAACAAGCCTCTTCGGAAAGCTTCTATCGACGTGGGCACGTCGCACAACGGGATCGCCACTTTCTCCCGGTTGAACCGGTTCAGGAAGGCACGCAAAGATTCTCCTGGCCTTTGGGCTATGCGGTACAAGTCGTTAGACTGTTTCATGAGTTTCCGACTGTTGGCGAATTGCATCCGAAAGGTATCTACCAACCCCGCGAAGGATGAGATTCCCCCCTTGGGGAGGTTGATAAACCAGGTCAAGGCGGCGCCGGAGAGCGTGGCGCCGAATCCTTTACACATGATCGCTTCTCTGGACTCCCGCGGTATTGAGCTGGTCATCATTTTCTGTTTGAAAATGGCCACGTGTTCGTTAGGATCTCCCGTCCCGTCATAAGTGGGGACTGCTGGGACCGTGAATCTCTTTGGAATATCCACGCTGGCAATCAGAGTTGCGAAGGGGGACTCGTCGTAACCATCCAGAGCTTCTTTTTCTAGTGGCGGTGGTACTCCGGGTATCTGAGCGATCTTGTCCTCCAGTCCCTTGAGACGATCCTGCATATACTTGTTGAAGAGGACTTCTAGGAAAGGTTCAGTAGGGGTTACCTGTCTTCTAGATTCTTCGCCGTACTGGGGGTGGAAGACTCCCGTCCCTGCGGCTCGGCTCCCCGCGTCTGGGTATTGGGCACTCCTGGAAGGGTAACTGTTGGGGTAGCCATATTCACAGTGGGGGATGGTCCTCCAATTTGCGAATTAAAGGCTTCCCCTAGGTTGAGGCGGGCGGTGGCTTCACGGACGGTCACGGCTGGGCGGGATCCACCATGCGATGCCGAGGCTGCCTGCAGTTGCTCGCGAAGGTTCGCGTTTTCGGTGGTGAGCTGCGTGATGTGATCCATGTGTGTCTGGCTGCGATCCTTCTGGCTAACCATGTCCTGCTGCAGGGCGGATATCTTGGTTGCAAGTTCGCTCAGGACGCTGCGCAGACCTTGGACCTCTTCAGGGGTGCCGTCGACGACGTTTTTCTTAGGGCGGCCTCCGCGGCTTCCCCCTTCTCCTCCGTTCGTGGGAGATGACGGCTACGAGTTGGTCATCTTCTCCGAGCGAGAACGTTCCTGCTTTGATCGAGAGAGCAAGCGAAAACCGGCTAGGGCCCCACGGTGGGCGCCAAATTGTTTTGGTCAAATTCCGACCGACGATCCTCAAAGATGATTTCGTGAGTTTATGGGGAATATCTAGCCGATCAACGTGAGTTTCAATGAACAAAGCACCTTTGTGTATTTGAAAGAAATCGAGAATTACAATGGTTTGATTATAAGTGCTCAATCTGGATCCCAATTTCTGGGCTAATCCCCTACTAAATACTGGTTTTCGTCTCCACATCTCGGCTCCATCTCCCCACGTCGCTCACCCCATCTTCCGAGTGGTTTTCTCGAACCGTTCCTGCCGAATTTCCCGGCCGAGCGACGATGCTGGTGATCCGGACGAAGCTTCTGGGCTTAAACATTGATGGGCTGAGCTGATCGTGGGTTAGGTAGTTCTTTGGGCCCAACAATACATATAAAAACAAGGGTTAAAAGCAGAAAACCATGTACTTTAAATCTCCACATTGATACAAAATCTCCTTAAACTAATATTTGTAGCAAATTACGCATTAAATATTAACATGTACACAAAAGCACCCACTAAACTAAAGTTTGAAAAAAAAAACTCAATAAAATATAATTTTGTGCAAAATCACCCCCTAAATTCGAAATTACAAAAAAAAAACGATGCAAATGAATAGAGTTAAAAGGTGATTACATCTTTTTATCCTTATTTTTATCATGCTAGTTTAGATATGTTAGATTAAAATGAAAAATTAATTATGACGTGGATAAATTTGTTGACATACGTATATGTGAGCGGGCAAAAATTAACCATCATCATTATTTTCTCCATCTACCGTCATAAATTTATTTTATTTCTTTTTATTTCTTTTTAAGTATTTTTATATAAATTTAAATATGATGGTTATTCGGGTGTGTGTGCGGATGGCATGGCTTCTTTCGGGTTCATCCTTAGGGACTATGGTGGCTCCCCTACCATTTTGACGGAGGACTGATTGGTCAACAACCTATTCTGACCTCCGAGACCATCGCCTTGCGTCAGGGACTTCTCGAGGCCATTCGTCGTGGCATTCCCCGGATCCAGATTGAATGCAATAATTTGCAACTGTTCAAGGTCATTCTTGGTGACTGCGCTGCCTGTGGAAGATTGAGTTGTTGCGTTCAGACATTCACTGCTTGCTTGCTCGGTTCCAGGATTGGAGTGTTTCTCATGTCTTTCGTGAGTACAATTCTGTTGCGGACTTCATCGCTGAATCCTTCAGACGTGTCTTCTCCATCCTGCTTGCAACTGACTTGTGTTTGCTTACCCACATCCGTTCGGATGCTCTAGAGCGACCACTAGCTTGTTAGTGGTCATCCTAATCTCTTTCCTTATCAAAAAAAAATATGATGGTTATTCGACACAATGGAAGATTTCGAAGAGATAAAACTTTCGCTTGGAGTATGGAGAAAGAAAAAGATACCACTTGCTTGGTTGACAAGGCATTGGGTCGACCCTAGGGGGTTAATTACCGTTTGCTTCGGTTCCCCTGCCCTCTCTCTTCCATTATAAATATATTTCATCGTCATGTATGAAGAGCACATATTCTCATATTGAACAGGCTGATATTCGCTCAGCTTGGATATTCTAAAATTGAAAAAGGCTATCAGCCTAACGAAATCCTAGACTTGTACCACTCCTGTGACGCCGTCTATCGTTCTCTTTTGTGATCCCCTCTACCTTGCTTGAATCTCTCCAAACCCGCAATGTCCAATCCGTCTATCATGTCGGCATTGTTGTAGCTCTTCAGATCTTCAATCCGTCCATTCTCGTCAGCCATCGACCTCGTCGACTCGTCCATCTCTCTTATCTCCAGTAGTAGTGATCGCCAACCACTTGACCAATACGACAACATGTTCTTCTCCTTCTTCGGTTTTAAGTTCTAAATTCTAATCTTCTTATTTGATTTCATATTGTGAATTTTTACATATGGCGAATCATTTCCATACTTGAATGATTAGCAAATACATATTTAAACTTTGTATTAGATGCTTTGAGCTTGCTAGTTGATTGTAGTGTAATTCAATTTATTTGGTGATGGTTATGTATTTGAACTTATTTGGTTTATGGTTATCTTTTAACTAAGCTAGTTATTGGTTGATGATTATGTGAATGATGCTTGAATATTTAGATTATACAAGCTTGCTTTTTGTAAGATGGACAAATCAACTCCAAGTTTAATAGGGCGAGGGAAAATAAGAGATATTGGAGTAAGGAAGAGATCAGGGTCAGAGCTATGTGGTGCCCAATGGGGGTTGTATCCCCCACTCGATCGTTATACTCCCTAAACCTTCATCTGAAACGGCCGACGTCTCTGATCAAGCCCTCTCTAGCGGCCCCCACCTCTCCAGGCTCCAACGACCCCAGGCCACCATCGTGGTTGGCGGCAGGACTCGACGACCAGCCCTCTGCTCCTCAGTCACAACTCGTGTGACCAGCATGGCGACTCGCTGAAGTCCAGCGGCCCCATCCAGCCTCCTCGGCTCCTCTCCAACGGCGAACACTCAAACCATCGAAGGGCAAAGCCTCCAGGCTCCAACCACTCCAACGAGGTGAGTTTGCCCTATGTTCTTGTTTGGTGTTAAAGTTTTGATACTTGATTGCAGGAATGTGCAAATTTGATTAGGAATTTTTGCTCCATTGTTCAATACCTTTCTTAAAGCTGATAAATTTATTAAGATTAATGGTATTGAAGTTGAATCTGATAGGTTTTTATTTTTGTTTGGAGAATTTGAATCCGGGGCTTTGATTGAAATGATGATGGATATGATTTTCAGATTTTAGAGGGTGGTTTGTCCCAATTTGAGGTTTGGGTATGGAATTAGGAGTCAAACTGGGAGTCAATTTATATTATGTGTGTTGAGTTGATGATTTCAAATTATTTATGTATGTTGAATTTATCAAATTTGTTGATGGAGGAACTTCTATTATAGCTTATAGGTTGATGATTTTGTTTATGTTCTTTAAAATTGTTCTGGAAATGAAGAGATTTTTTCCAATTATTAGGGATTCACAAAATATAGGTTCTAGTTCTAATCGCGATTCATTAAGCGTTCCTTGTCAATGTGTTCCGAGTTAGTCCCCGCTGACTTCGATTCCTGGCTACGCCACTGGAAGAGATCATCGCTTTGTTGGATTTCATGGTGGACCTTAGAGAAGATCATCATTGGCAATGTGAGGGAGGCTTTAAGGCTGGATATATGAAATTGAATGAAAAAATTCATACGGCGTGCATAAAGGCTAACCCACACATTGAATCTAACATCAAGTAGTTCAAAAAGAAGTTACGGAGATGTTACGTTTGTCTGTTTTTCAGTGGGATGATGACAAACACATGATTCAATGTAAAACGCAAGCATTTGATGAATTTTGTGAGGTATCCACTCTAATTTTTTACAATGTAATTTTTCATATTTTTGAATGAAATTTATTATTATTATTATTTATGCACATATTCTTCTATGATAAATATTTTCATATTTAGGGACACCCCAAAGCTAATGGGTTGTGGAGGAAGGAATTTCCCCATCAGACAAGTTAGGTCTTATCTTTGGTGTTGATCGGGTTGATGGGAATGATGTTGAAGATGTAGATGTTGTGATTGATGATTTGGAGAACAATGTTTTGAATCTTGGAATAGAAGAAGAGTTGGAAGAACTTGCTAATTTAGCATCTCCACCACCTTTGAAAAGGCAAAAGAAATGAAAGACATATTTTGGACACTAAGATAAGAATGACTTGATGGGGGAAATGGGCAAGTATAATGGATGATATGAATACACATCTTAGCCTGATTGCAAGTTCTATGGTTGTTGTAGAGGAGAGTTAGCAAGTTGTGCAGATTCGTGAGGTAGAAGTATTAGAATAAAAGAAGAAATTACTTGCTGAAATTTCTAATATTAATGGACTCTCTATGGATGATGCTATTGATGTTGCACGTATTCTAAGTAACAATTCAAATAAGCTGGATATTTTTTACAGTTTCCTAAATGACGAGTGGAAGACTCGTTATGTCTTGAAGCTTATCCATTAAGTTGGAGGTCCAAGTGCAGGTTTGGTGCAATTCATTTTTTGTGGTGATTGGAAGTCCTTTTGATAATTTAGTATCTTTAATTTGTGTCACATAGCCTTTTATATTAAACATTTGGTAGCCTTTGTAAGTTTTTGGGTTGTGTCAGGCTTGCAATGTTGACATGTTTGGATGTGATGTTAAGGCACTTGCAAAACTTTTTGATAACTAATTGTTATATTTAAAAATTTAGTATGAACAGAAAAATTATATTTTAAAGAATTATGCTCAACAGGAACGGCCTTTTAGGGAGAAACAAAAGAAATAATATGGTGTGTTAGATTTGTAATATTAGACGGTCAGGATTAAAAATAAATAAGTCCAAAAGAGATTATATGAGAAGCACTAGATAATCTCCTAGCATAATTTTAGGGCTTTGATTTGCATCCCTCTCTCCATATATTTCATTCCTTCCAAATCTGAATAACCGTGTAATTAATTCTTCTCATCCTCTTTGCTACTCCCCCTTCCGCTATTGATAGAGCTCTCTCTATAGAGCCGGATCTGCCTTCGATCATCCCGCCATGGGATGCAAATAAACTAGGGTACACCGGTGTCGACATCGCCTTACCTATCTTATATTTCAGCTTCTCCAAACAACGAATCGTCGATTAATCCATCGGAAAGATGCATGTGTGGGCATCGAATTTTGATCTTTCTTTCACATTGTATTTTATGTTTACATTCGTTATTTTTGTCTAAATTTATAGTTTTTTTAGTATAGTTTTACTTTTGTTTGAGTTTCTGATATGGATTTGATTATACAGATCAGATGAAGATGAATAGTTCATCTCCAAAATCGAAAAGCAAGAATAAGCGATCTCAGAATAAAGATATTTACAATTTCAATGTGAATTTTTTAACATTTTCAAGTATTTAGATAGTGTATTCAAGAATGTCAATGACAAATTGCTTGATAGGTATTTATGTTGCTAAACAGTTTACTTATTTAAATATCCAAGTTGTATTGTTCAATTAATAAGTATGCAATTCAAATCAAAGTATTATTCAATATATGTAAAATTGTGATATTTTTATTATTTTGGTTTAATATTCATGTATTTAGATAGGGTTGTTCAAGAATGTTAATGACGAAATGCTTGAGAGGTATTTATTCATATATGCGTGTTTTGTTATTCATATATGTGCGCCTTGTTATTCATACATGTATGACTTATTATTCATATATGTGTATTTTGTTATTCATATATGCATGGATTATTATTCATATATAAATGACTTGTTATTCATATATACATGTCTTGGTATTCATATATATATATATTTATACGTGTGGTTTTTATTCATATACGAGTATCTTGTTTTTCATACATGTTTGTTTTGTTATTCATATATGCATGTCTTTTTATTCATATAGACATGTTTTATTATTCATGTATGCGTTTTTTGTTATTCTTATATGCGTGAAATGTTATTCATAGATGCTGTTCTGTTTTACAGTTATTCAAAAATGCCGTGCATTGTTATGCGAGAATTGTTATCCAGATATGCGTGTTCTACAATCGAGATATTCAAGAATGGTCAAAAGGTGTAAATGAATGAAGTCTGAAGACAAAGATTTATTTTTTATATAAGTGTACATTTAAATAAATAGATGTACTTATTAAAATTCATTGGAGTATGTATTCGAGATGTAACCATTCCCATTTTTGTATTATTCAATGTATTACATTTATATATTTAATGTTCATATAAGATTTTTTTTGTCGTTTCCACCCATTTTAATATGTAACTATTATATCGAATTGATTTTTACGGTAAGACGAATACTTATTCAACATAAATAATGCAAATGTTAAAGCATGTTCAATCCTATAATTATTCAAACAATCTTATTGAGTTATTCAAACTTCGATTATAAATATTCTATGATTCTATAATTATTCAAACGATCATATTGAGTTTCTATAATTATTCAAACAATCATTTTGAGTTATTCAAACCTTGACTATAAATACTTTACGATACTTTAATTATTCAAACAATCATATTGAGTTATTTAAACGTCGATTAATAAATATTCTACAATTCTACAAAGGTACGAAATATTGGATCATCACATATTTCTGATTTTGGAAGATATTCATAGGAGAGAGAAGAAATTATTCATGATTCTTTCCTTTTTAAAAATCAATCATACAATTGATTTTCAGTCTTTTCCTAAATTTTCGAATTTGATAGTTATTCATTTTCAACCTTCCTTAATTTTCAAATATTCTTAACTAGGCACATCGTGGACTTTTCCCATATTCTATACCCTCATATTTGTTATTCTATACCCTCCTTTTTAACCATTGATTAATCTCAATCTAACGATCCACAATCACACCCTCGTTTCTCCTAACGCGCCCCTATTGTAAATTATCAAACAAAATTTGATTCCTCATTCCAGACTTCAGAATACTACCAGACAAGAGTTTTTAGGAATGGCTCATTCCAACATCATACCAAACAACACATGTCAAGAGTTGCTCATTCCGATTCCTGATTCCATTCCAATTCCTAATTCAAATCCAATCCCAAGAGTCGTACCAAACAAGGCCTTAGTTGCTATGGTGTTGAATTTTTGGTATTGTGAAGCTGTCTATTTGAGTTGTATCTTAGTTGTTATGTTGCAATCAAAAGCTAATTTGCCATGCACTTATTTGAGTATTATTTAATTTGTGCAAAAGACCCTAATGTAGATATTTAACCATGCACTTTGGCATGAACTTGTTTGGTATATTGAGCAATTGGTTTGTCATACAACCTATTCATAATCACTTACAAACATAATGATGAATGGTCTAATATTGATATTTCTACCAATAGAGGCTATAATGCCTTAACTATCATAAAATGTGAATGACATGGAAACCAACATACACAAGCGACTATAATGCCTTAATTGTCATTAGACATGCAACATCTCTCAAGCAATCCAACTTACCAATGTATTTAACAAAAACCCTTAAACAACAACATAAAACTGTTCAACTTGCCAAAATCAAGTTTGAAAATTCATCACAACAACAAAGACATAAACTAAGGACCAACAAGCTTCCATGATTTAACATATGAGATTGTAACATTCAGGCAACTGAGTAAGAGTTGAAAAAAGTGGTTCCCTAAAAGGTAAAAATGGAGATGAAAATAATTGCATTCAGGCAACTGACTTTTATTGTCGAGACCCATTTGCTTTTGCATTTGTTAAGGCGGTAATCCTCGATTCTCCAATTGTTCTTACAACCTAGAAATGCAAAATACTTCCGCAACAACCCAAATCGAAACCCTAAACCCAAAAACGAAGAATACTAGCCCTAGCCCATTCAATCTAGATAATATCCACCGAAAACTCACTTAATCTCTCATATTTAGGCTATATCCTAATTCGAAACCCTCAATTTCTATGGAATTGACAAAGAACGATCGCCTTTGAGTGGAATTGTGGTGAATCTTAAGCAACCGATCGCAGTGGAAGTGGATGAGTGTAAGTGAGTGGAGACTAAACATTTAATAGGTCAAATTTACTAACGAGGTTTTAAAAATTGGAGGGCGATTTAGTGATTTCAACGATTTTAACGAGAATTTGGACGACTGGTGGCATTTGACTAACAGAGCACCTTATGTGGGTGGTTTACGGTAATATGACAAAAGGAAGGTGGATTTTGGTAAATACCCCTATATTATGGGTGGTTTTCGATGTTTGACCCTAATATATTTTTTTGATAGGGTAAGGATTAGGGTCGTCATAAGTACTACTTGGGCTCGCCTAGAACATTAAATAGGGATGAGAGGAAAAAGCAAACCATCGTCCATGGAATTCGAAACGATGACCTCGAGGTACCCAAAGGCATAACCGCTGAGACATAACCATCGAATCCAATGGCCGAAGACAACCCTAATCTATGTCTATATAAAAGACGCAAGGAATAAGGTCACCACGTTGCGCCACTTAGGATTTTCCTACGTGTCGTTCTCATGTTAAGCCACCTATGATTTCGCCACATACGATTTTTTATTTTGGTAATTTATATAAGTTGATATCATTTTAGGATAATATAGAAATAGAAAAAATTAATCCAAGAAAGATTTTATCTAAAATAAAGACGTTATCTATTATAAATCAGGAATTAGGATAGATCAATTTTTTTTATTAAAATTAAAATAAATTATAGAACATTAGATATTATATGATAAGATAGATATAATAATTTAGTTTTTCCAATTAAATTTCAATCTATTTATATGAAGAAAAAAAATTTGAATTTTATTTAAAATTAAAGAAAATTATATAATCTTTATTTTTTTTATGTAAAAGATTTATCTTAAATAAAATTTTGATAAAAAAATAGAACTTTCAATCTAGATAATTACTTGCCTGAATTGACTTTGATTTTTTTATAAGGAAAGAGATTAGGGTGGCCACTAACAAACTAGTGGTCGCCCTAGGACATCGTGTCGGATGAGGGTAAGGAAACCCGAGTCAATTGCGAGTGGGATGGAGGAGACACGTCTAAAGGATCCAAGGATGAAGTGCGCCACAACATTGCAGTCACGATAGACATGAGTAATGCTCCAATTCTGAAATCGGGCAAGCAAGCAATGGATGTCCGAACGCAACAACTCAATCTCCCACGGGCAGCGCCAGTCACCAAGAAAGGCCTTGACTAGCTGCAATTTATCGCCTTCAATTTGGATCTGGGGAATACCACGGCGTAGGGCCTCGAGAAGTCCATGGCGCAAGGAGATGGTCTCGGAGATCAAAATAGACTGTCGACCAATCAGTCCTCCGTCAAAATGGATAGGGAAGCCACCAGAGTCCCTGAGGATGAACCCGAATGAAGCCACGCCATCCGCACACACTGCACCATCAAAATTCAACTTAATGTAATCCCT
This sequence comes from Fallopia convolvulus, assembly GCA_964016875.1. Lineage (NCBI taxonomy): Eukaryota > Viridiplantae > Streptophyta > Magnoliopsida > Caryophyllales > Polygonaceae > Fallopia > Fallopia convolvulus. The sequence continues at coordinate 39,497,834 of OZ024732.1, read as the reverse complement.
CTTGGGTTTTACCCACTTTGCAAGTTTTCTCTTTGCTCCAGTACTCGCATTATAAGTGCGGGAACTAGGAGAATCAGAGAATCCTGTCACTTTCCATTCTCTAACCTACTTTCGAGTAAACTCGCTAAGGTTATTGACATTATTCAAGTTTGTTTCGTTGTTGCTGTCAAATACTCTCTTATTTCTAGAGAACCATAGGCTCTACCAGGTGATAGTGAGGAGTTCCATTTCCTCTTTTGTTGCCATTTTCCTAATTTCATCCATGATCCGGTATGGTTTTTTTATCGTCCATAGATACTTGGTCGACCAACCACCGTATTTTGGGGCTTACGGATTCAAGGGTCGCCCTAGTAAGGGGGCATGCGAGTAAGATGTGGTTTGTATCTTCAACCTGGTTGTTATACGCTTCATAGCCTTGAGGTACTGGAATATGGTTGACATCAAGCCTCGTTTTAGTTGGTAGGCCATTACGTGCCACTTTTCATAGGAAATTCTTTATTTTGGGTGGGATGTTGAGCTTATTGATCCATTCTAGGTTAATTTTGGGTTCACCTTTGGATTGGTAGATCCACTGCAAGGTGGAGTGGGTAGTATACCAACCATTTTTGCTTGGTTGCTAGTACAATCTATCTGGGATTTTGTTAACAGGGTTAATAATCTTGGTGATTCTACCGAGGTCCTCGGTATTGACCATGTCACGTAATTTCTCTATGTTCCAAGAATTATCTTCCCTAAGGTACTCTTCCACGGGTTCATCCCAGTTGATGAGGTTTTCGGCCTCCAGTTTTGGGTGGATTGGGCCATTGCCGATCCAATTATCTTTACAGAAGCGGATGGTTTTTCCATCCCCAAGTTGCCAAATAAGCCCCTTTATGAAGAGGTCTCTAAGGTTCAAGAGTTTGGCCCATTGCCATGACGTGTTGTATTTTTTCTTGTAAGTTAGAATACTATCTTTTTTGAGGTATTTTTCTGTTACTATTCTGACCCAGAGGTTTTCTGGTTCTACTAGGATTTTCTAAAGTAATTTCATTTGGAGCGCTTGGTTCATATCTTCCACTTTAATGATACTCGTCCCACCGTGGGCGAGTGGTATACAAATGGACTTCCAGCTAATAAGCGGTTTGTAATTATTGGCCTTGTTCCAAAAGGAATTCATGTTTATTCGGTCTAGTTCTTTTAAGGTTGTCTGGGGCAGCATAAACGGCTGCATCATATAATTCGGATGTGCGGAAAGGTTAGTTTTGATTAAAGTTTTGCTCCCCTCCTGGGAAAAGGCATTTGCTTTCCATTTTGATAATTGCGATCTGGTTCGTAGGGTCAGTGGTTTGAAGGTATTTTGTGTTACTCTCCGGTTGATAATTGGACAGTCTAGGTATTTATCTAGCGCAACTGCATTCGCCATTTGTAGAATTTGTTTAATTTGTTCCTTTGTGTTACTATATGTGTTTTTGGTGACCTGGAATGTAGATTTGTGAAAGTTGAATTTTTGACCAGAGACCTGGCAGTAATCCTCTATAGTTTCTTTGACCTGTTTGCATGCTTGGACATTGGCTTTGGCGGAAATGATAATGTCATCAGTGAAGGCCAAGAATGGAATTTTTGTCCCATTCCTAGAAATTTGGATCCCAATGCCATTTTTTGGATTAGTACTCTTCAGTTGGAGTTGTCTTGCTAAGATCTCGGCAGCAAGGGGGTCGCCCTGTCTTAGGCCCCTTTGGGGGAAGAATTGTTCTGTTGGCCCATTGTTGACCAAAACAGAGAACGAAACTGTTTCAACGCATTCACGAATCCATCCCACGAATTTCTCGTGATATCCAAATTTCTTTAGGATAAATATTAGGAATTCCCAACTAATGCGGTCATATGCTTTTTCCATGCCAAGTTTGATGGATATCCAACCCTCATGACCTTGATTATGTCGGAAAGAATGGAAAATCTCTTGTGCAATGAGAGTATTGTCGTGGATACTTTGTTTTGGATAAAGGCTCCTTGCATTGGGTGAATAAGTTTTGTGATTACGATTTTTAGGCGTTTGTCACGATTTTGGATATGACTTTATAAATATTATTGCATAGAATTATTGGTCTATAGTGGTTTGTTGAGTTAGGATTTTCGCATTTAGGTAATAGTGTTATGAATGTATGGTTGAGTTGTTTCGTGATCTTTCCTGAGTGAAAGAATCTTTTAACAGCCTTGATTAAGTCTAGGCCAACAATATGCTAATAATTCTTATAGAAAAACGCCGGCATACCGTCCGGTCTAGGGGATTTGTCGTCCCCAATGTCAAACAAGGCATCCTTAATCTCCTTATTAGAAACTGGTTTAGTGAGTTCTAGGTTATCTGTCTCAGTTATTTCCTCTTGGATGGTTTGAGTTATCTCGTGGAGTTTTCCCCAATTAATTTCCAAAGCTCGAAAACAATTATGGAAATTCCGCCTTATTTCTGTTCTAATGTTGTCTGAGCTCGAAATTTTGCATGCCATCAGCAATTCAGATTACTTTAATATTGGTTCTATTTCTCCTGCCACTAGCAATCCTGTGGAAGTATTTTGTATTTTTGTCATTCAGTTTTATATGGGTATTTTTTGCTCTTTGTTTCCAATACGAGAGGTGGAACTGGACAAGGCATTCTCGTTTCTTTTGCAGTCTTTCCTATTTTTGGACTAACTGGTAACTTTTGTGTTCAATGAGTTCTTTTTGGATGCTAAGCAAGTCCTCATCTAGTTTTTTGATTTGCTCGAAAATATTTCCGAACGTTTGTGTATTCCAAGTCTTTGCTTTAGCCTTTAGCAGTTGCTTCTTTTTTTGTTAGGTTGAACATATGGGATCCACCGGCATTGAGGCGCCACGCTTGTTTTACGACATTTTGGAAATCTTTCCTCGATGTCCACATCATTTCAAACTTGAACGGTTGGGCTTTAAGGGGGGTCCCAGTGGAGAGATGGCAAGAGATCGGGCAGTGAAAGGAAGTAGAGAACGCATGGTTTTTGGTTGCAATGGATGGGTACCATTGTATAATCTGATTGCTAACGAGTGTTCGGTCTAGCTTTTCAAGCGTCATGTTATCCAAATTTTTGGATTTTCTCCAAGTGAATTTATTCCCAAACGATGGGATGTCACACATATCACATGCATTTTTAAAACTAATGAGTCACTCATATCGGTTTCGGTGGGGGGTTGCGCCCCCTTGTTTTTCCTCCGGGTGTTGGATTTCGTTGAGATCACCCATCAGGATGCAAGGAAGGTTACAATTTTGCATATATTCTGAAAGTCTTGTCCAGAATGCATCTTTGTCAATTGCTTGTGGCGGTGCCTAGGCGAAAATGATTATCATTTCATTATTGGTTTCTAGATTAGTATTCTGGATACTTATAAATCGATTGTCCTTGTGGATAGTGTGCAGGCTTTCATTCGAAAGTTGCGATCCCTTCCAGAGTACACAAAGACCCCCAACAAGGCCTGAGGCCGGTATAAACTCCAAAGAGTCGAACCCAACTTTTTGCCAGTGTTTTTGATCGGGTGATTCTTGGGCTTTTGTTTTAACAAGTGCTATTAGGTTGATATGATCAAGGCGGCATAGCGTGTTAAATTCAATCCAAAAGGACTTACGTCGGATGCCCCTACAATTCCACATGCGAACCTTCATAGGATACTCAGTTTGGGGAGGGTGTTGGCCCGATTTGGATGATGTTCCATTTTTAGTATTATCATTTTATTTTCATATGGATATATGGTTGTATATATTGATGTTCCACTCTTGGCATAGTGTGATCGTACCCTGAGTATATTGGGTGGTTTTTTTTTTATTGTTAAATATAAGTATATGGTATTGGTTTGCAATTAATGACCTTGAATCACCATTTTTTGTCGTAATAGTATTTGAAGTCGGTTTTTGATGTTTCGAAATGTTTTTGCTTTCGATTGGTTCAATTACAATTGTGGTTATACCCGCCACCCAACATAATTGTAACACTCCTATTTTACAACACTGGGTATTACCGCCAGTGACCTCAGACTTTACCGTCCAAAGTCACACAAGGCTTTTAGAATGATATAGAACAATTAAATGAGGAATAAAAACATATTACATAACGAGAAAAGGTGCTCCCGAGGGAGACTTGGTTCTTACAAACATATTACATCGTTGATAAATATAAAGTTGTTCAAGAATTTAAATGCGAAACTACTTGTCTTTGAAACATATTGGAATCAAAACAAAATGATGAATGAAGTACATCTTGAAAATTCTCGTTCTTCCTTCGTCTTCACTTCGCTTCACGCCTTATGGGGGTTCCTAGACTCTGACATAATTCGCGAGGGGCGACAGAATGCCAGGCAAACATGCGGAAAAGAAGAATTAGTCTAAGAGACTAAGCAAGCGGGAATGGAAATTCCCGAGGGTAAATTTGGTAACTTCTACTATTTTCGAGAAAGATGAACGGGTTGTGTTTACGATGAGGCTATAGGATAAGACTTGATTATGTGGAGTTTTATTGGTTCGAAGAAGAGTATATCTTAAGCAAAGATAACTCGAAAGCGATAGAAGAACTACTATATTGCAGACTTCTCTAAGATTTCAATGGAATGTTGGGAACATTTATTAACTCATACAAGTGAAAACCTCTCGCGCTTTTGAGCGGACCGAGAGCCGGAACGATCATTTGAGACCGGTCCGGTTTTGGTATCTTAAATGTGCATACGCACTTATCTTAATTAGTGATGAAAATATTCAATCTTGTTGATGACTTTTACAAGAGAGAGTGGTGGGACACGGATAAACCGAGCCACCCGTAGGAGAACATCAATTCTCCTGCACTTAGCTAGAGTGCGCTCAATCCCTCCTTGCAATCGGAGCGGATGGAGATCATGATCCCGAAAGTCGTATGGACGTACGACTTAGTAAGATTATATAGAGGTGTCGACTAACTCGCACCCCTTTCTAGTTTATTCAATTCAAATCTCTGAACGAGATTGCAATCAATCAAGAGTACACACACTAGCAAATATAATCCTAGCAAGGAATATAATATTTACTATGCTAACAAGGTCGTTATTTCTAGCAATCGATATTTCCTAGGTTCATTTTTATTAAGCATACAAGAAGTTCCCAACATCGAGAAATATCATATAGACGGATATAAAAGGGCACAAGGGGAAATTCCACTTGCCTTAGCTTGTACGAGTTTGTATTAGCAAATGAACGGAAACGATGTCTTGTCACGGAACGAAAACTCGACCTAAAGACACAAGATATTCCGATAACTTTATTAAGAATTTCCGAATTCTTCTAAAGTTAAGACAAATCTCCTTTATTCTTCTTAAGAGATTAATTTTCTAAATTATTATATTAATAATTTAGTTGGATGAGAATAAAATAATAATATTCCTTATTATTATTTTAAGAAAAATATTGTAATATCCTTTTATTCCTTAAAAAACCTTAGTTTTGTATTATTTATTATCCTTCTTGAAAACCCAAGTAACAACTTACTTAAATTATTAAAATATTCCTTTATAATCTTAACTCGTTATTTTATTAATATAAATGAGAAAGGAATATCTTTATAAAATCATTAAGATATGTTTTCATAACTATATGACATATTATTTTTATAAAACTCATCTTAGGGTGTGAAAAGTCTAAAGTATCCTTGTAGTTGAATATCCTTTATTTCTCTTATTATTATTATTATTTTGATATTCACCTTATCATATAAGATCCTTTTAAATCTTTATAATATATTCTCATTATATTATCTTCCTTATTATACTCTTCATAAAAGGACATGCAATATTTGGTGAAGATATTTATATTATAATATGGCCTTTTCTAATACTTTCCTTAAGTAGGAATTTCTAATCTACTTACTATAGTAATTTTCCATGGATGAGATATAAATATAACATTGTTATCTATTTAAATAATTTTCCCAACTCTCTTAGGTTATTAGTTTATAAGAATAGATAAATACACTAAAATAACTTTATTAATATTATTATCCATCTAGTATTATTTTAATAATATTTTCTTATTATTATAGAATATCTTCTTTAATATATCTTTTTCCAATAACAAGTATCTTTTATATCATAATATCTTTAACTAGTTTTCTTATCATAAAACTCATTAATATATGTATATAATATTGACAATAAAGACTTATGTTATTTATATCAAATTCATGACACAAGATATAATTTACTAATATTCAAAGATAATTACTTTATCTTAGTATAACACTTTACTTATATGGAAAATTTCTAATTTTATATTAAATAATAACTATATCATCCTTTTCATATTTATGAAAGATAACAATAATTTCTTATTACATTAAAAAGGTTCTTCATATCTAGAACATTATTTTATAAACTATGAGTATGCAATTCATTATTATATATATATAAGTATTGATAATATTCTTAGCATATCTTTTCTAACAACTTAGGTCTTTACATTAATATCTTCAAATCTAGTATATTTAATATATTAATATCTTATTATCCATGTATATATAAATAATGATGAAAAGTCCATTATTTTATTTAAGAAAACTCATGTCATAAGATCTATTTTATATATTAAAAATAATCATTTATGATAACAATTTTATCCATGTATATAGAAAATAATAGTTTGAGTTTGTCTTGTCTAACTAAAAAGATCTTATATCTTTATTTAACTTAGGTTATTATTATAAAATCTATTATTAACTTTAAATGACATGCAAACTCTCTTCTTCAATAAAACGGTCTTAAGATAATATTTTTCCATCAATTTGCTCTTGTTTCTTTATATATTAAAATAAATTCTAAATAATGTAATATTATTTATGTTATATTTTGTCAAGAATAAACTCATATTTTACTCTCATAAATTTATTTACGAAATTTTCCTTGCCTAAAAGATTTATTTTAGCTAGAATAATCATGCAAGCTATTTAACTCCTTTTATGTATAAAAATTATAAAAGCAATTAAATAAATTCTGATTTTAATCATTCTAACAAATTTTATCTCTTAACTAAAATATAGGATCTTAACAATATTTTACTAATTAATTTAATAAAGGATTTAACAAAAATTAAAAGGATTTTTAAACCTTCTGTAAAAGAATTTGGACGCCTGTGTTACAGAGAAACGCCGGAGCCAGGGGAACGCAGGGGCGGTGCACCAGGTGGGCAGCCAGCAGGCCGGAGGTGGTCCGGCGAGGGTCCGGGCGGTGCTCGCAGGTCCAGTGGTGGCTCGGTGGTGGTCCGATGGTGGCTCGATGGTGAAAGGCTAGGGTTTAATGGTGTTTTGAAGGGAAAATTCAGCAATTTTAAAGGGGTCTTTAGGCTGATTTTTGTGATTGTAAGAGAGCAATGGTGCTAGAAAGAGAGAAAAGATTATTGTGTGAATTCTACAATGAAATTTCAGCCTTTCAATAGACAATTTTGGAGCTCTTTTTGACCCACCATTGATGAAATTGGCCATTGGAAGAGAAGGGGATAGAAGGAGATTGGTGAAACTTGTGTTAGTTGATGATGACATAGGATGATGATGATTTTTGGATGGTATTTGAAGCAACCTTGTGAATTGAGAGCAAGCTTTGGCATGCACTGGTTTAACGTCTTTTCAATCAGACAAAGTTTTGACTCTTTGAAGAAGAAGAAGGAATATGTGGGTTTATAATTAAAAGAATTGTAATATGGGTAGACAAGTTACATTAGCCTAGCGGATTGGAGTGTGTGAGTGTGAGGGGGAGATGCAAGAGGTCTCGGGTTCAAGTCCTAGCTCTTGCATCCTTTTTACTAGATTTTCATTGTATTTTTAATGACTTGTTGTACCCCTTTATATTTAATAAAATTTCGAAATTTTACATAGCATCATTTTTATTTAAATGCTTTCATCTCTTTATAACCCTTATAATAAAACTCTTGAATTGTATTGAATTTAATTTATTTAAATTATTTAAGTTCTCTTGTTATAGAGAAAAAGGGTTATGAATTATATTATAGTGGTTTTTTTTTACGACCTTGGAACATTGCGGATTTTATCTTTATAATTTATTAAGATAATTATAAAAATAATTAAACTCTCTTTTTATGAGACAGTATTTAAGTAGAGATCCGACTTGCATAATATATTTAATTAAATTCTTCATTGTCATTGTAGTAAACTTTTGTATCCTTTCATAATATAATATGCAATTATAAAGTTTATTAAATTCTCTATTTTAGAGAAAAGAAAATTTTATTGGGATAATTTTTATTTAGAATTTAGCGGATATTACAATAATCGTGAGTAGGTCGGGTGCCACCTCCGCTTTTTGATTGGGTTTGTTCCCAAATAGAAGTTGGGCTGGGTTAAATGGGGTTTATCCCCAATTATGGGGTTCATTTTGGTAGCAGGCACAAGGCAAATACATCACCCAACTGCTACAAATCCTTTTATTTTGGGAGAGGCTCCCCGGAGGTTGAATTGTGCATTAGTTGCACACCTCCAAAAATTGTAAAGGATAACGTTCAGCGTAAAGGATCAAAAATAGGGAACGAAACGGAAGACAAAGAACAACAACAACAAAAAGGCGTAAATGCAAAACAAAGAAACTCGTACCAAAATGTTGTTCTCAACGACCCACCAAAGACGACCCACTGCACCAACATACCAAACGATACAGAGTGCACACAACACACACTGCCAACCGAGAGGCCAACACAAATCCAAAGGGTGGTGAAACAGAAAAACAAACAACAACAAAAACTAGAACACAGTTGAGTAATTCGGTACGGACAAAGGGTGTGTTTTCGAACACATTAACCTGTGAGTTGAATTCTCCACCTAACTGATTGTGAATCTGGCTTCCATCCCAAAATTTCTTGCGTTCCTTCGGATTTATGAACCGTAGTTCGAATCAGTAGTTCTGCCCGTTGAAGATCATGAAATCTGGTCCGGCAAGGTTTCGCCATCGTTTACGCATTTTTGCAATCATCATGGTAAGCTCCATGGGAGCACCAGCACCCACCACGAAGACGAAAGGCGAAGGCTCCATGGATTTGATTGTCACCTTTTTTGCCTTTTTCAGATTGGATTTGACTTCATCTGGGTCGATTTTAAGTTTCGACAATCTGTTTTCAAGTAGTTGCTGGGTTGATGTTTGGCCATCTTTGTTTTGGGTGTTTTGGTTGGGTGTTTGGGTTACTACCTCCACAAAAGTGGGTTGGGAAGCAAGGGTTGATTTGGGTTTATTTGTCTCTGCCATTAGGATGAGCAGAACACTTGAGCAAAACACCGCATAAATCGAAAGAGAAGAGAAGATGAGGAAATCTGGAGAAGTAGAATGTGACCTTAGAACACCATAAATGTGGGTTGTTCTATTAAAATGAATTGTGTACTACTTGGAGTAGGTGAGGGGAGCGAAACGCCCATAAAGGTCAGTGGGAGACCCGCACCACTTTATGGCCGCCGACATTAGCGTACCGAGGCACCCCGCAGTCTCACTCACCCAGGATCCATCCCCCTCGGAAGCCTCCCCGCCGCCAACTTGGAAGATGAAGCTCGAGCCAAGTAAACCGCTTAATTCGCCACGGGACTGACAGGGTGGGAATGCGTTCTTTACCAAACCCTTAGCATGATCTTTAAGTTTATTGCTCATGGCGTTATGATTCTTGCTTTTCTGAGTTGTGACGCAATCGTCGGGACAACCGTTTGTTTTGCCGATATTTTCCACTGACATTGCATACATATTCTTTGATTGGTTTTTTCCCATAGATAGTTCCAGAGAAAAGGAGGCGGAATTTGATTTCTGGAATGATTAGCGCTTGAGCACTCGGTTAAGCAGATCCGGTTGGGCGGCGGGTTAACAGCCGCTAGGGTTTCAGCCAGGATGAGAGTAAGCGCGTTCTTTGTGGGCATTTTTTATGTTGAATTGACTTTTGATAAAAAAAATTACATTATTTTTTTCTTAATTTCTTTTTTGAATTATATATGTAAATATAAATGATTTTTTTATCATTATAAAATTCATTCTTTATTTATATTTTTTCATTGTTTCTTATTAAGTATATTTGTAATTTTTATTCAATTTTTTAAAAAATTGAATTTGGTAAAAAAAATTATAAAAATTTAGATTATTTTTACCTTTTTATATTTTTTGTAAAAGACTTTCAAATTAAATAATCTAATTCAAATAATTTTTATTTATATTTTTATATAAATAAATTATCATTAAACCATCAAAATTATAATGAATTAGCCTTAAATTCATGTAATCGTGTATGATATAATAAACATAGCTATTATATTAATAATTAAACCCAAGTATGTAAAACAATCACACAAGCAAAAAGCATAAACTTAAAAAATTAAGATAAAACTACAAATAGATAATGGAAGGAGACCGGATGGGAAGTGGGAAGGTGGGCCCCAATAGAAATTAATGGAGGAGTTGAATTAATATACTACAAAATATTCAACCTCCCGGGACCCACCCGGGTCACTTGTTGTTGTTTTTTGTTTAGGATAAACCCCACATATTTTGAAAGGCTATGCTTCATATAAAAAAACAATAATACAAAAATATGTTGACAAGTTATAAACCGAGAAAACGAGAAAATTAAAAATAATTAAAAAGAAAGTTAATTAAGTTAAGTGTTATCAAGTGATTGTACTATTAGTCTTCGGGTATATGGTTTAATGGTTAGTCCTTTGGGGTAGTACCTTGATGTCACCATTTCGAACCCCATGGGCCGCGATTTGCCCATTCTTTTATAGAATTGGTTTCCATAGTGAATGCTCTAGGCAAGCTCAAGTAGTAGTGGCGACCATAATCCTTACCCAATCAATTTTTTTTTGTAATTGTACTATAGTTACTTGAAATAGTACTATGATTTTAAAAATTATGTTGATTAATAAAATCAATTCGAATAATTTTATGTTGATTAATAAAATTATTATCTTAGTGGGTACTTTTCGTACTTGTGTAGTGCACTTTTAAAGTATATCATTACATGGAAATGCTTTTTAGAGTATATCAATATATGGTTGTGTAAATAAAATTTAAGTGCATCTAGACTTTTCTCAACTAGATTTAGTCAATTAAATAAAATGCATAATTGCATGCTTATATAAAGTTTGGTTTAAGTGAAACAAACTCTTATCCTAAAACGTGAGATGAATGCACTTTTCTTAGTTTGTAGTGCACTTTTCATAATCTATAGTGAACTTTTCGTATTTTGCAATGCACTTTTCGTACTTTGTAGTGCTCTTTTAAAAAGCCTTCTTAAATCAATTTGGGAGATTGATGTCTTCGTGTAAATTGTTCTTATGAGTACTTATGTTGGTGAGATTGATGGAAAACCTTCTTAAATCAATTTAAAAAGCCTTCTTAAATCAATGCACTTTTAGTATATAGTAATGAGAGAATCACTTTTTTTTATTGTGTGTGGATTAAGTTCCGAGCCACCGCGTTGATTATAACCACACTTTACCTTAAATAAATTATTATTTACTAGTCTTACCCATCGTGCCATGCACGATTATGACTTATCAATTTTTAGATATAATATATATAATATTAATAAAGTAAATATAAATAAAATAAATAAAAAGCTAAAAATAATGTAAATTCTTAATGAAATTTAATTCTTTAGAAATATTTTCAATTAAAATTTAAAAAGATAACTAATTAGAAAAGATTAAAAAATTAAAAAAAAATAGAGTTTTTTTTAAGATAAAAAATCTTCTATATTTACATAAAATCCAAAAAGGAAATTAATGAAAAGATAATATAAATTTTTTTTATCAAAATTTGATTTAAAACAACCATTTTTATAAATAGATAAAAAATATAGATAAAATAATTTTCGTAATGTTTAATTAAAATTCGAATTAATTTTTTTTCACATAAATAAATAGAAATGAACTTAATTGGAAAAAATAATAAAAATAATTTTTTCAAATATAAGGTGGGGCCAAAATTAATGTGGTGACAAGAAAAGTTACAACTTTAATATATAGTTATAGTGTAAATATGCTAGAAACTTCCAAAATTACAATTTAGATTCTTTTTAAAATATTGGATGATATTATAAGATTTGTTTCCAAAACTACCAATTTATTTGTATAATTTATATGAATTAATAAGGAGATGACACATGTCAAAATCTGATGTGACGCATTTTAGGAACGACATATGGCAAAAGATGATGTGGCGCAATGTGATGGCTCCAAACCTTATTGTTTTTATATATACAGTAGATTTTCTTTTATTTTTTTTATTAAATAATTTAATTTTATATTTTACACTAAATCGATTTAATAAACAATATTTAATTTTTTTTAAAATACATTATGTTTTAAGTAACATCAACATCAAATGATATATTATAATAATATAAGGTAGAAGAAGAATAATTTGTTCTTTTGTTTTACTACTTACTAGTAATGATGAAGTTTGAAATAACAAATGTGTATTGGCCTATTGGGAGTTCAACAAGTTCGGATTTTTTTGGATTAAAAAAAATGGAACAAAAATAATTTGACCACTTGTTTGGTTGTGAACGTAATTCACAAATGCGCGCAACTTTAATTCGCGCCTGCTTTTTTTTTTTTTTTTTTTTAAACTTGGCGTATATCTTTCATATTTATAACGCGCATTTGGGTTTCGTGTGAAACAATGTTGTGTGCGAGCCCTTGTTGCGCGGCTAATTATACGCCGAACTCCGTGATTTTCTTAAACCCTATTTTACCCCTACGCGAAATATTGTTTCGCGCGCAACGAAAATGCGCGTATATCTGTGTGCGCTTACAAAATTTTCCGTGTGCGCAAATAAACAGCCTTTTTATTACTCATCCAAATGATGAATAAAAATGAAAAATACGTACTGGTGTGTGGATATGTGATATATATAGGAGTATTATAGTTAGGACCACTTTTTCATAAAATGTGTCATCAATGGAGGCAGGTCGGAAGAGTGATTGTAATGGGCGAAGGTGGTGGTTGGCGGCAGTGTAATGCTATTGTTGGGTCAAGCTGAATTCAAGGTCAGTCGTCAGATGTACGTACGTAGTATATAAGTTAACTAATTAAATACAATTTATTATCACAAAGTACATGAGTCAATATATACTTAAGCTTGTTTTTTTTTTTATAATTTTTGACGTGGAATTTAGTATCATAACAAGCTAAATGGTCATCCGAACAAGTTTTTCGAAACTATACTTTTTTGATAAACATTCACGCTAACATTTCGTGTCTAGCTTATATAACAGCTCCTTTGAGATATCTAGATCGAATACCACTTTCCCCTATTTCCCTTGCCCTAAAATTCACTGGTGGAATGGAAGGGTGTTTTCTTTATTACTTAAAAGGGATGGACGGATGGAGCTTGGTGGTGATGGACTTGATGGAAAATAACTAGGTGGTACGTATTATACACATATGAGTGGTGGTATGAGTAAAGCAAAAAAAAATAAAAAAGGCAGATATGGAAGTACAAGTAAAAACTAGAGAGTTTTGTCCTAATTCAAAAGATATTTTTAAGTTAAACTATGGTGGTACTGGTAAGAGCATTTTATTCATGTGGCATGGAGTACTTACTACTTAGCATGTGATTATATATATATATATATATATATATATATATATATATATATATATATATATATATATATATATATATATTTTGGCTGATGATTTGCGGACACGAGAAAATTGTTAAGCGCACACAGATATCCGCGCAACGCCATTTCGCGCGAAATGGCGTTGCGCGAAAAGGGTAATTCCGGAATATCAAGAAAGGGTTTGGGGAGCGTGGAGGAACGGAAAAGGCCGCGCAACGACGATGCGCGCGAAACGGTGTTGCGCGCGCAACACCGTTTCGTGCATGCGCACATCGGTGTTGCGCGCAATCCAACGGTAAAAAAAAGTACCGTTGGACTGGCGCGAGGCTTTGTTGCGCGGATCTCAACGGTAAAAAAAAAACGGTCGAATTGTCCCCTATAAATACCCATTTCGATTCCACATTATAGTTGGAGTATACCTTCATTCCACATCATTGCTTAAAAATGTCGTCAGGAGAAGAAGATACGTCATCGAGCGATTATCATCCCGAGGAGGAAGATTCATCGTCAATCGATAGTTTCATAGCAGAGGATGAGGAAGGTGTATCGGGAGAAGAATACGGAACCGACTCCGATGCATCAAGCGAGCCAGAAGAGGTATTTTTCAAAAAACCCATAATATTATGTCATTTACGAATGTAGTATATTGAAAGTGAGGATAGTGTAATTTTTAATATTTTGTTTTTACATTTTGAAATCATAGGTTGTCGGAATAGATTTTTCTATTGCTTTCCACTACGATGGGTTGTGGAGTGATCGAAGAGAAATGCTTGATTGGGCTAGACAAATTGCAATTTCGAAGAATTTTGTACTAGTCATAAAAACCTCAAATCCAAATAGGGTCATACTCACTTGTGACCTAGCCGGTAGATATAGATGTGGCAAGAGGGCGTTGCCCGGACTGGAAAATAAGAGCATTTATAAGCCACTTACCGATACACCGACTAGGAAGTGTGGATGTCCGTTTGAATTGAATGGGGTCCGCCTCAAGGGAAAAAATGGATGGATCTTAACGGTAAAGTGTGGACAACACAATCATCGCCTCCCCACTAGTTTGTTAGCTCATCCATATGCGGGCCGATTGACAGCTGAGCAGAAGGAGTTTGTGAAAGAGAAGTTCCTATATCTAGCCACCCCGAAGATGATACTTGAAGAGTTGAGGTCAAGGTATCCGGGAAATGTGACCTCAATTAGACAAATCTACAATATGAGGGATAAGTTACTTCTTGAGGATTGCGGAGAATTAACGGTGACACAATGGTCTCTAAAGTTCTTGAAAGACCGAGAATACATTGTCCGTCCAAGACGAGTAAGGGGTTCTAATGTTATGAATGCCTTGTTTTTTGTGCACCCCACAAGTCTGCGCATGCTGAAGAAGTTTCCCTATGTCGTTATTATGGACTCCACATACAAGACCAATAGGTATGTTATTTTAATATGTAATCGACTTGATTAGTATAGTTCCAGTATAAATGCTTAAAACAACTTGTTGTGCTAGGTACGACATGCCTTTATTGGAGATGGTTGGTTTCACTTGCACCGGAAATACATTCAGCATCGGGTTTGCATTTATTTCAAACGAAGATGTCGCTAGTTATAGGTGGGTGTTAACTCAATTGAAAGGCGTGTACGACGAGCTTGGAGTCCAGGTCAATACAATCATGACAGATCGCGAGCAGGCTCTAATCAAGGCGATAAGTCAAGTTTTCGGGGACGGAGTCCAACATTTGTTGTGTTGGGTGCACATCAGACACAAAATTATTGCGTACGGCCTAAAGGTGTTTGCGAACGCTGAAAAACCACATGAGTTGTCACGCGGGTTTGCAAACGCTTGTTGGGCGCTCTTTTCGTCCACCACAGAGGCGACATTTGAAGAACGGTACGTAGAATTGAAGAGAAGATGGCGACCGACGCTTATTGCATACGTGGAGAAGGTGTGGCTTAATCCATTCAAGAAGAACATAGTTCGTGCTTGGACGGATCATACACTCCACTTTCAGACGAGAACCACCAATAGGTAATTTCATTTTTAGCATTTGAATTCAGTTTGAATATTAGAAAGTGTATATGTTCAATACTCAAACTTTGACATGTGTTTTTCAGGGTCGAAGGGATGCACGCTGTGCTGAAAAAGATATTGGATTCATCTCGAGGAGGCTTCAACACCTTGATACTAAGGATTCACATCCAGATGCAATCTCAAACCAACGCTTTGAGGACAGCCTTTGAGAGAACCAGAATACAGAAACCAACAAAATACAGAGTACTGGCGAATAAGTTCAAAGCGTTGTTTCGTCCTATACGCGAACACGTTTCAAGGCAATGCCTAGGTAAGTTGTTAGACATGTATTATGATATAGCAATTGAGTTGACGCAGGGTACACTCGATATGGAGTGCCACGACTACTTTTGGAGGGAATGTCACGGTCTTCCATGCAAGCATCGAGTTGCAAACGCTATCATAACTAAAGTACCCATCAATCTGGAGGAGATACATCCTTTTTGGAAACAGATCGAATGGGATGATCTTAGCGATGACAACGATCTTGCCCTTGCATGCGTACCCTTGACCATTCAAGACCCCACGTGGGACGAAATGGTGGCAAAGCGAAATAGCGGTCAGATGCGTAGAGACCAATATTTGCAGATCACATCAGCGTTCAAAGATTCAGAGCATCCTGAAGAATCAAACCTTATTGAGCCGAAACCATACGAGACGCCAGATGGAGCCAACAAGTATTCAACCACCAGGGAGAAAACACACCTTGAGCATGTAATGGAAGAGTACGAGAGGGAGCAACAAAGACGGAAAGACAACGACAGTCGGAGCAAAGCAAATACATCGGCGCCATCTCGACCACGCGGAAGACCTAAAGGATCTAGGAATAAGAAACGGACCGGAGTTGGAGTTGATACGCCTCCGGTTGCGACCGCGCCTCCTACCACCGCTACCCCCGCCGATGGAAGCCATCGTGGCCCCCCGACGAGCGTCAAATGGCGCGGGGTTAACTTTGGCATGGGTAATGTGGATAGTTTTGTATTTCCGTTCATTGAGGATGCTAGAGACGTGATGGGAGACGGTCATTGTGGTTTTCGGTCCCTTGCTTGCGTATTAGGGAAGCTAGAGGAGGAGTATTACAGTATTCGATGGGAGCTTCAGGCAGAATTGATGCGTAACAAAGATATGTATCAAGTCTTGTTCAATAGGGGCCTTACATCATTTGATGACTTCTTGGAGCAGATCGGCCATGTGGAGTCTCCTTGCGCGAACAGTTACTGGCTAGACATGCCGCTACACGGCCTTGTGTTTTCTACCTTTTATCAAGTGCCACTTGTGATGTTATCGAGGGATCGAGGCTCCCACACGTGTTTACCTTTGCGGGTTTTTGGTAACAATCAAGGACATGGGATACCGCCACCTGTCGTTGCTATTGCCCTCGTTGGTCAACGGGACCACTTCATACCGGTGCGAAATTTGTAATCATTTTTTTTAAAGTTTTTTGTTTAGGTACATCTTGCTTGCGTATATGTGACATAACATTTTTTTTTCAGGTATGGCTTACGAGGAACGCGCCTATCCCCCCACCTCCTCATGCATGGTGTCAATTTCACGACCCAAGCGCCGACTACTGGCTCGAGGCTCTTACCCCGAGGATTGACCATTGGAAGGCTTGCCGAAGGGACATCGGTCGGGATCCGGAGACATTTGCTTAGGACAGTGTTGTGGCAAGATGGATTGTAATGGGATATGTACTTTATTAAGAATAACTTTCATATTTCATGTATTTCGATGGATTGTTATGGGATATGTACTTTATTAAGAATAACTTTCATATTTCATGTATTTCGATGGATTGTTATGGGATATGTACTTTATTAAGAATAACTTTCATATTTCATGTATTTCGATGGATTGTTATGGGATATGTACTTTATTAAGAATAACTTTCATATTTCATGTATTTCGATGGATTGTTATGGGATATGTACTTTCATTAAAAATGGGCCTTCGTGTCACGAAGGCCCATTTTTATGAAGGCCTGTTTCTAATAGTATAATATCTGAGTTGGGTGAAAGGGGTAACAGAAGGCGCGCAATGGGCCCTCGTGTCTGCGCGAAATGGGCCTTCGTGCCTACTCGAAGGCCCATTTCGCGCGGACACGAGGCCCCATTGCGCGCCTTCTGTTACCCCTTCTGAAAACAAGACTTATGCTTCTGAAAACAGTATACCAACAGCTTTTCTGGTGACAAGACGTATGCATGCACATCTCTCCCTTCGAGCAAATTCCGAGTATAAAATGAGACCTAAACCTTCTCCATTGTTGCTCCATGCTCTATCAGCCCTAAACTCTATACCGAAACCAATGGCTAAAAGGAAAGCGTGTTCATCGCGAACCTACCCCTTTGCTCCACCCATCATAAACTTCTCCATCGTCCACGTCCGTGGGGTGAGGGAGACAAAGACGGAATGGTCTGTGATACAAGGCGCATCAATAAAAAACATCATCATGAATTGGAGCGAAGCTGGCTATGGAGCACCACCGGGATATTGTCGCTTCTTCTTGAACGACAACGATATAACACATCGTATCTACGCCAAAGAAACCACGGTGCAGCTTCGCCTCATGGAAGGTGATGAGATTCGGGCGATTGATGATATTTCGACGGAGAATTAATGATGTGGTTTTACTGTTAGAAGTCACTTTTTATGGATCCAAGTGTTTTTTCAAGTGCCACTTGTTTAGTGTTTTTTCAAGTGCCCTAAGTTGTTGTTTTTGGAGTGTAGGGTATATGTTGTTTACGGTTTTTTCAGTAAGTTGTTGCTTTTGGAGTGTAGGTGTATGTTGTTTACGGTTTTTTCAGTAAGTTGTTGTTTTTGGAGTGTAGGGTGTATGTTGCTTACGGTTTTTTCATAATTGTTGTTTACGGTTTTTCATAATTGTTGTTTACGTTTTTTTTGGTAAGTTAGTTGTAAGCGCTGCATTTTGTGCAAATTTCAAACCCTAATATATGTCATCAGAACCATCCAAAAACAACAAATCAAGGTGAAGATAAGGTATCGGAAAAATCAATAATGGAGATAATCCAAAAACAACAAATATAAATACATAAAGTACTAATGTATGTCATCTAAACCATCCAAAACCACCAAAAAAAGATACATAATGTACTAATGTGAAAGCATCTAAGGATCGCGCTCATGCGAGGTGCCGCTGCCACTGCCGCGCTCGTGCACTGAATCTGGAAAGTGCCTGGTGGGCATCGGTGGGGGAGGCGGTGCGTCGGAATCTAGGATGCGGAGCACGTGCCTGAGATGATGTGCAGTCGGATGCTCAGGCGGCATCTCTAGTAGCTGGGTCCGGATATATCCCGCTGCGTGTTGTACCCTCTGCGCAAATAAAATAAAATCATATTAGTTTGTACACTCATATATTATCTTAATACACAAAAAAAATATGTTCTTACCATCCTGTCAGAAACTGCCGGTATCGGGTGAGGCACAGGAGGACGAGGGTCATCCTGGTGTGGCGAAGTCGGGTCGACGTACACGTGAGATCGGGCCCTAAACCACGCCAAGTAGCCCTCCTCCACCTGCCATGCGTACTCGGCACACTGCACATCCAACTCAATCAGGTGATCCATACGCTGTGCCCAGTGAAGGTCCGCCGGATCATATGAAACAATGTATGGCCGGTTCTGGATCGCATCATGTCGGACCACAATCGTAGGCTGCAATGGTGGAGGAGGGATGGTCTGTATGCGACTAAACTGGCGCAACGCCCTCTCTGGATGGTACGCCTCCTGTACCCTATTAAGTACCAGGACGCCCCTGTAGCGAGACACCCGGTACGCGACATCAAAATCCAGCTCGTTGCCCCACGACGTCCAATGAATCTGCAAAGCGGAATACAAATCATCAATCGTCGGACTTAAACTAAAGAATGTACATCACGTTGATTTCGAAGTCTAACCTCCTCTGCACGGATCGTGTCTAGAAGCCGCCGCAGCGCATCCAGCCTAGCCGCGTCTCGGCTGGGGGCCCGCTCACCAGTCTGTCGTGCGGCTGCACGAGGGTCAACTAGCGTCTCCAAAGCCAACTCAATCCGACCCTGGGTGTGCTCGAAATAACTCATGATCCATGTCTGAAACAATACTTATAAGATATTGAATCCAACCAAAATCGAAGAATGAAATATTGAGGCCGAAGCACGTACCCTCATAATAAGAGCGCAACCCGAGCATCCCCTAGCATCGGCGCGCGACGTCATGCCGAGCTCACGATACACCCCCGCCACTAAACCCGCCCCCCAAGCATATCGACCAGTCCTCTCGTGGTCGAATAGGAATCCCAATATCCACGTCTTGATCTTGTTCCCGGACTTGTCGACGAATAACGTCATCCCGAGAAAGTACCATAAAAACACAGTGGCAATGGTCGCGGGGGATGCAGCTCGCCTGCCCTCAAACATGTCCAACAGAATAGCTGCGATGGCCGCACTCGGGGCACGTGTCTTCCACGCGTGTGCTGTCTGTGGATCGAGGTCGAGCAAATCTCCTAAACGAGCCTCGAGCTCCAACGGATCCATCTGGGGTACCAGAGCGTCTCCATCTATAGGCACCCCGAAAATGCGGTGCATGTCATGGAGGGTGATCGTAATCTCGCCCCACGGGAAGTGGAAGGTGTTGGTCTCTGGAGACCAACGCTCCCGAAATGCAGAGATGAGAATGTGGTCTGTGGCGCCAAACTCCAGACCGATCAACCCGGTCAGACCGCTCCGCTGTGCGAGGCCCCACCAAGAATCGGGGCCTCCAACCCTAAACCGTCGAAACGACCGTAAAGGAGCCAAGTTCCTAGACCACATTCTAGTGTGTAATCTCGGCGCACGTGAGCTTGGGCGCCTGCTTTTTCCTCCTCTTATCGAGGAGGGCGGCGCTCAAACTAGTGTGTACGTCCTTTAGGCGACAAGTTCAAATTAAATTAGTAAGTTTTCTATTATTTTTTTTTCTTTTATTTAGAAATTCATCCTATGAATATGAATTCAACTAATGAATTCGTCGTTTTTGTCCAAAAACTCATTTATCATTACTAAATTTTATTTCAATTTTCATTACGTTTGTAATGAAAAATGAATAAAATCATAATTCAAACTCTAATTATAACTGTAATTATTTTTTTTAAATCAAGAATTCAACATACGACTATGAATTCATATTAAGTATAAGTTCATAACTAATAATTCAAAATCTACATATAACTCTAAATTAAGACAAATAAATTAAATAAAACAACTAATAACAACAACAAAAACTAAATATAAATAGGAATTTGAATCATAAACAAATTATGACATTAAATATCTTACTAAATAAGCGAAATTTATTTACTCAATTATTTACAATTTTCTAACCTTCACAACAATTTTCTCTATCTTAACTTAATTTAATTCTTTTAGGGTCAATTCTTTTAGGGTCATACTTATCTACTTAATTTAATTATTTATCAATTCTTTTAGGGTCATACTTATCTACTTATCTACTTATATTAATTACAAGTTCATAACTAATAATTCTAAATCTAAATATAACTCTAAATTGATAAAAATAAATTAAATTAAACAACTAATAACCATAACAAAAACTAATTATAACTAGGAATTTGAATAGTAAACAAATTATCAAATTGAATATCTTAATAAATAAGCCAAATTGATTTAAATTGATTACCAACATATTCAAATTGATTAACTAAATTATATAAACGAAATTTAATACCTAAAATTCAATACGAAATTTTACAAAATTTAAATAATATAAAATTTCGTAATCAATTTGAAACGTACCTCAGCCGTAAATGTCGCTCGGGTGCGGATCCGACTACGAACCGGATTGGGTCGGTCGACGGTGGTGGCGACGGGCGCGGTGGGCTCGATGGCGACGAACGTGGTGGCGACGGGCTCGCTGGCCGGAGCCGACGCGCCTCCTTCCGTCGGGCTCGTGGTGGCCGGAGCCGACGCGCCTCCTTCCGTCGGGCTCGTGGTGGCCGGAGCTGACGGGCTCGTGCTGGCGACGGGTTTGGTGGGGTCCGTCGGGCTCGTGGTGGGCGGAGCCGACGGGCTCGTGGTGGGCGGAGCCGACGGGCTCGTGGTGGGCGGAGCCGACGGGCTCGTGGTGGCGACGAGTTCGGTGGGGTCCGTCGCCACGGGCTCGGGGCTCGGGGATCGGTGGCCATGGTTGTTGACGGGATCGGGGATCGGATTTTTTTTTGGTTCGAGATCTGGTTGCGCGAAATGGCATTTCGAAGCCAGAGGTTGACGACGATGGCGGCGCGCTCGCGTCTTTAACCCTAAAGACCCTCGAAACGGGCTTGCGCGGGGCCTCTCAAGCCCATTTCGTGCGGCCCAAAGCTGCGGCGACTCCATTTGTTTTAAAACCCTAATTATCCGCGAAAGCCCGTTGCGCGCTACCCAATATACGCGCATGCCCATTTCGCGTGGTCCAAATTCATTTCCCGAGTCCCATTTACCACTTTACGCTTTTGCCCTTCCGCGCAACGCCATTTCGCGCGAAATGGCGTTGCGCGGATATTCTGTGCGCTTTTTAAAAAAATTTGTGCGTATGTACCCCGCGTATATATATATATATATATATATATATATATATATATATAAAATCAAATATATCTATACAAAACACCAAAGGAATTAGGGACTGGGGCGCCCCAGTTTTTAAAGCGATAGGTCCTATCTTTTACACCTATAGCGGTAGATACATTTTTTTTTAAATTAAGTCAAATGCAGATTCTCACTCACAGTAGCTGTTACCGCTACCGCTACTGTCATGATTCTGTAAAAGCGGAATCACGAGTTTGACCGGCCAGCGGCCGAAAGGGGTGAGAGTATATGCGAGGAGTCCTCTTCCGCTACCCCATTTCGCTCTTATCTCCACCATTTCCCCATTTCCTCCATTAGCTCCTCCATTTTCAAGCGGGTCATTTTAAAGCCACATTTTCAAGCACCCCGATCAAATCTTCTGCCATGAACAAGCTAAAAGAGGGTTGGGTATGTATTTTTAATTTTATTATTAATTTTAGTATCAAAATTTATGAATTTATCACTAAAATTTTGATTTAATTTGTTCTATAACAATAAATTAATCGAAAAGTCGAAAACCCCACCTCTCGCAAGTTCTAGATCTAGTCTTCTTTCAAGGCAGAATTCACCCCGACCAATAAATCTAATTGAGGAGGTCACACGGGAGAGCGTTGGTGGATATATCGAGCGGTCATGAGGAGGTTCAAACCACGGGTGCGGAAGCGATGACGAGCGAACCCATCTACTCCCCGCACAACCCTTTCGCCCCCTTAGGGGGTGTTGGTACGCAAGATTAGAACTTTCCTAAAATATAATTTTTTATTATTTCGCATCATTTAGGATTTAATTATTTGTAGGGTTTAATTATTAGTTTTTTAATTTATGTTGTACATTTGTATGGTTTAATTATTTCAATTAATTATTAGTTTTATGGTTAAATTAGGTTCATACATGATAGTAATTTATATCTTAATTTATGTCATAAAAACAAATATTTAATTTATGGATAATTTATGGATTAATGTATGTGTAATATGCATGATATTAGTTTTCTTGGTATTTTTGGATGAGAATGTCTAATTATTACTTATAAGTGACTAAGTAGTTGCAGGGTTTAATTATTAATTTTCTTAATAATTTATGTCGTAAATTTTTATGATTTAATTATTTTGTTTAATTATTAGTTTTATTGGTATTTTATGACTTAATGTATGTGTAATATGCATGATATTATGTTTTAGAGATAAATGTCGTTAAAAATTGATGCAGATTTAGTTGATGTTTAAGTGATTGAAAGGCTGTTGAATAGACGCAATCATATTTTTATGGAGCTTACAGGCGACCTCTTTGCGACCTCTACCCCGCTCACCCATGGTAGTATGAGCTATATGAAAGTCGGTCCATCAACCGGTCCTTCCCCATACACGGGTTACCAATTTCCCCCTCAGTATCTAAACTATCATGAGTATAATATGCCATCTCAAGAGTCGTATATTCTGCTTACACTGTAAATGAACCCAAAGGGCTCCCAAATGTCGACATGGGGCCCTCCAATGCTAAACGACAAATAATTTAAAATTGTTGATAGTGTTTATAATGTTCAAAACTTTTTTTTTTGCAATTTGTACCGTGGACGAAACTACTTAAAGTCCAATGTCGGTCCGGGGCACTAGATTTGTTGAGAGACTTGGCGAATAATAATCAAGGCGTGCAGTGGATGGCGCTTGTAAACCAAAGCGGTTTGGCTCATTTATAAGATTGGACATTCATGAAACATAACCAAGTGTTAGTATATGCATTTGTGGAGAGATGGCACCTGGAAACTAATAGTTTCCACTTTCATTGGGGGGGATGACCATCACACTCCACGATGTCTCGAAGATACTAAATATGCAAATGAATGGCATAAAGCTAACCGATTCGCAAAGCATTTTGGAAGACCTTGATATACGTCAAAGGTTGGCGCACATGTTAGGAGTTGACATTGTGGAGGTGAACATGCAAATAAAGAATGGTGGCATCAATATAGCCGCCCTCAAGACTAGGCTAGGGAACATGGTGGAACCTCTATACTTGTTGTTGCTCGAAAATACTTTGTTTTTGGACAAGTCCGATGTCGAGGTCTCATACAAACTCATGCATCTGCTCCTAGACCATGGGGTGACCTCTTCGTATGCATGGGCAGTCGCAAATTGGCCTACTTGTACAAGTAGCTGGATTATGCAACCCGCACGAATGCCACATGTATTAGTGGTTGCATGTTCGTCCTGCACATGAGTATACATAACTTGAAATATACTTTTGATATACATTAAATATGCATACATATATCTAACATGTTTATATATTTCATAGATGTGGATTTGGAGGTATGTGTCGAGGTTTAGAGGTCGGTTGTGCAGATCGTTGGGTGGGGATCTGACCCACTGCCAGTCAGAGTGGGGTCGGAAAAAGTCCTCGGACTAGTGTCTTGCTATACGGCGTCAGTTAGATGAGCTCAAGATGGATCAGGGTATGTGGATGTCGTGGGGCCAGGACCTCGACTTTTCCATTAGTGATCTTGTCTTGTCGTGTTACCTTGGTTTACTCACGTTCTTCGATGTGAAAAAGCCATATATACCGGATAGATACTACATACAACTCGTTTACCACCAGAGCATCCCTATGTTGGATGTCACCAGGCCATGCAAAGTGAAAATTAAAGAGAAGATTGCTTGACCTGTTACCAGTATGACATCCATTTCAGCAATGAATATGACCGTTGGAACTCTCGCTTCCAGTCCTTGGTGCTCGTGTGGGAGGCAACCATCTTCCCTTATGTTATGGATGAGGACTATGTACCATGGCTCCAAAAACGGTCTTATCCATATCTGTTGAGGGGTCCACGTGCTCATCAAGCGGTAGCGCCCAGCGAGGTCGACTTGGTACCAGTACGGTCGAGATTTAATTACTCATTTTAATTATTTAATTGCTCATTATAATTATTTAATCATGTTGTTTTATGTAGACCATGGTTTATTTGGAAGGGGTGGCTCGAAGCTTTCGTCCATACAAGACCGATATGGGAGGATGGGGTAGAGCCTTTTTCGACGCCATTGAGACGAGTGTATTCAGACAGTTCTTGAATCTCAACCGAACTGGCGCCCTTCTTAGGCTTCCCCCACCAGCCAGGACGTCATAGTGATGTCAGATCTTATGGATAGATCTCATATAGTTGTTTTTAGGATGTTTTTTTCTTTGATTTATGTATTGTTTTTTATATGTTGGATCTTAGTGTATTCAGATTGTTTTTTATTAGGTTGATATTTGTTCCAAAGTGATGTGAGCCCCACCAGGACGGCTAGCCAAGACGAGGATGACATGTCCGTGCGCTCCGATGGACCGATCACACGAGCCAGGACTCAAGCCGTAGCCCGAGCCACTTCGTCCATCGTCACGCGTGCCATCGCAAGCCTCGGCACATCCACCGCCGCGCCCCTCACCCGGTGCGTCTCCTTCATCGAAGACGCGCCGGCACACCAGGCCGACGCCGCGCACCGTGGCACCGAGAACCTCATTCTCGGTGCCGTGCCCGTCCCTCGGATCGAGCACCTCGCCACGCCGGGCCACCCCGGCGCGGGAACTTGAGGTTCTGGTGCGCCCCAGCCTCGCCACACGAGGTTCGGTGCGCACCAGCCCCGTCGACGCCGAGGCCATGTCACGCCCATGTCGCGACATGCCTTTGGCGCGCCGACGCCTTGTCACAGCCTTGTCGCGACACTCGCGACTAGGCCACCGTGACCTATCTTTATTTCTTTCCGTTTTTAGAACTATTTCCATTCCGACATCTTGCTACTTATGTTTTTACTATTTTTATGCATTTTGGGCTTGGGCTAAATGGTTGGGCCGCATGCTTGCTTACCCCTTCATTTCCCCACGACGCTTAGGGTTTCGAGCTAGGGCGCGCGCCTCCTTCCCCTATAAAAGGAGCACGCCCCTCTTTGTATTCGCTACGCTTTGTTTTGATTAATGTTATGCTGTCGAGATTTCTCCAAAACTCTTCATAAAGGCGTCAACTCCAATTTCTCTTCTCATCCCATATTCCTCAGTTCTCCCTCAAAAGAGAGAACCTTCTCATCCTTTCAATTCTCTTCTCATCAAAGTCTAGTCGTCATCGACCCAAAACCTATCCAAAACCGCAAGAGAAGACCATTTACGAGTCCAAGATCGATCCTCTCGTGAATCTCCCAACGGGGTTCACATCAACTGGCATCAGAGCCTCGAATTGCGTAAGTCTTTCTCTTGCTTTTACTCGTTTTTTGCACGAATTTTTTTTTCTCCACCATTTTCATTAGCTTCCGCCATATCTACCATCATCCATCTAGTTTCCATTGTTATTTGCTTCGGAAAAAATCAGAAAAAAAATCCACAAAAAAATTGCCATCACCCCGCCGACTTGCACTTGTTTTCGGTTCATCATCTTAAGATTTCGAGCTTGCTTGCATTCTTCATGTTTGTTTGAATTGATTAAATTGTGCACGTCATCCATTATTTCTGTTTGTGCGAGATTTGGTCCGATCTTGACCGATCTCGTGGTTATTAGAAAAGGCAAGAATATTGCAAAATCTTGTTAGTTGCCGAAAATTAAAAAAAAAAATTGGATAAGTAAAGCCAAAATAAGGCAACCTTATCCTATTAAATAAAAAAAAAGATTCTGTGGGGACACACAAGCCAAAATAAGGCAAGTGTTCCCATAATTGCAAAGATCTCAATCGGGCCCCCTTGCTTCAATATCTTTCCATATCTTATCATTTATCTTATAATATCTTGCATATCTTTCTTGTTAGGAAATCTTACTTGATTGATATTGTTTGATTGACACAACCTCGCCTCTTTCCTTAAGGCCGAGATCCCCTCTCTCCTTCTTTCCTTACGTGCCAAGGCTTGCCAAAGCCGACGCTTCTCTCTCTCTTCTTACTTGCATGCTTGATTGTCTTGCTTGTTTGTGCTTTTGTGTTGTTCCATACTTGTGCACGTCGAGATCCTAGCCTCCCCTACCCTTCAAGTACTTTTCGTGCAAACTAAGAGTACTTTCGTGGTGAGTCTTACAATATCTCGGCGTTTCTCTTTGCTTGTTGTTTGAGAATTTTTTAAGCCCTTTTCTTTCATGTCTATGGTCGAGATTGGAGACGGTAGTATGGAAGGGGATGAGCTTTAAAACCAACAAGGCCTTCCAAATCAACCACCGAACCCACCGCCGGCGCCAACGAGCCTTCTCGGCGCGCCGAATGCATCGGCGCAAGGGCTCGCACCCGCAACGGGTCTCGCGGCGCTTGAGGCGCGCTTTGCCAACCTCGAAGGCTTGATGACGAGGTTTCTCAACCAGCAATCGGCGCCACCAGCCGTGACCATTCATACGCAGCACGCGCATCCGAGCGTAACGCCACACGGCGTCTCGGTTCCGCGGGCTTCGGCGCAGGAGAAAGGCAAAGGGCCTTTGGTGGACACGACTAACCCGAATGGGATCCAACGCTTGGAATCCATGAAGGAAAGCCGACCCACTAATCAGGCTCAACAGGTGGACGACGTTGTTGACGTTCATTCCCATGAGGAGTATGACTCCGAGGAGCGGCGGCGTCAACAATCGAAAAAGAAGAAAAAGGCGGTCACTCCGACGCCTAGAAAAAAGAAATCCAAAGGCCGAGATGACTTCGATGTCGATGACTTTCGAGGCCATCAAAGCCCCCACAACTCCATATTCGGAATCTGAGGACTTTATAACGGAGTACGAGGAGGATTCCGAGGAGGATTTTGACCACCCTCCGGTCCATGATTCGGAGGAGTGGATAGATCAGGATCAGGATTGGATTCCGAGACCCAAGTTGCCCGTGAACCGCGTGGAGTATGATCGGCTCGAGGGCCGTGACAACCGTGATCGGCCTTGGCGCAATGGGGATCGGCGTCGCCAAGACCGAAACCGGGAGCACCTGCGGCGCCCTCGGCGCGACGAGGACGACGATCCCATCGACGGCAGCGAAGGATCCAGCCGAGGCCATGGCCGAGGCCCACGACGCCGACGCACTCCCCCTCCGCGTGCCAACCGGCGCGCCGCAAATGAACGTCCGGCGCATGTATCACGCGCGACGTCAAGGTAAAATTTGATGATTTTTTCGGTCATTACAACCCTGATGAGTTTATTTCTTGGTTACAGGATACCGAGCACGTGCTCAAGCATTACCATTATGAGGAGCTCGAGAAGGTCGAGGTGGTGACCCTTCATTTTAGGGGTGCCGCTCGGATGTGGTGGAACCGATTCGAATCGGATCGGGCCTGAAAGGGTAAAGTCCCCATAACCGAATGGCATCAACTCGTGTTCATTATGAAGAGGAAGTTCATCCCACCCGACTACAAGGAAAAACTGCGGATCTTGATTCAAGACGCTCGACAAGGTACTCGGACTCCGGAAGAGTTCTTTGCATACCTTGAAGATTTGTTCTTCAAGGCCGGCATTAGCGCTTCCCCGGGGGCGTTGAGGTCTCGTTTCGTGGCGGGACTCCACCAATGGATCCGAGATTGGTTGGTTGTCTTGCCAATCAAAGATTTGGGACGTTTGATACACACGGCCATGGAGCTCCACACGCAATTCAAAAGGCCGAAGACGTCCGCATTTACAAGGTATAATTCTTCCCCTAGTCCATCCGCTTTAGGTACTAACCGGTTTGTTCCTCCTTCAATGTCTAAATCCAAGGTAGGTACCCAAACGACGGACTCCAAGGGCGCTTCGGTGGGTCAAAACCGTGACAAGGCAGCCCCTCCCCCACAAAGGACTCGAGACATCGAGTGCTATTTATGTGTTGGCCGAGGGCACTTGAAACGCGATTGCCCTAACTCGAAGCGAGTGCTTTTTTCGACTCAATCTGCAGCGTATGAGAGTGTGGATGAAATTGAATCCGAAGAGGACGACGCCGCGCCAATCGAAGACGGTGCATATTGTGCACCATCGGACATCGACGCCGGCGTCGACAAGTTGTTGCTAGTGACGCGCCGAGCGCTTAGCATGCGGGAAGCCGTGCCAACCGATCAACGGGAAAACATTTTCCGTACTCGGTGTTTGGTACAAAATGTTTCCCTAAGTGTGATTATAGATTCGGGATCATGCGGAAATTTCTTATCAAGGAAAGTGGTCGATCATTTCAAGTTGCCACAAACGGATCATCCGCGGCCGTACAAGCTTGCATGGATCTCCAACGATGGCGACCATTGGATCAAAAAACAGGTTAATCTTTCCTTTTCCATTGGTTTATATTCCGATTCTATTCTCTTTGATGTCACTGACATGGACGCCACCCATCTTCTTCTTGGTCGTCCATGGCAATTTGACCGTCACGTGATTTACGATGGCCGGTTGAACACATACATGTTCAATTACCATGGTAAACGCGTGACCATCTTACCAATGTCTCCGAGTGAAGCGTTATAGGATGAAGCCGAAAGGCAACAAGCAAACGCTCGGGACAAGTCTACGGCCGCGCCTACGCCGAATTCAAGCTCGACCGGCGATTCTGGCCAAGGACAAGAGTCTGTCGGCGTTCCTGTCTCCAAAACACAGAATTCTGGATTCCATGATGATGTGACCCAGAAACGCCGAGCAAAGATGAAGAACGAGCCCCGGACGCCGTTGTCGTTCTCGGCTGCGCATCGCACCGCGCCAGCGCCCGTGCCCAGCGGCGCTGGCTCGAACCAGCGCCTTTCCAGCGGCGCGCCCAGTGCAGATCAACCTCCCTTGACAAGAACTGGTGGCCAGCAGATTGGTGCCCATGGAGCACCTCGGGTGCGCGAGGACGCCGAGCCACCTCTTCTCGGTTCGGTGCAAGAACGGCTTTTCCTATGCCGTCGGCGCGATGTGGTCAAACACATCGAGGGGAGTACTACTTGCTTTCTCTTGTTTCCATTGCTTAATATTTCCATTGATTCGACACATGTATTACCCCCTTCTATTTCTGACTTGCTGCAGGAGTATTCTGATATTATGCCTGCCGAGCTCCCCGACGGGTTGCCACCTATTCGAGGGATCGACATCGCATAGACCTCATTCCCGGCGCTTCATTGCCGAACCGGGCTGCGTATAGGGCGTCACCTAAGGAGACTCAAGAGCTTCAACGCCAAGTCCAATCTCTTTTGGACAAAGGCTATGTTCGAGAGTCCCTTAGCCCGTGTGCGGTCCTGGTTCTTTTGGTGCCGAAGAAGGATGGCTCTTGGAGGATGTGCGTGGATTGCCGAGCCATCAACCAGATTACCATCAAGTACCGTCACCCGATTCCCCGCTTGGACGACATGTTGGATGAGTTGCATGGAGCCGTGTTGTTTTCGAAGATTGATTTGAGGAGCGGTTACCATCAAATTCGGATGCAAGAAGGGGACGAGTGGAAGACGGCTTTCAAGACCAAACATGGTCTCTACGAGTGGTTGGTGATGCTCTTCGGCCTCACTAACGCTCCTTCTACTTTTATGCGTCTTTTGAACTTTGTTTTGCGTAAGTTTTTGGGACTTTTCGTCGTCGTGTATTTTGACGACATTTTGGTTTATAGTAGGACTTTAGACGATCACGCGGGGCACCTTAGGCAGGTGTTAGATTGCCTCCGCGAACACTCTTTATATGTAAATCTGGACAAATGTGTGTTTTCCTCGGATACGACGAATTTTCTTGGCTTCGTCGTATCCAAGGATGGCCTACGTGTGGATTCTGACAAAATTCGGGCCATCCGTGAGTGGCCAACCCCAACGACCCCGACAATGGTTCGTTCTTTTTTAGGGCTAGCTGGATTCTATAGGCGATTCGTCAAGGACTTTAGTTCTATCGCCGGGCCACTCCATTCTTTGACGAAGAAGGCAGCCACAATAAAGTGGATGCCGCATCACGAGGCCGCCTTCGAGGCCTTGAAAAATGCTTTATGTCGAGCCCCGGTCCTGCAATTGCCGGACTTTTCAAAGCGCTTCGAGATCGAGTGCGACGCGTCCGACTATGGTATTGGCGGCGTACTTCTTCAAGAACAACGGCCTATCGCTTACTTTAGCGAAAAGCTAGCTGGGGCTACCCTCAATTATCCGACCTATGATAAAGAGCTCTACGCTCTTATTCGGGTCCTAAAGACGTGGCAACATTATCTATGGCCAAGCGAGTTCGTAATTCATACGGATCACGCGGCCTTGGCTTATCTTAAGAGCCAAACGACTCTAAATAGGCGCCACGCACGCTGGGTTGAGTTTATGGAGACGTTCCCTTACGTCATTGCTCATAAGAATGGAAAAGAGAACGTCGTCGCCGACGCTCTCTCTCGAATGTACATTTTACTCACCCAATTACATTCAAAAATGCTAGGTTTTGCTATGATCAAGGAGTTGTACGCCTCAGATCCGTACTTCTCCTCAATCATAAAAGAACTCGAGCATTCGCGGATTCATGAGTCCTTCTTCTTGGACAACGGTTTTCTATACCGCGCTAGGAAGCTTTGCATTCCGGCATCTTCGGTGAGACATCTATTGCTCCAAGAGGCTCATGATGGCCGAGGCCACTTTGGCATAGCCAAAACCTTGGCAGCACTTCGGGAACATTTCTTTTGGCCTCATATGGCTCGGGATGTTAACAAGTATTGTCAAAGTTGTGTGTCGTGTCATACTGCCAAGTCTCGGTCCCAACCACATGGACTTTACACGCCACTTCCAATTCCGGATGCCCTGTGGGAAGATCTTTCGATGGATTTTATTACGGGCCTTCCGACGTCAAGACGTGGAAAGGACTCAATTTTTGTAGTCGTGGACCGGTTTTCCAAAATGGCCCACTTTATTGCATGTAAGGGGACAAACAACGCGGTGGAAATCGCTAATTTGTTCTTTGAACATGTGGTAAAGTTACATGGTATTCCTAGAACTATTGTTAGTGATAGGGATACCAAATTCTGCAACCACTTTTGGAGAACACTTTGGGGGAAATTAGGGACACGACTCCTGTTTTCCACAGCTTATCACCCCCAAACCGATGGTCAGACTGAGGTGACCAATCGGACCCTGGGCACTCTTCTTCGGACGATGCTTAAGGCAAACCCACGTCGGTGGGAGGACTTACTTTGTCATGTTGAGTTTGCTTATAACAAGTCCTTTCACTGTGCGATGAAGATGACCCCTTTCGAGGTGGTCTACGGGCGTAATCCTCACATGCCTATGGATTTGGTGCCTTTGCCTTACAAGCCTGAGGAGCACGTCGACGCGGCCAACCGCGCCGACCACATCCGACGCTTACATGAGCGCACCAAGGCACAGCTGCTGCGACGCGCCGATCAATACGCGGCCCAGCGCAACAAGGGGCGCCGCGCTTTGATCTTCGAGCCAGGAGATTTAGTGTGGCTCCATCTTCAGAAAGACCGTTTTCCCGCTGCTAGGAAGACGAAGCTTCACCCACGAGAGGACGGTCCCTTCAAGGTCCTCCGGCGCATCAACAACAACGCTTATATACTCGACCTCCCGAGTAAATACAACGTTTCCGCCTCCTTTAATGTCTCGGATCTATCTCCTTATGTGGATTCCGAGTATGATAACGAGGAAACGGGGACGTTTCCCACCCAAGGGGGGGAGGGTGATGTGAGCCCCACCAGGACGGCTAGCCAAGACGAGGATGACATGTCCGTGCGCTCCGATGGACCGATCACACGAGCCAGGACTCGAGTCGTAGCCCGAGCCACTTCGTCCATCGTCACGCGTGCCATCGCAAGCCTCGACACAGCCACCGCCGCGCCCCTCACTCGGTGCGTCTCCTTCATCGAAGACGCGCCGGCACACCAGGCCGACGCCGCGCACCGTGGCACCGAGAACCTCATTCTCGGTGCCGTGCCCGTCCCTCGGATCGAGCACCTCGCCACGCCGGGCCACCCCGGCGCGGGAACTTGAGGTTCTGGTGCGCCCCAGCCTCGCCACACGAGGTTCGGTGCGCACCAGCCCCGTCGACGCCGAGGCCATGTCGCGCCCATGTCGCGACATGCCTTTGGCGCGTCGACGCCTTGTCACAGCCTTGTCGCGACACTCGCGACTAGGCCACCGTGACCTATCTTTATTTCTTTCCGTTTTTAGAACTATTTCCATTCCGACATCTTGCTACTTATGTTTTTACTATTTTTATGCATTTTGGGCTTGGGCTAAATGGTTGGGCCGCATGCTTGCTTACCCCTTCATTTCCCCACGCCGCCTAGGGTTTCGAGCTAGGGTGCGCGCCTCCTTCCCCTATAAAAGGAGCACGCCCCTCTTTGTATTCGCTACGCTTTGTTTTGATTAATGTTATGCTGTCGAGATTTCTCCAAAACTCTTCATAAAGGCGTCAACCCCAATTTCTCTTCTCATCCCATATTCCTCAGTTCTCCCTCAAAAGAGAGCACCTTCTCATCCTTTCAATTCTCTTCTCATCAAAGTCTAGTCGTCATCGACCCAAAACCTATCCAAAACCGCAAGAGAAGACCATTTACGAGTCCAAGATCGATCCTCTCATGAATCTCCCAACGGGGTTCACATCACAAAGTCGGGATCGTGGTGCGGAAGGAGGCTCCCATGGGTTTCCTCTCGGAGAATGGGCATGATCTTAGGCCAACAGACCTTCTACTTTTTAATTGGCAACAGGGTAAGGATGCTTGTGTGCATGTGACTGGGGTCTCTCCCTTTGCTGGTATGGGTGCGAGTTCTTGGGCGCCTGGGTTGGCTTTGCACAACGCAGTAGAGAGGAAAAAGAAGAAGTATGTGTCCAAATGTGAGGAAAACGGATACAAATTTATCCCTTTCGCTTTCTCTACGTTTGGGGAATTCAATAAAGATGCTTTGGATATGCTTTTACGTATTAAGTCTCTCTTTGTTATCCACTCTAACAATGCTAAGAGTGGTGCATTCGTTTTTCATACATTTAGTTTTTGCATTTAGAAGGGTGTGGGGCCCCAGCTTGTTTCTAGGCTCTCATCTAACTTTATGTAATTTATAATTTTCTTATTATTATAATACAATAATACAATAATACAATAATAAAATAATAAAATAATAAAATAATAATAATAATAATAAAATGTGGAAATGTGGGTTTTACAACATTTCATAAAACCTCCTAGAAATACAAATAGTCTGATAGCCCTATTCTAAAAATAATTAGGAGGCAACCCATATGAGTTGCGATAACTCGTACAATGCTATGCAGTCATGAAATCGGTGATCCACCCTATCAACGCTATAGTGATGAAAATAGCTCTAAATCTTCGCAGATGGAGGCATGAGGGCGTCATCTACGAGTGTAACCTACAATAATAATTTCGTAAATTATATAATAAATTCAAAGCAAAACTGGAATCCATGTAAACAAATGACACTTACTGGAACATAGTAGTTTCCGAGATGAGCAATCATCACAATGCCATTCCACACGAGACTGTTTAGAGCTTCACTTGCGATCATCGGGAGGCATGTGTGAGGACCACGCTCGGACAGTATGACAAGTGCACACTAGAATCTAGTAGCAAACACCAATCCGACCATTGGCGTCTTCATCCAGAACTAGTCTGTGCCGACCTGGCTAATCAATTTATCAACATGAGTAAT
This sequence comes from Fallopia convolvulus, assembly GCA_964016875.1. Taxonomy (NCBI): domain Eukaryota; kingdom Viridiplantae; phylum Streptophyta; class Magnoliopsida; order Caryophyllales; family Polygonaceae; genus Fallopia; species Fallopia convolvulus. Next base: position 39,463,039 of record OZ024732.1, on the reverse strand, counting down.
ATAAGGCCATACAACTACATACGTCTCGTAGTGCGTCCTCAACTAAAAACCATCTCTTGTCGCATCCTCCTCTCATTATCATGCCCCCATCCCATCAGATGAGCGAATGCATATGGTTGTGGGGTCCCCGTGGTCATTTGCTCCACTAAGGCCTTCCCACACCAGTTGCTTCTTGAAATCATGAAACATTGAAAGCTTAATAGGCATGCTTTCATTAATACAAGTAAGGACTTGGTGAGGGCATGGTAGTCCATGGGCCAACATCCACCACGCATCGTCGCGTATTGGATGGAATCCACTAGTTAGGTTGTTTATAGTGCGAATATGAGCAAATAATTCTCCAATACAACAGTTGGAAACCTTCCCTGGAAGGCAAGAGAAGATGGTTCTGAGTAGTTCGACCATATGTTTAATGGACAACGGGGTGCTGGTATGGTCTCATTCCATCTCTCCCCTAATGGTGTGCACCTGGATGTTCACCATGGCGTGCATCTTTCTCAAAACAGTATTGAACCCCCAATGGAAGACTCCAAATAATCATTCAACAGTGAGTGTTGGGACTCAACCTTGAGAAAATATTTCTTAAATTCAATGTCAATAGCGAAAATAACCGTTTTATGTTTCTAGTTGGGAAAATTAATTAATTTACCTCTTTATGGTCCTTGTAAACAAATGAAGACAATGATCGGTGTACGCTATGACAATGTGATCACACCAGGGAGTGAGATAGTTCCTCTGGAGGTATGCAAAGAACAATGGATTGAGCGGATTTTGTACTCCAATGTTCCAATTCCGCAATAGACAGAAACGCACCTCGTACTCTACTACGGTCGCCGAGCAAAATAGTTCTCATGCTTTGTTCGTAAACCAATCCACAAACGCCGTAGAAAACTCATTCACTAGAGTGTATGCCTTGCAATTGCGTTGGATATGCAAATATGCATCCGCATTTATAGGCACACATTAGGCAATTTAAGCCAATGAACATCTCTGAGGCGGCTAGACTTGCCAAATTATATGAATTATGCTTGGCTTTAGCTCCACCAAAATCCCCCTAATCGATTCCCAAACAGATACAATAAACCTTTTAGTTCTCAAAAGAGCCAACCACTCCTCCCTAGTCCGAAGCCACAAAAATTTCCCCATCCTAAATTGCTTACCCTACCAGCCACCACTAAACCAAACTATACTGAACCACCCAAACAAGCTATGAAGAAATGCAAGATAGGAAATCCAGGGGGATGCACATGTTTTGTGATGAGGGCAGAAGAGCCATTTACACCAGGACATCACTTAAAGCACAAGTGTGCTCAGATTTACATGTTAAAAACAGAGGCTGCAAAGGATAATGATCTGACTAAGGCTATGGCTAAATAGTAGACAAGGCAACTAATGGATAGGTTTATAACATATCTATTAATTCCATGAGTGGCACTACTGCATATAATTGCTTGAGAGTGACAGGGAATTATGGCAATCCCACTACGAGCAAAAAGTCTAGGATGTCTGTTAGAGCCAGCTCCACTATTGTTAGTCAAGACCAATATTGGTGGTAAGCTCCTTTCTAACTTCAGGTTCCCCGATTTTAAGTGGATTATGCAAGGAATGGAATGCACAACTGATCTATGTACAATGCCACTTGATCGTTTTGATGTTATTCTAGGTATTCAGTGGCTTATCACAGTCAATTCAGAGTGGTGGGACTATGTCCACATGAAAATGAGGTTTCAAATGAATGGCAAGTAGTGCACTCTCAGGGGAGCCAGTAACTCCAATTGCAAACTTATTAAAGGGAGTAATCTGAACAAATATGTTCAACAAGGTGCCCAGTTAGCTTTACTCCAAGTATTTGATCCATTTGAGCAAGTAAACGAGGCCTCCTTGTACCATATCTCAGCTCAAGTTGAGCATTCTAGAAGAGATGATGCTCAGCTCCAAAAGTTACTCCATTATTTTTCTAATTTTTTTGAGCCACCAAATGAACATCGCCCATTTAGACCTGGTTTTGACCACCAGATCCCCACACTTCTTGATGCCCAACCCATCAACCAAAGGCCATATAAATACTCCAGCTAGCAAAAAGAGATCATTGAATCTCTAATCAATGACATGCTTAAAGATAGGGTGATTAAATACAATAACAACCCCTATGCCTCTCCTGTTGTCTTGGTGAAAAAGAAAGATGATACATGGCACCTATGTGTGGACTATCATGGCCTAAACACACATACCATCAGGGACAAATACCCCATACCTCTTCTAGAGGACTTGCTTGATGAACTAGGAGGATCTCATGTGTATTCTAAGCTAGACCTTCGAGCTGGTTTTCACTAAATACGAATACACCCCCATGATATCATTAAAACAACCTTTAAGACCCATTCATGCATTTTGAATACCTTGTCATGCCTTTTGGCTTGTCCAATGCCCCTTGTACATTCCAAAGCCGTATGAACCACATTTTCCGAAATATCACAAGGAAGTTTGTCCTTGTCTTTTTTGCTGACATCCTTGTATACAACCCCTCTTGGTCTTCTCACCTTGACCACTTATCCTAAGTTTTTTCAATCCTCAAGGAGCACAAGTTGTTCCTTAAACCATCCAAATGCATTTTTGGGGCCACAACCTTTGAGTACTTAGGGCACTTCATTTCAGCCTCCGGGGTCAGTACTGATCCAACAAAGATTCAGGCTATTAAACAATGGCCACAACCTTCCACTATGAAATAGTTGAGAAGTTTCCTTGGGCTAGCAAATTATTACAAGTGTTTCATCAAGGATTACAACATCATAGCAAAGCCACTCACCCTTCTCCTCAAAAAGGATAGTTTCTATTGGACACCAAATGCAACTAGTGTCTTTGATCAGTTAAAAAATGCCCTCTCTTTAGCACCTATACTTGCTCTACCTGATTTCAATAAGGTCTTCATTGTAGAGACTGATGCAAATAACAAAGGCACCGAGGAAGTATTAATGCAAGAAAAACATCCTATCTCTTTCATTAGCAGAGCATTAGGCCCAAGACAACAAGCTCTCTTTGTTTATGAAAACGAGCTCATGGTCGTGGTCTTTGTTGTCTAACACTAGGGCTCATACCTTTTGCACTAGCCTTTCATCATTAAAACTGACCAAAAAAGCATCAAGTACCTCCTTGACCAAAAGATCACCACTCCATCTCAACACATGTACCTCTCAAAATTGCTTGGCTATAATTTTTCAATTGAATACAAACAAGGCAAGGAGAACAAAGCGGATGATGCTTTATCTCGGGTTAGTGGAAGTCAGCTGATGCAGATCACTTTATCTACTATAAATTCTGAGTTGTATGATGCCATTAAGGCACTTTGGTCAATTGATCCTAATTGTGCCAAGATCATATTTGAAAAGTTAGCTAATGTTGCCAGCCATCCACATTTCACTTATGTACATCATGAGAAGAGAAGAAGAGATAAACTATTAATTGGCCATTCTGATGAAATCAAACTCCAGATTCTCCAATGGATGCATGACTCCCCACTAGGTGGTCACATAGGCCGAGATGCCACGCTCCAAAGAGTTAAATCACTCTTCTATTGGCCAGGTTTAGCCAAGAATGTTCATCAATATATCAAGAACTGTAAATTATGTCAACAGTTCAAATATGATTGTTCACCTTCCTCTGGGCTTCTACAACCACACCCTATCCCAAATGGTGTTTGGGAGTCCATTAGCACGAACTTCATCGAGGGTTTGCCTCCTTCACTTGGCAAACATACAATCTTGGTGGTGATTGATCGTTTCAGCAAATATGCACACTTTATAGCTCTTTCCCACCCCTTTACAACCTCTATGGTGGCTCAGGTCTACCTCGATCAAGTCTTTAAGTGGCATGGCATGCCCTTGACCATAATCAATGATCGAGACCCTATCTTCCTCAGTGATGTATGGCAAGAAATTTTGAGAATTCATGGTATGGATCTAAACTTCTCCTCAGCTTACCATCCTCAAAGTGATGGTCAAACTGAAGTCACAAACCGTACCTTGGGGACTTATCTTCATTGTATGTCGGTTGATGCACCACATTCATGGAGCAAGTGGCTCCCATTAGCCGAGTGGTGGTATAACACCACCCACCACACATCCATCAAGTCATCTCCATTTGAAGTCTTGTACGACTTTGCTCCACCAGTTCATTCACCTTACCTTCCGGGAGGAAGTAAATCCCCATTAGTAGACATAAGCTTTCAGAAGCATGAGGAAGTCATCACCATGCTCAAATTCCACCTCCTTCGCGCCTAGAATTGCATGAGTCAGCAAGCCAACAAGCATCGTTCTCCAAGGGAGTTCTCTTTGGGCGATTTGGGCCTATCTAAAGTTGCAACCTTACCGCCAGAATTCTTAGAAAAAGAAGGCTCCGCACAAACTTTCTCCCAAGTTTTATGGCCCTTTTAAAGTAATTGACAAGATCAATTTCGTTGCTTAGAATGTAATATCCGCAATATTCCAAGATTTTTAAATCAAATATAATATAATATTTATTATAATAAATTATTTTTCTCTAACTAAAAAGAGAATTTCTAAATATCGTAATGACTTTTACTTTCTCTTTTTAAAGAGATTATCAAGAATGAATTAATTAAATAAAATTCAATAAAATAACTTGAGGGGCATAGACTAATAAAATGGGGCATAAATTAATAAAAAGGGCATTAAATAAAAATAATGCCTTATAGAGGTTGAATTCATCCTATAAAATAAATTACATAAAGACTTAAAAATTAAGTTACAAGCTTTGTAAAAAGAACGCAAGAGTCGGGATTTGAACCCGAGACCTCTTGCAAACTCAACCCCCACGCCCCTCTCCATTCCCGCTAGACCAATTGCAATTTCTTGTTCATTCAACCCAACCCTTTTATCTTATATCAAATAGCTTCCTTCTTCCAATTTGAACATCAGACTTTTGTCTGATTGATTTACGTTGATGAGAAAGGTGACCATTGCATGCTCTACCACCTCCCTCTTGCTTGCTTGACCACCATTGTGACCTCACCCCCCATCACCTTTGAAGAAGGACACAAGAGGCTAATGGATGAGCACTCCCTCCACCACCATTGGTGAATTCTCCATGGCATGGATCCATGGCTTCTCCCAACTTGTCTATAAAAAGGCTCCTATTCATCCTCTTCAATCACACATTCAAATTCCCTTCTTCCTCTCCTAGCAAGAGCATTCTTAATTCTCAAAAAATCAGCCCAATTCCAAGTTAAATTTCCCCATTAAAACACATCCAAACCTCCCCTTCTTTCTCTTGGAGCCCTCGCCGGACCGCCCTTGGAGCCCGACCGGACCACCAGCACGCCGCCGAGCCCGCCAGTGCCGCCGGAGTCCACGCCGGAGCTTCTGCCGTCGCCCCTGGCCGCGCCGCCTGATCGTCGGACCCCTCCCCTGCCTTCTCCTCCAGTGTTCTGTAAACACAGAATACAGAAGTATACAATTCTAAACCTAAATTCTATTTATTTTACCCATTTATAAAATTATTAAAGCTTTTATAGATTATTAGAAATTAATTAAAGAAAATAAAAAATAAAAAATATTTGAGTAGAGATTTGTTAGCTGAAAGCTAGAAGCAAACTAGAGTTACCATAGTAACTTAAACTTAATAAAACAAATAGATAAATTTTATTGAATTCATTAGAAGCATGCCCATTCATATTATAAATAGATTTTTATAAAATAAATATTGCTTACAAAATTATAATTAATATTGTCATCTTTGATCAAATAAGAATTCTAGAAGTTGTTGTGCATGTCTTAAACTAAAAGATGATATCATATTATATGATCTTAATAATAATAAGATTATTAAATGAGTTCATTACCTAGTGAAATATAGGTACCATTATCATCTTTATACAAAAATAATAACAAAGTTTCTAGTAGATAAAAGTTATTGCATGTCCTAAACTATAGAATATATCATATTTATGAATTTGATCATAATAAATAGATTTATGAAATAAATCCTTTACTCAATAAAAATATGAATTTAGCATACCTTTAAGTGTAGAAGTCATTACAAGATATAAACTTTTATTATGATATGATGAAAGTGACTATAAAATAATCTATGTTAGCATATGATTTTGTTATAATATATGATAGTGGCCTAAGAAATAGTACAATGATAATCAATGGTAGAGAAACTTTATAAAAACAATATTATTGTTTCAAAACTTGAAGGCATAGTTTGACCTTGGTTATTGATTTTATGAAGATATAATATTATTAATGAAATATTACTAAAGTCATCTATGTGAAAAGTATTAATTTAATAATCTCTAAGTGTAGAGATTTGTCACAAGACCTAAGTTCTAGATTGATATAATAAATATGATATTACAATACTTCTAAGATATTATATAGCATAAAGTTGACTTGGATGGAAAGAAATTATCTAAATATAGAAAAGATATTATTTTATAAACTACAATATCATGATATTGAACTATGAATATGAAGTAGGATATTTATAAGCCATGATTATGTTTTTACAAGACATGATGATATTATAGTTTATGATCAAAGGTATTTTATAAGCCTTATAATATAAAAGGATTATAGGAATAAAATAAAAAGGATTAATTTAATATATAATATTTTTAGTAAGTTACTTTATAAAGAAAAGAGAAATTCCTAATTTTGGAAACTTCCAAGGAAATAGTTTATAAGTCTATTAGCTTTATTTAAATATAAAATATATATAATTAAATGAAATTCAACTAAGAGGATATTATTAATAAAGTATGTTAACAAGGAAAATTAAAAAGGATTATTTTAAATAGAATTTTTATGGAATAAAAAGGATATTACAAAGCCAAAATAATAATAAAGGAATATTATTATTTTAAGAAAAAACAACTTTCTAAATTATTATCGTAATAATTTAGAATTCCAACTCTCTTATAAAATATTATAAGAGGTAATGCAAATTTTTAGAGGAAAATCAGGATTTAAGCTCGCTCGTAAATTCCGTGTCGATAGGTCGGAATTCTCGCTCGAAGTCGGGAATCGCATAGTTCCGTCAAAGCTCGTTTGTTAGAACTCGTAAAAGCTAAGGCAAGTTGAATTTTCCCCTTGTGACCTTTATATTCATTCCGTGAAAATTCTCGATGTTGGGAACAACTTGTATGCTTAAATAAAAATGAACCTAGGAAATATCGATTGCTAGAAATAACGACTATTGTTAGCATAGTATGCTTTATATTACTTTGTTAGGATTATTTATCCTAGTGTGGTTGTTATCGTGATTGTTTACGATATCGCTCAGAGATCAATGTCGAACGAACTAGTGAGGGGCGCGGAATAGCCGACACCTCTATATAACCTTACTAAGTCGTATGTACCTACGACTTTCGGCCATCCGCTCCGATTGCAAGGGGGATGTGCGCACTCTAGCTAAGTGCCGGGAAACTAAGTTTTTCCTCGGGTGGCTCGGATTATCCGTGTCCCACCACTTTCTATTAAAAATCATTAACGGAATCAAATACTTTTCATCACTAAATAAGATAAGTGCCCAATGCACAATTAAGACACCAAAATCGAATCGGTCTCAAATGATCGATCCGGCTCTCGGTCCGCTCAGGGCGCGAGAGGTTTTTGACTTGTATGAATTTAATAACGTTCCCAACATACTTTCTATTCCGAAGAAGTCTACAGTCTAGTAGTGCTTCTCTTGCTTATCGAGCTATCCCCGTTTGGATATGCTCTCTCTCTCCTTCGTACTTTTAAGCCCCACATAAATGGCCTCTTCATAAACACAACCCTATTACCTCTTTCGATAAGACTTGAATTTATCGAAATACCCTCGGGAAGTTCCATTCCCGCTTGCTTAGTCTCCTAGACTAATTCTTCTTTCCGCATGTTTGTCTGGCATTTTATCGCCCCTCGCGAATTATGTCAGATCTCAGGAACACTAGCAAGGCGTAAAGTGAAGTGAAGTGAAGGAAGGTCAAGAACTTCAAGATGTATTTATCTCTTTCGTTTTGGTTTTTGGTTTCACCTTATCTCAAGAACAAGACGGTTTTTTTTAAGACGATGTAATATGTTGTAAGAACAAAGTCTCCTTCGGGAGCACCTTTTCCTAGTTATGAATTATGTTTTATTTCCGCATTTATAATGTTCTATATCATTCTAAAAGCCTTAGGTGACTTTGGACGGTAAAATCCGAGGTCACTGGCGGTAATATCCAATGTTGCAAAATAGGGGTGTTACATAGAAGCTAGAGCTCCCTTCAACCACAACCATCCACAATACCTTCCACATGAGTCAACTTAAGTTGTGCCCCTACCCTCCCCACACACCAGTTCTCCTTCCCCAATTTCTTGTTGATATCGGCAACATCAAAGAGCATGTTTCCATTCTCGATTGAAAGATGAACTAGAAGAACAATGCAATAGCTACAAAAATTTTAGTCCAATGGCAAGGAGAACCGGCCTCTGGAGCAACTTGGGAATACTACTCGGATTTCATAGCAAAATATCCTGATTTCGATCCTTGAGGACAAGGATTCTCGAAGGAGGGAGTGATGATAAAGGATAATTAGACTCTACTTTGTATTTCCAGTCATTTCAATTCTCGCATTTAAGTTGTTAGACCCGGTTTAATCCGGTTTTGTATAAACTTTTCCTAAAACCGGATATGTCCCGGTTCACTTGGCCGTTAGGTCCGTTTTGGTTGAATTTGAGGCAGGTTGCCTGCTCAGGAAAGTTTATCCAGAAAAATCCAAATATCGTCCAAACCTCATTCTCTCTTTTTCCCTTTCGCAAGTTTCTCCAAGTTGATCTTCCAATTCTCAATCAACCTCTAAACTTGTGATTCCCAAATCCAAATTGGTATTCAATCTCTTATGGGTTGTGTATTGTTGGGCCCTCCGAAGTCTAGCCCAGAAGAGCGTCGAAAGCCCAGAATGCTTGGCCCAAATTGTTGGTTAAAGAAGAAGGCCGAAGAATTAGTCAAAGCCTGGCGAAGATCCCGAGTTTGGTAATCACCCACCTCAACGACTACCTCATTCATGCCGGTGGCGAAATCTCCGGGATATGCGAGGCGCTCCACCAACGGTCCAAAGGAAAGAGGATGATATAAAACAAGGACAAGGCGGACGTAGAGGGGATATAGCTGACACACCCGAAATCAAGTGCTGAAAGTTCAATTCATTCCTTTTCAATCTTTCTACCCAAGAGTTCGTTTGTATCGATCGGATATTCATTCACAATTTCAATAGCATTGCAAATATCACTATTTGTTCTCCTTTATTCTTTTACTTACTCTTATTCTCTTATATTCACTTTTACTTTACACTAAATTTGTAGTTCGTAACGCGTTGTGACTGCCTTTTGGGTAGAATTTCCTCATCTAAACAGGTAACACGTTTGTGCGGTTAATCTGACCAAAACATGTATCCCTTTTCTTTTGCTAATTCGTTTTTGCGTCTTCAAAAAAATAATCAAAATTGGGGCAAATAAGTTGTGGTTTTGAAAATTGATATAAACTGTGTTGGTTTTATTTAAAAACAAGATCCGGAGTATGAAACCCAGCAGTGTCCAGGAAGTACGAAAATGTTGTTGAAAGCCAAAACAAACCAAGACTGGCGTTATCTATCTTTCTAACCCACTTTACTTCCATTTGCAAGTTGTTAACATAATTGAATCTCCCACTTTTTAAAAATTTGAACAGTGGGAATAAAATAAACGAAATACAGTATAGATAAATAAATAAAGTTTATTTTTATTTGTTGCTTTGCAGCACTGTCCTTGCTTCCTCCTCCCTTCTCAATAAAGTTTATTTTGGACACTGAAACAGGAGGGGCAGGCGACGACAGGAAGCAGAGAGCCTGAAAGCGGGCAAAGTTAAAAACTTGAAAACTCAAAAAGAAAAAATGAAAGTGAAAGAAAAAAGAAAACAAAACAGAGGCTTTTAATGCTTGCTTCCCCAACCCAGCTCATCTTTCACATTGCTTCATTGTTCCAACTGGCCACGTCTCTTTCTTTCTCTCTCTCTCTCTTTCTCTTTTGCTGTCTTCTTCTTCTTCAATCTTCTCCCCCTCCCTTTATCTTTTATTTAGTAGAGTTGGGGAGCTCAGATTCCCTGATTCAAAGGGTGAGAGACTAGAAAGAAGAAGAAAAATATCTCTCCCTTTCCCATTTTCTTCATATCTCGACCAGCCGCCTCTATTTTGACCTACAACTACTTCTACAGATCTCTTTGAGCTGAACCCTATCTTCTGGAATCTCTATCTCTTCTTCAATTCTTAAGCCATGAGTAAACAAGATGTAATCAAGACTCAGGTATACTAATTTCTAACTAATTCTACCTTTTGTGCTCTTCTTCCACTCATTTGTTTAAAAAAAAAAATTAAGATCTGGGTTTGTGTTTTTTGCTCTCACTAGCTGTTCTTACTCTGTTACAGACTTGCATTTTGAAAGTCAACATACAGTGTGTCTGTGAAGGGTGCGGAAGCAAAGTCAGAAAGATTTTGCAGAAAATTGATGGTACCAACACCTTTCTTACTCCTTGCCCAGAAAAATAAACTTTCAGATCTCAGTTCTCACCCAGCAGAAGAGACGATATTTTATTTATAAAAACCTCTTTAGTCGTTATCTTTTTGACTTTTTGTGGTTTTAGGTGTGTACACAACCTCCATAGATTTGGAGCAGGGGAAGGTGACCGTGACTGGTAATGTAGACCCTGCTGTGCTGGTCAAGAAGCTTGAGAAATCAGGCAAACACGCCGAGCTGTGGAACTCTCAAAAGGGCGGCTCAAACAACAAGAACAAGAACAACAATAACAACAACAACCAGCAGCAGCAGCAGCAGTTTGAGGCTCTCAACAACCAGTTCAAGAACCTTCAGCAAGGGGGTCATGGAAAAGGAGGGGGTAATGACAAGAAAGGCCAACAAAAGGGTGGAAAAGACCAGCAAAAGGGAGGGTTTGGTGGTGGTGGTGGTGGAGGAGGAGGAGGTGGTGGGGCTATTAATCAGCAGCAAATTGCTTATCAACAGATGTTGCAGCAGATGCAAGCTGCTAAGGGTTTGCAGGTGCCTTTCAACATGAAAGAGCAGAAGTCTGTTAAGTTTAATTTGCCCAACAAGGGTGGTGCTGGTGGAGGTGGTCATGGTGGGGATGAGTATGGGGATTTTAGTGGAGATGATCTTGATGAGTTTGATGATGAAGATGATGACTTCGATGATTTTGATGATGATGAGTTTGATGAGGAGTTCGATGACGAAGATGACGAGTGTTGTGATGATGGTCATCATCATCAACAGAAGATAGCCGTACCCATTATGGGTAATGGCCATGGGAAGTCAGCTGGGAAAGACAAGAAAGGCGGTGGTGGTGGAGGTGGTGGCGGAGGAGGAGGTGAGAAAGCCAAGAAAGGTGGTGGTGGTGGAGGTGGAGGTGGAGAAAAGGCCAAGAAGAAGGGAGGAGGAGGTGGCGGTATCATGTCAATGATAGGAAGGGCAATAGGTGGGAAAAGTGAGGGTAAAAATGGACATGGTGGTAAAAAGGGAGGTGGTGGTGATGGTGAAAGTGGAGGTAAAAACAAAGGAGGGAATCAACATCAGGGTGCTGGTAAAAAGGGTGGCAAAGGTGGTGGTGGAGGAGACGGTAAGAATAATGGTGGCGGTGGTCCGAAAAATGGCGGTGAGGGCAAAAATGGAAACAAAGGAGGAGGAGGAGGTGGTGGTGGTGGTAACCACGGTGGCGCTGCTCAGAAGGGCGGAGGAGGAAAGAAAGGTGGAGGAGGCAAGAACGGAGGCGGCGGCTTTCAAGCGCTTGATGTACCCAACCACATCAAGGGCGGTGGTGGAATGGGCCCAATGGGTCAGTATCCAATGGGCCATCAATTTCCTGCAGCCCAGGCCCTACACGCACCAATGATGAACATGAATGGAGGAGGAGCGGGTGGTGGTGGGTACCACCCGGGCATGGGCCCCATGCCTGCCAACCCTTATCAACAACAGCAGTATATGGCTATGATGATGAACCAGCAGAGGATGATGAACGGAGGTGGAGGTGGCGGTGGCGGCGGAGAGATGTACCACCTGGCAGCCATGTACGGGCGGCCGCCGCCAGGCTATGGTTACGCGCCCCCAATTCCTCCGCCGCCAGGGCCTTACCAGGATCCCATCGGCCATATGTTTAGTGATGAAAATCCTAGCGGCTGTAGTATTATGTAAAGTTTTTATTTTTATTATTTATTTTTCAAGTTTTGAAGGAGGATTATTGGTGGCAATAGTTGTGTTGTGTTAGCATTTAGCAATTTGGGAGTTGTTATGCTTAAGATGTGTTTGTTAATGGTGGTAGTGCTAGTAGTAGAAGTGGGTGAATCCCCTGTGTGCGAGACCAGGAAAGTGGGTTTTGTTTGGTTTTGCCGATTAAAGAAAGATAATATTAATATCTTCTTCGTTAACTGTGTGGTCAGTGGTCTGTGGTTATATATATTTTATGTCCCACTTTATTTAATTAGGCAGAAATTAGGTAAGTGTAATAAAAATTGGAGCCGTGGTCCTGTACTCTTCTACTCCTCTGGACCACGTATGGCTGTATACTACATTATCACACTTGTTTTGTAGATGTTGTTGCTAGGGTGCACTTTTAGAGATTTTGATTGATTTTAGATAGAGATCATTTTGAGTACTCGCTCTAGCTAAAATAGAGAGAACGGGTCCGCTAGCCCCAGCAGGAGATATATAGATTTTTTTTTTGGTAGAAACAGGAGATAGATAGATGAGTGTGCTATAAATGCTACTATAGTTATCATGCATTGATCAAGGGAAATTAGCAAAATTTCCCATTGGGTACAAGAAGTTAAAACTTTGATTCTAATGGTCATTCTCGGGATAGAATACTAATTTGTAACGATTTCTCCTAAGATCTACTTTTCGGACCGTTGTGTAGACCACGATGATAAATAACTTAGGAATGCTCTGATGATAGCCAAATTGGTAGAAAACTCTCCCAGGCATATTGGGCTCTTGAATTTTGAAGAATGTTAGTAAGCCTCTATACCTAGAGACTGAGAGTTCTCCATCAGCGAAGTTCAACCCCAAAATATATGGCATCAAATTGACTTGTATAATTGTAGTATTTGATAGCTCGTATGTGCAACGTTTTAAATTGTATAGTTCATAATTTTTGGTTTAGGGTGTATTGCCATATTTATTGTGTATCGGTCCAGAGTCGTACGATATTTCCTCAATTTATTTGGGCTCCTATGTCTCTATGAAGGGGCTGGTTTGTACTCCTCCCTCGATTGTAATCTTATAAATCTATTCAAATTAGCTCTAAACAAGATAAGGTACCTTCATATCCAATTCTAAAAAAGTTAAGTTAGGTATGATAATTAAGAATGAATTAAAGTTTAGAAATTCATAATTTATGGAAACACACATGTATATAGCCAACCACTTATTTGTCTAACTTCAACATGACTTGCCATACCTAGTTGCCTATACAAGTAGGCCAACATTACAAGGCCCCATGATATCAAACCCGTCAGCCCATGGTTTAAGATCAAGTGTATGAATCTATGACTTACGACATGGTCGGTCTTCTCCATGAATAGAGTGTCACCCAATACCACAAGAAAATATTCGGACGCTACGTGACTATGTGAGTTGGATTACCTCCTTGCACCTGAATTGTATCAAGGCGATTGTTAGGGGTTGTGAGAGAGAGCTCGCCGTCGGAGATTTGGGCGTTCACTTCTTCAAGGGTGAACCCCAACCATTTCACTAATTTGGACGCACAAGCCATTTTCATCTACGAGTGATAATGAAGCTAGTGATCGAATTCTGTTTAGCGGCAAAGTCAATATCATATTTACATTGTGGAGGAAGATGATCATCTTCCCCGAGGGAAATGAAAACTATTAATATTTAAGTGTCAACTTTCTACGAAAGTATGTCACAAAAGCTTGGTTTGTTCCGGCCACTAGCCGAAAAGTCCAATAACCTAAGTAGGATGCTTTGTTCAGCCAACATCATCCACGTTTGGCCTAGAGCCAACGAATAATATTCTAGGAGCCCAAACTATGTGATCGACTGTCGAGGATTTCATAAATTACTTTTGTTCGAATCCCCCTAGAACTCAAGTGGGCCATGCTGAACATGATATGTTAACACCCTTGCACACTAACGACATTGCAAGCAAAATTGAAATTAGAACTGTATTTAAAAAGAATTAACTAGCTAAAACATTATCCAAATTATCTACGAGTCCTCCCATATTTTCTTGGCAATATGGGTGTCGAACTGCACGAGGGTTTCCCTATTAACAAGGTCGCCATCATCCATGGAGTCAACACCTTCTCCTAAACCCCCTCCTCCCCCACCGATGTTTCTGCTCCCCGTCGGTCTGTTTTGGCTCGCTGCAACGTGAGATTATGCATGGACTTGTGAAGGCTCTACTTCTTGATAGTTCGTGGACGGGACTTGGGAAGTCCCAACCCCTTCCTTGTACGTTGGTGGGAATCGGGCGGTCCTAGTTGGTGGGAATTGGGAAGTCCCGACCCCTTGATAGTAAGTCATGGCATTTGGAAAGTACGATGGCGATAGGGTAGGGTGGGTCCCAATGTTTGGATAGTGCTCGAACGAGACTTAGATATTCCGATATTTGGTATTTGTAAGTTCCTATTATAATTTAACAACTCTTACCAAATATCATCACCGATCGATTGCTTTGACAACTGGTTTGGAGAGGGAACATGAGGATAGCCTTTCGCAACCTCTTGGGTGCAAAATAGGCTTGGGGAGATCACGTAATCAACTACGTGGATATGAGTTGGGATGTGAGTCAACATTGTCACTTCAGCCTTGTTTTCAGAGGATTCTATATACATAGCGGGAGTGGTTTGGTTTAAATCAATATGTTGGGGCCGAGAAGACCGAAATGAACCACGGTTAAACAGCAAGGAGATATGCCCGCCTAGAAAATAAATTACGAAAACGTTAAAGCAATAAAACATGATAAACCAGGCATGCAATTTTAACATTCTACTTTAGCACATAAATTTAATAAACTAGTTACAAATTATGGGATGAGATTATGAGAATTATCAAAATATTCTACTTTAGCACATAAATTTAATAAACTAGTTACAAATTATGGGATGAGAATTATCAAAATATTCTACTTTAGCGCATTAATTTAACATAAGTTTCTCATTCTCTATACTAATATCATTCTAATTTAACATAAATTTCTCATTCTCGATATTAATATCATACTAATTTAACATAAATTTAACATAGACTTCCCATTCTATATATTAATATCATACTATTTCTCTACATAAATTTAACATAAAGTTCTTATTCTTTATATTAATATCATACTAGTTCTCTACATAAATTTGACATAAATGACTTCATTCTCTACCCTAGATCTTAAAAAAAAAAATCGTAATTAAGAGAAGAAAAAATAAATAAGCTAGTAATAATCTTAATTTAACATAAAATTTACTTCGGTCGGTATGGTGGAACTTAAAAGTAGAAAATTATATAATTTTTAGTGCGCTCACATAACATACCAAATTTTACAATTTTTTCTAACCGAACTTAAAAAATCAGACCAAAAAACTGTACGAGACGCCTAGCATTTATGGAAAGAGAATGAATTAAATAAAAGTAAATTAGTGTTAGATCCGTACCATGTACGGGTTATATTAAAGACGAATATTATAACTTTTAATATTTGAAAGATTATTGTAAAACTATAACATATGGATACAATAACTTATAACATTTCAAAAGTAATTGTCAAAATCAAAGTTTTTAGAAATAAAATCTAAAAGACAATATATGTTTATAACACAATATGAAATATGGAAAGTGGAATTCAATTCAAAATGTAGAAGTCATATGAGTAGTTAAGAAGTTGAATAGTAAAGTAGTTCTTCTAAATTTATAACTATTATTTACCCATTATAAAAATAACACTACTTAACCAATATATATTTTTATCACATTTATTTATTTTATAATTATATTATATGAAATTATAAAAATGAATTCAAGATATGCATTTAAGTGCAATCTCATGCCAATATTCTCCCGCTTTTGGTTCGTAGAAAAAAATTGAGTAAATAATAATATTTTGATAAATTCAAAATAAAAATTTGTACAAGATGGTTAGGATAATAATAATGTTTGGATACAATTCATTAAAAAAAAGTGTTTGGATAAATTCAAAAAATAATTTGCTAGATCATAAGAATACTAAGATTTTTTAATTAAATTTTTTATTAAAAATACTATTTTAGATAACTTCAAAATAACCATTTACATAAAAAATTTAGAATAATAAAATATTTTTGAATCAAATTTTCATTAAAAATATTGTAGTAGTTTTATAGAAAGTGGAGGAAGTGGGAGAAAGTGGGTAATTTTTTAACAAAATTTATAAAAAAAAATTAATCTTAACATTTTAAAATTATGACAAGTGGCACAAAATTTTCTACATGAGTTCTACTTTAGTATTGTACTATATAAATGCCTAAGAAAAAGGGAACCTCAGACTTAACATTGGTTTTTTTTTTCAACGAAGAAGAGAATATAAGCTGTAATTTTTAAGGTATGAAAATACTGTACATCTTCTTTTTTTCCCACAAAGTATACAGTTAGTAGGTAGCAACCATTTTATTTTCAGGAAAAATGTTATTAGCTGATGTGATGATATTAATAACAGCTATATTATGAGTTATGCCCCAACAATCTTGCTATAAATAACAAGTAAATTATGACCCAGCATTTCTGATCCAAAAAAAATTATGACCCAGCCTTTTAAAAGCAAAAATGCATACATTTAACTTCCTACGGTGTTAAATAACCCTTCAAGGGTGTTCTTTACTTGATTATCCGTTAGTCTAATGCGTCATTATTGTCTTTATTTTCTCATCTTTGCGAAACAGACTTGGCAACAATCAAGCAACTTTAATTACTGTCAACTTTAGACAAATTGTTTGGCAAACTTTCAAACATCAAATGCTTCCTAACTTGGATGTCGAAACCTATGAAGTTATGGTTTATTTGTAATGGAAAGTGCTTTTGAAAAATGAAATGTAAATGTTGGTTTGGTGCATGATTGTTATTCAATTGCGGAATTGATAATACAAGGTCTTTAGTTGCACTGTACATACTACATACCTTTGTTTGTTCTGTAACGAATATGTATAATAAAAAAAAGTGGACAGTTGCAACCCTAAAGGTACAGACCGACTTTCGGGTACAACGAATTATTAAATAAATAAAAGGAATCTGACCGTAGACCGTATAGACAAAATCCTGACTATTTTGGGACCCGATGGCCCCCTACATCTTATTTTATTAAATTATGAAGCTAGAAAATTAGAAATAATAATTCAAAAAATATAAATAAGAATGGGTGATAAATGGATCTTATTTATAGCAAAGTTTTGGATACTTGTTGTACTAGTGTATAAAGTAGCAGCTAGTAATACAACCAAAATAATCGACAAGAAAATTTGGGTGGATACTGGGTGGCATGGCAATTGGAAGACACCTAAAACGAACAACGTAGTGTTGTTTGTTGAAACGTGGTCTTTGACTTTGAATGCTGAAATCTGAAGAGTAGAGCACAAGTGGGCCAACCCATCTGCTGAATGATCAGATAGATCACGAGTTTTTTTAATAAAATAGACAAAATAGTAGGGAAATTTAAAAATGAAGAAGATGAAAAGAAGAAGATGCCTTTGGGGTTTGGATAGTTTGTCCCTTTTAATCTATGGACCAGGTCCACCACCTTCTAGGAAACACGCTCACACGCTGCAAAGTGCAAAGTGACCAGCGAGAGTAGTGTGACGAGTGAGGGGATCAAAGATGAAAAGTCGTATGCGGCTCGTACGGATCCGACCCGTAATTTACGGGTTGCGGGTTGATCCACTATATCCATATTGGTCATGTTGCGGGTCGATTTTTATTTATTTTGCGGGTTGTGGGTCGGAACTGGTTAAACCCGTGTGAGTCGACCCACAATATTTTAAAAAATATCGTATATTTTTTTATAATATTATTAATATATAAAATATTTTTTTTATAAAAACTTGTTAGGTTTGCGGGTGACTCTCAAACCCGATGAGTTTTTATAAAAATCTTTTTTGGGTAAAAAGATCATTGAACCGTTAGAGCTCGGGTCGGGACGCGAGTCAAATTATTATTTTTTTCGGGTCATGGGTGGACATGACCAGTTAAGCAACCCTACGACGTACGATACAACAATTTTTAACAAGGGAAATTCTTTTTTGATATTTCAGAGTTTTTGCCTTTTTTTAATGTCCTCTTACTAAGAGGCTACCTCTTAGGCTCCGTTCGGCAAATCGGTACTTATCGGTGTTGATACTGATGTTGATGTTGATGCTGATACTTATGGTTGTTGATGCTGATCATGGATGCTGATATGAGATACTGATATGAGTTGTTTATTTTCCAAATAATCCGGAATGTGTTCGGTAATCTGAATTGCTGATATTTTAAGCAAGATGTGTAAAATTACTAAAAGAGGCTTAATGAAGGGTAAAAAAATAAAAAATAAAGATTATTGTTTTTTTTTGTGGGCACCACTTACTTATCTTTTGGTAGAAAAGTTAGCTTATTTGACATAAGGTTGGGGGGTGTTGATTATTTTTTCAGCAGATAAGTATCGGATATAAGTAACTTATTTCAAATAAGTAAATTTTGTTGAACACATAAAACAAAGATTATTTTTTCCATATAAGTTACTGGGTACTTATAAGTATCCAAATAAGTGTTGCCGAACGGAGCCTTAGTATCCTTAAGCCTTTTTTTATGTCCCTCCTCTGTTTGAATTGATTAAATTCAAGCTCATCATTGTGTTTTCAACCTTAAATGAGTTGGATTAGACTCTTAAAACACTAAAATTCATAATTGAACCATTTCGATTTGAATTTCTAAACAATCTTCCATTCTAAGGGTTTTAAAGGTAGTTATTTAAAATTAAAATCGAGATAATTCAGTTCTAAATTTGGATTTTTTAGAGTCAAATTCTACTAATTTAAGAGGGGAAAATACAATGATGGGATTGAATTTAATCAATTTGAACCTAAGAGGGACAATAAATAGAAAAACCAAAATCTTAGGGGTATAAAGATGAATAATTTTTTTCTTAAGACACCAAAAGAAAAAGATAAAAATTTAGGGGCACCAAAAAGAATTTCCCTTTTAAAAGATATTCGCAATTAAAGTTCAATATATAAGCCACTCATAAATTTGGATATTAAGTAATATTCTATTGGAAAAGAGATTCTATAGTGGATATGGACGTACATGCATGTACAGTCACCCGAGTGTTTATTGAGGCTATAGTGAAAATTGTAAGTATTTTTAGAGCATCGGATTAATGACACGAACAACCAAGATTAGAGCACGACCAATGTTCTAAGAAAACCCTAGGCGGTGTAACACCCTGATAATTTATAAGGAATTGAGGTGCTCTTCATGTCAATCATAGCTCTTCTTTTTCTAAGTTCGAGTGAGGACAAAGAACTTAGAAGTTAAGCGTGGAGGGGCGGTAGTAGTACCAGGATGGAGGACCTCCTTGGAAGTTATCAGGTTGGCATGGGATAGTGCTTCTAAAGCCTCGGGCTTTACAGGCGGACCCTGGACAGAGAGGGATCGCCTAGTGCCTAGACGACCTGAATGGTTGCCTAGGGGATCCTAGACGAGTGCCTAGGCGGTTTGGACGGCTAGGTGGACTAGGACCTTGCCTAGGCGGGGCCTAGACGGGACCTAAAAAGGATTTTTAGAACAGTGAACATGACTATTCAATAAAAAAAAAATGGGGGTTGATTTGTTTGGATGGAACAGAAGATAATTACAATATAATTTGATTCGCAGGACAAAAATGCTCCTAATCCAAAAACTCAACAATTTGATGCTTCTTTTGATTCTTCTCCTTCATACAACTCTTCTCCCAAGCAAAGTATGGAATCCAAAAAATCACTCACACCACCAAATTAAAGAATGCAAATCATTAATTCCCACCACCCTCTAACTTACTCAAATTGTCAATTGTTCATAAATTCTACGGAGACGACAACACAAGAAGATATGCATATATTTATATGGTTTTCTAATGTTTGATTTTTATTTTCTAGGGTTGCTGGGTTTGATTTGAAATAATGTAAGTATTTATGAGTTTTTCTGATTGATTAGTTGATTGTTTTGGTCTGTTAATCTTGACACACTCTATGTGCGTTTTTCAAGAAAAATGGAAGTTTATTGATGTTTTGTGATGTTTTGACCTTGTGGTTCATGAGTTATTAGAGACATGCTTTTATTTTTCTACTGTTGATTTGTGAAGTGTAATATTGTTAATTTGCTTATTGATGTGAACCCGACCATGACCGCCGTCAAGGAGGAGGAGTCCATGTCGACGCACTCCGAAGGACCCTTGACGCATCCCCGCGCCAAAGGTATCGGACGCGCCACATCGTCACTCATTTGTCGTGTCTTTGTGAGCCACGACACCGCGACACTGATTCCCAAATCTTCGCCCTTGTCACGATGGGATTAGTTGCTCCACATCACGACTTCTAGTTTACCTCGCCCGCATAAGGTTAACCTCGGCGTGCTCCCGCCTCCACGCTTGCATATCCTAGGCGCGCCTGGCACGCCTCTAACCTTCATGTCTATTTGATAGGCGCGCCTATGATTATCCTTGTTGCTTCCTATTTTTATTACTTGCTAAACATTTCCTTTCTACTTTTAATAATTTTTGGTCTAGGTTCTTTGGCTTCTCGATCAGGATGTGGGCCTCATTTGCACACTTAGCCCATTCCCACATTTTAACCTAGTTGTTTCTTAGGATGCTTGGCTGCCCCCTTTTAAGGCCAATCAAACACTTGTTTTAGGTTTACATGTTATTCAATTAATTAGCCTATTGAGATCGAGATTGCACTTTCCCTTAGGCCTAGGACATCTCCCCTTCCTCGAACTCTTAAAACTCCCTTGTCTAGGTAGGGCCCTCCTTGTCGGCCCTAGGTTTGGCCTCAAGTCGAACATTTCTAGTTCCCACTAGTTGATCTAATTCTGCCCTAATTCGACTTGCCCTAGTTACGAACCACTACATCCATTGCTTCCCCCATCGAGTTCCACACTTTTGGAGTCGAAGACACGATTCAAGACCCAGATCCGAGTCAAGGCTTGATTGAACCTCGAATCCGAGGAGCGATTGCATCAACTAGCATAAGAGAAAAGATCTTGTAAGTCTCTCTTTTTCGATCTATTCACGCAATTCCACCTTCAATCGTTTCATGTTCTCGTCAACTACAACAAAAAAAACGTCACAATTTTTTTCTTTGCTTAAGCCACACCATAGTGGATATTACATTACTTGATTCATTCTCGACCATATCCACAATTGTTTTTCACGGAAAACACATCAAGCTTTTACCTATGTCCCTTGGTGAGATATTGTAGGATCAGGTACAATGGACAAGCAAAAGGCTGTCACAGCTGAGGCGTAGGCCATGGTGGCCAAAGGATTGAGCTCCTATTCTACCGGTGCTCAAAGGGCCAAACAAAACGCTTTGACGATTTTGTTCATGGGTAAAAATGTGTTGTATGCTCGAAGAGCGCCGAACCCATTCACCAGCCACACCCACAGCTAAGCGGCACGCTTATGTAGGGCAGCATCGTCGCACCGAGCGTCGGGTTATGCTATTGCGCCCCTCTGATTTAATGGCGCCCCTCCAAGGGTGCGCCCCTCGCTTTTTGGTTATGTCGACACTTCTAGAGTCTTCTAGCACCAAGGGTGATTCTCTACCTCCAATAGTTGCTGCATTGTTGAACGAGTTCGCGGATGTCTTCTCCGACGTGCTTCCCTCGAGCCTTCCCCCGCTCTGAGGAATCAAGCACCAAATCGATTTGGTACCCGACGCCTCATCATCTAATCGGGCCACCTACAAGGCCGATCTCGTGAGACAAAGGAGATGCAGCAACAAGTTCAAGAGCTCTTGGAATGAGGCTATGTCCACAAGTCGTTGATCCCATGTGACGTGCCCGTCATTAAATTTAATAAGCGAGTGCGTACTATAGTTTGTGTGAAATCAAACACAATAATTATTTATTCCATTAAATTTAATAAGCGTGTCATATATCAATGAGAAATAAAAAAGTAGTGTATAAAATTGTTAAAATTAGTGACGGAAATGTGCAAACTAGACTGTCACCTTGAAAATCATAGAGCTTAACCACTAAAACAAAGCAAAGATAAGTAGAGATAAGCAAAGATAACTAATTTGAAAATGTATTAACATATTTTCAGTTGACCATTAGAATTGTTAACCGAAACCGAACCGATTAAC
Organism: Fallopia convolvulus; assembly: GCA_964016875.1. Classification (NCBI taxonomy): domain Eukaryota; kingdom Viridiplantae; phylum Streptophyta; class Magnoliopsida; order Caryophyllales; family Polygonaceae; genus Fallopia; species Fallopia convolvulus. Next base: position 39,440,656 of record OZ024732.1, on the reverse strand, counting down.
ATAAAATATTTTCGATTTGGTCGAATTCGGTTAGCCTAAAAATAATCGATTTTTCAAATATTTTCGGCTGTGTGCCCTTGAAAAAAAAAGTTTCGTTAAAAGAGGCACGTGAAATGCTTTGTTATTGTTTAAGGTTAAGCTACCTTATAAGTGGCCCAAAAGATATATAAGCCCAGTACGTCCCATTTTTAATTTGAGCTGGGCTGACTTAACCTAAGGCTAAGGCCCGTTCAAATCTGATGCCGTTTCGTCTCTTGCTTTTCGGATCGATCATCTGCTAATTTCAGTCAAATTGTGATTGCAATTACATACGGAGTACATGATTTGTCCATGGCGATTTGATGCATCAGAATTCTCTCATAATCAGAAACACGAAGGCCCAGAAAAAGGGCTTAAAACATATACATCCCATTGTACTTGTGCGAATTTGTCACTTAGACACCTCACTTTTGGTTTAGACCTATTGAACCCTTAAACTTAAAAATTTGGACCTATTAGACACCTGGTCGCTGACAATCTCGTTGAGTGTAACACACTCGCGCTGACATGTCCAATTTTTTGTCCAAATGTGTTCTACATAAGCCTATTTTTTGTCCACATATGTGCCACATAAGCGTATTTGGTATTTTGCCACAAAGGCATAATTTATGCCACATAACAATTTGGACCTCCGTCAACAGCTGGTTCACTCCCGCCGTTCTCTTCGTCGTCCTCAACCTCGTAATCGGCACCATTGCACTTCGCCACATCAGCGAAGAGGTGTTTAATAGGTTCAAATTATTAAGTTTAAGTGTTCAATAGGTCCAAATCAAAAGTGAGGTGTCTAAGTGACAAATTCGCATAAGTACAGGGTTGTATATGTTTTAAGCCCTAGAAAAAGGTCTGAATCGAAATCGAAATCGAAATCGAAATCGAAAAACAACAAAGAGAGAGCGGCTACAAACATTAACCAAATTCTAGTGCTTTGGAAAGGAAACAAATTCCGCGTTCGAAACACACTCGCTTTTTCTCTCTGGGTACTTTTCTGTTCCTCTATTCGCCTCTCTGCTTTCTTCTCTTGGTATGGCCATTGCCCCTCCCTCCTTCTCGCCAATCAGAATCAAAACCCTAAAAACAACTATAAAGCGAAATAGACATTATTTTCTCCATGCCAAAGTGGCCCCTTTGATCTTTTACTTTCTGTTCCATAAGCGTTTCCTTCGATTCTGATCGTAATTTCTTTCTCTTCTCTCTGTTTTAGGTCCTTTTCGGCTTGATTTCGTGGGTTCAAGGTATAATTTCGCAGGTAAAAAATGACTTCTTTTTAATCATGTGTGTATGTTAGCGCTCTTTTCATCACTTTGCATGTGCTGTTGTTGTTTCTTCTTGGGATGCAGGTACTTAATGAGAAAAAATACGTCTAAATTTTTAAATTTTGATGGCAGGATTTCGACATTTCAATCATTATGATCATTACCCTTTGCATGTTAATTTTTATGTTCGATATCTGGCGGCGTTGGATTTGCCACTTTATCTCTGTTTTAATTTCTGGTTGATCAATTTCCTTACCTGTCAAACGCTTGAATAATTTACTCGTTTGATTTTTAATATAAAGAAAAAAATTCTATTTTCTCTAAACTTGATTTTCCAGTGTTCCTCAACACCTTATGAAATTTCCAGGGCCTTTTTTTTTATATTCAAATTAAGCTTTTCTACCTTTGTAAGGGCTCATTATTCAACATTATTAGCAGTTGATTCAGTGCTTGATTATTTGATAGGGTGGTGCTTGCTGGTTTTGATTGCCTCTGTTTGTGAAGTAGGAAAGCCATTAGTTTTTCAGTCATTTGTTGTAAATTTATTTGATGATTCAAGTTCTATCATGGACAACCTTGAACTTCTTCATCTCCCAACCCATCTTCCCAGAAGAGAAAAAATGAAACTGAAATTGAAAGCAGCCTTAAAACATGATGATTAATTCTCCTTATTCTCTGAACTATAAAAAGCAGATTGCTTGAAACCTTGGATGCATAAGTTTTAGAATGTATGTCTAATATTATAGGTCCAATGAACAGCGTGAAAGTTTGTTTGCTCTTTTGGTAATTTGAGTAGATATTCTAAACAGTGGATCGTTATGAGAAGGGGGTTGTTCAATTGATGAGAAAAGAAGGATGAGTCATGGATGCAATCATATTCATATACAGCATTTTCAAGAGGATATCAGAAACAAGTTGAGGTTTTCTGAACTTTCCAACGATAATACATATTCAGATTGTGGTCAGGAATGTTGAAGCTACAAAATAATTACAGGCAGCTTAGATTGTGATCAGGGATGTGGAAGGAACAGGCAGCTTAGATTGTGATCAGGGATGTGGAAGGAACAATGACTAGGGTTGAAGGATTCATGGTCGTTATATCCCTCGTGTTTGTGGGTTATTGTAGTGATTCGACAAAGGCCATGTGTTATAAAACCACAGCGATTATGAGGTGTTTTGCATGATAGTGATTAGCTTTGTCATTTTTTCTTGATGTTTTGAACTTTTCTTAAAACTGGCTGTGATGTTACTCCCAAATACCATTTTCTCAATTTTTGCTTTGATGGTGAGTGACTTTTTGAGCCTCCAACTGCTGAGATGTATAGTAGTGCCTTTCAGTAGGCTAAAGCATGATCTTGCGTGCGTTTTAGTCCCTAAGCTCTCTCTTTTGTGTGTTGCCTCTGCTCGTGAAGTTAATGTAGCCTCTTGTTTGCAATTTGCACACAGTATTCTAATTTAAACCCTAGACTCTTTACTTGCCTACTATACCAGAATACTGGTGATTGTGTAATTGATCAAGCAGTAAGAGTTCTGCACTTACCTGGATTAGTTTCTTAACAATGCTTTTCTCTAGTATTATAGGTAGCTGCTTTCCTTGCTATGTGTAACTGTTGGTAGGAAAAAGCTACAAGGTTTGAAATGTGCAGTTTACCTTGAACACAGAATGGATCAGCAAGGCAATGGCAATGCCGCCGATCAACTTCCATATGGCGGTGCATACCAACCAAACCACGTGTCCACACCGACACCCATCAGTGCGGTCCACCCCGGGGCACCATCAGCAGCAGGAAATGAGCTCGCTCACAACTCCCTTGCCTACCAACAATTGCAACAGCAACATCAACAACAACTCCAAGAACAACTCCAAAACTTCTGGATAAACCAGCACCACGACATCGAGAAGGTGTGCGACTTCAAGAACCACAGCCTCCCGCTCGCGCGGATCAAGAAGATCATGAAGGCGGACGAGGACGTCCGCATGATCTCGGCCGAGGCCCCGATCGTGTTCGTCCGCGCGTGCGAGATGTTCATCCTCGAGCTGACGATGCGCTCGTGGAACCACACTGGCGAGAACAAACGGAAGACGCTCCAGAAGAACGACATTGCCGCCGCCATCACCAGGACCGATATCTTCGACTTCTTGGTCGACATCGTCCCGAGGGAGGACATAAAAGACGAAGTCCTCGCTACTATCCCGAGAGGAACCGTCCCCGTCACGGCGCCGACAGACGCGCTTCCTTACTACTACATGCAGGCGGCTGCGGCTCAGAACTCGCCTCAGGCGGTTACGGGCGGGGGCGGAATGATGATGGGCCGACCCGTTATGGACCCGAATGCTTATGCTCCGCAGGGTCTTCCTTATATGGCTCATCAAGCCATGTGGCCACCACAGAAACAGCAGTCACCTTCTGATAATTGATTGAAGCAATATGCTCTGGTGAGATGGTAGTTTATCAACGGAAGGAAATTAACAGAGGAGTTGTGCTTCCATTTTATTGCCTGCTTTATTGAGCTTTTTAACCTGTGTAGCGGTTGGTGGTGACTCAATATTTTTTGCACCATCCGAAGGATGCTACATGAAAAGGTTTTATATCTACTTCTGTGGATGATTTTTTTGCTAATAATCGCCATTGCAAATGGCTTGGTTCAATTCCTGGAATGAGTGAGATTTGGGAGTCAATTGGTGAGAGCTCCATTTGCTGAATTCATTCCTTGAATGATTTCAGCAGGTGTTGTACCGGGATGATTTCAGCAGGCAATTTCAGCTTGTATGCTACAGCTCCAACCCTGGATGGTATCTGATAAGCCCCGTAACACTTAGCACACAACTTTAAATTTCTCCTTAATGCCACAAATGACTGTCTATATGGTTGTAGTTTAAGGTATACCCAGTCTCCCACCTCAAATTCTCTTTCCAGCCTGCTTTTATCAGCAAAAAACTTTATTCTGGGCTGAGATGCTTGTAAATTCTCCTTGCACAATTGCATCACCCTGTTTCTATCTTCCACCTTTGCATTTTTAACATCTGAAAATTCTATTCCCAGCTGTGAAGGAGTGTGACCATACAATAATACCTGAAAATTTTTAAATCTCGGTGTCTGAGACTTTGAAATAGAGCCGGGCTTAAGACTTTCACATGTTAGGTTATGTAGGGTGAAATGTTTTTATTGGCTAAGAATGTGTTTAAAAATATTGCCAAGCAATAAGAATAATAACATACAAATGACTTATTGTAGAAATATATATGTGATATTGCCAAACAATAGCATTGTTATAAATACACAAAAACATTATTATGGACAATACACGTACTATCGTCAAACAATAACAACACTAAGAAAATGTGAAAATCTAACACTATTATCAGAACAACTAAAACTAAAACTGGAGTGTTAGCTCAATGCTTACATGTCCTATTGATGGTCAAGTTCTCTTGTGTGATAAGGCATGAGGGCGTACATTACTCTGCCTATGTGTTCAACCTCAATCCACTTCTTGTTTTGCAAACTTAGCTTGTAACCCACAATATCTCGAATTCTCTTTACTACTGTGTTAACCAAATACAGGTTTCCATTGGCCTCAAACAAGTCTTTATATTTCATCTCACCAGGACTCGTAATCCATAAGCAAAACTCTTCCGAATAAGTCAAGCACACATAGTCGTCCTTTATATATAGCAATGTCTTCAAAAACTTGAGTGCAGAAGCCAGTGTCCCATTCCCAACTCTCACGGGATCCTCCAAGCCTCAACAGAGCCAATCTTCCCTTCATTGTTTTGCAACTCAAATGCACAACTGCACTAAGATCAGACGCCCTAGCATAGATACGGTTAACACCATCATCAGCATTTGAAGAAATGATCACCATTTTGTATGCAAAATCATTAGTGTTGATGTCCCACTTTCCTAGGGCCCTTGTGTCACGCGAACCACGTGGATTCGCGATGCGAAAATGATATGCCTTAGAAACCAAGGAGAGCTGAGATAGTGGGCGCCTTGGGGACCTCATGAATGATACCATGGAGAAGTTAATCCTTTTACCAATGGGATATAAATAACATGCACGGAATTTGCCATGATCCAACTCTTCAAATAACATGTACGATAATCCGTTTCTGGCACCACTAACTTCCGTGATGTAATAGGCAAACCTGTGATACTTGGGATCACAATTAGGTGGTGGTGGGACCCGAAGCGGAAATCGGGTTGGGGGATGACGAGATGACCACCACTTTTGACAGACTAATCGAAAGCGTAAGATGTCAAGCCGGCTACACAGACGTATTCCAATTTCCTTACACAATTCTGGGGGAAGATCTTGCCAATAAGATGCCTTCCCTCTACTTATCCCTACAAGATCTCCTAATATATACCAAGTACAGTTTTTAGTCCTAATATACTAAGCATACACCCAAGAGTACATCAAACCTCATATAAGTAATAAGTTCTTATATATAAACATTCTTAGAATTAAGATCTCCTAATATATACCGTAAGGACTGAGCGTCTTGATGGGAACATCCAACGAACTCCCTTGTCCAGTCTTGATTCCTGCTTGCAGTCTGCAAGGGAACAATCAATGATACATGCACTCGGATAGATTTGAATCGTGTGAACACTTTCCGAAATCAGAATTTTGCCCCTTACAAGCCTTAGGGAATCCACGAAATCTGAAGTGAGATAAGACAAATCTTCTAGTTCTCTCCAAGCCTTTTGGAAAGAACTAAACTATAGAAAATGTAATAATATATTGTGGCTTCGGTTTTAATTTGATTGAAAGAGAGATCTTGTTCAACAACCACGACTCTATTCCCCTTTGCCTTTAAATAGGATGTGGGAAATGATAGGGGATCCATTTCTGGCCGTTTAACAGAAGTTACATGGTGTTTAACTTCAAACCAGCCACAAAGGGAAGTTACTAGACGTTTAAACATCAGTTATCAAGGCGGTTATCATCCAATAAACACGTGGCGAAAAATCCGCCAGACCGCTAAACTGTTGTTCCCTACAACACAGTTGTTGTTCCTTACATCACTTCTGTAGATTCCATTGTTCCTTAAGGAATAACGTAACTTATCCTTTATATATCCCTCTAGACCTCAAGTATACTTACACAAGCGTGTATTTCACCCCCCCAAACTTGTGATATAGTTAAGTGAGATCCCATAGCGTCGTATGAAGCCCGATCACACTAAAAGGGATTGTTCCCATATAGGGAACAATCACTTGATGACACTTCTATCACCAACAATCCTCCCCCATTTTAGTGTAATCCTTGATTCATAAAATAAGCAAGCTTTCATCCCAAACTCATGCATAAACACAAATATCGAAACGATTGAATTTATGTCTTAGTGTAATTACACATTTCAAACACCCCGGAATCATGGTATCTTAAAGATTGAACCAATCAACCACTTTGGATGCATGAAAATAACACAAACATAAGTTACTTTACAATTCTATAGTCTAACATGACTCGATTTAGGGCCTTGAGTCCTTATCCATTCTTGAGCGTATGTGAAACCAACCCAAACTTCATGGAGCGACCAAACCCCACGCCCACATAGGTAGATCCTTTAGTTGTACACCTACAATTGCACTTTTTTCAAATGAACTATTAAAAAGACTATGCCTTCAACCTCCAACTTGTAGTAACAGAGCACACATTTGGGGACTGTTCCTTTGTGCTCACAGTTTCTAGGTGTGGGCTTTCCACATTGAATTCTGTCCCTAATTTTCATTAAGTATCCCACCACTAGAAAGCCTATACGGGTCTTAATCCCATCCCCTTAGCAGACTTGGAGACCAAGTCCCTAGCCAACCCCTTCGTCAAGTGATCAGCCAAATTTTGTTGTGACCTAACAAAATCCACCGAAATCACCCCATGTGTAATGAGCTCTCTTACCGCACTATGCCTCACGCCCAAGTGACGTGATTTCCCATTGTATACATGTCTATATGCCTTAGCCAAAGTTGCAGCGTTGTCACAATGGATCGATATGGGTGAAATTGGTTTTTCCCACAAGGGAACATCATATACCAAGTTCCTCAACCATTCAGCCTCTTTTCCAGCCGCAACCAAAACAATAAACTCCGATTCCATGGTAGAACTTGAGATGCAAGTTTGTTTCTTGTATGCCCAAGATATAGCTCCTCCACCAAGAAGGAACACCCATCCACTAGTAGAAGAATGATCATCTTCATTCGTGATCCAACTTGCATCCAAATACCCCTCTATTACCGAGGGTGATCCAACTTATGTAAGACCAAGATCTACTGTTCCCTTCAAGTAATGAAGTACTCGTCGAACTGCTTGCCAATGATATGCACTAGAATTACTAGTGTAACGGCTAAGTTTCCCTACTGCAAAAGCAACATCTGGTCTTGTACTTGTCATAGCATACATTAAGCACCCAATTATCCTTGAATACTCAAGTTGCAACACTGTTGTTCCTTCGTAAGGGAACAGTTTGACACTTGGATCATATGGAGTTTTCAAAGGAGCATAATTACCACAATTAAACTTATTCAACACTTTCTCAATGTAATGAGATTGTGATAATGAAAATCCTCCTTCAACCCATTTGATGGTGTTCAAAATGGTAAAATAGGAAGTGGGCCCGGGGTACAAGGAATAAACGGATCCTACGGGACTCCCAAGGTGGATTCTGGGCCCCACGACCATACCCACCTTTTAATTAAACAAAATCCTTATCGGCACGAGGTCTTCCGAAACCTCGGGAGCGAGGTTTCAACCTCCTTGTCGACTCGGCTGACACCCCCGCCCATACGAACCACTCAGTTGTCACCATTCCCCCAACCAATCATCGACTGCCTCACCTCCGGGCTAATCAGAAGCCTTGATCTCGGGCGTCCCACATCGGATGATAACCAAAACTCGGCTCCTCAATTCTCTATAAATAGAGGAGAACCTCGTAAGTGAAGAGGGGTCGAAAAACATCTTGAACTCAAGAACTATCTTGCTCGTTGAAGATCGACGTGTTGAATCATTGTCAAAGACCTCGCTAAAGAAAAGTGAAGTCCACAAAAAGAATTCAAGTCACATAGAGAGCCTTCACTCACACCAAAGACCTCGTTACACCACCTCGCAAGCCATCATCACCACGCTCGAACTCAAAGCTCGACCTCACCACTAGAGTCCGTCAAGTGGCTTCTGGGTGGTAGAATCTCATAGCAATTAGGAGATCTCGAACCTTGTTAGATCGAGATCTCGAATACTCTTAGGAGGTCTAAGGTGTAAACCTCGTTGATTTGTAAACCTCGTTGGTTTGTAACCTCGATGTAAAGAAAACAATAAATAAAGAGCAAGCGTTTGCACAATCGAATAATAGAATCTCGTTTCTTGTCTTCTAGCGACGGTTTATTTTGGGTTTCATCACCGTTTTATCTTAATCCCTAAGATAACATCGGCCTCCCCCATGTCCTTCATGGAGAATTGTGATAACAAGAATTTCTTAACAAGGTCTACTTGTTCTTGATCAGTTCCAAAGATCAACATGTCTTCCACATATAAACAAATTATGACTCCATTTATAGAATCATCAAATTTGTTATATACACACTTGTCCGCTTGGTTCAATTTGAATCCATGGGAAAACATAACCTCATCAATCTTTCGATGCCATTGCTTTGGTGCTTGCTTTAGCCCGTACAAAGATTTGATCAATTTGCACACCTTATGCTCTTGTCCATGCATAATAAATCCTTCAGGTTGTTTCATATAAACTTCCTCTTCAAGATCCCCATTAAGGAACGCAGTTTTTACGTCCATTTGGTGGATAACCAGGTTGTGTATCGCCGCCAAGGCAATCAACAACCTAATGGTGGTTATACTTGCAACTGGTGCATAGGTATCAAAGTAGTCGGTTCCATACCTTTGTCTAAAGCCTTGGACAACCAATCGAGCCTTAAACTTATCTATAGTACCATCCAATTTCATCTTCCTCTTGAAGTTCCATTTACTTCCCAATGGTTTACATCCAGTTGGAAGATCAGCCAGAACTCATGTATTGTTCCCCATGATGGATTCCATCTCATCATTAATGGCCTCCTTCCAAAAGGATACGTCTTGAGACTTCATTGCCTCATCAAAAGTTCTTGGTTCATCCTCAATATTGTAACAATACAAATATTGGGATCCAATCTCGTCTCTAGTTCCCTCTACCAAGTAAACTTGGAAATCAGGACCAAAGAACGTTTTCTTCCTTACTCTTTTACTCTTCCGAATCTCTGGTTCATTGTTCCCTAGTGAGACGTCACAGTCGTTGTTCCCACTAGAACAGTGAATCGTGTTATTGTCTCTACTTGAACTGGGAATAAGGTCTTTTGGTATAGGTGTCAATGAAAATCTGTTTTCATCAAATATGGCATCTCTTGACTCTATAATGGAGTGAACCGAAATAGATTTGTTTGGTTCAATAACATAGAACCTATATGCCTTGGAATGCTCAACATATCCAATAAAAATGCACTCTACACCTCTTTCACCCAAGGTTTTCCTTTTGGGATTGGGTAGTCTTACAACCGCCCTACAACCCCAAACTCAAAGGTAATTCAAGTTGGGTTTCCTTTTGAACCAAAGCTCATATGGAGTAGTCTTGTTCCTCTTGTTTGGAACTCTATTCAATAGGTAACAAGCCGTTAACATGGCTGCTCCCCAAAATCCATCATTTAATCCTGAGTAGGAAAGCATGGAATTAACCATTTCTTTAAGTACTCGATTCTTTCTCTCCGACACACCATTTTGTTGTGGTGTATAGGGAGCCGTAGTTTCATGAATGATACCTACGGATTGGAAGTATTCTGGGTCAAAATATTCACCACCTCTATCGGTGTGCAACTTTTTGATCACTGTTCCCAACTGTAGTTCTACTTCAGTTTTATAAAGCTTAAATTTTTCTAGGGCCTCATTCTTAGCATGCAACAAAAATACATAGCAATAACGAGAATAATCATCAATGTACGTCACCACATATTTCTTATTTCCCAAAGAAGGGAAAGCATGAAAATCACACAAATCACTATGTATTAAATCAAGCACGGCTTTGTTCCTTTGAACACTAGGAAAAGGTTGTCTAGTTATCTTAGTAAGCATGCATGTTCTACACTTTTCTATATTCATGTCAAAAGGTGGAATTAAACTAGTCCTAGACATATCAAACATGCGTTTATAATGTACATGTCCCACCCGAGCATGCCATAAAGAAGACATTGTTTCCGAAGGAACAGTTTCATGTGTACAAGTCATGTAAATAAAATTTATAATTTTATTAATATTCAACATAAAAATTCCATTACACAAGTAACCACGACCAACAAATACACCGCCTTTTGACAATAAAAATTTGTCGGCTTCAAACACCAAACGAAAGCCTAATTTATTAAGGATACTTACTGAGACTAAGTTTTTCCTTATTCCGGGTACATACAACACATTATTAAGAATTAAAGTCTTCCCACATGAGAATTCTAACTCCACTTGGCCTTTTCCTAGTACGGGGGCAGTTGACTCATTTCCCATATGAAGGACGTGTCCATCATCCACAAGAGTTAATGACTTGAACATAGACTTGTTCTTACACACGTGAGTGGTCGCACCTGAGTCAACCCACCATGATATCTCATCATCCTGCATAAAGAAAGCCTTAGAAATCATAGAAACAAAGTCCAAACTAGGAGATGTAACTATACTGGGAACAGTCACTGTTCCTTCCTGACCTTGATGAGATTTTTGCCCATGTTCCTTAGAACCGTGAGCAGTCTGGTTAGAACTATTGTCCCTCTTCCCCTTTGGAGCCATACAATCCCTTCTAAGATGTCCCGGCTTACCACAATTCCAACATCCAACTCCTTTTGGGGAGCGTCTCTTGTTGGAACCGTTACTTGTGTTGTTACGTGGCCTCTTCTTGCCTTTGTTCTTGTTCCCTTTTTGAGAACCATATTCTATCATGTTAATGGATGAAGATCCTGGAGTCTCTTTCTCCTTTCCTTTCTCTTGCGTACGAAGGCCCTCCTCGATACGCAAATGGCTTCCAAGTTCCACAAGGGAAATATCTTCCTTCTTGTGCTTCAACATGTGTTTAAAGTCTTTCCATTATGGAGGTAACTTATCAATTACACTTGAAACAGAGATGGACTCGTCCATCTTCAACTTGTGTTGAGAAAATTGCCCAGAGATACGAATTATCTCATTAAATTGTTCCATCACTGGTCTTGAATCGGCCATCTTGTAACTGTTGAAGTTACTCACGAGGAACTTCACACTTGAAGTGTCCTCAACCATGTATTTGGACTCTAATGAATCCCAAAGTTCCTTAGCGGATTCAACATTTTGGTACACATCAAAGAGAGAATCGGACATACCATTTAAGATGTGACCTCGACAAATGTAGTCATCGTTCTCCCATTTGCTTCTCTTCCTTAGGGCTTCAACCAACACTTCATCATCGGACACCTCGGGCATCGGAGTGGACAGGACATACACCACCTTGAGCGTGGTCAAGAGGAAATGCATCTTCTTTTGCAAACGACGAAAATCCATTCCCTCAAACTTCTCCAACTTTTGGAACTTTGTCGTCATCTCACGTACAGACGTCATTGATTAAATTTTTGATTTCGATTGTAAGGACTGAGCGTCTTGATGGGAACAGCCAACGAACTCCCTTGTCCAGTCTTGAATCCTGATTGCAGTTTGTGAGGGAACAATCAATGATACCTGTACTCGGATAGATTTGAATCGTGTGAACACTTTCTGAAATCAGAATTTCGCCCCTTACAAGCCTTAGGGAATCCACGAAATCTGAAGTGAGATAAGACAAAAATTCTAGTTCTCTCCAAGGCTTTTGGAAAGAACTAAACTATAGAAAATGTAATAATAGATTGTGGCTTCGATTTTGATTTGATCGAAAGAGAGATCTTGTTCAACAACCACGACTCTATTCCCCTTTGCCTTTATAAATAGGATGTGGGAAATGATAGGGATCCATTTCTGGCCATTTAACAGAAGTTACATGGTGGTTACATGGCGGTTACCAACGGTTACCAACCCTTCCTTCTATCACCAACGTCTCTTATCAAAGAGACACGTGTTTAACTTCAAGCCAGTCATAAAGGGAAGTTACTAGACATTTAAACATCAGTTATCAAGGCGGTTATCATCCAATAAACAAGTGGCAAAAAACCCGCCAGACCGCTAAACTGTTGTTCCCTACAACATAGTTGTTGTTCCTAACAACACTTGTGTAGATTCCATTGTTCCTTAAGGAACAGTGTAACTTATCCTTTATATATCCCTCTAGACCTCAAGTATACTTACACAAGCATGTACTCCACACCCCCAAACTTGTGATATAGCTAAGTGAGATCCCATAGCGTCGTATGAACCCCGATCACACTAAAAGACACTGTTCCCATATAGGGAACATTCACTTGATGACACTAAAATCACCAACATATACGGACTATAGTTTTTTCTTGATTCTTCTTTTTCCACTAAATTTTTCGCTGCTTCAATGCCCATTATTATAGCACAATAAATCTTAAGCTTAAAGGGTTATATATAGGATTACATTTTCGCTGATTCAGTGTCCATTATGATGCAGGAAATGAGGGATCAGTGATGAGGGAATGGATCAAGCTTTCTATCTCCCTATATTTATGATATTGGCCCAAACTTTTTTAATGTAATTGTTTGACTCAAATAAATTCAGCAAATTATAGTTTGGGAAATAATTATTGAATTGCACTAGACACTAGTTCCCATTTTTATCTTTCTCTTTAATATGGTTTGAATTGCAAATTGTTTGGATCAACTCCCACAAACTTACAGTCTTATGGAGAGTAATTAGTTCTGCAGGCGATATCCATGATGAATCCACCTAAATCACCAGGGCCAGATGGGTATCCAACAATTTTCTATTAAAAAAACTGGTCTTGTGTAGGCAAGCAGGTTGTTGATATGTGTCTAAGATTTTTAAAAAATGGGGAGTTAGAAAATGGCATGGCAGACGCTCTTACGGTAATCTTATCTAAAGTTGATAAGCCGAGTATCGCTTCACAATTCAAGCCATATCTTCTGAATGTAAGCTTCAAAATTGCTACCAAGATGATAGTAAATCGCCTTAAACCGATCCTCTCTAAAATTGTATCTTCTGAGCAAGCAAGCTTTGTTCCGAGCCGGCAGATCGTTGATAATGTTGTAATAGTGCAAGAGCTTATCCATTCCATGAATGTGCGGAATTCGAATAGATGGATGGTGTGGAAGCTGGATCTTGCCAAAGCGTATGACAGGATTTGTTGGCAATTCCTGCGTGCTATTCTGGTTCAAACTGACATACCAACACATTTGGTGAATACAATTATGTTGAGTCAAACGAAGGGAACGACAAAAGTATTGTGGAACGGGGGCACAATTGGAGAGTTCAAATCGAGCAGGGGAGTGCGACAAGGTGATCCACTTTCGTCGTATCTCTTCGTTCTTTGTATGGAAAAACTCTCACAAGTCATGGTAAATGAGGGGGTCTGGAATCCGATTGAGGTAGGAGGCATTAGACTCTCTTATCTCTTCTTCGTTGATGACCCCGTGCTTTTCGCTGAGGCTGCCCTGACTCAGGCTATTGCCATCAAAGATTGTTTGAACCGCTTCTGCGAATGGTCAGGTGAACAAGTTAACTACGGCAAGAGCTCCATTCTCTTCTCCAACTCTGTTTTGGATGACACAAAAACACTCATAAGCAGCACCGTGGAGATCCCGATCACTAATGATTTTGGAAACTATTTAGGTGTTCCAATTGCGTTGGTAAAATGACGGTGGAAAATTATCAGTACCTGCTAGAAAAAGTTACCAACAGATTGAGGGGATGGTAATCGAAATCTTTGTCTTTAGCAGGGCGTGTGACACTTGCAAAATTAGTCCTCTGTAGCTTGCCAATGTATGGCATGCAATCATCTTGGCTTCCTCGTTCACTTTGTGATGACATTGACAAGACTGTTCATGGCTTTATTTGGGGCTCAACAACGGAGAAAAGATGAATTCATCTTCAAATGGCTGGTGGCGGTGGAATTCTCCGATCTCATGAGGGAGGAATGTATCCAAGCGTTCATGTTCAAATGTGGTTACTGTTCTCCTCTTACAGCGGAACTTTGGCCGATCTTCCATGGCCTGAATATGGCTATTCGTCTGCATATACCACGCTTGATTCTTGAAACTGATTCTCTAGTTGCTTGCAATCTCTTACCACTGCCAAAGGTCAGTACACACTCGGATTACTTTCTTATCCAACGATGTTGGCGCTTGCTGGAAGACAACGTTTGGGAGGTCTAGGTTCAGTTTGTTCCAAGATTGTCTAATCAAGTCGCTGATAGTTTAGCTCAAATTTCTTTTAATTATCCTACTATGTACTCCGAGTTTAGCTCTTTACCTTCAGTTACTATGAACTTTTAGAGCAACGGTCTCCCTCCAATATAAGGAAGGGTGGGTCTATTATGAATTAGTAAAGTTTACGGGCTAAGTCCCGCTTCATGACAAAAAAAGGTAGGTCGAGTGAGACATTTTTTACATGCGGATCGGGTTTTTTTTGTGATAAAGGTAAGAATTCAGAATATCAAACAAGTTTGGTAGTTCGAGAGGCCGTTAAAAAGAAAATGGCTAAGTGGATAAACAAAGAAGTCACTCAAAGCAAGCAGAAACGACTAAAGGTGGTACAAATCCTCGAAAAGAAAAGCAAGATGAGATCGAAATCGGGGTGAGTAAGCACTAAAAATAGCGTCGCAGGCAGTAGGTCAACCTATCCTGGGGTGTGCAAAATGGACAGCTGACGTTCCCTCCACCGAGATGAAAGATCTTCAGAACCCTCAGAGCACCAAGTGACCTAGCCTAGTACAACTCGGTCCGATACATAACGACCACTGCTCCGCCTCTTCGAAAAATTAGTACAGAAATAAGTACGAGCCATCCCTACAAGTAAAAACAACCCTTGCTCCCCAAGGAAAAAGTACACAGCCTAGTCTAAGAACACTAGACCGAGTGGAAACAAGCTTCCCCAAGCAAAGTTTTATCAATTAATTAATTTATTTATTTTATTCCACCTTGAGGCCCAAGCAGAAGCTTTACTCTTCTTCTTCCTTTTTTTCTTTTCCTTCTTTTCTTTAAGAGAAACGAACAAGATTTAAGAGTTAAGAATCCCGCCCACGGCGGAGGGCCGAGCAAACACACGCTGGCGAAGACGACAGAGGAGGGCGGGGTGATCGGTCCGGCAGAGGATCTGTGGTTTGGCGCAAAAAGATCGGTGGATACGCCATTAAACCCAACTCTAATATTGAAAACTTGCTTGAAACAGTCAGTCAAGAGCCGTGGGTATTGAACAACTGGAAATGGTCAAGAGGCTATCCCGGAACACTCCCAACCCAAAGACGTCGAAAGCAATTTGGACGGAAACCGCCAAGACTAGGGCATTCTCACCACACACAAAGAAAACAACAAAAAACAAACAAATATTCTTATCTAAATTGAAAGAACAGCTACTCCTCATGAATGAGTTTGTTGTTGGAAAGCAACCGCCAAAGAAATAATTTTTTAAATAAATTCAAACGAGCTCAAATTTAGATTCAACAAATTTCTTTGGATAAAATGCATATTTTAGTCAAAACCATCTGACTACAACCGATACAAGGCCACGAAAGAGAGATTTGGAAAATTATATAACATGATCCAGAAGAGCTATGTGAAGAAATGAGGGCTAAATACATAAACGATCACTAGTAATTGTGCCAATTGATCACTTGACCCTCTGTACTTTAGCCCTATTCGTTTGGTCCCCTATAGTTGCACATTGGGACCTATTATAGTGAGCCAAACGAATAAGGCTAAAGTACAATGGGCCAAGTGACCAATTGACACAAGTATAGGGGGCCGTTTATGTATTTAATCAAGAAATAAGAGGGCTCTTAACAATTGGCTTTTCTAACGGTGGAGCGGTGGCTTTCTCAGCCAAGGCTTTCTCAACAAAAAGGGAGCAGAAAAAATTGTTAGAATTTCAAGAATATTAAGGCCTTGTTTTAACACCCAATTGATTGTACATGCAGATCCGTTTGATTAAGGCCTTGTTTTACTTGTGTGTAGAAAGAAGTTTTTGAGTGAAAAATAATTTGTAATGTCTTGAAAAAAAATAAAAAGTAGAAAAAATTGTCAGAATTTCAAGAATATTAAAAATAGATTTTAGATAGAAAAAGATTTTGGAGAAAAAGTGAAATAAGACCTAAGTTAAAATGTACTCAAAGGAGTCAAAGCAGGCCAAAAAAGGTAACTGAGAGCGGGCTAGAACCTGTGGACCCCATTCTATAAAATCTAAACATCTAACTAATAAAATAACACCCTTAACTTTGAATAAACTCTCTTTCGCGCGTAAGAGCTACTCTCTTCCTGACTCTGACAGCAACATGTCCACCGCCCCCATGGTGGTGGAGGCCACAAACCCACCACCACCACCAACGCAAGACAACCCCCCAACTCACCAGCCTATCCAAGTGGAAGGAGGGCGTCCCCCCGACGGCCCTGCCCCCCCGACACGCACATGGAAAGAGATGGTCCAAGGGGAAGGAGGTCACCAGCGACCAGTCCTAGCTCCCGAATTCCTTGACGGGCGGATTGACGTCAGCTTCCCTGGAGGGGAGAGGAGCGATCCTGTGGTTACGATTGCGCCTGAAGTTATGCACGCACTAGCGTCGGTATGGAGGTCATCCATCATTGTCAAAGTGTTGGGTACCTTCGTCCCATAATGTGATGGACAAGAAAATCCGAGAACTCTGGAAGCCAACCGGAAAACTACTACTCGCGGACCTGCCCAACGGATACTACATCGTGAGATTCGAAACCGAGAATGATTACGTCCGTGCTCTTACAGGAGGTCCATGGACGATGTTCGGCCATTATGTTATCATCAAAGCGTGGTCCCCTAACTTTAACCCAGAAACAGACGTTATCACCACATCCCCGGCGTGGGTCAGAATAGCGAAGCTCCCGATCGAACTATATGAGGAAGGAGTCCTGCTTAGGGTTGCTGCAGGTATTGGACGCCCCCTGAAAGTTGACATGAGAACCCTCTTCTCATATCGTGGCCGGTTCGCCAGGGTATGCGTTGAGGTGGATCTCATGAACCCTTTGAAAGGAACCGTCACCATCAATGGGGTGAAATACTATCTTGAATATGAGGGACTACACCTCATCTGCTTCAAATGTGGAAGATATGGACACATAGCCTCAAAGTGTCCCAAAGCTACCGCACAACCAAGCAACAAGGAGAATAACGAGGATGACAGGGCGGGCCAAAACGCGGTCATGGACACAAACACACAGCATAAGGAGCCGCAAGAAGAGAACGGGGGAACCTACGGCCCCTGGATGGAAGTTCAGAAGCGAAAAAACCACGCGAAGGGCAAGAACAAGGCCACCGGAAAAGGGCCATCGGAAAACCCGACGGTTAATAGGTTCGCCGCCCTAGGGGGAGCAACAGGGGAAGTACAAAAATTTACAGCAGAAAGGAAGGTTCCTGGGAAAGACAAACAACCGTTGGAGAGCCCTGCTGACCAATCCCAACCTTCCTCGTACTCCACCCGAGGTGTGGACGGTCACGTGAGCGCTAGTGAAGCGCCGCAAAAGGGGAAAGCTGACCCTAAAGCTGAGGAGAGCAGAAAGTTTGTTGCGACTTCTGAGAACCAGCCCAATAAGAATAAGAAGAACACCAGAAGGAAACCCAAGCCCAACAAAGATGCTACTTCTCCCAAAAAACAAGACCCCAAAGAACCTGGGCCGTCCAAAAGGCCCAGAATCGAGGGAACTCCCCTGACCTTCAATCCACGCATACATTTTAGGGGGCCCCAAAACCAAACATAGGTGAATGCGCTAGAACCCCAGAATCTGGAAATCCAGAACGAGAATGGCGGTGGTATTTCTAACATGGAGAATGGTGGCCGACAACACGAGATACCTAACACCGTCGAGGCTGTGCCGGAGAGCGATGTGTCGGCAGCCGGTGAAAACAGGCCAAACGCGACTCCCGATTCTGGGGAGGATTCTATGATAGAAGAATTTGCGGTTGGGTTTGGGGATTCCCACTAGGGCGGTCCTGGTACCCCTTTCCCTCTCCCCACGCCATGAATTGCATCATTTGGAACTGTCGTGGAGCCGGTGGAGCTGGGTTCCGTCGTGCTACCCGTTACTTGATTAAACAACACAAAGTAGATGTCTTGGCTATACTCGAACCGCGAATCTCTGGTGAACGATCCGATGACGTGTGCGCCAGACTTCCCTTCTCCAATAACACTAGGGTGGAGGCGATAGGATTTGCAGGGGGAGTCTGGTTATTTTGGAACGAGGACACCACTAACCTTACCGTTGTCAATTCTTACAATCGTTTCATACACACTAAAATTAAGATTAAAGAACGCAGCTTCCACCTCTTTGTTGTTTATGCTCCTCTAGACACTAACGATCGAAAATCTTTTTGGCAGGAGATTGAACAAGCGAGTGAAGCCATCGTCGAGCCCTGTTTCTTGGGAGGAGACTTCAATTGTATTCTCCAAAGTTGGGAGAAACATGGCAACTCAAACACCTTATCTCCCGACTCTGGATCGTTTCAGAACTGGGTTGACAAAGCGGGACTACTGGACCTGGGCTTCACTGGGCCCTGCTTCACTTGGTCCACGGGAAACTCTGCTCGTACCTACAAAGCCAAGCGCCTGGACAGAATTCTTGCTAACACTGCTGCCTTGATGTCTTGGCCTCTCGCCAAAGTGTGCCATCTTCCACGTCTGAAGTCTGATCATGCCCCTCTTTTGCTCTCCCTGGATCCCGCAACTTCGGGGAACAGAGCCAGGCGTCCATTCCGCTTCGAGGCGGCTTGGACGACACACCCCGAATTCATCCATACTGTGGAAAAGCATTGGGATAAAACCGCAAGTACTCGTGATGCCCTTGATTCCTTGAAGAAAGCGCTCATCAGATGGAATACGGAAACCTTTGGAAACATCAACACTAGGAAGAAAAAGGTCCTAAACAGAATTGCTGGTGTGAAACGGGCTCTCTCGAACCACGTCTCTGATTTCCTTGTCAGCCTCGAAGTGGAATTACAAGCGGAAATTGAATCCATTCTTGAACAGGAAGAGTTGCTTTAGTTCCAAAAATCTAGGGAAATGTGGTTGTGCTCGGGGGATCGTAACACTCGGTTCTTCCATATGTCCACCATAGTTCGCCGAAAACGCAACAGAATTGAAGCTCTTAAAAACAAAGAAAGGGGCCCTCTTGGACGATCCCAAAATGCTGGAGCAAACGACGATTGAATTCTTCCGTGAACTGTACAAAGCCCCCGAAGATGACAGGGACTTGACCCCGATTTGCACAGGAATGTTCCCAACTCTCTCAGCCTCTGAAAATGCGTCTCTTGTGGCCCCCTTTTCTAACGCTGAGATTCATCATGCCATCAAAAACATGGCCAGCTTCAAAGCCCCGGGTGAAGATGGATTTCAACCGTTATTCTTCCACAAATGTTGGCCAATCGTTGGTTCTTCAGTTATTACTTTTGTCAAGAACTTCTTCAGCTCTTGTCAGCTACCCGAAGGGGTCAATGACACTATTATAGTTTTGCTTGCAAAGGTGGCGAAACCGGAGGCTATTTCCCAATTCCGTCCTATTAGCTTATGCAACGTCATATACAAAACGAATGCGCCCGCTGCTTACCTCTCTTGTGGGCCCACTACAAGGGAGTTTCATCCTCGGAAGATCGATAACGGACAATATTGTCCTCATGCAGGAGATTGTTCACTCTATGAGGAAGAAGTGCGGGCGCAAGGGATGGATGCTTCTTAAAATTGATCTCGAAAAAGCGTACGACCGCCTACGGTGGGAGTTCATCATGGAGACACTTGAAGAGGCTGGCTTCCCCGACATCTGGGTTCAATGGATCAAAACTTGTGTGAGCACCTCTAGAATGCGTGTGCTCTTCAATGGGGAGCTCACTGAAAATTTCTCACCCTCCCGCGGCATTCGACAAGGAGATCCAATCTCGCCCTACCTCTTCGTTCTATGCATGGAGAGGCTCGGGCACATGATAAACCTTGCAGTGGAAGACAAATCCTGGTTACCTGCGAAACTCACCCGCACAGGCCCGGAAATCTCTCAAGTTTTCTTCGCCGACGACATCGTCCTCCTTGTCGAGGCCTCCGTCAACCAAACGAGAGTGATTAAAGATGTGCTTGACAGATTTTGCACTGCTTCAGGCCTAAAAATCAGCATTGCTAAGTCAAAAATTTTCTTATCAAAGAATGTGGATAACAACACTGCGGAGAGAATCGAAAGGGAATGCGGGATTCCGGTTACTTCCAACCTCGGGAGTTATCTTGGCATGCCGGTTCTCCACTCCAAGATCTCTGCTGAAACCTTTACCCCAGTTATCGACAAAATTTCTTCCAAGCTGGCGAGTTGGAAGAGCAAGTTCCTGAGCCTTGCTGGGAGAGTGACGCTCGCTCGCGCAGTCCTCACGTCAATCCCGGTGTACTCGATGGCTACCGTGAGCCTACCTAAAGAGTTGTGTGACAAGATCGACACAATTATCAGGAACTTCATCTGGAGCGGAAGCGGTGAGAGGAGAAAAATGCACCTCGTCTCTTGGGAGGAAATCTGCAAGCCGAAACACCTAGGCGGACTGGGAATTAGATCCATGAGCAACATGAACAAGGCCGTTATCGGCAAATTGGGATGGCGTTTCCTCAACTCCAAACCCAGCCCGTGGAGTGACTTGTTGACAGCTAAATATATCAGGCCCCACACCACAATTATTCATTCTACTTCACATGTTTGGAGGAGCCTTAGGCTAGGCATGAATGAGGTTGTCGTACATGGGTGCAAATGGATACTCGGAAATGGGGATAGCATACGGTTTTGGATTGATCACTGGGTTGGGGATTCTAGACTCCTCGATTTAGCGGTTGAGCCTGTCGATGGAACCATGATCAATGCAGTTGTCAGCAGCTACTGGACCGAGGGAGGGGCTGGAATTGGTCGATGTTTTCTCCCCTCATCCCCTCCATTGCAGCGCTGCGTATTGCATCTACTACAATTAATAAGGAATGGGAAGACTCGATTTCTTGGTCTCTCACGCCCGACGGGGACTACAGCGTCAGCTCAGCTTACAAGTATGTGTCTCGGTTGGATAACACCGCTTGGAATGATGGGGCCCTTTACAAGGTTGTTTGGGGCCTGAAAGTTCCGGAGAGGATCCGCATTTTCATATGGCTTACGGCGAAGGGCAGCATCATGACAAATGCGGAGCGCCGGCGAAGACACCTCTGCACTTCTGACTTGTGCCCGCTTTGCAATGCGGAAACGGAGTCTCTCGCACACCTTTTCCGAGACTGCCAGGTGACACGTAATAATTGGAATACCCTTGCTTTCCCGTCTTCTATGACCGATTTCTTTGATCTCCCATTTGCTACTTGGTTCAGGTCTAACCTCATTGAGCAGAGGCAACACACGAGTGGGCTGGATTGGAACGCTTGCTTTGCAACGGCGCTTTGGTGGGCTTGGAAATGGAGAAACGAGAAGGTTTTTGGCAATGAACATCGTATTGTGGATGCGGCCTCATTTGTACTCAATCGAACGAAGGAGTATATGGTGGCATGGGAGAGAAAAAACATGGAGAGGAGTAGACTGGTTAGACAGGAGGCCTTCATTACCTGGAAACGCCCCCCAGATGGTGTCATCAAAGTCAACACGGACGGCGCCGTCGATAAATTTGGCAACGCCACTGCCGCTGGTGTATTCCGTGACTCGGATGGGCAATGGGTTGCGGGATTCGTTCACAACTTGGGCCAATGCTCGGTGCCCACGGCTGAACTTTGGGGCATTCGGGATGCGTTGGCCCGTGCTTGGGACTTGGGATTCCGATCCATCCACCTCGAATCGGATTCGAAACTCGCCATCAATCTCCTTAGTAGAAGGCTCAACCCCTGCCATCCCCACTTTAGCCTGGCATCACAATGCCATGGCTTGCTCAACAAGGATTGGAATATCCTGTTCGAACATGTCTTTAGGGAAGCGAACACCATCGCCGACTCCCTCGCTAGCTTAGCTTTCTCATTTCCTATTGGTTTTCATGTCTTAAATGACCCACCCGAGGGACTGTGGAATCTTCTCTTGGACGATGTTAGGGGGAGGGCTACCCCCGCTTAATTCCTGTGTAGCCCATTTCTACTTTCTAGGAATGGTTCTCCATTCTGTTTACCAAAAAAAAAAAAAGAACCTGTGGACCCCACCACAATAATGTACGGCCCAGATTTATCCATCTCAACGGTTACATCTCTCACGGTCTGCGGTGTTCCTCTACTCCTCGGCTTGCTCCGCATCCGCCAATCGCCCACTCCCCGACTCACCTGGGGTTTATTGGGAACTCTCTCTCCTCTCAGCAGCTTCTTCTCCGAGCAGCTTCATCTTCACCCATCTCCAATGGCTACTCCTCCGATCAGGTGCGTTCTTCCTCTTTTCATTTCGAAGATTTGAAACGGATTTCTGGTTAGTTACTCATCGTACTATTATACGCTTGGCTGTTGATTGATATGTTAGGTTAAGCCTCTGACTAATCGATTTCTGGTGGTTCGCATTTGATTAAGTCTTTTCGTTTTGTGGATTGTAAATGTTTTGTTCCATTTTGTTATCATACATTTTGAAAGATGCTTCAAAGATTTGAATTTTATTGATTCAGATGGTGTGGCTTGCGGCAAAATTTAGGGAAGTCATAGTTTAGTTATCTGGAAATGATGGGTTTGAAATTGTTGCTTCTATTTTTTTTGTATGAATCTCATAATTGAGAACAATTAAACCCTATACTGAATAGAGGAATTATGATCGATGATAACAAGTGAGAACTTCTCAGAGTCCTTTTAAGTATTGGAAGGAGGATTAGGTTACCATGTAAAGTTTAGTTTTCTCTCTTACAAGCATATTTAACCGTTCTTACACGTTTGTTCTTCGGATTTCTTTTGGGTTTGCTTTTGGACAGTCAAATTAGTAGTTTATTGCTTGAATAGGAACTGCAAGTGTTCGAGTTTGAGCTCAAAGATCCAAGGGTTGATAGATGGAGATCAACACGAGGTGGTTTTCAGGAAGAGTTGATATGAAATTTCGAAGAAATTGTGATGAAGTGACTCATAGGAAGGGGAGGAAAGAAATGACATTCATTCTGTTTTAATTTTTTTGTCTTTCATTCTTAAGTACATATAATATAGAAGTTCATGTTGGTAGGAAATCAAACCAAACTGGAACAAAAACTGAAAGATATAAACCTACCAAAATATGTTTACAAGAAAAATGCTAAACTGATTCAAGCATTGTATAGTAACTTGTCGTTATATAACGTAATAATTAAATAACCATATACTTCGGACTGCAAATTCTCCTTTTAGGGTCTTGCTAACTTATAATTGCCAATATTAGTAACTATATGTTACATATTTATGACGGCAATGCACTTTTGGCATTAATATGGATTCGTGTGCATTCATGCGCACTTGAAAGATGCTAGCTGCGCTGTCAGGCACCTGTCTTTCACATGTGCAACTGCATTTGTATGGGAATGGAAAATGCTTAGTAGACTTGCACGCATCACATCTTTGTTCATTCGCTAATTGACATTCCCTTCCTTTTCGCTTTAGCTTTGCTAGGTTGAAGTATTGCTAGGTTAAAGTATCTAAATGGCTTTGAATATTTGTTTGAATCTCTATAGACCTCAACTAGCACAAAATATTGTGTTTGGATGTCATTTTAGTTGTTGAAACTCAGTTTTTATCTTTTTGGGAAGTTGTTTTTTTTTTTTAATTTTCTTTGTAGACATAGCTAGTAAGTTGTTTTTGTTTGAAATGCAGCTAGTAATTTATGATCGAGTGAAGCAATCGGAATGAGTAGATGCTTTTAGTAATCTTGCCAATACACAATGAGCATCCTTCAAGATCAAAATATTAGTTAATTGTGTTAGAAACTTAATTGCATATAGATATTACGATGGGAAGGCCATAACTTTTCTTGAAGTATAGAACTAGCAACAATGCTGATTGGATATATATGTACTCCGTATAATTTAATTTGTCCCTTTCAAAACCCACCCTCGTTTACAATCCCATACACACTTTGGTTCTCTTTACAAGCCTACTAAAATTACACTCTTCTTGTATAATCAAATTTCTTATCTGAAACTTCAAAACAACTTTTTTAGTGGTAAAGGAAACCATTCGAGGCTTCCTGGTTTTAAACCATTCTTATCTGAAACTTCAAAACAACTTTTTTGTTCTTTTACTGTCTCAGGTATTAATGTGTGATTCTGTAAATATATGCTCGCTTAATCATTCGAGGCTTCCTGGTTTTAGACGTCACAAATTTGTTACCATCAACCAACATTGTGGTTCTTGATACTCTTTTGTATTAGTATTTTGTTTTTGTATGAAATTTAATTACCCTCAAACCATCTGTTCTATTATATCATATTCTAACACTGTATTATGTTGTTCTACATCTGATAGGCCTTTAAATGTTCTGAATGTTGCTCCCCTAAATAGCATTCCATACGTTGATCCACTGGGGACAAATAATAATTCCAATACAATCCATCGAGAAGCTAACAATGGGCCTGCAAATCATGGTCAGCAATTTCTGCTGTACTTACCTTATCAACCCACTGAAGAAGAACTGAATAACGTCTTATCTGTGACAAACAATGGGGTGATGTTGGGTGGAAGTGCAGCAAAGGGTTTACTAGGCCCAGTTATTGGCAAGCTGGATATTGGTGAAGATGACACTTCATACATCTTTCGCGTAGGCCTGCCTGGTGTTGCAAGAGGTGAAAGTACTTATTCTTACCCCTTGACAAAATCTTCAACTTTCCAACATTTTTGAATAATAATGTCATTGAAAACTGTATTCTTCATTCATTGTTTCTATATAATGTTGCATAAGTGTTAGGCTTGCCCCACCCATGAGTAAATATTTGGTGAAAGCAATTTGATATTCTCTATCCCTTAATTGGCATACCTTGCTCGATTACTTTATGAATAGTGTTTCCTGGCGGAGTCTTCACGGGGGTACTGCAGAACATGTTTGTGCACTAGAGCCAGCTTTGTTGCTTAAGCTATGTGCTAATGCTGAGATTAGTTAGAGTTTTATGTGTTTGGGTTCTCGAGATATCACAATATAATGCATTATCTTATTCTTTCGAAAAAGTGTAAATGATGTTTGGTAGGCATTCACTTATGTTTGCATATGTTGTATCCCAAGTTCTTTTATGATAACAACCCCTTAAAACTTGCTATTGCAGAAGAGTTCTCATGTGATGTGGCCCCTGATGGACAAATACTGATAAAAGGGATAACAACGACAGGAGAGAAAGCAGTATATAAAGACTCCATGAAGTTTGAGATGATGACACAAAATCTCTGCCCACCGGGCCATTTCTCAATCACTTTTAAGCTTCCAGGTCCAGTTGATTCACAACAATTAGACGCTGTTCTTGGAATTGATGGAGTATTTGAAGGTATTGTGAAGAAAAAGAAGTCCATGATCTGATACCCTAAAGTCTGTGCGTGCAATTTTTCATTTCGGATATTTAAAAACAAGAACTTGAAATCTTTGAACCGTGGATGTGCAACAAAATTATGACCGATAGTGTTATGTAGGCAGGGCCGGCCTAAAGGCTTCTTTAGGTTGAGTTGCCTGCCGGCCCAAGTTCAGGCTTATTTATTAAAGGTGGTATTTTACCGATGTTTATTAAATGAAAAATGTAGTTCAGTTGATTTTAGTGTATTTTGTGAGGGTTTAGGCCCCTGATTGAACCTTAACATACCTTGAGCTTTCTTTTGTCTATAGTATACTTAGCTTGATCTTTGAATCTTTGTTTTTTCCCCTCCCTTTATAACCCATTGTTTTTCACTTCCCCCTCCCTTTATAACCCAATATAATTCTTTTTATTACTCCCTTTGTTCAAAAATAAATGATATTTTAACTTGATCTTCTTGTCAATAATACTTGATATTTGACATAATTTACCATATTTTATCCAATATTATACTAATTAATTAAAAAGAATAATAGACATACGATTTTTCTTGGGGCATAGGTTAAGAGACAAAATGGTAATATATTTGGAAATTGTATTTATTTAGATTTAATTATTTTTGGGTTTATTAGTTTTCTACTAGGGTTTTAGTTTTCAAATTTAGTACTTTTAACCTATGCCCTTAGGGCATAGGATAGAAAGACCGATAAACATATAGGAGTAAAACATAAAAGAAAAGATCTTCACAAAATTATAGGGTATTTAAGTCAAATCACATACTTTCTTAATTTTTAGAGACAAATCCTAAAACATCATATATTTATAAACAGAGGGAGTATAATTTATAACTGCAAACTATCATAATTATATACAACTTGTGAAGTTTGTTGGTTAAGTACTGCTAGTACTTGGTTAAGCACTACGTGAAAGCAGTGTTTAACTGTTGGATATTTCGGGAGTGTTTGAGCAACTAGGAGACTTCATGTATTTGTTTATTTGCAAAGAATTAAAGTTAGACATATCTCATAAATCTAAAGGTCAATAAAGTCCTTAGTTAAAAAAAAAAAAAAGCTTGGGAGGGGAGTGAGCAAAGTATTAGTGGAAAAGTAACGTCAATAGAAAACAGGTTGAGCAAGACATCGCCTAGGAAAGTGATAAATGAACAACATGTTGCCTACATTGAAATGAGAGCTCTTTAAAAACCTCGAACATAACCAATTTTCTAAAAAACGCTAGGCGGACCCTAGGTGGAGAGGGGCTGCCTGTGCCTAGAAAGCCTGAACGGTTGCTTAGGCGGTTCTAGACGGACACCCAGGTGGATTGGACAGTTAGGCGACTGGGACCTTCCAACGCCTAGGCGGGGCCTAGAAGGGATTTTTAGAACAGTGAACATAACACAACCTCAACCAAACAAATTATGTCCACACCCTAGCCCAAATCCACAATCGTAGAGAGATATATACACCTCAACTTGAACTAACGATAGGTCACAGGAGGAGACATGAAATTGGGCCAATAAATGATTGCGATCCAAGCAATGATTCGTGTTAGTAGTAGATCTTGCCATCGGAAAATTAAAGTTGTGTTTATGGAGATTTGTGAGAGTAGATAAGAGAGTAATATAGGAGATCGAGTCCGTAATATTGGAAAAAGGAAGACGTTGATATAATTCTAATAGAAGAAATGGGACATGACCGACCAAAAAAACATGGATCAAACGATCTACATCAATCTCTGCCCCACGTAAAATCATTTTCTGTGTGGAGTGAAAAAACTAGGGCACACACTTTTAGCACATAAAATATGGGCTATGTTGATCATGATATTATATGGCGTAATGATTCCACGCCAAAATATGTCATATTCTCACCACAAAGTAGCGTGAAATAACGCCATACAAAGGCGTGAGATAACCATTCCAAGTGTTATAAATTGAGCTGACCCATGTGCCATTTCACGCCAACACATGACGTGATGTCACCCCATAATCGGTGTGAGACTAGGCGAGAAGAGCAATTTTGGGATAATCAATTGGGCTTCCCCCTTTGGAATCTCATGCTCTCCCATGGCAAGTTATTACGCCATAACATGGCGTGACAATATGCATTATATATGCGCAGCTTCGCCTTCATCCCTTCACATTTCTCTTTTGAAACCCTAGTTGTCGATTTTGAAATCCATCGTTGTCGTTTTTCCGATTCCAATTCCGATTACAAGATAAAATGCACAAAATTCCTAGAGGGAGAAGTGGTAGAGGGGGTAAAGTAGGTGGGGTGGGTGGCTATGCAGTCGGGGGTGCAAATCCAAGCGCAAGAGGCGCAATTTCGCAACGGGACGACGTCCCGAGAGTCCTGACTTTACAGTCGGTTGGCGACCTGAGGGTGGATGGAGGTGAGGGTGGTGTAAGGTGGAGATTGACTCTCTAGAGAGGCAAATGGGTGGCGATACCATTCCAAGGGAGTTCAGACACACTAGGCAAGAGGCTCAGGTGAGGCCAAAGACGAGTCCGGCTAGTGGTGGGCTCAGGATGAGTGGGTCCCATTTGGGCGTGGCTCCCTTTGGATCTGGACAATCGGGCACGGGCATGGGCCCATCAATCTCTACAATGGGGATTGCTGGCCCGTTTAGGGCGAGAGCTGGATCGTCACCACCGGTATATATTTCTGTTTTTTTATTTTGTATTAGTATTTGAGTTTATCTATTTTTATCTCTTACTATTTCCCAATTAGGAATTTAAAAAAGTAAAAACATTTAGAGAATTTAGTTTTCCTTGTTCACCTTAATATTAATTTTAGTCAATGTTGTTAAAATCGCGATCCGGATCGTAGGATCGTACGATCCTACGACCCCGTTGGGCTAAAACGATCCAAATCGGAGGTAGAATCGAAAAAGTGGTAGGATCGGTCTAGGATCGGATGGGATCGTATAGGATCGGTGGGATCGGGTGGGATCAGTCTAGGATCGGATAGGATCGGTATGGGATCGAGTGAGGTAAAAGTGGTAGGATCGGTCTAGGATCGTGCGGGATCGGTCTAGGATCGTGTGGGATCGGGTGGGATCGTTGACTAAATGAAATAATCAATATCTTTAAATAAAATTTTTCTATAATATAATTGTTGATTAATTATGTTGTTGATGAATCATATAATTATGAAACCACACAACCCTACACTTAAAATTGGTATAATATTCATAATATAAAGGATATCATCGTCTTTAATTATTAATTTTTGGTAATTTTTTCTACCGATTTACTTGTAAACACTAAACACTCAGTCACACTGTCATAGTGTTAGTGTCACTCAAGTTGTAATTAGTTGCTAATTACTTGTAATGACGATGATATATATTATATGGTCTTACCAATGGGAACACGGACAAGAACTTCAAGAACGGTGAGCTTTGATTATGTTAACGATAGGAACTTTGGTTACGATGAAGACATTTGTATTTGGCTTGTTGATTTTCATGCTAAAAAACCTATCATTTTTCTTGTACTATTTAGACAATGTACGATATTTACGAAGAAAACTTGTTAAATCATTTTAACTTTGTAATATCGATATTTTATGCTCTAAATCATCTATATTTATCATTCTTTTTACTTATAATACATTTATTATTCATGTCGTATCAATTTGACAACTTATCTACTTAAATTTGTAGAATCTTACGATCCTACGATCCGATCCTACCAATCCGATCCTATCCCCCCTCACCGATCCAAGGTGGGATCCCGATTCTAATAACATTGATTTTAGTTGTCTAATCGTTTAGAAATCGTTATAAGCATAGAAATTATTAATAGTTGTTTAGAATAATTATACTCGTAATAAAGTGTTTATAATAGTTATAATAATTTCAAATCGTTAGAATTTTTAATTATAATCGTTATATAAATTGTTTAGGCTTTTTATATTTTTTTGAATTGTTGCACAAATCAGTACAATAATAAGAAATTGTTTGTGTAGTTTTTATAATCGTTATAATAATAAGAAATCGTCATGAATCCATTATGATCATTATAATCATTGTAATCATTATGAAAAGATAGAAGTGGAATTAAAATTATTAGTAAAATTAAGTTTCATTGAAGAAATTAGGTCGTGCAAACGGTATTGGAGGCCAATTTAAAGAGGAAGGAGCACGAGTTCAACCCCCATCCAGAGATCGGTAGGGACCTAATGGCTAAGTATGCTCCATTCATCTAGCCGTGCATGTTGAGTCCTACTCCGGCTGCCACTACAAATCGTGAAGTTTTCTCGACGCGGATCCCATCTCCAACTACTAATATTAGAGTTGTGGGGATGCCAACCACGACTTTGACGGTGGATATTGGAGGTGTGTGGACACAAATCTCTACTCTTGCTATAGTTCTTGGGGACGACGATGTCCTCGTCACTACACCACGAGCTCAACTTCCTCCTCTTTGATGCCAAGCTTAAGGACGCTCACCCCCGATAGTGATTGGTGGGGGCGTACATATTCCATCGACTCGTGAGCAATGATACTCACATATTTGATCCATCCTATAGGAAGGACGCTCACCCCTTATAGTAATTCCCACGAAAATCCTCATAGCCAAGATTCCTTACATACCATGCCAATTCAAAGAAGATGATCTATAGGATGGATCAAATTCATCAAAGTACCTAATTGTTGGGCTCTCTACAAATTTTCCACCATGGTGCCATACTAAATTGACCCTTGGTATCCTAGAAACAATAACATTTAAAAGGAAAATTAGTCTAAAAACCTTCAGATATTACAAGAACAACACGTACCCTAAAAGCCCCAATTTCGCTAACTCAAAAATCCTAATTTCCACAACACATACAAATGTGCCCAATTCGCTACAATTTCCCCATATGTAGCAAATCTACCTTGCATCAAGGTTGCCCAAACCATCAAAGCAAAACGAAAGAGTCAACTAACCTTGCAAAATTCGAGCCCTAATTTGTCTTCTTGGTTGCCCCTTTGAGAAAATAACCTCAAATCGTCCTCTTCTGGCGTTTTGTTTTGCAGCCTCGCGTGGAATCTTCTTAATATCGCTCCATTCCTCTCAATCTCGCTCCAATCTCGTATCGAGCCCGAAAAGGGTGAAATGGGGATGAAAATGTCGAAAACTCGGATTTCTTCACATTTTTTTTGTTTTTATTTTTAACTTTTTAAAAGGTAAATCTGAGTTAGCATTTAATGTGGTCATTATTAATGATGTGACACTCTGACATGACGCGCATGTTGTCTACGCCATTTTTTGGTACCAAACAGGTGCTCAATAGGTCTCAATTTATATAGTCCAAGTACTCAATCGAACATTCGATGTGTTAAAGTGACCAATTGGTCAAACGTGAGTTATCTTGTATGTCATGGACCCTAAGGAATCAACAGTTGTTTCGAGGCTCATCGATTGGCAATCAAGCACTTCGAATATATTGGCTTCACACAGATGGTAGTAGGGTTGTTCATTGGTCCAAAACCAAACCGAACCGAAAATCAAATTTCGGAATTTTCGGAACCTATGACCGAACCGAATAAGCTCGGTTTGGTTCGGTTTTTTTTCAGTTTGGTTCGGTTTGGTTCAGGTAGGAATTGAAGTAGAAGATTAGGTACAAAGCCGATCCAAAATATAGAACATAACACCCTAAACCAAACTAGAACCGAACAAAACTAAACCAATTTTGACCCGAACCGAACTAGAACCGATTTAAACCTAAAAAACCGAACTAACATATGCTATTTTTATCATTTTGAACTAAAATCATTCAAGCCATTCGAACTAAAACTTGCAAAATGATAAACAAAGTAATACAAAACTTGCAAAATGTGATTTAGGGTTACATCCTTACACAGGTAAGGCTTAGTAAGAGTATTTTTTTAATTTTTAATTTTTATATTAAAATAGATCGGTTTATCCGAACCGAACCGAAAATCGAACTAGCCAAAATCTTGAACCGAGGACCAAACCGAAGTACCTTAGGTCGGTTTGGTTCGATTCGGTTTTCAGGTAAAAACTGAATTATCCGAACCAATGAACAACCCTAGGGTAGCTACATATTGTACCTAAACAAGTCACTTAATCGGTTCGCGGCTGGTTACCTCCTGCATCTACCGCTCAAAAACTTAGGACTTAGGACTTAGGACAATGGTTGGGGTGTCTAACAACGTACTGTAATTAAGTGGAGACGGATTCATTGTCCGTTATATTAGGAGGTCGTATTTTAGATAATCGGTTCTGGCTGCCACTTGCGCATATGTATATAGCTCGTTTCTTAGCATGTTTATCTCATGCATGAGTCAGAGCATGAGCAGGTCTAAACTACCCGGGAAAATGATATTCTTTTGAGCACATCATCGTGTTAATTGCAAGTACTCCCTCCGTCCCTAAATGTTTGTCCTCTTTCCGTTTCCGTCGTCCCTAAATGTTTGTCCTTCTCCCCCTTCTTTCCTTTTATATCTACATTTTTCTTACAATATTATCCTCATTCAATATACCTTTTTCATATTATCCAATCAAAAATCAACCACAATACCCCTTTTAGTCATTTCCTTTCTTTTTCTCTTTCTTTTCATCTTTATCCATCAACATCACACTCTCTCCTATCTTTCTATTGACTACTTTTTTCTCTCTTCTTTCTTCTTAAATTGTGTGAAATTGTCCTTTTAGGACAAACATTTAGGGACGGAGGGAGTATAAAGTATAATCACACATCATCGTCCATCAACAATAAGTGATACATGGTTACACAATTTTTTTCTGTCCAAAGAGACGATGAATCGTAAAAGTTTTAGATGAATGCAATGCTTGTTAACAAAATTTGTGCAGGCACATGGATACAATATATTCCATTGGCCTAAAATCAAATACCAAATGATCATCTCATCCATCCGACTTTCGAGCAATCAGTAAACAGAATTCGCAATCCATCCAACTCTGCTCACACTTTCATCTTCTTCTCCTCTTCGTCTTCCCCAGAATGGCCTCAATTGGGTTAGAGCTCCGATAATTTGCCCTAAATTTCCGAGACAGTCTTGCAAAATTCCCATTCTGCATCCCTAAACCGACCATGGAAGCGCCACAGCAGAAGCCGAGCAACCAGCCTCTGATCTCTCTCTTCCACCATCCTCCCAAGCAATACACCGCCATCGCCAACAAGATTGGCGCCGCCCAGGTCAAATCACGCCCCTTTCCTCCATCGAAAACGACGCACAGCAGTAAAAAACCAGACACCACGAGAATTACCCAAAACCCTAGCTTTCTCTTTCCCATTCTCCCCCAGCCGTCGGATCCTCCGCCTCCGAACCCGTTTCTAAACCCTATTTTCCCACCGTTGCCGCCGGCGAGTTCTCTGACGACGAAATCCAAGGGCTCCGGTAAGATTCTCAGGCTCGAAGCTAAGAACGCGAGCGATTCGAGTGAAATGGGGTGAGATTTACGGGATCTGGATCTCCTCCTCTTCCAATTTGCGAGTACAATTGGCTTTGGCGTTAGGGGTTTCGTTCCGTGCGGGAGAAAGGCAGGAGGAAGATTGAGAAGATGGACATTGGAGAATGACGGAGAAGGATTGAAGAAAGAGAGACTCTTCGATGATGGTGTGATGATCTCCATTCCTCTCTCTGTGAGTTTTCTTTGTGAGTGTGACTGCGTTCTTGAAGAAGAAGAAAAGAACAAGCGACCGTTGTAAAGAGAGGCGTACATGGCCTTAACACTAATTTTTGTGAAGGGCATCTTTTCCTTTTGCGCACAACAAGAGCCACAAGCCCAATAACAGTTTCAAAAAAAATAAAAAAATGAACTTGAGAAATCCGGCGGGGCTCCTGCCCCTTCAAGCCCCCGGGTCCGCCACTGCCCTTGCCCGTTAGTGAGCATTCAGCTACTATAAATGCTAGGCTACTAGATGGGAGAGGTATTTATTGAGGGAAAAAAGTGTAACCAACCTTCAACCCTTCTACTATATGCAAACTAACAATTGGATGTCAGTCATGTGGAAAGGTAATTTTGTCATTCTGCTGTCCTTCGATGCAGAAAATTCATCATGCCCTACTGAAGACCATCCAACTATTCTGAGCTTTAAGCTCATTCTATGAAGTGGTAAGGTAATTTTTTCATTCTACCGTCCTCTGCTTAAGTAAGAGAAATCACAAGCGTAAATTAGATAGGACATTAAAAGGGGTTGTTTCCCGTTGCTTTCATCTGTCATTTTGGCTGGCATCCATGGTGTGATGTCCAATTTGATGAATATGATTCTAGCATTGTGGATATCATCGGCTTCTGAATATTACACAATTATGTATTGTCAGGAAGTTGTACATCATTGTCATACTAGTGTAACTGGTTATTCTTATTGTTTTTTTATCCCTCAACTTAAAATCTGAAATGCCAATTGCCAAACATTCTTTGGATGAAAGAGACAAGATGAGACCATCTATGCCTTTATCTTTTAGATGACTTTTTGATCCATGCAATAATACTTGTGAAATTGCTGTCACAAATCATTTTTGAGCCCTCTCCTCTCCCCCCGGGACGCTGCCCAGAATAACCCTACAGATCTATATGCATCAGTTGGAGAAAGTTTGATAAAAAAGGAAGTTCCCAGAAGAACAATGAAGCCTAAATTTACAGTTTCTTCAGGAAATGAGAGAACTTCTGTGGGGAGGAGAAGCTCTGACAAAAGAAGTTTACTTTATGGAGAAAAACACAACCGATGTGTTATTATTCCACCTAAGGTGGATATGGTAGCAGAAGCTATAGAAAGAAGAGACAACAGCTGGTAACCTCTCTTATATGCATATTAGTCTCTGAACATCTTAGCTTGTAGTAGATTATTCTTCCCTTTTGTGTTTCTTCTTCATGTTATTTGGTTTCATTGTACGGTATGTAGGTTTGTACGCACAAAAGCTGTAAGTGATCTGCTTATACGGATTGGAAAGGGAAACAATTTCCACTTGCACATGGTATGGTACTACATTAACTGATGGTGTAGATCTAAATTTTTTTAAGCTTAAGCACGCAAAGTACCTACCATGTAGGTATCCATGATATCCTAAATCAGCAAGTCTTATCTGTATACTTGTATAGTGCAATTTGAAGAGAGAAAAGAAGGTAAAAGTGGTTTAATTGTTTTGTTTTCTCAGTCTATGCAAAGTAGACGGAATATTCGGGTACACTTAAAATAGCAATTTCATTTGGAATTATAAGTGATGTTTCGCGCTGTTTTTTTTAGATTTATGTTCAACAAAATTTTATTGCATTCTAATCCTTCCACTTCTTGTTATAGCTTCCAATGGTGTCCAGAAGTGGGTATCTAAACAGAATGGCATTTCTGAGTAGAAATAGTGGAAACAATAAGCCAAGTGTTCAATTAGACAATCTCCCTGGAGGAGCTGATACCTTTGAATTAGTAGTCAAGTTTTGTTATGGATGGAAGGTTGATCTGACAGCAAACAACGTAGCACCTCTCTACTGTGCAGCTCACTTTCTTGAAATGACTGATGACTTTCAACCCACAAACCTGGTTTCCAGAACTGAGACCTTTCTCAGTTTCCTGATGTTAAGTTCGTGGAAAGAAACTTTCCGCCTTCTAAAATCCTGTGAACACATTTCTTCTTGGGCTAGAGATTTACAAATCCAAACAAGATGCTCAGAAGCAATTGCTTGGAAAGTTTGCACAGACCCAGAAGCAATAGCTTTAGGCCATGATGAAGCACAGTGCTTGAAGTATTTAGAGACTGGCGCAAAGAACTCTGATTGTGGAAAGGTAAGTGAGAGTTGGTGGTTTGAGGATGTCTCATCTCTTAGGATTGATCATTTCATTGAAGTGGTTGCATTGATCAAGAAAAGGGGTATGAAACCAGAGCTCTTGGGATCTTGCATAGCGTTTTGGACAGCAAAGTGGCTTTCTAAGATGCCATTTGGTGTTCAAAAACTTACCCAGAAAACAATAAACTATCAAGTGAGAAGGGTTGTTGTTGAAAGCCTGATTAGGATTCTCCCCACTGAGGAACACTCGGTTTCTTGCAACTTTTTACTTCACCTTCTCAAGGTGGGTAGGATGATGGGCATTGATGCTGGTTTATCAACAAGGCTAGAGAAAAGGATAGCACTGATGATGGAGAAATGTCAGCCCATGGATCTCTTGGTTAAGAACTATGGAGAGGGTGTGACTCTCTATGATGTCAAGATCATTGTGAGAGTAGTGGAGGCGTATGTTTCTATGGTTTCAAGTAACTCTGAATCTGAAATGCTTATAGTTGCAAGTCTGATGGATGGGTTCTTGGCTATGGTGGCAAGGGACGAGCAACTTCCGGCTCAAGATTTCCAGTTGCTGATTGAGGCATTGCCCAAGAATGCCAGAAACTCTGATGACAATCTCTACAGAGCCATTGACATATATCTCAAGGTATTAGTGACTCATATAACAACATCAAGTTCTAGGTTGAAAATCATATTTGTTAATAAGAGCTAAGAGCCTTCTACCAAAAAAAAAAAAGAGCTAAGAGAATACTATTCCATCCAAACCAATAAGCTAAAGTCAGTGACTCAAAGGTGATATGCTGGTATCCTTACCGATACCTTTGGTTTAACTTTGAGTTTCTAGTTTTTAGTTTTGAAACATTTTTATTTTTCTTAATAGTTATCAAAATAATTGTTACAAAATATGTTATGTCCTTAATTCTCAAAATTGACAACTAAAATTTGAAAAATAGAAAAAGGTGTTTCTAAAAATCTGTTTTTGGTTTTTAAAAAGACAAAAAAAAATTGGAAACTGAGCCCATTTCTAAAATTTTAACCATATTTTTAGGTAAACAATTCAACCTTGCAAGATGCAACAATTAGTTTTTATAATTTTTTTTTTTTGACATTGCAGGCTCATCCACAGCTAGTAGAGGAAGAAAGAAAGGGGGTGTGCAGGGTCATGGAGTACCACAAGCTGTCACAAAAAGCAAGGGAGCATGCAATGAAGAACGAACGACTACCACTAAACATGACGACCCAGTTCATTCTTCTTGAGCAAGTAAACATGGCTCGATCAATGATAGATTCCGGACTGGATTATAGGAGAACTAGAGCACAGGCAGTGATTAGGGTGGACACGGACGAGAGGAACGGATTGATGGATTCTCGGAGGGAAGTGGACATGATCAAGCTAGAAGTTGAGAGCTTGAAGTTGCAGCTTGGTAAGTTGCAGCTGTTTAAATTGGACATCAAGAGGATGATGGCAAATGCAGTCATTTGCTAGACCTTACAAATTAAGTGCAAGAAAATCTTCCATTTTCAAATGGTCATCCACTTGGATCTCTTGTTAGACCAAGTTTGATTGCTTGATCTGATATTTCTATGAAAGGCTGTGTTACTTGTTTTGAAGTTACCATGGTAACCTTGTACTTTGGACATTTTCCCCCCTTACGGTATCAAAGTTTTTTGCTCTAAATAAATGACATATAAAATTAGTTTGCATAGCTTATTATATATCAAATCGAAACTATCGACGAGAGGAACCTATATATGTAAATTTATTTGGTTTGGATAAGAAAATCGCTCAAATGATGACTTAGCTTTGTGAAATGTGTCATTTTACAACATGTTTTTGTTTGGTAAAAAATCCGCTCGGATATTCGTAGATGGTTTGCATTATGAAGCGATTTGCGTAGGGCTGTCAATGGGTCGGGTTATGGGTGGGTGGAGCACTTTCACCACCCGACCCGCAAGTAAAAATGTTCCACCCGACCCACCTGTCACCCGTTGAATGTTCCACCCATCACCCAAACCACCCGTCACCCGCTGGTTATATGGGTGACCCGTTCACCCGTATAACCGTTGTATTTTTTTCATTATCTTATTTAATATTGATAATTTAATACGAAAAAAATATACATAAATAATGATTCAACTAGAAGGCTTGTCCCGTCCGATGGACGGGATAGGATTTCGTGTCTATTGTTATTTATTTTATAAGTGGAAATAGGTATATGTGTATATTATTTGAATTAGAATAGAAATAGTAATTGTATGTGTGAATTGATGAAATTAAATAATGAAGGGAAATTAGATTTAACCGTTAATTTTGAATGGTTGGTTTGGTGGAGGGATAATATATTATAGTCGTTAGTATTTGTTTATGATAAGTTAAGCATACATATCTAGGTATATAGTTGTATGATTATAATAAAATGGTGTTTTAAAATATTTAAGCTTTACATAGATAGCTTCATTTCATAAAATATACACGACCAACTCCATTTTTTTATACACGACCATAATCAAATATTTAAGAAAAATAAATTGAATAGGGAGAATAGTGTATTTTTTATTTAAGAAAAATAGAGTGAATAAATAAATTAAATAGGGAGAATAAAACATTTATTATCTATTGAGGGAGAACTTTTAGAGTTGTAAAGATAAGTAAATTATTAATACACTAAGTAAATGAAAATGTAAATCCATAGTTCTAAAATCAATAATAAAAAACACAAAAAAATACATTATAAAAGGTTAAATATTTGAAAATTTCCTTCAAAATATGAGAACACTTTCATAATATATTAGGATAAGTATGATTTAAACGGGTTAAGTGGGTGGCTTGGGTGAAATGGGTGATGGGTGGGGTTATGGGTGGGTGATGGGTCGGGTTATTTGGGTGACAAAGTCTCACCCATACCCGACCCGTCACCCGTTTAACCCATCACCCGCTTTGTTTGGGTTTTCGCCCGTTTAATTTGGGTGGGTTAAGCGGGTGGGTTGGTCACCCATAGGTAATTGTCAGCCCTAGATTTGCGTCATAAAGTGAGCTAAATCTTGTCCGGCGGGGAAAAATTGTGTGCAAATATCATGAGCCTTTTTTTTGCGCTAAAAAAAATTTACATTCCGGTTAACCGTATACTCTGCGTTGACCAGATCGGAGGCTACGACATGCAGATGACACAGAAGGACGAATATATTCCTGTCGTCCTCCGGATTTCACAAAATATTGTGTTTTTTTGTTGTTAGAAAATCAAAGTACACACTCAGAAATCAGAATCAAATTCAAATCGAAATGTTGATTGAATAGCAATCGTAATCGCCATCGTCTTCAATTTAGTCAGATTGGGAGAATAAATTCCACAGATTTGGAGGGAGAAAGAGAGAAAATTAAATTCAAAAGTGAATAATGGAGGTAACGGCGAGAGCTCCCGGGAAAATTATACTTTCTGGCGAACATGCCGTCGTCCATGGATCAACCGCCGTCGCCGCTTCCATCAATCTCTACACTTGTGTCACTTTTCGACTTCCTTCATCCTCTGGTACTTTCGATGTCTTCTCATTCTGAAGACTGTCAATTAAATTCTCGTTCCTCCCGGAATTAATTCCCATCAATTGAGAGATGTTTCTTTCGATTGAGTGGCGGATTGATTTGCTTTATGTGGATGCTCTTGCATTGTGGATCTCTAGATTGTTTTCTCGTAATTATTGGTTTCAATTGCTGCATTCCCTTTTCATTTTATGTTTTGGTGGATTTTGCTTGATCTTGTGTAATCTTCGTCTGCAGTATAGCAAAATGTTGTGATCATGCTTAATTGATTCATAGACCTCTTGATTGATCGTATTTGTTGCATCGTTTACTTGCTATTTTTTCTGTTCACAGTTGTGTAGAAAAATAGTTGTTTTTGTTCAGCATTAAAGGGAATGCTATATTCTGCTTCTGAACGATCCTGCACTTTGTTCTGTTTATAATCTGTTG
Organism: Fallopia convolvulus; assembly: GCA_964016875.1. Taxonomy (NCBI): domain Eukaryota; kingdom Viridiplantae; phylum Streptophyta; class Magnoliopsida; order Caryophyllales; family Polygonaceae; genus Fallopia; species Fallopia convolvulus. The sequence goes on along the minus strand of OZ024732.1, from coordinate 39,401,036 downwards.
TTTGAAAGATTCTGTGTATACTTAATTTTTTTCCTTTATCAGGTGAAGTTCTTATATGTTTCTCTTTCTGTTATAGAGTGCGATGGCTTGCTTAAGCTCCATCTCAAAGACATGGATTTGAAGTTCTCATGGCCCATTGAAAGAATCAAAGAAGCATTAGCAAAATTTGGCAGCCATACTCCTTTGAAACCAAAATCCTGTCCGGTGGAGTGCCTGAAGTGCTTAGCTTCACTAGTAGAAGAGCACAAAATTCCAGAGGCAAACATTGTTATTGCTTCTGGAATCGTTTCCTTTCTTTGGCTATACACCTGCATCCATGGGTATGTAGCATAATGAGATTCCTACAAGATTAACTATTTTGCCATTTTATTGAGTTTCTGATTATTCTTCCATAAATTTCAAGATTCTTTACCTTCTATATAAAATAGTTAGGAATTACAATGAATGGTTTCATATAGTTGTGATCAATTTTAAGTTTCTGGAAAATTCTCTAGTCTTTAGGCAGGCATAAACCATTTAAAGCATTATCCTTGACAGATGTTTACTGATGTCTGTTTGAACTATTTCTCTAAATCAGGTATAGATCTGGTTCAGTGACAGTATCATCTGAGCTTCCACTTGGCTCAGGACTTGGATCATCTGCTGCATTTTGTGTCTCACTCTCAGGAGCCCTTCTTGCGCAATCAAGCACTATAAGCCTAGATCGCAGCAAAAATGATTGGTTGGCATTTGTTGAAAGCGAGCTTGATTTGGTCAATAAATGGGCTTTTGAAGGTGAAAAGATAATTCATGGGAAGCCATCTGGCATAGACAACACAGTAAGCACATTTGGTATGTCATCTTAGAACCATCAATTAATGCTCTACTTGTAGGTAGTTATTTCATTTGAATAGTCAATAATGAAGAAAATAAAGGAAAGTCCAGTTAATAGACTGCTGGAATATTGTAGATGAGTATAAAACTGGCGAAGCATATGCCAGCACTACACAATTCAGGATCATTAGACAGAATGATGACCAAGCTTTTTTCTAAATCATTTTTGTGGATCTTACATCTACCATAGACGTAGATGTAGATGTGAAGTGATTAAAACTTCATAATAAAAGCAAGAAAGTTTTAATCATGATATGATCGCTTGATTGGGGATGCCTTCCTATGCCCAACTCTTATTACAGTTCATGATCCGGAATACATTTATTATTTGTTTTGCTCTTCTGAATGTTTGGCTAGGCCCTGCAATTTGGAAACTAAACTGTGTGGTGTAACAGGCCATATGATCAAGTTCAGGTCTGGTGATCTGACACGCTTGAAGTCAAGCATGCCTCTGAAAATGATGATAACCAATACCAACGTTGGAAGGAACACTAAAGCGTTAGTTGCAGGGGTCTATGAGAGGACCGTAAGGCACCCGGATGCAATGGCTTCTGTGTTCAGTGCTGTTGACTCCATTAGCAATGAATTATCCATCATTATCCAGTCCACTGCCACTGATGAGATTTCTCTGACCGAGAAAGAAGAGAAGCTGGAAGAACTGATGGAAATGAACCAAGGGCTGCTCCAATGCATGGGTGTAAGCCATACGTCAATTGAAGCAGTTCTTAAAACCACATTGAAATACAAATTGTCTTCCAAATTGACAGGAGCTGGTGGCGGAGGCTGTGTTTTGACACTACTGCCAACCCGTATCCTTCTTCAAGTTCTTATCTCCCTCTCTTTCCTTCCTTCCCAATATTTCTTAACAAGATAATTAACTTATTCAATTGCCTTTCTGCTGTCAATAAGATGAAATCTTCCATGATCTAAAAAAAAGAGCTGATAGGTGAAAGGTTGGTGATTTGGTGGACAGGGAATCTAAATGGGTACGAGTCTGTTTTCTACTTGCCATGTTTTACAGTAACCTGACTGTTTGACTGTTTGGACACTGGATTGTGTGCCAAATGAAAAATTACCATGAAATCTTTCTTTCCTTACATTTTGATGAAAAAATGATATCAAAGAGGAAAGTTGAAACATAATTGATCTAGTCTCTTAACATGTATGTGCACTAATCAAGTTTGCTAACAATAGCTATTTATCAGACATTTTTTTTGCACAAGATGTTACTCCTTGACTGTGAAAAAATAGTCCTCTCTAGCACAGTGGTTGACAAGGTGAAAGCGGAGCTCGAGTCCTTGGGATTCCAGTGTTTCATAGCCGGGATAGGTGGAAATGGTGTCGAAATCCAATTTGGTAGTCACCGCTCCTGATATTAGCTGGTAAAGCTCCTCTGACTGTTTTGTTAGTCTTAATCTCTTGGTTGAAGCTTCATTATGTACCAAGTTTATGTGTATCAATAGCTTTGTAGTAGCCATCCTTCTCCCTTTCCATCATAATGCCATTTTTTGTCACTTGTTGTAGCCTGAGTTACACAATGTTGTTGTTGTTAAGTCAGGGGTGCCTCCATCTTGGCCCCCCAGATTCCGCTTAAACTGAATTCAACTGGGCCAATGTTGTTGCAGCCTGAGTGGCCAAGTTGCTTCTTCTTCTTCTTCTTCTTCTTCTTTTTTTTTTGTTGATTATTATTTAATACTCCAGAATCTGAGATATGACTTATGAGAATTCTGCTTCATTGGATTGAATCTTTACTTCCTTTTGAATGAAAGATGGCAAATTCTTATGGGTGAATGAATTCTACAGGTTGTCTTCATGTGTTGCAAAATAACTTTTGTATATATTTGGCCTGAGATTCACCATCTATCTGGTTAATTTTTGACAATTGAATGCCATCTTGTAATTTTACATGAGCATGTACTAGGTAACTTCTCATTCCAGGGACAATATTTTTTGTATGGCCCAAATTGTAACACAAATTATTGGTATTAGGCTTTTGGATATATACTCAGTTCATTTGGATGAAGGACCAGCCCAATCATGTAGGAAGATTGAGCTTTTGCCCTCTAGGGAAGACTACAGTTACAAAATAGTATTTTATTGTATGGTTAACTGACAAGAATGATGCTTGGAGTTCTGAATCATAGATTTAATTTTGTAGTTATCTTTGGAATTTGATTTTTCAGTGTAAAAAAAAAAAAGTCATGCTACCCTAAACTCTGAAGCAGCTTTAATTGCTTTATAAGTATCAAGCTGCATACTCTAGTTCAGTTTTTGCCCTTATTAGCCTTTTAATTAATTTCAATTGGCCAACTCTACTGGTTTTTGCAACTCATCAAAAGGTGAATAAAAAAGGCTAAAGAAGCAAATTAAGTCAAATGTAGTAGGGAGAGTACGTAATTATAAAAAAGAATTACAAAATATATAGAAGCAATTCATTCCTCAATTTATCAAAGATTCTAACAAATGTGCCTCATCCAAAAATTGCCCTAATGTGATAAAAGCAAATCCTACATCCTATATGAAGAAGAAAAGCAAATTACCAACTCCGATCCTTTTGAAAATAGCACAAACACTATAAACTGATGTCCATGACGCAATATATTAACAACTTAATCTACGGCAAAATACATCATTAGACACTTGAACTTGTAACTTTTTATCAACTAGCCCCTTATACTTTGAAATGTTCAAATAAACACCTAAAGTTACTAATTTTGTTCAATCGAACAATTCATGATGATGTGGCATTGCGCGTGAAGATCAATCGATATTTAAGCGAGTTAAGTATCTTTAATTCGATGACATGGATTTTTTTTAAATTCCCTTTTTCCTCTTTTTGTTGTTTAATTTTTAACAACATAAGAACATAGAAAAATCAAAAAGATATCACAAGAATCGAACACTTCCGTTTTTTCCTTTATTCTTTTTCTCTTTTTTTTTTTATCCTTTTTTTCTTCTATCTTCTAGATCTGGAGATTTTCCAGATCTGGAGAATACCAGGACGGAACGACTTCCGTCGGCTGAGGCTGACGTCGAGGAGGCGACAACTCTCTGGCCCGGTGAGGTCTGACAACGAAGAAGAAGAAGACGCCGACAATCCCTCCGCCGACGGCAAGAAGAATAAGCGAAAGAAGTACCACTGCCACACCGATGACCAGATCTGCGGAATGGAAGCATGAGAATCAAACATCATCGTCAGGGCGGAACGACGGATTAGGAGAAAGGACGGAACCAAACATTGTCGGACTCAGAACGACGAACTCGAATGCTTCATTGTCGGCATTGCAAGGAACCAGAGATCGTTAGGACGGAACGACGGACTCTGAGAAAGAAGAAAGGAACCAGACATTGCCAGACTCGGAACGACGGACTCGAATTTGAATTCTTCACGGTTTTGCAAAAGATTTGGAAGGGGAGACTCAGAAATTGAGAAAGGGGAAGCTCAATAACAACAAAGCAACCTTAAACTCAGAATTTAGGAATTAGGGTTCTTATTGAATCCCAAACCTAGATCTGAAAAATTGGTTTACTTTATACTAAATTGAGCATTAAAATTGATAATAATAAAACACAAAACTAAAATCTACCATTTGACTTGCATAAATTTCTCTATTTTCTTGAAGCATTAATGGTGGATTGAAATTTGTAGAAGGTGAAGTTTAACGAGAAAGAGAAGTGCAGTAAAGGTTGGAACATAATGCCCACCCACACCCAATTTCCCGTTAAATTAACGTGAACGCGCGCGTGCTCTTGCGTTTCAGTGGAAGCTTTTAAAACAATTTTCCTTTTTTTCTTAAATAAAGGCTGAGAACCCACAATTTCTCTTGCGTACTCGTGAGTCCTGACTCTCCCACTCCATTGAAGAACACCACGCCATTGAAGAAAGCTCCATTGAAGAACAAGAACAAGAAGAACGAGATCTTCAAAGTTTATCAACCACTGTAAGTTGTCAATCCCCACCCCATCGCATTGATTAGGAATTGAATTGCGTTCGATTAGGTTTAGGTCGATTTTCCAGATTTTGATAGTGACTCCCTCGTGTCAATCCCAATTTGAATTCGATTTCCCATTCTTGCATTCACTTAGGTTGAATTGCATTCGACTTTGCTATGTGGGTTGAAACGGATATGGTAGAAGGTTTTATGGTTGTCGCCAATATGGATCGCAAAACAAATGCAATTACTTTGCATGGAGAGATGAAGAATATACTGCTAGAGCTATCTATGTGATCAACAAACTGGTAAATGAGAAGCAAAGACTACAAGGAGAGACCGAGGAATTAATGGATTCAACTAGAGTGTGTCAATTTGAAATGCAGAATCTAAGGCAAGAGCTTGCATACAAGAGCTCCTTATTAGACAGTTTGTTAGCTGAAAAGGAAGCTTCCATGAAATTTAAGAGCTATGATCAAAGGCATGTTACTTATGTGGTTGTTCTTATGTTCATATTCACTTGTTTGAATGTTGTAATAGTTAAGTTGGCAATTTAGCAAAATTGCTATGTATGAACTGAGTTATGCTATCTATGAATGATATGGTTATGTACCAAACATACTCTTGTTATTTATGAATGATATGGTTATGTTTCTTTTGATTTTTGATTGATATGGCTTTAAATGTAAGTTATGGTGAACTCAGTTATGCCATCTAATAAAGGTAGTGCTGTGAACTTCATCCACTAAAACTCCAAGAATTGGCAATTGAAAACCTTACACCCTTTTATAGGACAATGCAAGCAGTAAGTCTGAAACATAAAATGAGAATCCAAACATACATCACACATAGTTTGAGCATCCAAGTGCTCCTAGTTAGACAACAACATAAGTACATAAACCCTAATCATTCCATCAAATAGGGTAGAGATCTTCAAAGTTTGAGCATATACGCAAAAGCACTCAACTTTGGACACTACAACTTTGGACACAAAAAGGTATTGTTTCTGAAGTTCCATGACATATCCCTAGAATCTAGAGTGATCACTGCCCTTGTGCTTCCTAGGTGAACGCCTTAACACATGAGCTAGATGGCCCTTAGTTGCAATTACTTTTCTTCTGACTTGATGAGGAAGATATGAGCTTGATTCACTGTGTGGAGCCTGCAAGCAATTACACAATTTGTTACTACATTCACATAAACACATTCACAGAAACACACAATCTGTTGCAATTAGTTGCAATTACCTGCATTGAAGTACTAGAATCCAGAGTAATCGAAGTTTGGGATCCATTCCACAAGTTCTCAACAAATTGACCACTTTGAGACTACATATGAAAATACACTGTTATTTCACTATGACTAATGAAGTTCATAGTTTACTCAAATTCATATCAAAAGACAAGTTTAGTTGCAAAATCATTATTCTGCACATACCTCAGGTTGAGATGGAGGTGGATGGACAAGTGAAGAACCTGGAGCTTGATTGACATGTTGAGAGGAATCCTGCAAGACAAGGTACATGTGAGTCGATGTGATCAAGTAATTAACAACTATTTGTTTACTAAATTTGAAGAAAAGACAAGTTCTTTACCAAACCAGTGGCAGTTTGAGATGATTGAGTTGGATGGACAAGTGAAGGACCTGAAGCTTGATTGACATGTTGAGAGGAATCCTGCAAGACAAGGTACATGTGAGTCTATGTGATCAAGTAATTAACAACTATTTGTTTACTAAATTTGAAGAAAAGACAAGTTCTTTACCAAACCAGTGGCAGTTTGAGATGATTGAGTTGGATGGACAAGTGAAGGACCTTGTGTTTGGGATCCACCATGAGAGTATTTCTGCATTAGAAGAGTACTTATGAGCTAAACCCTAAATTTAAAACAAAAAAACAGAATAGGGAATGGACTACCTTTCTTGTATACTTCCTTTTTTGAGAGCCCACATAAACAGTTTTTGGATTTCTAGGCCTTCCTCCAGTGTTATGTGGCTTTGGTGGTTGAGCTGGCTTAGGTGGATTGTTGCACTTATTTTTGTAGTGACCTGTCTGCCCATAATTAGAGCACTTGGTTTGTCCAACTATTCTTATTCTTTTTTTCTGACTTGGTATCTCTTCTCCAACCTCTCTTCTTCTAGCCTTCCTAGGCCTCCCAGGTTGTACAATAAACTTTGGTGGATCTGGTGCCTGTTGATTAGTAATCTCCCAATCAGCTTCTCCAGGCATTGGATTAATGATGTTGTTGTATGCCTTCAAGTAAGTCTCTTTGCTAAAATAAGGATGCACATATTGCTCTATGTCTCTCCTTTCCTTCAGTATACAACACATTGCATGAGGGCAAGGGATACCTGTAAGATCCCACTTATTACAACCACAACTTTTCTGACTTAGGTCTACCACATAAGTCCTTCCATAATGATCAACCTCAAATCTGTCTCCACCCCCATAAAATGGTGTACAACTTCTCAAACATTCTTGCTTGGCAAGTTCTATTCTCTTTTGAGTGTGTGGTGTAAACCTACCCTCATACTTCTTCATGCCTTCTCTCTTAGCCAAAAACCTCTTCATCAATTTCCTTCTTATCCATTCACACATGGACAATATAGGCAGCTCTCTAGCAGGCAGAATCAAGGAGTTAAAGCTCTCACACAAATTGTTAAGGAGCATGTCAGTCTTGGTGTGATGCTTAAAGCCATGTCTGGACCATGTACTTGGGTTTGCATCAATCAAGTATTTGTGAGCTCCCTCATCTAGCTTTTTTAACTCATCCATTGCAAACCTAAAATCTGGTGTGTTGCATGCTCTAGCAGCTGCCCAAACAATGTCCTTCAAATTCTTACCTGGCCATTTTGCTTTGAAATTGTTGTACATATGCCTTACACATACTCTTGTTTCAGCCATTGGGACAACATCACTTAATGCCTCAATTAGGCCCTAAATAAAAAATAGTAAAAGGTTAGTTCAAAATAGTAAGTGATTATGAAATGGAAATTTTATACAAGAACAGGATAGAAACTAGACCTTTTTTCTATCAGACATGAAGGTAGGGTTGCTCTGCCCATTATCTCGAATCAAAATATCCAAAAACCAACCCCATGTTTCCTTTCTCTCTGCCTCAACAACAGCATAAGCAATGGGATATATATTCTCATTTCCATCCTTACCAACTGCAACTAAGACTTGACCAGTGTAAGCACCCTTTAGATGACAACCATCCAACCCTATTATTGGTCTACAACCCATCAAGAACCCTTGCTTGCAAGTCTCAAAACAAACATACAATCTTTGAAATAGGGGCTTCTCAGGGTTATCTAGGCACACCTTCACATAACTTGAGGTTCCTGGATTCCATTTCCTAAGGGTGGCTGCATAATCCCAAACCCTACCATATTGTACTCTAGCATCACCTTGTGTCATCAACATAGCCCTCTTCCTAGCCTTCCATGCCTGGGTATAAGTGATGTTAATATAATGGTCCCTTTTCACAACATTCATAAACCCTTCAAGCTTCCACTGTGGATCATCTCTATAAAACTCCAAGTATTTTTCTGCTAGCCACACTGATGTCAACTTACTATTCTCATGTTGCCAACCACAATCATGTTTTCCAACCAAGGTCTTTAATTGAAAAGTCCCATCAGACCCCATTTTTCTTGCACAAGCCTTAAATCCACACTTCACCTTCTTGCAAACACACTTTTTTCTAGAGTGTTTCATCAAACAATCACATTTCAGTTTACAATAAGCAGAAACTTTGGACTTGTCATTGTGCAGATAATAATAATCACCACCATTTTCTATGGAAAACTGCCTTAAAGCCTTTCTAAATATGTCATTAGAGCCAAATACCATGCCAACTTTAAGACTTATTTTCTTTTTAAAGTCTACAAGAGGGTTAAATTCAAGATACCTGACTTGTCTCTCACCATCAGACCCACTAACACTCCTTAATTCATCAGAATCATCTAATGGTTTCTCATCATCCACAAAAGCTTCTCCTTCCTTATCTACTTCTAGATTAGCTCCCCAGTTTCTAAACTCACCAACATCTTGATCAATATTTGTCTCAAACAAATCATCATCTTCATCTTCACTTTCTCTGAACTGGAAATCTTCCTTTGAGGTTGAAGACTCTGACCCTAATATGTCATCATCATCCTCACTAGTTGAACCATCTGAATCTTCTTCATCTTCTTCTGTGTGAGCATTTGTTGGATCTAGGAATTCGGCTGCATGAGTTTGGTGGCTAGGTGAAGCTGTCTTCTGTGGTAAGGACCTGGTAGGTGGTAAATCCCTAGTTGATATGGACTGAGGTATAGATTGAGAAGTTGGACCTTGGGATCTTGACTGAGAAATGGGCTGAGAATTTGGGCCTTGGGGTCTTAATGTAAATGGGCTAGCCTCATTACTCTGAACTATATACACATGGACCACTCTATCACACCCAACACAATCCACCATTTTCAGTACATCACTATCTCCATTAATACATGTCAAACCATTTTGTATGGTTAGTCCTGGTTGTGAGAACCACAACTCCTCTATATTCTGCAATCCAACTTCATCCCTTATTTCAGCTTCCATAACAACTTTTGATAGCATATCTGGATCAACATCTCTATCATAGTGGACCTTTCCTCTCTTATAACATAAATCACCTACCTTAGACTTATAAAACTGACCCCATACATATATCTCACGTCTATATTCATATCTGCCAAGATAAATCAATAAATTCATGTAACTTAAATCTGTATTGTATTGTACATATGCAATAGAGACAAACAACTACCTAGGCATGGGTACTAAAGATGCCATATTATGCAGTTCACATGTCTGACGTCTGTCATATTAGAGAATCTTTCTACCTTTAAAAAACCAATTTCAGTCCCTCTCAAGCATTAAATAAAAGAAACAAACAACAATAGGCCATTAAAGTATCCATATCTGTCCATAAAAGATGAGTACATCGCCCTTTATACAATCACACAAAAACCCATGAAAAAGAAACACCAAATCGAAGCAATTTAGTTCTCAGTACTCACCTTCCTTCAACAGTGGATCTAGGGCATCGATGTCGACCACTGTCTTCTTCAATTAGATGTCGTCGTTGATTAGATTTCGCTCGCCCCTCTCTTCGACCACGACCGTCGTTGATCTAGGGCATCGAATTTGGCAACTTTCTTCGATCGCCAATGTCTTCGGTTGAGAGAGAGAGAGAGAGATTTCAATTTGGGGTTTGAGGGTGGTGGGGTAATATTTGGGTTTTAAGCAATTTTGAAAAAAGGGAAATTGTTTTAAAAGCTTCCACTGAAACGCGCAAGCACGCGCGCGTTCACGTTAATTTAACGGGAAATTGGGTGTGGGTGGGCATTTTTTGACGGAGACTGTAATTCGGGTGGTTTTCGGCAATTTCCAATATAGCGGGTGATTTAGCGTAATATGCCCTATTATACGGGTGGTTTTCGGTCATTCGGCCTTCATTTTAATATAATTTAATAATGTTTTTAAGATTTTTTTCTATTTTCTACATAAAATACCATGTATTATTGCCACATCATCCTAACATAGTATTATGTGGCGCTTAGATGTCAAAATTTAGGGACAGGTAAGCGCGCGTCAATTTCACGAGAATCTTTAGTGTTTAAAAAACAAAATATAGTAAAGTTTAGGTGTTTGTTTGAAAATTTCAAAGTACAGGGAGCTGGTTGATAAAAACGTACAAGTTCAGGTATCTATTAATATATTCTGCCCTTAATCTACTCTACATATATTATACTAAAATGTGTACATTCGTATAACTACATACATGTTTGGTATTCATCTATAAAGTGTATAACATATCACCAAACTTGGAGGCCTATTCTTCCCCTCAATTTAATCTTAAACTTGTCAGGTTCTAGAGTTTTATTATAAATGGAGAAGAAGAAGAGGAATTGCAAGGGCCAAAAAAATTGAAGTGATCAACAAAACCAAAACCTAGCTTTGTGTCTTGATCGAACACGTACTATGGCGTATTGTAGAAGTGGATGGGTGTTTTTTGTGCTTCTTCTCCATGCTTCTCTCTTACTGCTTCCTTCTCCTGTTCTTTCCAGAGGTAAATTAAAAGATGCCTCTATTGATTTATTTAATTGCGTACGTTGCAACATATTTTTCTTAATTACATCTCCTTTAGGCTATGTTTTGTTATACTTATTTCCATATATCAAACCATCCCTTATAAGCTTTTCAACATAAGAAGCCAACCCAAAATTTTCAATATTCCCTTCAATAGGGAACAAGGGAAAGAAATTGATCGAGAAAGTTGAAAATACAATATTAATTTGGTATGAATATGTAACAAGCTCTTCTCTATGTTCATGAATCATAATCCATCATCCACGTACGTACTACAACAAGTCTATAACGTACATAAGTACGTACCTAATTACATATCCCATATCCATATATAACAAGAAGTACGTATACGTACATATATATATAAAACACAATATCATATTATTGCAATATATATGGATGATTGATGCATGCATGCATGCAGATCTAGACCAAGAGGACCAAAAGCTCCTAGACGGCCTAAACGACTACCGCAGGGCCCACAACCTCCCGGACCTCTCGGAAGTCCGGGGCGCCAGCTGTCTAGCCGACAGGATCGCCACCCGATACCAAGACAGCCAACAGTGCTTCGCCCTCCCCTCCGGGGGCTCCTCCTACTCGGACTCCATCTCGGCCGGCTCCGGAAACTCCATCCCGGGCTACTACCGCCTCCTCGGGGACTGCGGCCTCGACATCGACACGACCAAGGACGGCGTCATAATGCCCGCTTGCGTAGGCGACATCAGTAGCGACGACCTTACGAATGTCGTCTCCAACTTCACCCAGACCGGCTACGCTCAGTACCTCCGCGACTCCGATTACACCCGCGTCGGGATCGGCTCCGAAGGGGTCTGGGCCGTCGTTGTGCTGACCACCGATGACCAAGACGGGGATTTCTCCGGTGGCCGGAGCTTGGGTGATTTGATGCTTGCGTTTTGGTTAATTGTTGTTCATTACTGGGCTGTTTGTTTTATGATCATGTGATCGGTCAGAATGTTACACTTAATTCACTACCTACTACGTACGTAGTCGTACCTCCAACCAACCACTTAGTTGCGCAATTGTAATGTTATCTTCTAATTTCTAAACCGGCCTTGTCAAGCCCAGTTACTATAAAATAATTAATGTTAATTAAGACTTGGTAATTTTTTTTGATAAGGAAATGACTGATCCTTTTTTCCCGTCTAGAGGTATTCGACAAGGGGATTCTTTATCGCCTTACTTGTTTGTCCTTTGTATTGAAAGGCTAAATCAGATGATTAATCGTTTAGTTTCAGAATCTGTTTGGAAGCCTATTCACCTTTCTAGGGGAGGCCCGACTCTTTCACATATTCTGTTTGCAGATGACATCATGTTGTTCTCTGAAGTATCTGTTGAGCAATTTCGTATCATCCAAGGCTGCCTTGATAGCTTTTGCTCAGCGTCGGGTCAGCATGTTAGTCTGGCAAAATCTAAATTGTTCCTTTCTCCTAATGTGCACCGAAGTATAAGGGATGCGCTTAAAAGGGAGAGTGGTTTTATGGTGACTCGAAACATAGGCAAGTACCTTGGCATGCCTATTTTTCATGAGCAAGTGAAGACGGATACCTTTGCACCGCTTATAGAGAAGATTAATGCTAAACTAAAGGGCTGACAAGGTCGATTTCTCAGCATGGCAGGCCGTGTTACGCTAGCTAAATCAGTTTTGTCGTCAATCCCAGTCTATTCCATGTCAACTGTCTTGTTACCTAAGGCAGACTGTAATAAAGTTGATGCTCTGACTAGGAATTTTATATGGGGTGGAGCTGAGGGGCAAAGGCATATGCACTTGGTGAACTGGGATGAAATTTGTCGTCCGAAAAGTTGTGGAGGACTGGGGTTCCGGTCCATGAGTAATTTGAATGTTGCGGTGGTTGGAAAGATGGCATGGCGCTTTTTAACCAGCCATAACAAGTTATGGGTTGAAGTGTTGCGCTCCAAATACATTCGTGCTTCACTTGTTGATCGAGCTCATGTCTCGTATGTGTGGAAGAGTATTAAAACTATTGTCAATAGTGTGGTAGTCCCGGGTTCACGTTGGTGCGTAGGGAATGGCCAGATTATTCGGTTTTGGTTGGACCATTGGATTAGGGAAAATCGCTTGATTGATACTGTCACTCAGCAGATTCTAGCACATCTGTTGAATGAACCAGTGTGTCAATTCTGGGATCCTTGTACGGCATGGAAATAGCATTTGTTTTCTGGAGGTGTCAAGTACTGTTTTGTTGAGATTAGCTTCTGTCGTTGTTGCATCAGAACAGGAGAATACTGATGTGCTCAGTTGGCGGTTATCTTCTTCAGGCGATTTCACTGTCATCTCGGCTTACGATATGGTGCGACATGATAGCACTTTTTATTGTGTGGATCGTGTTATATACCAGTTGATGTGGAAGATTCAAGTCACTGAAAGGGATAGGATGTTTTCTTGGCTCGCGATTAAGGGTGTGATTTTGACGAATTTAGAGCGGGTCCGGTGACACTTTGCTGTTGACGCATCCTGCTCAATATGTGTGACCGAGGAGGAGTTGTTGATTCACCTATTGCGTGATTGTACTATTACAACGCGTATGTGGGAAGATCTTCACCCTCCTCTTGCCAGGGAAGTATTTTTCGAGTCCCCTTTTGCCTTTTGGATTCGGGCAAATATTTCTTGTGATGTTCAACATATTAGCGGGATTGCTTGGCCTTGTATTTTTGTGACCTCGATTTGATGGATTTGGAAATGGCGTAACGAATGTATATATCGTAATGCTCCTTTTTCAGGAAATCGAGTTGATTTCATTATGAAACAAGTGATGGAGTATGACACAACAACAAAAGTGCAGCGGATGGTGAATTTGAAGAAAATGGAAGAATTTATTAGGTGGGAGCTGCCGGGAGAAGGATGGGTGAAGATTAATACGGATAGCTCGGTGAAGCATGATGGCACTGCTGCTGCAGGCGGAGTTATTCGTGATGCAAGTGGGCAGTGGCAGGTAGGCTTTGTTCATTATATACGTGTGTGCACGGTCCCGATGGCGGAGCTTTGGGGTGCTTTACAAGGCCTCAAGCTTGCCTGGGAACGGGGTTACATGAGGGTTTGTTTAGAATTGGACTCACAACTTGTGTGTCTTTTACTAAGCAAACCTGTAGATCGTTATCACCCCTTATTTAGCCTGGTGGATCAATGCCAAGGCTTTCTTCGTAGGAACTGGTCTATCCAGTTTCGTCATTGATATACACAATTATATTGTGTATTTAGGAGGAGTTTTAGCATGAGTTTATGGTGTTTTTAGGTATTTTATATGCTATCTACAGCTAGGAAGAAGAAGACTTGAAGATGCATATTATTGGAGTTTTAGAGCTGGATTGAAGAGAAGACAGAGATCAGCGTTTTGTTGCTGGCGGCACCCGCCGCCCCTGCCAACGCGAGATTCCTTATGGTGCCACGTGTTTATTTCTATTGGTTCTTCTTATGTCAGCTTTAATCCGAGATATATGTATATTTGGATAGACTTTTTAGACCTAGTTTGATATATTAGTTTTTAGAGAGTTGCATCTCTCATTCATAGACTATTATCATATTTTCCTTTCAGAGTTTTTAGCTTTTCATAGAGAACTAAGCCCTTTTGCTTAGTCAGACAGTTTGAAGCATCGCTTGACTTTCAGTTGTGAAATTTCTACTCTTTATTTATTGCATGGAATTATTTTTCTCTCTTGTTTGAATTGTTTATGTGATTGATTTCAGCAATTTCTAGGGTTGTTGTTATTAAATCTCATTTGCTAGATCTAGAGAAATTACTGATTGAGTTTCTTTATTTCATAGTAGCAAACTACATTATACTAGTAACTGGTTGTGCTAGTCTATTGTAGAAGAAAGTTAAATTGCATTCTAGTATAAAAGCTGGTTGTTTTATGCTAGATTTGTATCCTGATTATATTCTTATTCTTAATGCTGCTTTTGAATTGAATCTTGATGGTTTCAGGGTTATTCAATTAGTTAGGATTGATAGTATCTGGTTGTGTTATTAATTATCTTTGAAAAGGAATTGGAATTCCATATGCATGCGATATTGAGTGAATCTATGATCAACTTGTCATACGAATGTGGATCTCTGGTTGACTAAGTGTTTCCCTAAATTGATAAAACCCAAACTTTAATTGTTTTATTTGTTTTTGCATGCTAGTTAGTAGTTTATTTCATAAACCCTCTTTTATTCTAATTGTCACAAAATCCATATAGAAAGATAAATCTCCTCCCTGTGAATTCGACCCTTACTTTCCTAAGACTACAATCTTTAGGATTGTTAGGACTCTTTTGCATAGCCGTGATTTGCACGACCATTTCACGCCTATCAAATTGGCGTCGTTGTCGGGGAGGCAATAATTGTCTTTTTGTGTAATTTTTGTGCCAATTTTGGTGTGAACCTATCTTATGATTCACACTTGTGCTACTAATAATTCACCACTTGTTTTTGATCTAGAAATTGAACGGACTCTTTTTCAGAACTCGTCGAGTTGTGCGTGCACTACTGTAAGGAATCCGAACAATGGGTGATCGAGTTACTCTTGAGAGCTTGACAACTCCTAATCTGAACCAGCCTACACGGGCAGTGCAATTCTCAACCCTTGGTGAAGGGGTGAAGTTTGAGCTCAAAACATGAGTAGTTCATCTACTCCCTTTCAACATCTTGATGAGTTCCTTGATGTCTGCACCAGCATGTGTCCCTCTGATATTACTGAAGAACAGATGAGGCTAAGAGTGTTTTCTTTTTCTCTAAAGGAATCCGCTAAAGACTGGTATCATGCTCCACCTCCTGGAAGCGTTACTACTTGGGTGAACTTGAAGAAGTTGTTTCTGGACAAATACTTCCCTACAATCAAGTCTAATCAACTCAAGAAGCAGATCTGTAACATAGAGCAATTCCCCAACGAGTCGCTTTATGAATATTATGAGCGCTTCAAGAAGCTGGTAAAGAGTTGTCCCTACCATGGTTATGCTAATCATGATACTCTATCCCCATGGAGGACTCCGTGAGGATGACAGGCGATTGGTCAATTCCTCTTGTGCTGGAAACATCATGAAAAGAACCTATGAAGAGGCTCTAGACATTTTTTCTACGTTGACTGATGAGTCTAGGCAATATACTGGAAGAGGTTCTAAAAACTTGTCAGCTGCCAACTCTCACTCTACAATTGATCAAGCTGATTTTGATGTGCTGAAAGAAGAAGTGAGGTGGTTGAAGCTGAACGGTACTGCTCAACATGCTAAGGATTGTGAAATTTGTAATGACGCCCTTCATCCTACTGATTCATGTCCTACACTACAAGAGGAGGTGAATGCAGTTGGAGGGTAACAAATGAAGCCAAGACATGATCCATATTCAAACACCTACAACCCTGGCTGGAAAGATCATCAGAACTTCAGGTGGAAAGAGCCCGAGTCAAAGCAACAACATGATCAGTTTCAACAAGCTAAGCCATATGTGCCAAGGCCTCAAGGACAGAATCACAATGTCGCTCCTTCTATGGACGACATGATGAAGATGTTGATGCAAAGTAACCTCACTCTTCAAAATAGTATGACTCAACATCAAAATAATATGACTCAACTGTCTCAAAGTCAAGTGAATTTCCAGGAAACTACATCAGCAATCATTCACAACTTGGAACGACAAATGAGTCAAATCTCCGAAGCTGTAAGCAAACTGGAAGCAAGAGATTCAGGTAAACTTCCTTCTCAAATAGAAGTCAACCCGAATATTCATCATGTCAATGCTGTCACGTTGAGGAGTGGGAGACAACTTGAAAGCAGAAGTCAACCCGAATATTCGTCATGTCAATGCTGTCATATTTATAGGGAGGCTAATTGTGTGGCCGACTTTCTCGCTTCTTTAACTTTTTCGTTTAGCTTAGGGTTTTATGTATTGTGTGACCCTCCTGAGGGTGTTTTTCCTTTGCTTTCTGCTGATGTTAGGGGTCGTGCTATCCCCCGTTTGCTGACTACTTAGCCCTTTTTTTCCTATTAATAAGATGTTCCCTTGAGGAGCCGGAGGGTACTATCTCTCCTTCTACCAAACAAAAAAATTTTATAAGGAAAACAAAATTCAATATCTCAAATTAACAGGCGTGAAACAATTTGAAAGCCGGCCAAACAAATAAAATGGTATCCAAATCCGAAAGTAGATGAAAAAGAACGTTGTAGCTGACCCCATCCATTACCTGATTTTTTGTGTAAGTTTTGGTACGTTCTTTATACTGAAGACCGTTAAAAAATTAAAATAAAAAAGTCCTAAGAACATGTGAAGTTGAGAGGAATGAACCTCCTCTTGCTCTCTTACAATCTAGCTTCAACCTTAATCGATGGCGTTCAATTAGCTAGGTCTTTCTTTCGCAAATCATCTGTCGAAACTGTAGCTCCACTGGCAATACTTGTATACAATTTTCACTCTCAAACTCAACAAATAGGAATATGCAAATTGGAAATAGAGAGTGACAACTGACAACCAAATCTTAATCAAAGCTATACGTAAAATTGAACATCTAGCCTATGTTTTCCCTCAGGATGATAGGTTTACATCCAGAGCATCTCTCATCCGGAAGGATGTTATTAGTAGTGGGTAAATTTGTCCCAATACTAAAATCTTACCTTCTCAAAAAAACAAATCATATCTCAAATCGGTTTATAATTGGATTCTGATAGGTTTATGGGGGAGAAAAGAAATTACAGCCCTGCCAAGTGTTTTTATTCCCCCTTGTGAATTCTGATCCTGTTTGTGTGTGTCTTATTAGGGGCAATTCAGATTTGAAGGATGTGGTTGCATTTCATTGTCACACTAATCACCCAGCCAATTCACATCCCCCACCACCACCTAAGGAAATCACTTTCTTCCAGGCTGTATATGGACCAAGCAATATAATATCCCGTCTTAATTGATTATCCTAATAATGATGAATCTTCTTACTGTCTGGCTGTTGATTGTTGAACGTGTGCCTATGAGATCTCTTTAGCTCTCTGTTTATTCCTTTTCCCTAAATATCTGAATGTTGTTCTTGTTCATGCTTTTTAGGATGCTGATGATGCTGATGGGACAGTGTATTTCAAGAACATAAAACACAACTCAAGAGAATTGTGGGATAATTCTAATCATGCTGTTTGTTATGGAGGAGAGTAAAAGAGTGACTAAAACTGGTATCTTACCAATGCCATCCAATAATTCACTTCTCAAGTGTGTAAGATGATACAGAGGTTGAATTCTGTAGCTTCCTAGCTATTGGAAGTTGGAGCCCTCTGTAGTCAAAATAGTAGTGTCATATTACTAGTAAATACTAGAATCCCACCTACAATTGAAGTTGGAATGAATCATGGCCAATCACAAGTTTGGTTTGTCCACACTAAGAGATCTTTCATGGCTGCCAATTTACCAGGTTAAATACTGAGATTTGTCAGAATCCATGGTTGCTGAATCTTTAGTTAAGTTTTCAGGGTACTATACACTTTTTTTCCTTCTTACCAATGTATTTTTAATGAAGTCACAAAAGAAATCAAATGATGAGCATACAAAAATGAAAGAGAAACTCTTACAAAGATCAAAAAAGAGAGAGGGAGATCCAATGAAAATAATCACTGAATCACAAGATATCTATATCTACAAATTCTCCACTATTATTATCACTTAATTAATCATCCCTACAAAAATAAGATTAAAAAAAATCCAGTGGCAATTTACTTGACTTCTCCTCTCTTTTTTCCTTGTCATTGATTCATCTACCTGTTATGCAGTGGATCAGAGCCAGAAGGCACCGCCCTCTCAGAGGAACCAAAAAATCCATGAAAATCTTTGCTAGAAGGAATCTCTTCTGATCCTCCAACAGAATCTTCTCCCATATTCTCCGCAACTGCAAGATACCGTCTTCTGGCTCCGAGAACTTGAGGGTGTAGAAATGAAATGCTCAACAACACCAACAAAATGCACCCAAGCTGACTTCTAGTGATAACCACCATGTTATGTTTTCACCTCTTCTTCTTCTTCTTCTGGCCTCTCTAAAGGGCTTATTTATATGCAGCTAAGTCAAAAGCATGTGCATAGACTCAAGTGTTTTGAGAAGTAGAAAGATGGGAATTTGGGATGATGTGAAGAGGTAGAATTGGTCAAATTCTACCAGATTTCCTTCAAAAGGTTTGAAATTGAATCTAATGGATGGCTAAGTGGAGGTGGGTTTCAAGTTTCTTTTCACAATACCTTATATGGGTTTCATGAAACATGCTTCACTATTAATAATGGGCTTGAAAAATTAATGAAATTAGGGTGAATTTGTGTCAGTGACGTGCTGGTGAGTCTATAATGAATGGTTTGAGCCCCACATATTCTATTTGTTGTGAAATGTTTGGTTGAAGAAGAGAAATTTCTATGGTTTGAAAATATGTGAACCTACATAGTTTCTAGGCTTAGTGGACATTGTATATTGACCTTGTTGGAAAGAAGTTTGTTTTTCTTCCTCCAAATTCTCATGGTGTATGTGCTACTAATTAATGTTATTGATTTCCTAGTTTTTATTTCAATTCAGTATTATGTAAAGGAAATTGCTTTGGAGTTATTGACTATGCTGCTTGCTATGCAATATGCATGATATTTGACATTTGAATTCTTCAACAAGTTAAAAACTTCTGTTTTTTTACTAGAAAGTTGTTCAATAATGACAAACTAAGACCCACCTTGTATATTATACTGAACTTAGTACAGGTCCATGACTTATTGTAAGAGCTAGTGTCGTACCTCCGAAAATGGTAAAACCAATTCATCTCTGAATTTTTAGCCAGACACGATGAAGACAATGGGCGGTTCAAAGGCCTCAAAATCAGGAATTCTTTTCCTTTTTTTTTTTTTCATCACGTATCCACCCTCATGATGCTACAGATCAAAGTTTGTCTTATGGTGCAAACCTGAATGTAGCGTCCAATGAGAATGCTACTAAAGTACTAATTGTATCTTTTTTGTGTTAAAAGAGATGGGTTTTTTTGCTTAATCAAGAAACAACACTTCTCAGGCAAAAAGCATCTTTTTGACTTTTCTGTTGGCTTGGTTTAGGACTTTCCAACCTTCCCTTGCAATAAAATTTTATACTTTTTTTTTTTTTGCTTCTTCCTTTGTCTTACCGTCCTTATTCTTGCAATACTTTCTCTCTCACACGTGTGCAATTCATATCCTATACGTACACATTACATCAACAATCCAACCTTAAAAAGGTATTGTGATTTTAGCTACATGCATTCATCTTTTTAGGGTGATAAGGAAAGAAAAAAAACTACTGATAGAATTCAGTACGTATATCATTCAAGACTGAGTTTTATGTTCGAATTATATTTTATTTTTATGTGCAATCTATGTTTAACTTACAGTACAAGGTGCAAAAATGAATTTGTTATAATAGATTTTTAGAAAACAATTCGTCTACAAATAAACCTGAAGAAGTTCAATTCACTAATTAACAAAGCCTTCAAATTTTGGAATTGGTCAAACATTTACCCTAATAAACTTCATCGAGGGAGAAAATTCTTGGTCTCCAATATCATCTTGTCCACGATTCTTAAACGTGGGAATAATTGCATAGGGAAAAAAAATCCTCAAATTGTCAATATTTGTGACCCAAAATGCACCTCCAATCCCACTCTCTCATCCCAGAAATTCTTGTTGTCATGATCATTACAGGATCCCAAAGATATCCTATACTTGGATCAGAAAAACTTCTGATCCAAGTATAGGTCAAAACTAGACCAATGCCCACCCCAATGTGGACTACCGAGTGTGGAGCTCAATAATAATGCTATTGACTTTCTGAAAGGTATGATTGTGAATGTAAGAATATCATATTCTTAGACTTTCTTCTCTCCTTTTCGTCTAGCCTTTTCCTTCTAAAGAGATACTATGTGAACAGATCACATGAGCTTCTGATCCAAGTATAGCTCACAACAAGCATTATCATATATATATATATATATAGGAAAGCACAATTACACACAAGTCATATTGTTGGTAAAAAGTACATCTCCTTTCTATCCTATACCAGTGTTTAAGCCGATTTAACAGCAAAAAGCTGATGTATCAAGCTAGCCCTCTGAGCCAGAAAGCTATAGAAGTGAGGCATCTTTACCAAAATGTAAACCAATTGGTGCAACTTTCATCCCGGGAAGGGCTGTATATAGAGAGCGAAACAGAGGTTTCACCTGGCTAGAGATGCAAATCTTGACTGCTCTTTTTGTCGATGTAAGGCTCGGTCAGTTGGTGATGATGCTTTCCCTACTACGCCCGATTGTTGTATCATCTCTGCACACATGCAAATTCTATCAGAGTCGTGCAACACAAACGGAACGGGACAAAAAAAATTAAAAATAAAAAAGTAATAATTTCTCCACTATTTACTAGCTCAGCAACATGAAACCTCTTGTGTTGCTTAATACTCCCTTAACTGAATATCATGTCTTATAGTGCAAACCATAATACACGCACAAAAAACCTCCTTAACTGAATATCATGTCTTATCTCAGTGGTACAGTACCACTGAGATAAAGAGGAAGGAGAACATGTAAGACAATTACCCACCTCTCTGTCGTGCAAGCTCTTCGTCAAGTTCTTCTTTCCACTTCTTTTGTCTTTCAGAGAAGTTGGATCTGCAGTAGCATATATCTTCTCGTAAACCTAACATAAAACGATTTCAAATCTAGAAACTAAAATAAATAGCAGATTCACCTTGGGCTATTTGAACCCTGTTGACCGTCAACATGTAAGCCACTTTGTTCTTTATGCTGAGTTGGTGTAACATCTGATGACGTTTGGTTGCTTGTGTTGCTAATATTGAACGAGCTCGTGGAATAACTTGTAGGACTCGTAGTATCACCACAATGTATAGCTGCAGATGGTGAACCACAAGGAATTTGGCCAGGAGACGTGCTTCTTGTTGGTAGTTTCAAGAATTTTGTTGGACTATCATTGTGCATGCCTTCCAGAAGGCTTGGAGAGCAAGAACCATTGAGTATGTTGAGAAACTCTTCGTATAATGGTGTTTGAAGTTTTTTGAGCTCAATGACCTAAGACAACGTCAATTATCTATTTTATTATTTATGTGAGCAAAAAAAATCATGACCAAACTAGCTTACTATACTTTTGAGATCACAAGTTTAAAACAGATTGAGAAAGCAATACCTTTTCATCCAGGAATGCTTTAATCTTTGATTTAGTAAGGTCAACATCTTCCTCGGACAATGACGGGCAATTGGGAGGAGATGTATCATTATCAGCCCTCCTAAATGCCCGAGAGATCCTTGTATGCTCATCAATTGATGGGCCATCCGTGTCTTCTATTATGTGTTCAAGTTCATGACTTTGACTAAAATTGCAACTCCAAACATCAGAGGGCTCAGACATAGGATTAAAGCTCTATCACAAAACAGCTTTGTTATTCATCTGCTCAAGGTCACATCTTGGAATGAAAAAATATATCTGCACAAATAAAAAGGCAATTGCTTGCTACCTGATTCAAATTAGCACCAGCTACTGAGGTGGATTCAAATTTCTGTGAAAATTTTTCCTTGTCATCTATGAGGCACATCTCATCATCACAAAATCTAGTTTCCCTTCTTAGCTCACTTCCATCAAAATCGTCAACAGAGGAGCAACTTTGCCTAGCATATAGCATAACAGACTTCAATAAATTTTATACTCGTATGACTGAAAATTGCTATTATTATAAAAAGATATACAGCTTATCAATGTTTAGGCACTATTACAATATGGAGTCAAAATGTACCAAATGACAACACTTACAAGATTTCTAGTTTTTTCTGAGAAGTCAACATGATTTTGGGATGATCCTATACAAAGCCACAACAATCTTCAATCATATAATAATCAAAGAAAGATGGAAGATCATACCATGACAAGGCTTACCGTGGATGGGCCATCACATTCTAGCACAGGTGTGCTTTGCTCTCCAGTTACAAAAGGGTGCTGGAAATAAAAAAAGCGCTTGAATATCAGATAACATAAAGATCTTTTGAAGGTCCCAAACAAACAGATATCCATTAAAAATGTATAAATGCGGAACCCTATGAATTACCTGTAACAACTCAGAGGAAACCGGCCTCAAGTTTGGCTCCCTGCGAATATCACAGATTACAATAGTTAAAAAAGCCCAAAAGGAAGCAACACAACTTGGATTATAACACAAACGATTTCTAAAATATTAGTCTGCCCGGCAACCAAGCCTAATCTTGGTTTGAGTAAGCCAATCTTTTCCTCATATTTGTGGCTCTAGAAAAAACATTTATCCTTCATGTGTAACGATTATATTTGGAAGCACTTTCTAAATACTTCACTGCATTTTGACAAGTAGAGGTCACCAAGGCAGCTTAAGTACCATTGAACTAAAAATTGAAGAGTTGAAGAGCATCCGAATTATCTTTAGAATAGTTCCATTAAAATTGCATCTAGTCCTAAAACTGTACAATTGGAAAGCAACATACTTTTGCAGACATTTCAACAAAAAAATCCTTTGCTTCTGCAGAAAGATGCTCAGGGATAGGTGGATGAGATTTTGTTGTCCCTATATGGAAAAGAGCAGCAACCTAAAAGAATGTATCAACAAGTGCAATTTATGCAGAACCTTCCAGTAAGAGAAACACCAATTGATCTGACAGCAAATGCCACCTCATCAGAAGTACTTAAGCAAAAACCACAATACAGAAACAAAAAAAAAACATACCTCTTGGTATTGCTCGCTCCAAGGAGGCTTCCCAGTGGCCATCTCAATAATAGTGCAACCAACGCTCCATATATCAGCAGAACTATTATTCACTCATCATATGTTAACTAAATGTGGCCTACTATAAAAATTTTAAATATTACTTTGCTAATGTTTTTCATATATATGTAGTAGTTGATGTATGGAAACATGACACATCAGATCCAAGATACATTAAGTATGCATTGGATAAAGCTTCGCCATTTCCACTATTTCTCCAGTAGTAATAATGGACATGCACACTAGTATTCTTTTTAACCATCTCTAGTAATCAATTCATCAGCACCTTCTCATAAATAACGACAACTATCAATTCTTAAGCAAGTTCAGGAATCATGGTAAAAATCTTTCTGAGGGAGAGTGTACAGCAATCTAGTAGATTGGATTAAATATCGCAATAATCTTCTCTTCTATACACAAGATTGGATCCTCAACATCAAGTACATTTATCATACGTCAAGGATAGAATTATAGAATATCTTTTCTTTAGTAGCATGTAAGCAGTCACACATCATCCAGTAGGCTCTAAAATTCTACACACTTTCAAGATAGCACTTTTTCAATTTTAAAGCTAAATAATAAAAAAATCATCATCTCAAGCAAGTTCAATTTTGCAGTAAATTAATATTACTCACAAGCTATGTCCAGTTTGAAGAATTACTTCAGGAGCCATCCAATAAGGAGTTCCCTTCATAGATTTTGCACCCGAGATAGTAGCCTATGCATATGACAAGTCCAATTTAAGGAATTAGCAATATTATACTTGCGAAATATACCATTAAAACCGCATGGAGAAATGAAGACAGCTACATACTAGCGCAACAACTTTCTTAGATGCACCAAAATCTGCCAGTTTAATACACCCTGTGTTGTCAACAAGAATGTTTGCTCCCTGTTCACAGACAATTTGTAATCCTGACTTTCAGTGCATAGTTGTCAAATTAAGCAGGATGACACACCATCCAATTCTACCTCTACTAACTATAATAGGGAATAAAGAAGCACCTTGATATCTCTGTGCATTATATCACTCTTATGGAGATATTCCAAGCCTGATAGTAGTTGTTTCGTGTAAGATTTTATAACCTGCACAAATTTGTTGTATACGATGCACACAGGTAAGCATGAAAATAGGTTTAAGTCAGTGCCTCTAGCTCTTCAAAAACTTACAGACTCGGGAAAAGGTCCAAATTCTCCCAAAAGTGATGAGATTGATCCACCAGGTACAAATTCCAATAGAATATTTAAGGAATCCTCCTCCCTAACTGTCCCCAAATAACGCTGAAAAAATATTGACCAAAAAAATTAGAGCTGATTCTCTGAATCACCAAGCAAAGAAATCAAATTGAAGCAGAAGTACAATACTTACAACTATATTAGGATGTGCAAGATTCTTAAGAAGGTTGACTTCCTCCTCCAACTCCTTTATATGAGCCTGTTTTTAGCAATAAATGCAATAGAGAGTGTAATGCCACCCATCATAAATTCATAATAACATAACAGCGTTTAATAAATTAACTAGAGTCGGATCAGTAGAGGGCGGGGACATTTGTGAACACTTGACAGTTCTAGTGCTTTGTAGAAAATGCCATTTGAACAATGAATGTATACATTAAAAGGAAATTTTAAAGCAATAACTGCAAAAGTGCGAAGTCTGCTAGAACTTGACCATTTTCTACAGAATGGAAAATGTCACTCAGATATTATCCAGTTCCAAACCAATCCTAACTCAATTCTTAATACATACAAGCCCCCTACAAAAACACTTGGGTTCTATGAGAGACAAATTAAAAGACGCAATCGTACCTGTGCTTTCTCCCTTGAAGCATGGCTGGAAGCAATTGAAACCTAAACACAGAATTATCAAATTATATACAAAACTTAAGAATTGAGAAAGAAAAATCCATCAAAAATAGAAAAAGGGCAACAGAAAATTAGGGATGCACAAATCTAAAGAGATTGATCTACCTCCTTAACAGCAATAAGCTCCCCGGAGTCAAGATTCATCCCCATGTAAACACGACCGAATGCGCCGCAACCGATCAAATCGCCCTTTCTCCATCTGATCGGCGGCGGGGAAATGCTACTGGAAGCTGCTGTTGGGGAGGAGGAGACTTTGGAGAACACACGGGACCTCCGTATACGATCTAGGGTTCCAGCGCCGCTTTCGTCGCTG
The DNA here is from genome assembly GCA_964016875.1 of Fallopia convolvulus. Taxonomy (NCBI): domain Eukaryota; kingdom Viridiplantae; phylum Streptophyta; class Magnoliopsida; order Caryophyllales; family Polygonaceae; genus Fallopia; species Fallopia convolvulus. The sequence goes on along the minus strand of OZ024732.1, from coordinate 39,375,163 downwards.
GATGGTGGAGGAAAAGCAAAGGATCGGCGCACTGAATCGAATATCTCTCGCATCACTCCCAGTCCCAGATTATAGATAACAGTGACTGTCGGTCAGTGGTGAGTGAATTGGAATTTCGAGAGAGACGGTTGCGCGTTTGAACTTTGAAGGAGGGAAAAAGGTACCACTCCAATATTTTGAAAGGAAAAAAAAGAACGGATTTTATCCACTATTCCAATTAAGAAATACTATCATTTAATCCTTACTTCCTTATCCTTACTTCCTTACTATCCTTATCCTTATCCTTATCCTTATCCTTACTACTATAAAAGCGTACGAGATGTAAGGCTGAGATGACCCGAATTTTATAGTGCACAGTAATTTTACTATCGTGCGGCTATTATTAATTCATAACTTTTAATCACGACCATTCGATTTCATAAATACTATCGTGCGGCTGTTATTAATTCATCTCACAAATAAATTTTGTTATTTTAATATTCCTTGAAATTCGTGTCGGTCTTGCTTAGCTCTTAAGTAATCTCGGGATATATATTTTTGGAAAAGCGTGATCGACTTATTTGATATTTGGATGTGAACGGGTAGTCTTGATATGTCTCGAAAAACGTGTCCACATTACTTCGCTCGTAAAAAATATATTTTCTTGGAAAAGCGTGCCCGACTTAGGTGATATTCGGATGTGAACGAGAATTTTTGACATGTCTTGAAAAACGTGTCCAAGTTACTTCGCTCGTAAGCGAGCTCGTGAAAAAATATTTTCTTGGAAAAGCGTGCCCGACTTAAGTGATATTCAGATGTGAACGAGTAATCTTGACATGTCTCGAAAAACGTGTCCACATTACTTCGCTCGTAAGCGAGCTCGTCAAAAAAAATTCTTGGAAAAGCGTGCCCGACTTAGGTGATATTTGGATGTGAACGGGTAATCTTGACATGTCTCGAAAAACGTGCCCAAGTTACTTCGCTCGTAAGCGAGCTCGGATAAGTTTGTTTCTTAGTTGTGAAGAAAGCTCGTACACGTAATAAAACAAGTTTTAAGACATTGGATGGCATGAAGTCAAGTAAATTAATACCATAAGGTATTGCTCAGCTCTTAAGTAATCTCGGGATATATATTCTTGGAAAAGCGTGCCCGACTTATGTGATATCTGGATGTCAACGGGTAATTTTGACGTGTCTCGAAAAACGTGTCCAGGTTACTTCGCTCTCGGGGAGACCGTAAAAAATATATTTTCTTGGAAAAGCGTGCCCGACTTTGGTGATATTCGGATGTCAACGGGTAATTTTGATGTGTCTCGAAAAACGTGCCCAAGTTACTTCGCTCGTAAGCGAGCTCGGATAAGTTTGTTTCTTAGTTGTGAATAAAGCTCGTATACGAAATAAAACAAGTTTTAAGACATTGGATGGCGTGAAGTCAAGTAAATTAATACCAAAAAAACCATGGCCCTTTAAATAAATTTACGGAAAAAATGTCATTTCCATATTCCTTTTCCATATCTCTACACTAATAAAGTCTTCGTCTTATAATCGCCGCGTAACGCGCGGCCCAATTGCTAGTAAGAAAAGAGAGGTATTAACAGTAAATTCACTTTATCTAGTTTCTAGGAATATTTTTTTTTAACTTGGTTTTATAATTTATACTCCGTATATTTTACTATTTTCTTTCACTTCACTAATTTCAAAAGTATATCTTCATAATTAGACAAATTGAAATTTTACTCTTTTCAGTTACAAAAACTAAAAATTTGTACCAACTTATGGGTAATGATATAGATTAAACAAATTTTATTTTTCCTTTTAATCTAGATCATTGGATTAAATAACGATAAAGATAAATTTTGAAATTATCTATAACTACTATATATTAAAGTTATACCTTTTCGAGCCACCAGAACGATTCTGGCCCCACCTCATATTTACAAAATTAATTTTTATTTCTAATATTTTAACTTTTTTCTATTAAATTCTTCTTTAACTATTTAAATCTATCTTTAACATAAAACAAATATTTATTTAGTATAACAATATCTTTTAAAACCTTCTTATACAAGTATTTAAAATTAAAGATAAAATATTTTAAAATAAATATAAATATTTTAGCATATATCTTTTAATGAATTAATTTATATATAGTGATAGTTTTTGTAGATAAATATTTATAATATTTAAAATTAATAAAATTAATAAAATAGATAATAATATATTTAATAGATATATTGAAATGTTTGAAAATCTCTAAATTTACGTACATGAAAAGTAATAAAATATGAAGAATATAATATCTGATTAAAAAATTATACATTCTATGAGAAAAAATTACTTATATTAAAGTTTATATTATATTTTTATTTATTTATTAATACTCTATCTATAATGTCTATAAATATCGAATCGTAGTCGTACATGGTACGAGGGATATAACTAGTTAAGTGTTCATACCGTAAGATCAATGGATTAATTAAAGATGGGAGGATCAATGGCTAAAATAATGATAAAATTTGTAATATATCATTCAAGTGATGAATGCCGTAAGTCAATTATAGATTTTTAAAAAAAATTGTCATTAGTAGTTTATTTCTCTACTCTAATCTATAATCTTATGATTCTTATGGGTAGAGATATCGTGTAAATGTACGCTTATGTGCGAAATAGGAACAAGCATGATGTATTGTATAAAAAGAAATCAAGGGCGCAGATTATTTTACTAAAGGGGGATGATACGATTAAAATTTCAGCGAATTATTTGCATATTTTTCGAAAAATAATTAAACATTGGCACATTGACACTCACTCGGAGCGTGTATGAAAACTGAATGTATGTGCCTCGAAATTGGAAGAATTACATCAAAACTATGTGCATGTATATATTAAAATGAAAAATACATCTTGTTTGTGTGCATCAAGGTTGAATGTGCATCAAAACTGATTATATGGCCGAATACATTCGTGGACCCCCGAACTTTTAACTTTTATTCGCTCGGACCCCTCTACTAAAAAACCTATTTTTAAAGCCTTCAACTTGATACTTTTGTTTAATTAAGCCCTTTTTTGTTGATGTGGCGTCGCGCATGTATATTACTCCACCATTTAGCGAGTTGGGTGCATTGACATGGCTTCTTTTTTTATTTTTTATTTCTTTTTATATTACTCCACCATTTTACTAAAGCCCTTTTTCTTTTTGGTACACATCAATCTTTATATTACTCCACCAGTTAGATTTTAATTTTTTGAAGTATATTATGTGGCACTTATGTGGCAAAATTTTAATGAGGTTGGATTATGTGGCGCTTATGTGGCAAAATTTGCGCCAAATCAGCGCGTGTCACTTTCATGAAAATGAGGAGTATCTTGTCGAACAAAATTTTTACAGTATAGGTGTATAATAGTAAGCTTTCAAGTAAAGAGGTCTAAGTGAACAAAAGTTACAAGTTCGGGGGTCCATGTATGTATTCGGCTCTGATCATATATGCATCAAAGTTGTTTGAATGTGCATCAATACTATGTTCACATATATGTTTGTGCATTAAAATGCCTTGAAATAGTGTCATATATTTATGTTTGTGCACCAAAATTGGCTGAATGTGCCTCGAATTAAGCGAAAAGTAGGGTGGCTGACGAGCACTTTTACGTCGCTATAAAAGCACTGCCAAAGAAAATTCCCAACTTCCTAACCTAAGTATAGTGGAAGCAAGGGTCGAACCCACAAGGACTCAGATTATTCGTATTTATATAATATTACTAAGCAGAAAGGTTTTTTTTTTATTATAAAATAAAATCTAAGTACTTAAACTAATTAAAACTAAACAAGTAAAGTAAGTTGAGATTCAAATATGGAGAAAAGCGTCCAACTAGTTTTGTATCCATTGCATACATGAGTTTTGATCATCGATTATCCTTATTTCAATTTCCCTTGACTAATCTATTGTGAATTTATGAATTCAAGCTTATTGTGGTTGTTAATATACACCGTCTTTAACAACCTTTTAATCAATTAACCTAGAAAACCTTCTATGTCAAGTTGATCATGCAATTAAGTTCAAAGCATTCAATAGAAACAATATTCATGAATTCCACCGTCTATTCACGAAATCTTGTGATTAAATTCTCCGCCTTTGATTAACCTTAATATACACCGTCTTTAAGTTTAATCAAAGGATTCATCCATGAATAATCAAATTCCACCGTCTATTTAATTATTCTAGTTGTAATTCAACCAAGAAGTAGAATAGGTGGCCAATCTATTATAATCCTAAGTGAATTTAATCAATTAAGTATGGAGAGATTCAATCTAGTCAAGGCAAACTAAAATAATTCAAATCTCACAAACAATCATGCACACAACTTCAACTAACTAGTTGGACATGAGAAAATTAGCTAGAAATTGACATTGAAAAAAAAATAAAACTTACAAGAGTCAAATTGATCTTCAATTGCAAAATTAGGGTTTTGTCTCCCACAAATCTCCAAATTCTTCAAACTTAGAACACAAGTAAAAGATAGCATATATCCAAAGAAACCCTAGAGAAAGTATTTATATTATGTCTAAAAATATCCATAAGAAATATTAGAGTCGGCCCATATGATCACCTGAAACCCAAGTCAGCGTCGCACAAACGCGCCGGTGCGCGGTTTGGTCCTCCCAGAGCGCGGGGGCGCTCTGCCCACTTTGCCCGCGCTTTGCCTGCAACAACTTTAGTGACACTTCAAAGGCTGTTTTGACCCCCTTCGAGTTGGAATTTGCACTCGGAGTAAAAATATGAATTGTAGCTCTTCGAGTTAGCTTTCCAGTGATACCAAATTCGGCTTCATCCGACCACTGTAGCTCCCAAACCAAGCATTGCAAGATAGAGGTGTCAAAACAAGACTCCAAAGCATCACCCGGATTTAAGCGTTCTTCTCATACAAGCTCTTGGGCCTTAACTCTTGATTTTTCCTTCGGTTCTTCTCTTCAATGCTCACCAAGCATCCTAGCTCGGTCCTTAGCCTCACACCAACCATGTTTTACCATCCGACCTGAAATATAGCACACAAACGCGTAGATTCCGAACTAAACCGAAATAAAACCTGAACTACAACTTAAAGTAAAACTCTATCTAAAAATGCATAAAACGGGAATAAAAATATGCTCTAACACCTATACCTATATGCTCTATCAAATTCCCCCATGCTTGAACCTTGCTTGTCCTCAAGCAAGACATAAATCCAAGACATACCACTGAAATGCAATCATACATTCATCTCAAGTCAAACAAGCATTTCACATATAGTCAAAACCCGACCAAGACTTCTCAGCATGTATTATAATAAGCAAAAAGTAAAGACCATTCATCCATTTCTAAACCTCACCAAGGTAAATGTGTTTGCACTCAAACTCTCAAGTGTTTAAGGACGTGTTTCACTCAAAAATCAACCATGAAAACTAGACTACCATAAGCTTGCATCAGCGTACTAAATATCCACCGCTGGGGATCAAACACATAACAAAAATCATGAGGACTTTTTAAGGTTTGTAATGGGGCCAAGGTAAAGAGAAATTAGGAAGGGATAAATTTTTGGCTTGTGCTGCTAAATCTAGGATAAAGAACTAATCCTAACCCAAACTTCAACACTTTCTTTTCTTACTTCTCCCAAACTCTTTCTTTCTCAACTCCATTAACACTTTCTAACTCTTTGTTTCTTTATTTTCTTTCTTTTGCCTTTTCTTCAACTCTCTCTTTGCTTTATGAAGACTACTAACAATTGTACTTGACTTTTTTCTTTTGCTTTTGCAACATACTTTCATCTTCATTTTCTTTCACTTTACACACAAGAGTTTTATTTCCTCTTTTCCTCCTTTTCTTCCAACTCCCCCATACTTATACATAACTCACACAAAACAAAAACACAACCTAAAGTCCTAAATCCTGGATCCTGGGTCAAGCTTATTAGGCTAGGAAAATTAATAAAAATAGGCTTAAAGCTCAAAAGAATAGGGGTGTCAAGAACATGGATCTTGTAAGGTAGGAAAGAAAATAATAGGCTTTTAAGAAACATTGTCTCAATCATTTTAATGTTATGCATTCAATCATATAAGCAGTCTTGACAAAGAGTCATAACGCAAGTTCTAGAGCTAGATGATCATGGTGATACACTCAAGAAATATAGAGAACAAATATATCATGAAAGGCCAAAAATATCTCACAAGGCTAATTGTTGTCTAAAACTTCAGAATGAATCAAATACTTAAGCTAAATACATGCTCCATCCTATAATCAAGATAATTAATCAATGATCATGCTAATATCATATCAACTTCAGCATATCATGCAAATCATGGGTTAGGACTTATACTTAGCATTGAAACACAAGAGGAAACAAATAATGGGGAAATAAGAACCTAAATGCAATATTTTTGTATTTTTTTTCAAATTTTTCTGATTTTTTTTCATTTTTTTCAAGAATTTTAATCAATGCAAACAAAAATATAAACATGCAAATGCATTTACATGATCTAACTATAATCAAGCACTCATGACAAAATAAATAATCCCCTTCCCCCATGCTTAAAAATTACTTTGTCTTCAAAGTTATTGAAAACATAAGAGAAAAGAAAATTGACCTCATCACAAGATCTTGATAAACTCGAAAATCTACTCCTCTGGCGGTGGTGGTGAAGGCTTCTTCGGGTTATCAATCTTCAGACCTAGGATATCTAACACACACACAAAACTACCTAAAAAGCAAAAGATTATAACTGAAAAACAAAACTACTCTAAACCTTGGGTTGCCTCCCAAGAAGCGCTTGCTTAACGTCATTAGCTTGACTCTTGATTAGACAAGATTAGACATTGTCAATGCCCTTAGCAACCTGTCAAACCCTTGTGCACACATCTCAGAAAAGCATAAGTAACATAATGATAAATTAAAGATGCATAATATAGCTTGCAAAGACCGTTTTAATTTATCAAACTCGTGTGCCCAATTTTCATGAGATGGCCTTTGTTCAAATAAATTCAACAGAAGTGGTGGCTTTAGAAAATACTTACATTATGAATCAAAGCACTTGTCAGCAATACCACTTTTATCCAGGATGAACTCCATACATTCTCCATCTTCCACCTTGTGTTGTAGACTTGGCTCCTCATCTTGAAACTCCATAAGCTCTGGATGTGAGAAGGTGGGGAAACTAAAGCATGGGATGTCAAGGCCTAACATAGGGCACACCATGACAGCGGGAGTCTTAACAGATGTAACATGTTGCTTTTCTCCCTCATGGTTGTCTACTTTATCAGCAAAGAAGTCATCATTATCGACAAAAGTGTCTTCTCCCAAAACCACAAAACCCTCAAGCAATTTAATCCACATGGGTGAAAATGACTCAGGCTCCCTAGGCTCTGTAAGAATCTCTATGTTAGCACAGACTTCCTTTGGCTCTGTGATGATCTGCTCAACTTGCCTTATAGGTGTGAATTCATGTTGGACATCAAATTCATCTTCATAACTCACATCAAGTGTATTAGATTGCTCCTCAACTTGAATATGGGTGTTTGACTCATGATCGTTTGACTCAAATGTGACTCCACCTCTCCTTTCACAAAACTCAAAAGGGCATGAGGTTGTGGAATGAAAACTTGAAGAGTATGACTCACAGTGCTCCATAATTAAAGCATCTGACCCTTTGGAGAGATCCCTGATTAAATCCTCAAGAGACTTATCAACCGGCTGGGGTGGTTGGGAAGATGACACAACCAGAAAGCATTGATGGCTCATGAAACATAAGAAATCCCAGCATTCCTCAGATCCCATATATAAAAGCCTCTCATTGCTCATGTAGTCAGTCAATCCCCTTGTCTCAAGATTCATACCATGGATAACTCCCATGTTTACCTCTCTATCACTATATTGTAATCCCCAATCACCAAGTTCAAGCACATGGTATTGAAATCTTAAAAAATAGTCATGGAAGTGTTCATCCTGCATCTGTCTACAATCGAACAAAGCCATGGATTAGTAGCACGAGTGTTATGAACCAAGATAGGTTCACAACACCAAAAAAATAGTAATACTAAATAAACACAAATAAATAGCCGAGTCCCCGACAACGGCGCCAAATTTGACGAGCACTTTTACGTCGCTATAAAAGCACTGCCAAAGAAAATTTCTAACTTCCTAACCTAAGTATAGTGAAAGCAAGGGTCGAACCCACAAGGACTCAGATTATTCGTATTTATATAATATTACTAAGCAGAAAGGTTTTTTTTTGTGATTATAAACTAAAATCTAAGTACTTAAACTAATTAAAACTAAACAAGTAAAGTAAGTTGAGATTCAAACATGGAGAAAAGTGTCCAACTAGTTTTGTATCCATTGCATACATGAGTTTTGATCATCGATTATCCTTATTTTAATTTCCCTTGACTAATCTATTGTGAATTTATGAATTCAAGCTTATTGTGGTTGTTAATATACACCGTCTTTAACAACCTTTTAATCAATTAACCTAGAAAACCTTCTATGTCAAGTTGATCATGCAATTAAGTTCAAAGCATTCAATAGAAACAATATTCATGAATTCCACCGTCTATTCACGAAATCTTGTGATTAAATTCTCCGCCTTTGATTAACCTTAATATACACCGTCTTTAAGTTTAATCAAAGGATTCATCCATGAATAATCAAATTCCACCGTCTATTTAATTATTCTAGTTGTAATTCAACCTAGAAGTAGAATAGGTGGCCAATCTATTATAATCCTAAGTGAAATTAATCAATTAAGCATGGAGAGATTCAATCTAGTCAAGGCAAACTAAAATAATTCAAATCTCACAAACAATCATGCACACAACTTCAACTAACTAGTTGGACATGAGAAAATTAGCTAGAAATTGACATTGAAGAAAAATAAAACTTACAAGAGTCAAATTGATTTTCAATTGCAAAACTAGGGTTTTGTCTCCCACAAATCTCCAAATTCTTTAAACTTAGAACACAAGTAAAAGATAGTATATATCCAAAGAAACCCTAGAGAAAGTATTTATATTATGTCTAAAAATATCCATAAGAAATATTAGAGTCGGCCCATAAGATCACCCGAAACCCAAGTCAGCGTCGCACAAACGCGCCGGTGTGCGGTTTGGTCCTCCCAGAGCGCGGGGGCGCTCTGCCCACTTTGCCCGCGCTTTGCCTGCAGCAACTTTAGTGACACTTCAAAGCCTGTTTTGACCCCTTCGAGTTGGAATTTGGACTCGGAGTAAAAATATGAATTGTAGCTCTTCAAGTTAGCTTTCGAGTGATACCAAATTCGGCTTCATCCGACCACTGTAGCTCCCAAACCAAGCATTGCAAGATAGAGGTGTCAAAACAAGACTCCAATGCATCACCCGGATTTAAGCGTTCTTCTCACACAAGCTCTTGGGCCTTAACTCTTGATTTTTCCTTCGGTTCTTCTCTTCAATGCTCACCAAGCATCCTAGCTCGGTCCTTAGCCTCACACCAACCATGTTTTACCATCCGACTTGAAATATAGCACACAAACGCGTAGATTCCGAACTAAACCGAAATAAAACCTAAACTACAACTTAAAGTACAACTCTATCTAAAAATGCATAAAACGGGAATAAAAACATGCTCTAACACCTATACCTATATGCTCTATCAGTGGCTCAATGGGTCAACCTAGGGCTGTCAAAACTTGACCTGACCCGAGAAACCCGCCCGACTCCGAACCCGATCCGACCCGAGAAAAAATAAAAAGTTTTATACCCGAGACATGATTGACTCGAACTGATTTGACCCGAATCCGAAAAAACCCAAACCCGAGATTAACCCAAAACCGATTATACCCGAATGGACTAGCCAGATACAACCCATATCCGATGCTACCCGACCCGAGGTAATTTGAAAATCCGAAGTTACCCGACTAGAAACCATCCGAAAATCTGAAGTTATCCGACCCGAAACCATCCAAAAATTACATTATGTTTTAAAATATTAATAGTGAATAGTTATTCACCCAAAATCGGAAAAACCCCAAACCCAACTCACCCGAAATCTAACTAAACCCGAAACCGAAATTATCCAAAATCAAGTTGGACCGAAAACCAAATGACCCGACCGAAATTGACCCGAAACCCAACTTTGCCCGATTAATTGAGCACCCGACCCGAAATGATCCAACCCAATTTGACCCGATTTTCAAAATATCTGAATTTGACCCAAATCCGAATTTACCCGAAACTGAATTGACCTGACCCACCCGCCCGATTGACACCCCTAGGTCAACCCGACCCGACTCGTAACCCGGTTTACGAGTCGACTCGTTGACCAATAAAAAAAATTAAGTCAACCCATGAACCGACCCATAGCCCGGTATACGGGTTTTACAAGTCGGTTCGTATGTCGATCCATTTGACCCGTTGACCCGGTTGACCCTTTTGTTCTGTTTGGCTTGATCATAGGCCATTTTAACCCATTTGTCCTTATTTAAACAAGAAATGACTACTTACAACTAGTTCAAAGACTTGAAGGTATTAATATATTATTATAATGAGTAAATATTATCATAAAAAATATTTTAAAAAATAATATTATGGGTTACGGGCATTATAGACTGATGTGTAACCCGACCAGTAACCCATAATACCAAAATTATTGACTCATGACCCTATTTGTAAATTCTGTGTCGGATCGGGTCGCGTTATGGGTCATTTGAGTCACCCTACCAAAAAGTGTACCTATTTATACACGTACATCGAAACTAAAGGTACGTGCATAAAAACTAGTTAAAAAAGGTATACCATAAAAAATAATTTCTAATATTGCTAAAATTTATATATGTAATAGTACATATAATTAAAGATGCATTGTATAGGGGGTTCAATTTACCTTAATGTAAAGATGTCTCAAAATAATGTCAACATTTTGCTCAAGTGTATATCACATATATTGATTACACATTGAGATTTCATAACGTAATATGATAAGGTTTAGAGTATGTGAATCGGCCATTAAAATTAAATATAATGGAAATATTTTGTAGTATTGAATTCAACTTTTTTTAAAACTCAAATCTTGTTATTATTGTTAAGAAGTTGTTTTTATTGACATTACTTAATTTATTTTTATATTAAAATCGAAACCTCAAACTTGATCATATGTTTCTAAAATGTACCTTAAATATACGATCTTAATAATATGCTTGATGATATATATCTTAGGATATTTATGCTGAATGAAATCGCAAACCTAACTATATGTTTCTAACAATCAACCAAATTTTTAGGACTAAGTATAATACTACCTTAAGATTTATTTATAAGTCTGTACAACCTTACAAATTGATCAAAGATTGTTTTATGTAATATTGTTGTACCACAAAAATACCTAATTGAAACATGTGTCTCTTATGTTAAATGATACCTAAGATTTTTTTTTAATCTACAAATTTAAGTAGGTTATTTGATATAATATTAATTTAAAAGGTTTTGTCATGAAAAATATTTGGTAAAATATTAAGATTTATTTAAAAAAATTGTACCAACTCTCAATAAAAAAAATCTGTATCAACTTACAAACTCAAAATTTTTATTTTTGTTTTAACCATATTATAAAAAGATAGGAAAACCAATAAAATTTCAAAAATAGAAATCAACTAAAATTCATTATCCTTCAGAAATTCATGAACTACTTCATCAACCTTCGATCATCAAAGGTTGTGATTCTTGTTTCTCAGATTTCAACTTATGGGTGAGAAACCCTTGCTGATTTTTGGGCGAGAAGCCCCTTTGATTATGAGCGAGAAGCTCTTTATACTATTTTATCAGATTCAAAGTTATGTTTACAGATCTAAAGAAAACTTATTGGCTAGTATCTTTTGAAGAGCCATGTTTGTCCTTTGCTTGAGGTCTAGAACTATTTTAGACTCGATGCCCACAAGTGAGATTTGTTTGTGGGTTGATTCGACCCAATAGGCCTCATTCTTGTTGGGGAAAATCTTCTTGAACAAATCCTTGGATTGGATTTACCAATAGAATATTCTGATTAGAACAAATCTGGTGCTTGGTGGTTACAAGTGGTCGGTTTTTTGACGGTGAACTCAGTCACCGGCGACGTCCTTCCCACCTCACCCCTTTTCACCACCACCAAAGAATAGAACCATGAAAAGTGAAACAATTAGGAGAGGCGTTGATCTGGACACTGGCTTGCGGTTTCGCCATCTAGCGGCTACCGCCGACCTGCCCCTTCCTCCGACCATGAGTTGGCTGAATTCTAAAGCATAAATATTATTTTTTTTCTAAAATTCCCTACCTTACTAGAAAAGAGGGGGAAAATAAGGAAAAAAGAAAAGAAAAAAGAGATTGAAAATTAGATTGAATAATTAAGTCCTTGCTTAGCAAGGAAAATTAGGACTTACTTGCGAGGCAAGTTTTGATTCTACTTGCATTGCAAGTAAAACGTTTTTCGACATTTTTCTTGCATGTTAGTTCGATGCTTATTTAATGTACATTTATTCCGAGGAATTAGAACTGGGTTTGACATTGGACCGAGTTATATTAGGCTAGGTCGCGTGGTGCTTTGAGGCTTCTGAAGGTCCTTCATCTCGGTGGAGGGAATGTCAGTAGTCCGTTTCGCACGCCCAGGAGGGGTCGACCTATTGCTTGCGGTGCTATTTTTTATAGTGCTTTAGTCATCCCGATCTCAAACTCGTCTTATTTCCTATTGTTCGGAGTTTTGTATCTTTCTTAGCTATCCCTGCTTGTTTTTTACTCTCTTAGCCGTTTCTCGGTTGCCGTTTTATTACGGCCTCTCGGTTTACCAAGCCTGTTTGGTATTCCGAATTCTTACCTTATCAAAAAAAATAAAAATTCAAAATTCAAAATGTCGAACTAAATTTATTTTGGAGAGGAAAGCTAAACCCAAGTAAAAATACTTGCACAATAAATAGAGCCAATTTGTAAGTTGCTTTTTACTTTTTTACTTTTTACATTAATTTAATGCTTTACCTAGATTTAATAAAAAAAAGTTTTAGAACCTTTTAGTTTTTTCTTTTAGAATTAAATAAAATGTCTTAAAATAGTAGTGGGTTATGACCCATATGGTCATGCAACATCCCATCCTGTGTTTGTGGCCCTGCTACATTAGGTCCCGTTCCGACTCCCGATGATGGGTTTAATACTTTAATGGGTTGAACCGCCATAAAAGCGGACATTCAATTCGTTTGCCGCGCCTCTGACAAGGGACTCTCTCTCTTCGTTTCGGTGTATGAACTCAATCATCAATCATCAATCATCAATGGGTTTATCAACCCACGAAACTCTGAAGAAGAATACCAGCAAAAACGCATCTTTCTCATCACAGAGATCAAGTTAGTAGAAGACGAAGAGGACCCATCTACGTCCCACCTTCTGTTCGACGAAATGCCCAGCTCAGACAGCAACGATCATAACACTAACACTGGCTTAGGAAGGCCAAGTGATTCTAATGTCACATCCCTTCTTCTTCTAAGCTCCTTCTTTGCTGTCTGTGGCTCCTTTGCTTATGGCTGTGCCGTATGTACTCTTTAACTCGTCTTATTCAACATGTATTTTCTCTTGGTGCAGGGGATAATAATAATGATTGCTCTTCTATCTTGCTAAATTTTTTTTCTTTATCAAGGACTTCAATTTTAATTGATGAGACTTTATTCTTTCTGGTACCTATATCAGACTTTCACTGCCCCATCTTTTGTGCATTGCAGCCACAACACAAGATAGCCTGTACTACAGTGCCTATTGAGTTTTCCTCTGATAAATCCATGACAGCATCAACTTACTAATTAATGACTGGTTTTTGCATGTAAATCCTACTTCTGACATTTAAGTCCACTTTGTCTTCGAGCTTAAGCATTATTATGATTTAATTTATGGCTGTTTAGGTTTCCTATGTTTTAATGTTCAAATGACCTCTAGTGTTTCTCGATGGTGTAGGCTGGTTACACATCTCCGGTGGAATCTCAGATCATAGACGAGCTTGGCCTCTCAAAGGCAGAGGTAACTTTCCAATTGGATGTTAATTGCTACTTCTGAAACCTCTCTAGAAGGATTTCCGTGTATATCATGAATTTTTGGGTTTTCAAGTGTTCCTAAAAGACAACTAATCAATTATCTTATGTACTATGCGTCTATGCCCTTAAGTAGAGATTAAGTACTGGATCCGTCCCATCTATCTCGGTGTCTCTTGCATAGAAAATTCTCTGATGTATACTCCCTCCGTTCTATTCTACTTGTCATTTTAACTAAATTCACGCATATTAAGAAATTATAATATCTTACTAAAATGTCCCTATTAAATACAATTTAAATTATTATTCATTTTCTTTCTTTAACCAATAAAATTAATCCACATAATAATTGTTCATAGAAAATTGAAATATAATTAAGTTAGGAGAGAGATTTAGGTAATAAATGAAGGGGTATATTTGGAAAATTATGAATAAAAATAAAAAATGACATGTTTTATTGAACACAAAATCAAAGCTAAAGTGACAAGTAGAATAGAACGGAGGGAGTATATGTTTTCGTTGGGGATCGTAAATTTTTTAAAACTGAATAAAGTGAATTGATTGGAGGATATGCATATGGAATTAAGTAATAAACAGGTAAAGGGATTCAAAAGTTCAAGTAAAATGAATGATGAATATGAATTGAAATATTTTGACTTACGAGATAAAAATTCAAATATGTCAAATGGTGATTAATTTGTGTTTCATAGACTAATTTGCTTTATATCTGCAGTATTCACTATATGGATCAATGTTATCAGTTGGTGGATTGTTTGGTTCACTGGCAAGTGGAAAGTTGACCGACTTCATTGGTCGAAGAGGTGTACGTTTCTCGTATTACGTTGAACATGGATTCGTATTACAATTCAAATCCTAAACTCGTACATTTTCAATGATCATGAATACATTTCTAACTAGGTTCATATCATTAAGCAGGCAATGGCACTGTCAGACATCTTTTGCCTCCTTGGGTGGATTGCTATAATTTTCTCACAGGTTAGCCTTTCCTTCCATCAACCTTTTCAGTAAAAAAAAAATCAATTTATTACTCAATTACTTTTTCTAATTGTATTTTTGTTGAGGGGTAAGAGCAGCTGAGCAGAGACCACTACCTATAAGTTTAGTTCAGAATTGGACCATTTTCCTAATGTTAACTCCTATGTTTTCTAATCAATTTAAGCATTTTTCATTAATCGGTTTCTTTTGCTACTGCTTTCATTGACTGAATGCAGGGAGCTTGGTCGCTTGACTTGGGTGGATTTTGTATTGGAGTTGGTGCAGGGGTTGTTTCTTACGTGGTAATACATGTATTGTAGTGTGTAGCAATTTGACAATCAAAATGCCAAATATTGATGTACAACTTCCATTGCAAACAGGTTCCCATCTACATTGCAGAGATTGCTCCTAATAATCTTCGAGGAGGATTTGTCCTACTATTTCAGGTAAATTTATCTCCTGAATACAAGTTATTTATAGTTGAAGTAAGATAATTTTATTATGATCATTATCACTTACCTACAGTTTAATATGATCTCTCAAATCTTATTGGTTTTTTTTTTTCACTCTATAAATTGATAGTTCACAATATCTTGTGGAATCTCGGTAGTGTATTTTGCTGGACTTGTGATCACATGGCGAATGTTAGCTCTTGTTGGTAAACGCCTCTTTAATTTGTCTAAATGCATCATAAGGCAGTATCAGGATGATTTTCTTATATTTTTTTAAATTTTCTTAACAAGATTAAATCTTTTGGCCTTCATTCTTCAGGTATTCTCCCGTGCTTGGTGCAGCTTTTGGGCATGTTTTTTATTCCAGAATCCCCAAGATACATGGTAAGTTTGTGGAAACTATTCTGTTGTCTACAAATTTGATTAGTCATCAGAACCTATTTAGGATCTTAGTTACTGAATGTGCAGGCAAAACTTGGTCAAACTAAAGAATGTGACACTGCCTTAAAGCGCCTTAGGGGAGATGGCGCTGATATATCTCAAGAAGTGGCTGAAATCAAGGTATTGCATTGACCCATTTTTATAGAATCATATATAAAACTTCATCAAGTAAATTAGCATTTATTCAAACTTGTATATTTCTTTCCCAGGAGTATATTGAAGCTAATGAAAAGGTGCCAGAAATCAACTTCTTACATTTATTCCAGTGGAAATATGCTCATGCTTTAACTGTGAGTTACATACATAATTTAACTGAAGCCGTCTCAGAATTTTTCTGAATGAAAACCGAGTCTCACTTTGCTTTGACACATAACTGGTTCAGGTTGCACTCGGGCTTATGGCATTATCCCAATTTGGAGGAGCCAATGGAATCATATGTTACGCTAGTGATATCTTCGAATCAGCTGGTAAATAGATAACCTTTTTCAGAAGACGTTGAAAAGAAATAACATTAATACAAACATATCCTCCATCTTTTTTTTTTGTTGCATCTGACAGGATTCTCAAGTACTATAGGTTCTATTGGAATGGCCACCATACAGGTTTCCAATTCTATCATATATATAGCTCAATTGGCTGTTAAAAATTTTAATCTCAACTGCCTAGATATCTTTTTGTGTAGATTCCATCAACGGCCATAGGTGTATACTTGTTGGACAAAGCTGGAAGAAGAACGATTCTAATGGTTAGAACCCGAATGCACGCTTCTCAGTTTCATGATATGGTTCACCTGAATTCTTCTGCCTGTTTTACCTTGAATATGGTCTCCAGTTTTCTGCAGCTTCAATGTGCTTGGGCTGCATCTTTGTAGCATTATCATTTTTGCTGACAGAGCATAACTGGTTGAAGAACATTAGTCCCTTCCTTGTCGTAATTGGCTTATGGGTACATCACATTATGAATTTATGATCTAGTTGAACTCATTTTTTTTTATAGTTACGTCAAACAATATTTTCAAGGGTGGTGTATAATTACAGGGGTATTCTGCAGTATACCCCATGGGAATGGGAGGAACCCCATTTGTCATTATGTCAGAGGTATGTCATTTTCAATTTCAGAAAGCTCTAATCAATAACAAATGATTTGAACTCAAAGAGAAGAGGCTGCTAATTTGTATTTCAGATGTTTCCAATGAATGTAAAAGGGATAGCTGGAAGCTTAGCAACACTGGTTAGTTGGGGAACTTCTTGGATAGTCACTTACTCGTTCAACTTCATCATGGGTTGGAGCTCCTCAGGTGATTCCTGTTATATGATAGAAAACTTGGGACTTGGGACTTATTGGAATATGAACTCCTCCTTGACAAATCGGTTTTAGGATTAAATCTCACTCACTGACTGACCCACATTTACCCACATTTTAGCCTGTATTAATCTTCTGTTTTTTTTATTTATAGGAGCATTTTTCCTATTTGCGGGGGTTAATGCATTCGCGGTGTTATTTATTGCAAAGCTGGTGCCGGAGACAAAGGGAAGGACACTGGAAGAAATACAAGAATCTCTCATTCACAACCTGCACTAGAAAAAAAACATAGCCTTATCTTTTTGATGTTTTTTTCTTCTTTTTTCAATATTTTTTGGCTAATATCTCAGTTGATCCACATCCATATATGCAACTTTAAACGTACTTCCAAATGATGATACACTACCGAGACGCCAGTTAAGATTTACCAATTTTCAAATATTCATCAAGTGAATCACTTGGTACGCCATATGCTAGCATTTGAAAATAAGTAGTAAATTTTACAAGTGATGACAACCCAAGCCTACTGATTCCATCATATTGTTGTACAAAATAGTTGTCATGAGTCTTCACTACATCACTAATGTAGCAATGTGACAAAACAAACTTTTATGCATACGGAAGAGTCTACGAAATTTTACCTCTGGAAATCGAGGGATATCAGCAAAATAATCCATGAACAAAGTATGTGCAGCAGCTTCTCGATCATGATGAATAGTTACTTGGCTAGGAATTGCACTTTTCCTTGTGGATTGAACATCATCCTCTTTATTGTTGAAATGTTCTGCCAAAAGAAATGATGGTAGCATACATATCAAGCAACATATTTTCCACTTCATCAAATGAAGCTAATACAGCTTCGACCAAAAAAATGAAGCTAATACAGAATTATAGAATTCAAAAGTTTCATTTGAAGATAACGAAGAGGATGGTATTTGGGATGGATCCATTGTAGTAGGGAAATGAACGTGAGAAAGGTGTATTAGTGTATATAGGTTAATATATTTTTTTATGCATTATCTTGTATGTTAAGTTAAGGTTTGTGGGCCACTTATTTAGGTTGTATATATATGCTTTTATGCTAATGAGAAAGTCGTGTTTTCATGCCACGATCATCTTTATGGTATCAGATATTTTTAGGAAAATCCGATTCAAAACCCTAAACACGAGGCCGCACCTTCTTGTCGTCGTCCATTCTTGTTCCACACCAGATTTTTGTTGGAAAAATCAGTGTGTACTCATCTTTTCTTGCTCGTTCAATCATGACGGGAAAAAGAAGGAAATCCCAAACCTAATTCCCTTACTATCTCCGTCCATCGGACCAACCCGAGATGAAGATATGTCATGTGGTTCTCAAAGGAGACAACTATTAGGAATGGAAGTTACGTACCCGAAATGCCTTTAGGGCCAAGAGGAAGATCGGTTTCATTGAGGTAACAATCTTGATGCCAGATGATCTAGAGGAGATGGAGGATTGGTGGAATGTCAAGTCGATGCTCGTTGGGTGGACAATTCAATCCATCGAGGAATCCCTTAGGTCTACAATTACCTATTCAACACCGCTAAGGAGTTGTGGATAGATTTAAGACAACGGTTTTTGGTCGGGAACGGACCATCAATTGAGATTTAATTTGGTATGCTGCATCCAAGGAGGCAAAAGTGTGGCTATTTATTTTGAGTCCTTGAAAAATATCTGGGATGAGATTTAAAACTATCAAAGTACTCGGAGATGCACTTGAGAAAAGTGTGAGTGAAAGTGGGCCGAAGATTTGAAAAAAAGAGTGAACGAGGAACGGATTCACCACTTTTTGTTGGGTCTTGATGATGGGTTTTAGTCAGCAAGAACTTGTCAAAATAATTGTGTGATTAATATACGTTCCTAACATTATTCTTACTTCTTTATAGAAACATAATCTTGTGGTGTCCTAACTTTGTTAGAGACTAGCATGTCGCTATTCTCTTCCGATGATAACGCTACTGTGAATCATCGATCGGTAGGAATCATTTGGAGTTTGGTGCTCTCATGTTTTAATTATAACTATAAGAACCATTTGTCCCCCACTTGCTTGGCTTATATTAGACTAACCTAGGCATGGACACGGGCCGGGCTGGGCCGGGCCGGGCTGAGAAAAATGGAACCGGGCCCGCACAGGGGTTATCCGGGCTGGGAACGGGCCGGGCTGCGGGCTGGGCCGGGCCCAAAGTTTGTGGCCCACACGGGTTGGGGCGGGCTGGGGGCGGGCCGGGCCGGGCTGGGGGCGGGCTGGGTTGGGGCGGGCTGGGGCGGGCTGGGGGCGGGCTGGGCGGGCCGGATACATGTGGGCTGGCGGGCCGAGTTGGGCCAGGCGGGCCGGGTTGTATTTGTGGTAGATTTTTAGGTATTTGTGCCTTTTGTGGTCCTTTGATTGAATCAAAACTAGCTTAGTTAAATGATCAAGTTAGAAGACATTAATGCCGACATGCCCTTGCCTCTTCTAACTTATGAAAGTAAAATTTTTAAAAAAAAAAAGATAGAACAGAGGCGGAGTATTTTAAAATGTATCAATTAAACGAATCTATTAAATTGTACATAATGTGCTAAAAAACAAAAAAAAAGGGAATAAGGGGGCGGGCTTGTTCGAAATTATTAAAACTTTGATAAATAATTATCAAAATTAGAATAATTAAGATGCCTACGTATCTCGAAAGAATCAAAGCCCACGTAGTTCTTTACTTACCTTAACTTACCTTGTTGTTGTTGCTCATTCGTCAAAGTCTTCGGGGGTTTCTTCGTCAATTGCATCATTCCCACCACTTCCGGTGTTAGAAGAGTTGTCAGTGGTTATCCCTTCGACATCGTCCTCGGTCTCGAATTTTATTGCACGCATTTCGTACTCTTCTTGCGTCCTTTCCTCGGCACGATCCCAATCCTTCTTGCATATCAATGTCTTGACGGTTTGTGGATCAAGTCGGCATCTTTTTTCCAAAATTACTCTTCGACCTGCGCTAAAAATAGACTCGGACGCAATGGTAGACGCAGGTATAGCTAATACATCCCTAGCTATGTTAGCAAGTACAGGATATTGGTCGCAATGGTTTCTCCACCACTGAAGAACATCACATCCGTCGGGGAATTGATGTTCAGTGGTCAAGAAATCCATAATAATAGATCTTGTAGGTGCAATAGAACCAGAACTAGGAGATGTTCGGGGTTTTTTGAAAATTAAAGATGCAATTTTGCTAGTAGTAGAAGTAGAAGATGAAGAGGGTCGATTAGTAGATGTAGGTGGAATATTTAGTTTTTCTGCATATTTATCATATAACTTAATTAATGTTGCAATGGCGAAATCAATATCAGCATACCAATTATAATCATTTTTTGAAAGGCCCAAAGTGTCATAATAAAAATCTAACATATTTTCTAGACCTTGCTTCTTCACAGTAGGATCTAATAATGCAGCAATACAATATATAACAGGAAACTAGTTAAAATAAGATAACCATTTTGTTCGCATGTTTTCAATTATGTTACCTAATGATGGTTGCTTTACTTGCATTTCTTGCATGGCATATGTAATATTGCAACATTGAAAAATAACTAAATGGACGTTAGGCGTATAAACTTGTGAAAAAATCAGTGTTGCATCCTTAAAAGTTTTTAGAAGCTCACATATTTGTGTCGCGATCCCCCATTGCTCCTCGGAAATAAATCCGGAGTACCATTCGGACCTCTATACTGCTCAGCATACAAAGTGGTTATAACATTTTTATAAGTACAAGCAGGTTGTAACATATCAAAAGTGGAGTTCCAACGAGTTGGTGTATCCATACTCCATTTCCTAGGAAATAATCCTTGTTCTTGACACAAGATCTTATAGCGACGTTTTGCGGTACCGGTGAACCTAAGCCATCTAATGCACTCTCTAATCGGTCCAATCAAATCATGAAGATCTTTGCATGCTTCTTGAACAGATAAGTTAACAATATGCGCAACACATCTAATATGACAAAGATCTCCATTTAACAAAAGAGGTACATGTCTTTTAAATAAATCAATACATCTAGTATTAGCAGAGGCATTATCGAAGGAAAGTGAAAACACTTTTGCAAACAAATTAAATTCCTTAAGAATTCTAACAATATGATCATATATATTAGCTCTTGTGTGACTTTCAAACATAGGTTCAAAACCAATGACACGTTTTTGCAACATCCAATTATCATCATTCCAGTGGGTAGTGACAGAGATATATGAATCGCCTACTCTAGAACTCCAAAAGAGAATGGTTTTTCAGATTTTGTAATATATTCAGCCATGCCATCAATCATTTTATCTCTATTGTAACAAAATAAGTTACCTCCAGCTTGAGAAGAGGCAAACCCGCCTATTTGGGTTTGAATTCCGCCGCTTGAACCACCTTGACCTTCGGGGACCATCACTTCGGGATGTAGCCTATTCATGTGCCTTTTCAACGTTCCCGTTCCGCTATTCTTGGTGAATTTGTAAGCGTGACCCGTTCTAACCCCCCTCGCCTTGCAAATTAGGCACGTAGTAATAAAATTGTCGGGGCTTTTTGGATCGTCGACTTTGTCGAAGTATTTCCAAGCAATAGAGCCAGAGGTCGTATCTTTTTTCGTAGTCGAGGAGCTTCCCGCCTCTTGTGTAACACTTGCTTGAGATGGGACGAAACCTAAAAAATAAAATTATGTATATTATAAATGAAATAACAAATTATTTATATTATAAACGAAATAACAAATTATTTGTATTATAAATAAAATAAAAAAATTACTTACCGGGTTGATCTTCCATTTGAGCCCTTCCATGCGCCGTCAAATGATCAAATTCCTCTTGGGACAAACCCATACCTTGTCCCTCCATTTTTTATAAAAGGGGATTTTTTTTTAAAGACTAAGAATAAGCAAGAGATTATAACTTTTTTTGTTTTTTTTTTATAAAAGGAGAAGAAAATTAAATTCGAAATGTAAATAAATAAGGTAAACTTGTTTTTGAAAATTAATACCTTTTTTTTGTTGTTTTGAAAGACTAAATAGAGATTAAAAATAACAAAAGCAAGTAAAATGAGATTAAGACACTTTGTAGATTGTAAGACTTGTAGTAGAATAAGCAAGTATGAGATTGAGAGTTGAGAGATGAGAGATTGAGGAGATTGTGTGGAAAAAAATGTTGAGATTGGGTGGTATTTATAGAAGATTAGAATAGGAGAGGAATTTAAATGTTTTTTTTTAAAAATCAAAGTAGCCGTTGGCTCCTTTTTTTTTTATATTTTAGGGAGGTAGCCGTTGGGTGCTCAACGGCTCTTTTAAAGAGCCGTTGCACACCGGGTCGGGCCGGGCCGGGCCGGGCTGGTCCGGGCTGTAGGCCCGTTGACTGGCCCGTCCGGGCCGGGCCGGCCCGCACAAATGTCCATGACTAGACTAACCAGACCACCTTTTTCTTTTTCTTTAGCATAGTTGGTCGATGTCCATTGTTGATGTGAATCCGTCTTCGAAGAATCGGAATTCACGAATGGATCTTGGTCTTGGACGCGTAGTAGGTCTCGAGAAATGCGGAAGCGATAGATTTTGAGGCGAGAGGCCTATAATTAAGGGAGAAATCAGAGTGTAGAGATGAGAATTATCGAGTTCAAGGGAGAACACGAAGAGAGGAAGAGAGTTTGAGGAGTTTGACACCTAATAATGATATATAGTCTGGGAACAATCCGACAGAACTTTGTTATCAAATTGAATCAAGCGTGCTTAAACAAGAGGAGTGTGTCTCCTTATATAGAGGAGTCCACAAGAAACCCTAGGAAGGCTAGATAGCGGCTAAGGCATTGTGTGCAAACAGTGGCATAGCCAGGATTACCTGGAAGAGGGGGAGGGGGCGGGACCTCAAATAACGAACCTTAAACAAATGATGTTTGTAACACCCTTATACCCTATGACGTATACTTTGTAATAACTTATTTCCATATAGACATATAATTCACATATAGCAACTATCCACATAAGCACAAAGCGAAATTAACAACCATAAAAGGTTGCACACACATATGCATTCACTTTTTTTATACTAAAACATCTATTACTCTAACTTCTATTACAACCCATATGTCTATTATGCAAAATAAGGAGGAGAGGGTTGCATTAAGCTTCAGCCGGTCGACCTGTATGAATGTGACCTCTAAAAGATACACACTTCAGAAAGTTCTAGCTGAACCTGAAAAATTGTTTTTGCGATTTATAGTCGCATACTCAATGAATATAAACCATCATCAATTATTTCACACAGAGTCAAACATTTGGTCAGTATACATATTCATACATATTATATATATCATATATGAATTTACTATGCAGATGCAAATGCCGATGTATCCGATTCATTATTCTGTGAACTGTTCAAGCCTAAATCTGCCCCGGGTTTATTGTATATGGACTCTTATAGTCCCTTTAACAAAGAAATCCGAAGATTTCCTGAATATTGACTCTTATGGTACCTTTAGCAAAGAAATCCGAAGATCTCCTGAATATTGACCCGTAGGTCCTGTATGATCCGTAGATCATGTATGACCCGTATTTCGCTTTAACAAAGAAATCCGTAGATTTCCTGAATTACAGTTCAGGGCAAGACAGTCACAGGTCCTTTTAATCTCATGGCAATATATTATGCAATCAAATGCATCATGTATTCATATATCATATGCCATCTGTTAACAAACTTTCTATGCAAACAACTCTGAAAATTTCAGAGCTATCATACATATCCATATAACTCATAAAGCACATATATCCATATAGCTCATATAGAACATATATCCATATTGCACATATAGCACATAGGGTAGAATCTCCGGTCTATACGCACATATATCCATATGACTCATATAGCACATATATCCATATAGCTTATATACCACATATATGCATATAGCACATAAAACATATATATCCATATAACACATAGGGTTTTAATCTCCGATCTATACTCACATATATCCACACATATCCATATATTCATATAGCACATATAGCACATATGGTTGAATCTCCGGTATATACTCACCTGTTTAAGGCAGATACTATATTTCTCCCCCTTGACTTTGACCACGGTCTACTACTTGTGCTCCTATATGTAACCCAATGCAAATTAAGCTATTTACTCTTATAAACTCTAACCCCAAATGCAATAAAATGCCATAATGCATTATAACTTCTTGTGCATCTTTCCAAATCCTTTAAAACTTGACAACAATAAACTATATATATAGAAGAACATTTTTCTAGTTCAAACCCTTCTGAAAAACTTGATCAAAGGGCTCCCTAATATCATTACAAGGAAAAACCCTAAAAATACTCTAAAATCTTTTTCTGAATATTAATCCGATATCGAAAACACCCTTTGAGAACTATAAATCGACTGATTTTCAAATCAAAATCAGTTGTAGATCTAGATCTGGAAAAATTAGGAAAATCCAAACAAACCATTAACTAATTAAAAACTTACCAAATCAACCTTGTTCTTCGAGATTAAAACCCAATAGAAGAAATCTCGTACCGGATCTATAACAAAAACAAGAAAATCTTGACCGAATTTCTTTCTCTACTCTCGTTTCTATCTCTCTGACTTTTCTTTCCTCTCTCTTTTGTTTGTGTACGTGTCTACCTATCTAAGAGATGACAATCTCACATTTATAAACTTGTGAAATAGGAAGTCGGCAATTCATTAGAAGAGTCGGCTAAATTTTTAGCCAAATTCCACTTTTCACCTTGAAATCTCGTTTACTACAAACATTACCTCGAAATAATTAATAATTAACTTTAAGTTAAAAACTTTTTAAAATATAATAAACTCAAATAGAAAATAAATATTACTTTTAAAAATTCACTATATATCATACCAATATGCCATGCATATGCTATTAATGCAAAATGATGTATGCTTTGGTCGGGGATGTTACATTTCTTCCCCTCTATAAGAACTTTGTCCTCAAAATTCGCTATCTCTTCATATGACTTTCTCATCTTATCCTTTGTTTCACAAGTTGTTTCCTCTATACCATGATTCTTCTAAATTACTTCAACCATCAGAATTTTCCTATTTCGTAACTCTTTGATTCTGCAGTCTATTATTATGATCAGTCCTCTATGTAGCTCAGATTTTATGCAAGCTGTACTTCTGAATCTTTTAACACATGTGATAAATCAGATCAATACTGTAGCAACATACTAACATGAAAAATATCATGAATATAGATAAAACATCAATGTGCCATCCAAAATGTGAAATGGTGTATCTTTACTTTATCGAACCTGTTCAAAAATTCTATAAACTTCCCATCTCAGATGTGCATCTTTA
This sequence comes from Fallopia convolvulus, assembly GCA_964016875.1. Lineage (NCBI taxonomy): Eukaryota > Viridiplantae > Streptophyta > Magnoliopsida > Caryophyllales > Polygonaceae > Fallopia > Fallopia convolvulus. Next base: position 39,349,617 of record OZ024732.1, on the reverse strand, counting down.
ATTTTCTGTCCCAGAACTGATCGAATCTCAAAAGTAGCAATCAATACTCATCTGTGTCTAACTATAGTCTAGCATTTACACTTTGCAAAGCAATCAAATATAACACTGAAGTAATGTGTATATCTGCCATCATACCATTAGACTTTTGACTCAAAGCATCTGCTACAACATTGGCCTTTTCCGGATAATACTCGATTGTACAATCATAATCTTTCAGTAGTTCCATCCAGCGCCTTTGCCACATGTTCAACTCCTTTTGACTCATCAAATACTTCAAACTCTTATGATCAGTAAAGATTTAGAATGTTTCTCCATATAGATAATTTCGCCAAATCTTTAGAGCAAAAACTATGTTGCCAGCTCTAAATCATGTACAAGATAAGAAATTTCATGTGATCGATACTGTCATGATGCAAAAGCAATTACTTTCCATCCAGCATTAAGACACAGTCAAGACTCTGATATGAAACATCAGTGCAAACAACAAATCCTCTTGTACCTGTAAGAATTCTCAGTATTGTTGTTGTAGTCATTCAATGCTTTAACTTATCAAAGCTCTGTCGGCACGCAGAATACCAATGGAATGAAGCATTCTTTCATAGCAATTGTAGTACGTGGTGCAGCTATAAATAGAGAATCCTTCCACTAATAGTCTGTAGTATCCAGCCATACTAGGAAAGATACGAACTTCTGTAACTGTAGTTGATACTTTCCAGTTTACCACTGCTTTAAACTTTTTAGGATCTGCCTCTATACCTCTTCCAGATACAATATGTCCAGAAACTCATAATGCCCATATCGAGTTCTGAATGTTGTCTTGATAATGTCATCTTTAGCTATCTTCACTGTTCTAAAAATCCCTTCTAGACCCCGTCTAGGCCCCGCTTAGGCGCTGAAAGGTCCTATCCCGCCTAGCCGTCCAGACCGCCTAGGTACCCGTCTAGGACCGCCTAGGCCACCGTTCAGGCCGTCTAGGCGCTAGGTGGTCCCTTTCCGCCCAGCGTTTGCCTAGCGTTTTTTAGAACATTGGCTATTTTTAACTGATGATATCCTGATCGGATGTCTATCTTCGAAAATACCTTTGCACCCTGAAGTTGATCAAACAAATCATCTATCCTTGGCAATGGATACTTATCTTCACTGTTACCTGATTCAACTTTTTGTAATCTATGCATAGTCGTAAGGTACCATCTTTTTTTTTAACAAATAGAACTGGTGCACCCCAAGGTGATACACTAGCTCTAATGAATCCTTTGTCCAAACAAATCCTGTAACTGTTTCTTCAATTCTTGTAACTCTAGAAGAGCCATCCAATATAGAAGAATAGAAATCAATGCAGTACCTGACATTAATTTCATAGTAAACTCTATCTCTCTATCGGTTGGCAATCCTGGAAGATCTTTTGGAAACTGTTGATAGGGTTTCTCGGCCAACAAATAAATTTGTAAGTCAAGACCCCGCTGAGTACAGTGGAGTCAGGATCGTTCCACAGGAAGCAAGGTTGTTTGTCTATCAATCTAACAAAAATCAAACAAAATTAAACAAAACACTCACGAGATGCCTCGTTAACGATGTTGTCAGGATCGTTACCGAGCCACCGAACTCAAAATATTAACTAACGACCTAATAAAATTCTAATTAAAATTCGGTACCGAGACAAGTACTCAGCAACGAAGATTCACCAGAAATAATTCAAAATAAAGCAAAAATCTAGGACAAGGGACACCACAACATAGCTAAGCATAAGAATTTCGTAAGAAGATAAGATCATGCCTTTAAATAGATAAAGTCATCAACTTTCGTTGACTTAACAAGTAAATTAATCTACTTTGATAAACTAACTCACTCAATTGCTTGTTTTGGATCTAAAGCTTGAAACTTTCGTTTCCAAACAATATCAACCTTCAAGTTACTAACTTTCTCTTTCAATCAAGTTAAAACCTAAATTACCTCAACTTTCGTCTTGGTATTAAGCACAACAAACAATCTCAATAAAAGATAAAAGGCATTCACACACAATCTTACTCATCCAACATGCTCAACTATGTCGGGCTTAACATTGACCCTAGAAAAATAAACTACTCACTATTCATAACTAAGAAACTAAAAACTTCAATAGAAAGAAACATTGAAACAAAACTCAAACTCAAATTAATAAGAAAAATATATTGTCTTACAGAGATTCAGAAGAAACCGAAAAAAAAACATAAAACACCGAACCTAAAATCACGACCAACGAATCACCCGGCAACCGTCGTCTACCGAGCTTCGTTACCTTCTTCCGATCCGATCTCTCTCTCCTTCGGCCTTCACAAATCTCTTCCTAAAAACTTCTCCAAAATCAAGCCCCACCCTTTCTATGCTAGATAGAAGGGTATTTAAACTAAAAAAAACTAAAAAAACTAAAAAGGCTAAAAGATATAAACTTTCCTAAAAAGATAGAAACAATCTCTAAAAGATAGAAATAAAATCTAAAAAGATATTAAGCCCTAAAATACATATTCTAACAGCCCCAAAAGATTCTAAAAAGATACTCAACCGACACGGAAATAAATTCCTGCTCAAGATCGGTGAATAATAAAAATAATACTCGAAATCTTTCTCTTCGTGGCCTCGTTAACGACCCTTCACAACCTCGTTAACGAGCCTGGGGTTTTGTTTTCTTCAACACCTCCTCTTGTACTCTTGAGCTTCGACTTCTTCAATCTTGCACTCCTCCGTCCTTCGCTGTAATGCTCCAATTTTAGCTCCATTCCTCGCTAAAACCTGCAAAATTCACAAAATAGCGTAGATTCCACTCTTTTTACAGATTTATGCAAAACTAACTAAAAACACTCAAAACTAAGCCTAAACTAAACAAAACTAAACCTAATAAAAAAAGAAAACCTATCAAAAACTATACTAAAAATGCGAACATCAAAATACCCCATACTTAGACTTGCTTGTCCTCAAGCAATAAACAAGACACTAACCAAAACCAAAACAAATCATGCTCATCAAGACATAGCCATCTTCTAAAAAGCAACATCTACACATAAGAAAATTATAGCAAAAGACTATTAACATCCTCACACATATATGCACTTAAATAGACATAAAATAATACAATCCAACCTCTCAAGGGATATAATGTGTTTCACTCAACTCTCAAGTGTTTGGGCTTATAAATTCAATCTCTCAACTCATCTTATATACAAAAACTCATAGAAATTGGAACTTATATCACCAATACTCTCCACCCAAGATTTGTCAAAACAAGCAAAGAATCATCAAGAGAACTTAGGCTCAATGAAAAACTTCATAGAAGCTTCCATTCGGTCGGGTTGTAATGGGGCTTGGTAAAAACAATAAGGCGTGGGAATATTTGGTCATGTGGTGCTAATAATATCCGGGAATCCAAGACTCCTACAAACTCACACATCTCACCAAAAACTCTCATAAAACAACTTACCAAACTCACTCTTCATTATGCACACTCATTTTCACTCACCCTTTATCATCCTAGAAAGTCTCATAACCAAAATAAAAGAATCTCTTGATATTACCCATAAACACAAATGCACTTTAACTCTTCACCTCTTCCTTCTTTTCCTTCTTTTTTTTTCTTCTTTCTTCTTTTTTATTTTATATATTTTTCTTCATTCGCTGCCTCGTTAACGAACCCACATCAGGGTTGTTAACGATGTACCGTATACATCCTTTTCTTTTATTCACTACATCTATCAAAAACTTTATTGTGTGCATCTTTTTATCAAGAGACCTTTCTTACATGTAATAACAAGAGACTTCCAATCTACCCTTCCCAAATACCCTTTAATTCAAGCAAATATAAACTCTTTTCTTTTTAACAAAACACAAAACTTTACCTTTCCAATCTAAGTCCTAATTCCCGGATAGGGTCAAGCTTATCTCGGCTAGGGAAATTTTTTGTGGAGCTAAAAATAAAAGGTTTCAGGCCAGAATTGGTTATCAAAAAGAAGGAATAATGTAAAGGTAGATAGGGAATAATAGGGCTCATAAAAATAAGTTCTCTATCATATGATTTTCACAAGTAATGAACTAAAAATCTTATAAGGGTCTCAAGAAATAGATAACCATCACAATTCCAAGAGATAATATGCATAAAGAGAGTAAATCACACAAGAAAAGAAGAGGGATTTATAAATGTTTTCCCTATAAGGCCAAAAATATCTCACCAGGTAGATTTTGTTGGATTGCATCATCTATGCTATAAAGTATATGTGCTCAATTTTATCAAATGCTATTCTCTTCTTAAAAACAATAATTTCAATTTTAAGAATCCGGCTATACTTTCAAAGACATGTTTGCAAGGAATTATATGATTAAGCTAGTGATTTCTATCATAGAACTTAAGAAGGGATATCTATCAATTCTAAACTCTTTTTGGATTTTTCAATTTTTTCAATTTTTTTGGTTTTTCGAATTTTTTAGAAATAACAACTACATAGAACACAAAAACACAAAAACACCTAGGACATAATTTTTCTACTTTCTCCCCACCCCATACTTAAAATTACAGTGTCCCCACTGTAAGGAAAATAAGAAGAAGAGGGAAAAGAAATAGAAAAGAAAACAAAAAAAAATTAAAAAGAAAAAGAAAAACATAAAACTTACAAAAGTGGAAACAAGGAAAGGAAACTTCATCTTGAGCTTGAATCAACGGTTCGGTGGAGGAAAATAGTGCTCAAAGTTCCCCATGAAGTCGTACATCGTCCTCCAACGCTCAGCATCCTCCGCCTCTCTCTGACGCTGCCGCTCATCCTCCATCGACATGCGAGCGGAATAGATGGTTTCCCATCTATCCATCCTCCTATGATGTGATCCGTCTGGAGGTGAAGCTGCTGCATCCGTGCAGAAAGATCCTCGGCCCATGGTGGTGGTATACTCGATCCTGCGTACTCGGGCTGAGGAGGTGGTGGGTAGTGAGGCTGGAAATGGTCTTGATATATCACCGGGTTGTAAGGCATTAGGCCATAAGCATGAGGGTCGACAGGAGCTGGTGGTGGGTCGATAGAAGCTCTTGGCACCTCGTTAACGAAGCTGGGTGCCTCGTTAACAGTGTTGGGTGGTGGCTGGAAGTGGTCGTTAACGACCCTGGTGGGCTCGTCAACAAAGATGTGGCCGCCTAACACCTCCGTGTCCATGTCTTCTTCTTCAAAGTTGAGCTCCTCAGTGCCGCCCTCGGTGTCGGCTTCTTCGGTGTCGTTGCTTACTACCTCGGTATCTTCTTGCTCTTCTTCTTTATATTCATCCACGTCGTCCCGCTCAAACCGGGTTTCACAAGGCCTAAGCGAGAGCTTGTCCTCCGGCTTTGGCTCCAATGGATAAGGATGTCCCGTCCACACCTCGTACCAATTCGGTACATAGGGTAGCTCGTACATGTCGAGGGAAGGTATGACTAGTCGATCTTGCACCTTCACCTTGTAGCCTCCCTCGGCTTGTGCGAAAATCCCGGAACTATACCAATAGTTCTTGTTGAGGAGTTGGGCAAGGGCCGGTGTTTAGCGGGTGAGATGAACTCCAAGATTCTTAGCCAAGAGGCTAACCAAATTGCCACACCACACCTCCTTGGACTTGGTGGACTTCTCGACATAGTAGAGTCATTCGTACCCCAAATTCAAGGGGCCGGGCTCCTCAAAGAGAATGGTACGGAAGCAAGCGACTTCCGTTCTTGTAGGCCGGTTCAACTCTTTCTTCGGCCAAAATGTTGCGGCGAGGACTCTCAAGATAATCCGGAAGATGGGGTTGACTATGTTTGCCCCGGATAGCGCCGCGGTAGAGGATTGAACCTCTCCGGTGATGTAGCTCCAAGTGAGGGTCACTCGGTAGTCCTTCAAGCTATAATCTCTTGACGGGTTTGGGAGCTCCAAGATTGCATTGAACTCCGCCATGGTGAAGTCACGGTCCTTGTTACCGAGCCGGAACCGAATACGTCCCGTCGAGGTCTTCGTCGAGAAGTTGGTCTCCAAAGTGGCCAAGAACTAGGATGTGAGGGCCGGGTAATGTGGTAAGCTCTCTTGCTTCAACAAGTGGGCGGCCCCAAGGATGATGAAGGCGTCCTTGACATCCGTGTAGATGCACGTAGAGACGGCGCTAGACTTCGAGAACCATCGGGTGTAATGGTCCTTCTCCAAAAAATCTCGGTAGCGCCGTACTTGGCTCTGACTGCTCAAAATCACATCATCCACCCGGGGTGGAGATGGAGACCTGTGGTTCCTCCTCTTCTTTTGGGCTCTGGTAGCGGGTCTGCTTGAACTAGCCATGGATCCTACAAAATAATCGAAAATTTTCCAAGATAAGATCCACTCAAAAATAATAGGTACGAGACCCCATACTTGGTCTCAAAATTAACCTCGGAATTATTCGTAAACTACCCAATTGGGTTAGTCACGATTCTGGGCTCGGATCGATCGACGATGAAGTGCAGGGTCGTTAACGAGCCTGGGTGGGTCGTTAACGACCCTTCGAGAGCAAAACCAGAACTTTCCGAAATTCAATCTACCTCTAATTCAGCACAAATCAAGCATGCAATCTTCTATTATTTTCCACAAATCCCCTATCGGGTATAAGCACCCCATACTTACTACCCATCCCGAACATGCTAAAAAATTTTGTCGGAATTTTGTCATGCAAAGTTCGAACTTTTAGATCTAGAACAAGAAAAATTCATGCTTTCCTAACTAGAGAATTACAATAGCTAATCTAACATGAATAATCTTTCCTAAAACATGAAAAACTAAGCACAATCAAGAATTTTTAGAACGGAATTTAAGCATGCTCATCGATCTCCCTAAGAATCATGATTCAAGATATGAAATTCAACCCTATAGATAATCAATCATGCAATTTCAAGCAAGGGTTTAGAAATCATACCGGAGAACCGAGAAATTAAAGAACAAGGGTCGGAATCGGGGTAGTTAACGAGTACGGCTTCGACGGTGGGTGGCTTCCGAACTCCGGTAACGATGGCGTCTCTGGTGGTCGTTAGCGTGGGGGATTCCGACTCGATGGGAGAGAAAGGAGAGGGATTGAGAGAGTTTTGGGTTTGAGAGTGAATTTTCGAAGGGATTGTGGTAGAATTTTGGGAGGGGTAGAAGGGTTTTTATAGGAGGGGTAAGGGTAGAAGGGGGCGGCGGCTAGGGTTAAAAGATAGAGTAGGTTAGAATTACTTACCTGCCCCGTTTTGTGACGAATCGGGTCTTCCGAACCGGGTCGTTAACGAGCCTGGGTGGGTCGTTAACGAGCCGCCGTGGCCTTCTTGAGTGATTTTTCGACCCCTTTTTCCTGAAATCTTGTTAGCTCAAAAAATCTAATTTCTATCCTAATTAAAACTAAAAAGAAAAATAAAATAAAGCTAAGAAAAAATCTAAAAAGAAAAAAAAGAGAAAAATAAAATAAACTAGACCTATTCTAAAAAGCGGGTTGCCTCCCGTAAGCGCTATGTTTAACGTCGTTAGCCCGACGAGCTCCCTTGCTAGTATGCTGATGTGAGAGCCATGGTGACTCTTATCTCTTCATCTGGGTTAGTCTGCTCATGGAATTTCTTCAGTCGGTGCCCATTAACTTTGAAAATGACGCCTCGGTTATCAGTCAACTCTACTGCTCCGTGAGGATAAATATGATGAACCACAAATGGTCCACTCCATCGTGTCCTTAGCTTTCCTGGGAATAATCGGAGTCTAGAGTTGAAGAGAAGTACCTTATCGCCGATGTGGTAAGTTTTGGGCACCAATTTCCGATCATGCCACCTTTTGGTGCGCTCCTTGTAGATTTCAGCATTTTCGTACGCCTTCAGCCTCAATTCTTCTAATGCTTGCAAGTCCATGAATCGTTTTGCTCCAGCCGCGTCGAGGTTTATGTTGAGCTCCTTGAGAGCCCATAATGTCTTATGCTCTATTTCGACCGGTAAATGACATGCCTTGCCATACACTAGATCAGTGACGGACGCAGAACTAAATTGAAGGAGGGGCACAATTTATTAAAGAGAATTTTTAAACCCCACATATATTGTTAAAATTTAATCAAAATAGTAAGAAATGTGTTAACTACAAAAACTATATACTCCCTCCGATTCAAAATAAGTGTTGTTTTAGATTTTGACACTAATTTAAGAAAAGTATTAATCAAATTTAAAATCTTAAACTTTTTCTCAATCTTATCATTCATCACCTTTTTGGACTAATGAATTAATACTTTTAGTCAACAAAAACATATTCCAATAAGCATTTTCATAACTCTCTCTCCTAATCAATTGCCTAAAAAACTTAAAATGACACTTAAAATGGATAAAAAATAAAGTGTTAAAAAGACATTTATTTTGAATCGGAGGGAGTAAAAATTAATATAATTAAAGTATTTGTTACAAATAATTGATATCAAAAACAAAAGATTGATATTCAAACAAAATCAGCCCACTTGATTAACATACCAAAATCAACCATTAATATTTGATAATGAATTAGCAATTTAGCAAAACAAGACTAATGGACAACATCCCACTTGATAGGTTTAATTAATCCCAATTTAAATGTAGTTAATACAACTTTGTACTTTTCTCAATTAAATGCCCCCATTTCCTTTTACTTTTTTTTGTATTATTGGGTGGTGAACTCCATCGGAAACCATTCCCATCCAAAAAATTGATTGCATTAGTTAACTGCCACATGCTTTAGCCCATCCCAATTGAGGTTAAAGTCATGCATGAATGCATAATGTTAATTTATAGAAGTAAAAATTAAGTCATGCATGGTATTAATTCTCAGGAGTGAAGGGAGGGCACTAGCCCACCCATGCCCTCCCCTAGCTCCGTCTCTGCACTAGATTATAGGGTTGGTGCGTAGAGGCGTCTTGTATGCTGTCCTATATGCCCACAGAGCGTCATCCAACTTGGAGGACCAATCATTCCTAGAACGGGAAACTGTTTTCTCCAATATGCTCTTTATTTGCCTGTTTGAAACTTCAACTTGGCCACTTGTTTGGGGATGATAGGGTGTTGCCACCCGATGAGATACCCCATACTTAGCCAAAAGGGCTTCAAAACTTCGCTCAATGAAATGGGAGCCACCATCACGGATAAGGACTCTTGGAACGCCGAATCTGGGAAAAATATTAGTCTTGATGAATTTAGCAACAGTCTTGGCGTCGTTAGTCCTTGTAGCAACAGCCTCTACCCACTTGGAAACATAATCAACCGCAACTAAGATGTACTTGTAGGGTCCTGAGGCGGGAAACGGTCCCATGAAATCAATGCCCCATACATCAAATAACTCAACTTCTAATATCCCAGTTAGTGGATTTTCATGTCTCCAAGTTATGTTGCTTGAGCGTTGACATCCATCACATGCTGTCACATAAGCTTGCACATCTTTGAACATGGTGGGCCAATAGAGAGCACTTTGAAGAATCTTCGCAGTAGTCTTGAATCCTTTTGCATGACCTCCAGTTGGAAGTGTGTGACATTAACGGATCACGTTTTCAATCTCCTCCTCTGGGATACAACGCCTAAAGAGGTGATCGCTTCCTTGTTTAAACAAGTAGGGATCGTCCCAATAGTATTGTTTTACATCATGGAGAAATTTCTTCTTCTTTTGTGGGGTAAGGTCCTCGGGAATTACGCCTCCTACAAGATAGTTAGCGAAATCCGCAAACCAAGGAGCTTTTGGCCCTCTAATAGCATGGATTGATATTGAGGAAGAAGAAATTGAAGAAGGAGAGGGGGTGAATTCTAATTGAGAAGACTTAGGTTTAGAAATCTTACCTGGATGGGTCGTTAACGAGCTAGGATTTAATATATCGACCTCGGTACCGACCTCCCGTAGCTCAGTAACGACCTCATGGACTTGATTGTCGACCCAATCTGAATATTTTCCCTTTTTATTTGTGTCTTCCAGCCTCGGCACCTCGTTAACGACCCTGAAGGGGTCGGTAACGAGGGTCTTGTAAAATTCAACCTCGTTCAGCAGGAGGTGTTCGTCGGGTCTGGAATCATTTATCGGAACTTCATTATTGGACTCGGTGATATGCTCAACTGGCAACCTGGACAAGTGATCCGCCACTAGATTTTCTGCTCCCTTTTTGTCTCTTATTTCATGATCAAATTCCTGCAGTAAGAGCATCCAACGAAGCAATCTAGGTTTTGCATCTTTTTTTGCCATTAAGTATCTAACGGCCTCATGGTCAGTATAAACAATCACTTTGGATCCAACAAGATAGGACCGAAATTTTTCAAAGGCAAATACCACAGCAAGGAATTCCTTCTCTGTTGTGGTATACTTACTCTGCGCCTCATCCAGCGTCTTACTGGCGTAGTAAATGGCGTGGAGTTTTTTGTCCTTCCGTTGCCCTAAGACTGCGCCAACTGCATATTCACTGGCATCGCACATGATCTCAAAGGGTAATGTCCAGTCTGGGGACTGCATGATGGGGGGGGACACAAGGGCAGCTCTTAACCTGTAAAATGCTTCAAGACATTCTGGAGACAGCTCAAACACTACATCTTTCATTAGTAGGTTAGTCAAAGGTTTAGCTATCTTAGAAAAATCCTGAATAAATCGCCTGTAAAAGCCAGCATGCCCTAAAAAACTCCTAATGTCTCGTACAGAAGAGGGAGGAGGTAGTTTTTCAATAAGCTCAATTTTCGCCTTATCTACTTCTATCCCTCTTTTAGAGACAAGGTGTCCTAGTACTATCCCCTCTTGAATCATAAAGTGACACTTTTCCCAATTAAGTACAAGATTGGTTTCTTCACATCTTTTAAGCACTCGTGCAAGGTTAGCAAGACAGGAATCAAATGAAGAACCATAAACAGAAAAGTCATCCATAAAAACCTCTACAATATCCTCTATCATATCTGAAAAAATAGCCATCATACATCTTTGAAAAGTAGTAGGGGCATTGCAAAGCCCAAATGGCATTCTTTTGTAAGCAAAGGTTCCATAGGGACATGTAAAGGTTGTTTTCTCTTGGTCATCAGGATGAATGGGAAGCTGCCAAAAGCTGCTATAGCCATCTAAATAACAGAAATAATCATGCTGGGCTAAGCGTTCTAACACCTGATCTATGAAAGGAAGCGGAAAATGATCTTTTCTAGTAGCACTATTGAGCTTCCTATAATCAATGCACATCCTCCAACTAGTGGTGGTTCTAGTCGGAATAAGCTCTCCCTTTTCATTTTCTATCACAGTCATCCCCCCTTTCTTAGGGACTACATGGACCGGACTCACCCATTGGCTATCCGAAATAGGAAATATGATCCCTGCATCAAGTAATTTAATAATTTCCTTTTTAACTACATCCTTCATATTAGGATTTAATCTACGTTGATGCTCTATGGTGGGTTTATGATTGTCCTCCATGTAAATCCTATGCATGCAAAGAGAAGGGGGTATGCCAGTTATATCATCTAGGGAGTAGCCTATGGCTTTTCTATGCATCCTAAGCACATTCAGGAGTATTCCTACTTCTTCATCTTTTAATCCAGCATTAATGATGACATGTAGAGTAGAATTAGGACCGAGGAATTCATACCTGAGGGAATCTGGCAAAGGTTTAAGCGTTGGGGACGGTTCGGCAGGGATTAGAATTGGCTCTTCTGGTTCCGTCTTCAACACTTCATGAAAGCATTCAAAAGCTGAGATCTCGCCATCTTCGGCTAGGGTCGTTAACGAACCTGGGTGGGTCATTAACGAACCTGCGTCTTCTGCCAGGAGAATCGGTAACGATGCTGGAGGACTCGTTACTGAAACTGCAGTGGTTATTTCCGCCCATCTTTGCCCTGAAATTTCATCATCATATGCTGGTCTTCCTATAGGGTCTCCGCATTCAATGATCTCCTCGTGGGTGTAGAGCATCTTGACTTCAGCTTTGTCGGACTCCCTGGATTGTTTGAATCGGAATTCCGTCACCTCATCCCCAATTTCGAAAGTTAGGAGTCCTCTCCTAACATCGATTATGGCTCCTGCTGTGGCGAGGAATGGTCTTCCCAAAATAATAGGCACAACTGGATCTTCGGGCATTGTCATCACGATGAAGTCATTAGGAACAAAGAAATTGCCCACTTGAACTGGGAAATCTTCTAGCAGTCCTGTTGGTTTGATGCAAGATCCGTCTGCCATATAAAGCCGCATGTTAACGGACTCTAGTGGTCCCATATTTGCTCTAGACCAGATTGAGAGCGGAACAAGACTAGCACTGGCACCAAGATCACATAAAGCTTTGAACTTGTGGTTGCCTATGCCGATTGTGATTGCAAACCTCCCGGGATCTCCCAGCTTTTCTAGTAGAGCTATCGATCTGACTTCATCCTGCAGCTCTGTAATGAACCTTTTCCTGCTAAGAATATCTTTCAAAAATTTTGTGTAAGCCGGCATTTCTCTTAGGGCCTCAGCGAATGGGATGGAAATATTAATGCCCTGAAGAATTTTAACGAAACGCTTGAACTTACTCTCAGTAGAGTCCATAGATTTCTTAGTTGGAAATGGAAGAGTTTTCACCATTCTCGAAACCAAGTTAGGCTCGAGAGGTAAGAGTACCGGGTCGACACTGGGGTCGATTGATGTCCTCGGTGGGTCGTTACCGACCCTGGTGGGGTCGTTAACTACCCTGGGATTGAGAGGAAGGCTCGGATTAGAAGACTTACCTGGGTTAGGGTCATTAGATACCCTCGGAGCCTCGTCACCCTGGCTTGTAGGCTCGGTACTAGCTCTCGCTGGCTCGTTAACGAGCTGGTTGGCGAGGTCCTGTTACTCCTTCTCTTCAGCTTGAATTCTTTCCGGTATTGTCTTCCCATTTCTGAGGTGTACCGCTGTTATTTGGCCTCTAGGGTTCTCCTCGGGGCGGCCCGGGAGTTGCCCTTGTGGTCTTGGAATCCGTGCAGCAAGGTCTCCTAGTTGGGAATCAACGCTCCTCTTCCAAATATCGAATTCTCCCCATCTTTTATCCTGTCGGTTCAGCTTGGCTTGAACGTCATCAACCTTGTTGTTCACTCCGTTGATGCTCTCTTTAATCTCCTGAACCTATGATGGTGTCTCTTGATGGCCCGGAGGTCGATATGGTGCAGGTCGTCTATCTTGTGGGGGCCCTGCGTAATTGTGATTTGTATTCTGATTGCCCCATGGTTGATAGTTGTTTGACCTGTCATTATAATTAGGTTGGTTCCTGTAGGGTCCTCTCATGTAATTCATCTCAGCTATTGTCTCAGCGGTTCTGACCTGTTCAATGCTAGTGCAAGCAGAAGTACTATGCGCAGAAGAACCACATTCTTGACATGATTGAGAGGATTTCAGAAAACTTACCTGTTTCCTCAGACGGTTGACCTCATCTTGTAAGAATTGATTTTTAACATCGGGGTCAACTTCATCTCGGTTAGGCACATAGAGACGTTTTTGAGTTTGTGGAGCATGTTGGGTTCCGTACATAGCATCGTAATTCGCCAGCTTGTCCAACAGTTTCCACGTCTCTGTCGGGTTCATCTCTATAAAACCGCACGCAGTATGCGTGTTGATGCGGTTCTTGGTCTCCGCGTTGATACCCTGGAAAAAGATTTCTTGCAATACATATAAAGGTTGCCCATGAGTAGGGCACTGTCTAAGCATCTCTTTGAATCTTTCCCATGTTTCAACAAATGTTTCATTAGGCAACTGGTGATAAGAGGTGACGCGTTTCCTTAACTCCGTTGTCTTAGTAGGAGGGAAAAACTTTGTAAGAAATTGATCATACAAAGCTTTCCAAGTCCTGATAGACTTAGAAGGTAGGCTCTCTAACCAGTTCAGGGCCTTTCCAGTGAGTGACCATCTAAAAGCTTTTAATAGAACATATTCTAACGAGACACCTTCAGCAGCTATGGTGTCACATAAATCAAGAAAATTTCTAATATGCTCCATAGGGCACTCAGCAGGTTTCCCTTCAAACTGAGCCCGTTTGATTAAGGATATAAATTGAGACTTGATCTCAAAAGGTTTCTCTATCGCAGGAAGCACAATAGGAGATTTTGGCACCCTCAGTTCCGGATGCATGTATTGTTTGGCATTCCTTGGATAGGCATTTAGCTCTTCTTGTAGTCGAGCCTTGTCTGCGTCTGCGCCGTCCTTCTCGGCTTTCAGTGCCTCCATCTGGGTCCGGAGGATCTCTAACTCTCGAGCCATCTCTTCTGTTGTGGCCATGGCTCGGTTTTCTCGGAGTCGACGGTGCAGGGAACGTTCTGGTTCTGAGTAATAACTTGAGTTATCAAACTGAAGCCTTCTTCGTCCTACCGGCATACACTGAGAAAACAAAGAAAGAAAACAAAAATTAAAAACAAAAACGGGGTCGGGCTATTCCCGATCCCGAAGATAAACTAACAACTCGTTGCTTCCCCGGCAACGACGCCAATTTGTTGATAGGGTTTCTCGGTCACAAATAAATTTGTAAGTCAAGACCCCGCTGAGTACAGTGGAGTCAGGATCGTTCCATAGGAAGCAAGGTTGTTTGTCTATCAATCTAACAAAAATCAAACAAAATCAAACAAAACACTCACGAGATGCCTCGTTAACGATGTTGTCAAGATCGTTACTGAGCCACCGAACTCAAAATATTAACTAACGACCTAATAAAATTCTAATTAAAATTCGGTACCGAGGCAAGTACTCAGCAACGAAGATTCACCAGAAATAATTCAAAATAAAGCAAAAATCTAGGACAAGGGACACCACAACATAGCTAAGCATAAGAATTCCGTAAGAAGATAAGATCATGCCTTTAAGTAGATAAAGTCATCAACTTTTGTTGACTTAACAAGTAAATTAATCTACTTTCATAAACTAACTCACTCAATTGCTTGTTTTGGATCTAAAGCTTGAAACTTTCGTTTTCAAACAATATCAACCTTCAAGTTACTAACTTTCTCTTTCAATCAAGTTAAAACCTAAATTACCTCAACTTTCGTCTTGGTATTAAGCACAACAAACAATCTCAATAAAAGATAAAAGGCATTCACACACAATCTTACTCATCCAACATGCTCAACTATGCCGGGCTTAACCCCGACCCTAGAAAAATAAACTACTCACTATTCATAACTAAGAAACTAAAAACTTCAATAGAAAGAAACATTGAAACAAAACTCAAACTCAAATTAATAAGAAAAATATATTGTCTTACAGAGATTCAAAAGAAACCGAAAAAAAACATAAAACACCGAACCTAAAATCACGACCAACGAATCACCCGGCAACCGTCGTCTACCGAGCTTCGTTACCTTCTTCCGATCCGATCTCTCTCTCCTTCGGCCTTCACAAATCTCTTCCTAAAAACTTCTCCAAAATCAAGCCCCCTCTTTCTATGCTAGATAGAAGGGTATTTAAACTAAAAAAAACTAAAAAAACTAAAAAGGCTAAAAGATATAAACTTTCCTAAAAAGATAGAAACAATCTCTAAGAGATAGAAATAAAATCTAAAAAGATATTAAGCCCTAAAATACATATTCTAACAACCCCAAAAGATTCTAAAAAGATACTCAACCGACACGAAAATAAATTCCTGCTCAGGATCGGTGAATAATAAAAATAATACTCGAAATCTTTCTCTTCGTGGCCTCGTTAACGACCCTTCACAGCCTCGTTAACGAGCCTGGGGTTTTGTTTTCTTCAACACCTCCTGTTGTACTCTCGAGCTTCGACTTCTTCAATCTTGCACTCCTCCGTCCTTCGCTGTAATGCTCCAATTTTAGCTCCATTCCTCGCTAAAACCTGCAAAATTCACAAAATAGCGTAGATTCCACTCTTTTTACAGATTTATGCAAAACTAACTAAAAACACTCAAAACTAAGCCTAAACTAAACAAAACTAAACCTAATAAACAAAGAAAACCTATCAAAAACTATACTAAAAATGCGAACATCAGAAACACATCTAGAAAATCTTTAACAACTGAAATATCTCCAACCTCATCACATTTCAACTGTACAGTCTATAACATGGGCCAGATATGCCTCACATCCCTCTCTAATCATGTGAAAATCTATTTTTGCTTTGCAGATATTAACAAGTGGGTACCAGTTGTCTATCACCATATAAAATCACTCTAGATTTTCCAGGCGAGTCTATCACTGCCTCTTTGGTATAACAATCAACTTTAGCATGATGTCTTGACAATCAATCCATATCCAATATAACATCAAGCTCATACAAGAATATCAAAATCAAATCAGATCAGATCAGCTGGTAACTCTACTGTATCCACTCGTATAATACATTCTCGATATATTGCATTTACCTTTACCATTTCCTCTGTACTTCCTCTTTTAATAGTTCATGTGTATGAAATGTATGTTCATGTACTACTATATAATATGCTCTTATAGACTGACTGGCACGGCTGAACCTTCTATCCTTTATGCATCATGCTCATTAATGCAATTCTAATGTCAATTACATATGCTTTATGCTTATGAATGCATGCCCTTAAAGAATCATATCCCTGCTCTGATACCAAAAACTAGGTGTGACACCCTTATACCCTATGACGTATACTTTGTAATAACTTATTACTATATAGACATATAATTCACATATAGCAACTATCCCCATAAGCACAAAGCGAAATTAACAACCATAAAAGGTTGCACACACATATACATTCACTTTTTTATACTAAAACATCTATTACTCTAACTTCTATTACAACCCATATGTCTATTATGCAAAATGAGGAGGAGAAGGTTGCATTAAGTTTCAGTCGGCCGACCTGTATGAATGTGACCTCTAAAAGAGACACACTTCAGAAAGTTCTAGCTGAACCCGAAAAATTGTTTTTGCGATTTATAGTCGCATACTCAGTGAATATAAACCATCATCAATTATTTCACACAGAGTCAAACATTTGGTCAGTATACATATTCATACATATTATATATATATCATATATGAATTTATTATGCAAATGCAAATGCCGATGTATCCGATTCATTACACTGTGAACTGTTCAAGCCTGAATCTGCCCCGGATTTACTGTATATGGACTCTTATGGTCCCTTTAACAAAGAAATCCGAAGATTTCCTGAATATTGACTCTTATGGTCCCTTTAGCGAAGAAATCCGAAGATCTCCTGAATATTGACCCGTAGGTCCTGTATGATCCGTAGATCCTGTATGACCCGTAGGTCGCTTTAACAAAGAAATTCGTAGATTTCCTGAATTACAGTTCAGGGCAAGACAGTCACATGTCCTTTTAATCTCATGGCAATATGCTATGTAATCAAATGCATCATGTATTCATATATCATATGCCATCTGTTAACAAACTTTCTGTGCAAACAACTCTGGAAATTTCAGAGCTATCATACATATCCATATAACTCATATAGCACACATATCCATAAAGCACATATATCCATATAGCTCATATAGAACATATATCCATATTGCACAACACATAGAGTAGAATCTCCGGTCTACACTCACATATCCATATGACTCATATAGCACATATATCCATATAGCTTATATACCACATATATGCATATAGCACATAAAACATATATATCCATATAGCACATAGGGTTTTAATCTCCGATCTATACTCACATATATCCACACATATCCATATATTCATATAGCACATATAGCACATATGGTTGAATCTCCGGTATATACTCACCTGTTTAAGGCAGATACTATATTTCTCCCCCTTGACTTTGACCACGGTCTACTACTTGTGCTCCTATATGTAACCAAATGCAAATTAGGCTATTTACTCTTATAAACTCTAACCCCAAATGCAATAAAATGCCATAATGCATTATAACTTCTTGTGCATCTTTCCAAATCCTTTAAAACTTGACAACAATAAACTATATATATAGAAGAACATTTTTCTAGTTCAAACCCTTCTGAAAAACTTGATCAAAGGGCTCCCTAATATCACTACAAGTAAAAACCCTAAAAATACTCTGAAATCTTTTTCCGAATATAAATCCGATATCGAAAACACCCTTTGAGAACTATAAATCGACTGATTTTCAAATCAAAATCAACTGTAGATCTAGATCTGGAAAAATTAGGAAAATCCAAATAAACCATTAACTAATTAAAAACTTACCAAATCAACCTTGTTCTTCGAGATTAAAACCCAATAGAAGAAATCTCGTACCGAATCTATAACAAAAACAAGAAAATTTTGACCGAATTTCTTTCTCTACTCTCGTTTCTATCTCTCTGACTTTTCTTTCCTCTCTCTTTTGTTTGTGTACGTGTCTACCTATCTAAGAGATGACAATCTCACATTTATAAACTTGTGAAATAGGAAGTCGGCAATTCATTAGAAGAGTCGGCTAACTTTTTAGCCAAATTCCACTTTTCACCCTGAAATTTCATTTACTACAAACATTACTCTGAAATAATTAATAATTAACTTTAAGTTAAAAACTTTTTAAAATATAATAAACTCAATTAGAAAATAAATATTACTTTTAAATATTCACTATATATCATATCAATATGGCATGCATATGCTATTAATGCAAAATGATGTATGCTTTGGTCGGGAATGTTACAATGTTAGTTTAACATATATCGAATATATAAAGTATATAAGAAAATAAATTTGAGATAATTAAACAAAAAAACCTATATTTGAACAATAACCTATCAATTTATATAATAAATAAAAAATATCAAAGTTATGTATCAAAACAATAAAATTTGTAACATCCAAAATTTAGAAATTCGTCAACATCATTACCAATCATTAATTGAAATCACAATACTTCCAATTAAAAAAAAATTAATAAACTAATTAGGTAAAAAAACCATTAAAAATTAAAAAAAAACTAGTTAATTGGAAAATGGAAATGGAATTTTTATCTATGTTATTCACCACCTCTCCTCTACGTTCGAATTGCATAATTTGTATATTTGACTTAATTGGAATTTTGAAATAAGCCCAAAAAATTGAAAAGGCCCATCTGTTACCAAATTAAAAGGCTCATTCCTTCCCCACTTCCCTTAATCCCATCTTCATGAGTTATCTGCGCAGCACATATTTTACCGACCGGCGCCGGCGCCGACTTCAGTTCTATAGCTCCCCCGCACTCCGGTAATCCAGTCTGCCACTTCCCTGAAGCCTCACCATTCCTCTTTCCGCCCCCTTCCTTGCCTCCGCCCTAGGGCGGCCCTTTGAAAAATTCTGCTTCTCCGACCTCATGTGGGTCGGCCGCCCCCACCCGCCCCCGCCCTCCGCCACCGTGTGCAAACAAGCCTACCGTCAGCCCAAGACTAAAAATAATATACCAAAACTAGAAACACACAATACTAGAAAGTTTTAGAAAGGAAATATGCTAAAAATAGTACTATAAAGATAGAGGTCACGATGACCGTGTTGCGAGTGTCGCAACAAGGTTGTGACAAAGCTGGCGTGGTGCGGCACGGCCTTAGCGCGCACCCGAAGCCCAAGTGTCGGGATGGGGTGCGCTGACGCTGGCTCATGGATGGCAAGGCGCGCCAAGTCTGGCACGAACGTCTCAAGGTCCTCAGCGCCGAGTGACGGGGTTGGTGCGGTGCCGAGAGTGACGATGCACACCAAGGCTCGCTCGGCCGTGGCTGGCTAGTGTGCCCGCGATGATGGAGGCAGTGGCTCGAGTGATGGCGTGAGTCTAGGCTCTAGTGATGGGTCCGTCGGAGCGCACGGATAAGAACTCCTCCTCTTGACTGGCATCCATGGACGGATTGAAGTCTATTCATAGAATCGTCTTTTATACGGCACATCAGATGTTCTTGGATTGAAGTCTATTCATAGAAGATGAAAAAGGTTTCCAAATTTTATTCTTGATCAAAGACTATGGTTAGACCACCTAAAAAGCTAAAGTTAGTAAAGGAGATACCGGAAGCTAGCTTATGAGATCTAAATCAGTAATGACTTCATTCAAACAAGATCTTGTTTTATTTTATTATATTTCAATCTCCACTATTATCCTTCTAATTTGTATAAATTTACATCATAGTTAAATTATTGTATTTTATGGTGTTCGGTTACCTTAGCCTTGGTGGCTTCGGTGTTATTAACTGAGGTCACTGGCGGATAACATTATGTGGGATTATTTTGGAGGGTGTGATCATTTATGTTCTGAGCCTTAAAATTGGGTTCAAGCTCAGCTCAAAATCGAGTTAAACACTAACAAGAATTAACCGAGGTGAAAACCAAATTACTCATGAACTAAATGAACCCTATTCTTAATAGATGAATAAACTTCAAACTAAATAGACAATGCAATTTTAAGTGCTATACTTGCTCGACAATAGAATGAATGGTCATTGGCATTCTAATGGAATGTCATTTGCGTATTAATAATTCAAATGTGAAGAAGATTTACGTCCTTTTTCTTGTACAAGGTAGAAATACAGAAAGAAAAATGAAAAATGAAAAGACATTTCCAACCAGAGCGTTGGAATTCTCAGATCTTCCGCATCGACATTCTCATGGCCATCACACTCGGCCGCTCTTTCAGCCCACTAACCACCCCACCGCCACCGCCGTGAACAACACTATTTCTCCTACTCTTCATAGGCGACATTAACCTACTCGCCAGCCTCGCCGGCGACAGCGACCTCCTCAGCTTAGCCGCCGTCGCCGTCGCCATCTTCTTCAACGGCGACGCCCTCCTCGGCGGAGATATCTTCGCCACCGCCACTGGACTCCTAATCCTCACCTGAAACTTCGAATTCGCCGACGGAGGCGATTTGATCACGAACTTGTGCGGAGTAGCAGCGTTTGTAGTAGTACCGATCTGATGATGATGATGATTTCCCCCCTTCTTCTTCTCGATCACTGGTGATGTCGTCCTGCAAAACCTCTGGCGCTGTGAGGTAGGCGACGAATTGAAGAGCGGATTTGGGAAAAGCACCGCCTTTTTCGCCCACGGCCGGTGCCTCGGCGACACTCTGTTCGCCGAATACCTCATCGAGTTCGAATCCGAGACGTTCCGGATGAAATTGCGATCCTCTACCTCTAATTCCGCCCTCTTCGGCGACGGTACCTTGAAATTGATTCGCGATCGGGCTCGCTGTATTGCAGGAGTGTTGGATTCCGATCGGATTATCTGCAGATTGTGTTGCTTCTCTCTCTTTCTCCGAGATTCAATTCCGCCTCCAGCGTAATCGGGATCGGTAGGCCTCTGTTTCCGCCGGACATTCACCGGAGTCTTGGGGTCATCGGAGGGGGATATTGCGTGATCAGAGGGTTTGGAGATGGTTTGCACGATGTCGGTGGCGAATTTGCTGGCTTGTAAAATTTCTCCCACGGTTTCATCGAGAAGCATCGCCGGTAGTGACATCCGGCGCCAGTCTCCTGTTGAATGATTCAAATTTTGTGTGAATTTGAAGTATTTGGTTGCTTTTTGAGTTGCTGATCAAAAAAGTTGAGTGAAATTATGAAGATCTGAAGAAAGAGAGGAACCTGTTGTAGTGAATGGAAGCTTTCCGGTGGGAGATCTTTTACCAGCTTTGATCCTCACAGATTCCTGTTTGCAACGAAGACTGGCCTTCAAATAGCCTCTGGTGCTCCTGGGGCTGAGATTGACGCCGGCCACCACCTTGTTACCGCCCGCGACCGTGTATTGCAGCTCTTGCAGCCTAGCCATACACTGATCCACCTTCACCATCCACATGAAAACAATTTAAAACCAATCAAATTTAAAGCCAGTGAATTAAGAAATAAGAAGAAACCCTCATATACCCATAATCATCATTACTCCCAAATTGAAATTGTTTAACACATAATGAATGGGGTAAAAAAGAAAAATTGAATGGTCCACCCACTAACAACCCCTATCAAATCTGAGAACCCACAAGGAGAGAAATTAAAAATAGGAACAATACCTTCTTTACAGTTTCTCTTAAGAGGGTGGGATTGAGAGGAGCCACCATGAGCTTCCTCTGGTGCTTTGGTGGGGTTCTGGCCACCATTTTTGCTCAATACTTTGTTTTTACTGGACAGACAGAAAGGTGGGTTGGAGCGCTTCTCACACTCAAAAGAGAAGAAGAGCTACGAAAACATCAGTAAGGACGACGAGTTGGAAAGGGGGAAGGTGGGTGTTGTAACAAAGACCGTGCAAGTGCACCCAACGGTCGATTATATCCTTGTTTTAAAATAAAAGGTAAACGAAATGCCTTTTAACGGCTACTTTTGAATAATGTTGGTCCCTGTACGTTTTTTTATTTGGCCTTTTTTGGATAAATTACACAGACCACCCATAAAATATACCGTTTTACAAAACCACGCTTAAGAGATACAATTGCACAAAAACCGCCCATAAAAATAAGATGATATCAAAAGACCACCCATATAATATTAACAACTTAACGTTTACCTACTGCCGACTCTTGAGCATCCCGTTTCTCCCGTCACTTTTGTCTATGTCCTGAATACTCCTGGTTAGATCTTAAAAATAAAGAAAGGAACAGGCACGGAACTAGGGGTGGGCTGGGATATGCTCCAGCCCACCCCAAAATTAAAATATAATAATAGTAGAAAGAGATAATTTACAATACTTGAAATATCTCAGGTGGTAAACTGGTAATGAATATTTTTTATTGGTGCATGGTTCGAAACTCATTGCTCCCTGCGTTTCTCCACCTTTTCTTGCTCTGTCCAGTACTTCTCTACTCTGATCATTTTTTAAAAAATTCTCTACTTTTTTGCTAATTAAAATCTTACCCCATATTTTTATCTAATTATAAATTTTACCTTATAATTTAGCCTACCCTAATTTGTAGGGCTGGTTCCGTCCCTGGAAAGGAAGATAGACGGAACGTCATATGAGCAATGTTCTAAAAAACGCTAGGCGGATGTTGGGCGGAGAGGGACTACCTAGTGTCTAAACGGTTTGAACGGTGGCCTAGGCGGTCCTAGACGGGTGTCTAGACGGTCTGGACGGCTAGGCGGGGAAAGACCTTCCAGCGCCTAGGCGGGGCCTAGACGGAGCCTAGAAGGGATTTTTAGAACAGTGCATATGAGTGGTGTTTTACTGTTTTGACTCTTGATAACATTTTTTCATTTATGCGTGGTTTTGCGTGATTGTTATTTTTATGGGTGATTTCATGAAATTCACTATATTTTAAGGGTGGTTTTTTGAAATTTGCCCTTTATAATTTAAAGGAAAACGCACTTATTAGGCCCATGAAGGCATGAACCCTTATCTGGCCGTTGATTGTGGCATGTGGGTTGCCGATCTAACGGTAGCCACTGGCACAATGCATTTGATTTTATCCGTCCTTTTCAGCGTCATTTCTGCATAGAATCCGGTCATTATAAATTTCGTTAAGAAATAATTACTTCGTGATTCGAAACATTAACGAGGGTGGCGCATAAAAACCTCTGCCACGTAAGAGTCTAAGAGATTCAATCCAAAGTGATGGAGAATATTAATGTACAATATTGAACAAAGATGTACTGCTTAAGTGCTTATACAACCGGAGTAGAATCTAGGATTCTAGGGCATGTTTGGATTGCACCTAATAATGCATTTTTATGAATTATTTTGCTGGACTTAATGTAAAATTGTACTAAATTCTACATTATAATAAAAAATAATTCATTATCACTTGCATCTAAACACACCCCTAGTCAATTTGAGGCCAATTGAATAACCCAGTATAATAATTCATAATTAGCTTCATTTCTATTTGAAAGAACAGTTTAATAGTCAGAGAAAGTCCTAAAATTATGTTGGTAGTGGAATTTTTCAAGTCTAACTTTTCCTGCAACAAAGATATGATCAGAAGAAAGTAGTAGTAAAAGGTGTAATACATAACAGCAGTTAAGAACTTACTAAGGTACATGAACAAATGGAGTAGCTAACTATGCTAAAAACAAGTGACAAGTGACATCAAATCAAATTGATGTTACACCAACAGAATAAACATGCAAAGGATATCATCATAGACAAATCATTTCCTACATCTATGACAACAATCAATCTAAGGGAATATAGAAGACTGCCTTTGCCTTTGGGCTTTGAAGCCTTTCACTCTCAAGGGGCTCCACACAACAGCCTTCTTCTGTAGGGCGATGACCGTTGGATGCTTAGGCTTCCATGCCCCCATTTGCCCGGGAGGAGGGCTCCCCATAAATCTGCTACTCGTTCTATTCACACTCATGGGTGTTGCCTCAACTCCTTGTGAGGAGGACGACGGCTCAAACAGCTTTGAGTACCTTTTCACCCTTACTGGATCTCTTAAAAACGACTGTCTCTTTCTTGCACTCTCAAGCACGCCATTACGTGGTGTTTCCATATATGAACTTGGTTCTGGCCTCAAAACTGCAATTGAGACTCTTCTCCTGGGAAGCAGCATAGTTTGCCTTTTAGCACTTTGAGAACCAGTGGTGGTTGTTGAAGGTCTTATGGCAACAGAGGCACGTCTTGGCTCCAAGAGAGGCTTTACCATGGTACGCCCTCCTCCTCCATTGCAAACATTTTCTTTGTGGGGAGTTGTTGAGTGTGAGAAATGGGTGGCGGTTTTCTTCGATTGGTTGTAGGACGGTGGAGGTGCCAAACTATTGACTGGTCTCAGTGGCATTCTCATTTTGAAGGGTCCCAGTGGTGGCTTTGTTGTTAGCTTTGGAGGTAGCAATGATGAGTGTTTGTTATTGTTGTTTCCCATAGAACAAGTAGTAGTTTCCTGTCTCATTCTCAGTTTCCGCTCTTCTGTCAGCAGATTCTCAAGGTCTCGAACCTGTCAACGCATTTCAAATGATTATTTGTGAGTTTTGTGTTTGACTTTTTGGTGAGTATTGACTTAGAAATGAAGAAAAAAATTTACCTTCTCCTGTAGACTCTTACAGACATGGTCTTTGGCTGAGAGTCTTAACTGCAGGGACTGAACACTATCCTGCAGTTTCTTCATCTCCTTTTCATCATGCTTTGCCTTTTCTGCCTGTTAAAAAATTTGTGTACATACTTCTAAGTAAATATAGGCCAGTCAAAATTTATCATATCATCATCCATATATTGCAGTAAGGACGTACCATTTGTTTGTACTTTAAAAGCTCAGAATGATCAACATGCTTGCGAGCTGGACCATACTCTATTCCCTTTACCCGGCTAGCAAAATTCAGAGAACATAAAGTCTCTCCCAAATCTGAATTACTAGGGCTGATCTGAACAAACATCAAGGTCTTGCAATCTCCACCTGCATTTCAAGCATACAAGGACCATAAGATCATATATAGTGAGCTTGTTGTTTGCTGCCTAAATTTTCCGACATGTGTCAACATCTTCCATCCAACTAAATAAAATACAAATTTCAAATTGGCTTACCTAGAGAGCTTTGCAATATATGAGTAAGCTTTGAGTTCCTGGTTGTTTGGAGGGGAAAAAACGGCATTAGAATTGTTGTTCACTAAAAATAAGGGCATTGCCAGATAAATGGACAGCAAGGCAGAAAGAGAAACCTGTATGGGACATGTGCTGCTTTGGATGCAAGAGCAGAGATAACATCTCCAAGAGCTGAGAGGGATTTGTTTATGAACTGTGATTCTTTCAACCTCTCACCTTCAGCTTCAATCTTTGCCAAGCGTTCACTTCCAGCCAAGTCTACCAACCAAAGGTTGCTTTTCGTCCTTAGCCCATTTACTAGATCCTCACCTTTTACAGTAACCCTCAATAAGCTACATAGAAAAATGGAACAGGCATCAGAATGTAAAGTCTATAATTAGTCGTTTATCCTAAAGTAGCTAACATTGTATAGTAATATTTGTAGTATTATGAGGAAGCTTACCAATGGGAACGGCTGCTGAATTCATTAGCGTTGGTTGATCCAACAGACCTGGCTCGGTTTCCAGTCTTTAAAAGCTCCCACACTTCATCTGTACTATAGACTTGAGCCTCAACAAGCCCAGGGACTTCTTGAGCACCATCTGCAGCTTGTTTAATATCCAACCTAACCAAAACAAAACCCATCAGAACCTACCTAGTGGACTCTTGTGTGAAAATTTGTGCATTCATGTTAAAAAGAACTAAAATGGCAAGTAGTTAAGTACTTTGAGGATTATTATGGTTAAGAGAGAATATTATATTTTACAAATAATAGAAGACTAAATAATGCAAATTACTAATTTGCTAGATGATTGTAGGAATCTGGATAAGCATGGTTGCTTGAAAACAAGGACGAGCTCATTCGTTGTTGGTACCAAATTACTATTCAAATGGAAACAAAGGATTGCTAAGTAGTTTAACCATTTTCAAAAGCAATGATCCTAAGGAGTGACTTCTTAATTGCAGTAAGGTAATAGAAATAAACAATCAACTAAATCAGTAAAGAATAGAAGAAAGACTTACTTTGGAGCAGGATGGCTTGATTTCTCTGCCAAGAGGTCCCTTATCTTCTCATTGTAAACTTCCAACATGCTGACAGATAACTCATATCTTATTTTACTGCTTCTTTTGTCGGAAATTTTAAACAACTCCTCTAGGGTCCTATAGTTAACTCCCCTATCTGCAGGAGTTCCTTCCATTGTAAAAGTTTTCCCAGTTCCAGTCTGTCCATAAGCAAATATGCAGACATTGTAGCCATCCAGTACTGAGGTGACAATGGGAGATGTTTGGGCAAATACCGCCTCTGCAAAATTCAACACCAATGTTAACTTCAGGAGTTCGTGCTTGTATTTAATAAGAGTGAATTTGAATTAAGTAGCAAAGTAACCTTGATTATCGTCAGGCGGGAAAACATGGTCAAATTTGAATTGCTTCTTTGAAGAATCAGCACAGGTGATTTGCAATTCATTATCATGTGATGGGTCAAACTCGACAACAGAGCTCGATCCACTTATGATCTCATCTTGATTCAATGGTCTACATCTACAAAACACCCTAATGTTTCCTTTAAGCTCAATCACTTCATTGTAAAGCCTCTTTCTTTCAGCGCATTCTTCAAGGTACTTCTTCTTTAAAAGTTCTGATTCTTCAGTGTGCTGCTTCTTAAGGAGTTCATGATCAGCACCTACTCAAAGAAGCCACCGATATGATCAGGAATGATATCTAAAGTGGAGGGCCAAGAATCAGTAGAAAAAATATGAATGATAACTGAAGTGGAGGGTCTACTTATTTGCTGAAGGGCATTAACAACTTCTGAGCCAGGAAATGTATTTGTAGTGAAATCTTTAACTTCGTTTGAAAGAATTGTCTGTTCTTTCTTTAATTTCTGGCCCATGAAAAAAAATTCAAATTAATATGTGCATTGAAATTTTCACAACCAGAGATTCAGAAGTATAGAGTATAGAGTATGGAGTAGGAAACATACCTTGACTTTGTTTTCTAGAACATTCATTTTCTTCAAGATAGGAAGTCTTGGCTCTTCGTCTACAGAAGATGATTGAGCCTCATCTGAATAATCACTGACACCTAACGAATCTCTGCTTTCCTTCAAATGTTCTAAATCAATCAAAGGTCAACAAAGTCAATCTCACTCTTGAGAGCTAGAAACATAGGAAAGCGCTGCCACAATTGAGAACTAAAACTGAAGTTCCAAAACTTTTCATTATCCTGCGTTGAACCGGACATTCATAAACCTTTTTTTTTTTTGAAAAAATGGTTTATCTTGAAGGCTAATATGTTTTCTTTTAGCTCCCAAATAATAAAAACCAGAAAATAATAAGTAATTACCTAGAAACTTACTAGCTTGATCAAACAGGCTTCTAGATCTGCTGATTTAAACATACAACAATCTAAAAATTAACTCAAACGCAAAACTCCAATAACTAAGCAGGAGAGGCCGGCTATCTATTCAGCTAGGGTTTCGCCAGATCATAAACTCAAACAAAAACAATCAACTGAAGATTCACGAGAATTTGAAGGGAAAAAAAATCAAGAAGTAAACCAGAAGAATCGTCCAACTCTTACCCTCACACGGCATGAACTTCTCAGGCGAACACGAAACGTCGACTTCACCATTTTCCCGAACGATTTTAGGCAAAGGATCTGGAAATAGAAAGGACAAACTTCAATTTTCACAGATCTGAATATGGAATTGATAAACAGAATAATCTTAATAGGAAAAAGAAAGGAAAAGAAAGGTAACAAGGAGGACAAATCCGGTACCAGCCAATACAGCCATCGGTTCTTCGGTGTTGATGTGAAACGGAAAGCGCTAGTTTACTGTGGAAGAGATTGCGTTGAATCAGAGAAAGCTTGCAAGAGTAAGGGCGAGAGCGAGAGAGCGAGACAGAGAGAGTGAAGGGGAGAATGAAAGTAGCGACTAGCGAATATCAAAACGGTCAGGGAGTTGATTTGGAATAAATCTCGAGGTTTGAATTGGGGAGTCAATATCAGCCGTTCGATCATGCAAGATTTGCTTCGAATTTGCAACGGCTATATTTGATGAGAGCGCTCTCTTTTTGTTTTCCCTTTTTTTGTTTTTGTTTTTTGGGGTAGGAGCGTTGGCTGGCACACTCTTGCTGAAAAGGGGGTGATCGCAGTCGGATCTCCATTCCCGGGCCCAATTATCCAGTACCAAGTTTCATGTCAAGTAAATTATTTTCCGTGTTGTGACAGGTAATTAGGATAAACTCAAGTACTCAACTATTAGAAGCAAGCCAACATATATCAACATGTACGGACCCTTGTTTAGAACTTATCGAGGTGGTGTTATTGATGGACTCAAAAAATAAAAGAAACAAAAGCAAGCACACAAGTGAACAATAAACATAGTACTAAAACTAATATTACTCGTCTCACCAAGAAATGAAGGATTTTCTACCCTAATCTTTCCACCTAAATAGGAATCTAGAGTAATATTCACTGTGAGTAATAACCTAGTGAAATTTTGTCTAATCATCTCCCTCCTACTTTTTTTTGGGCCTATTTCTCCCTCCGTGAAAATCTCCAAAAAATATACCTTCAAACCTACGCACTGGGGCATCAACCCTCCTTCTCCACACATGTCCTACCCAAAGTAGTCGTGCCTTCAACATCTTAACTCAAGTACTTGTCATATACCTTGATGACCTCATTCTAATCCTGTCTAGCCTTGTGTTTCCACACATCCATTGAAACATCTTTATTTTCTGTCATCAATCAACTTCTTCTCTAGAACCCTCATGATATGACCCCGCACATGGATGCTATCCAGGAGGAGGAGTCCTTGTCCGTGCGCTTCGACGGACCCATTACTAGGGCTCGAACTCATGCCATTGCTCGAGCCACGACCTCCATAATGGCACGGTCACTTGCCAGCCACGGCGTGCCCACGGATGAGCCAACGATCGTGTGCCTCTCCGTCATCGGCATCGCGGACCTCACATGCCACGGCGCGCCCAAGACCACTCCACCGACCCATGCCAGCAACGCCTCAGCCTCGAGTCGCGCCATGACTACACCAGCGCCGGGCCACCCCGGCGAGCACACTTGAGGTTCTCATGCGCGACAGGCCGTGTCGCACCACACACATCGTGTCGCGACACGCCGTGCACACACTCATTGGCACGCCGACGCTCTTGTCGTGTCGCGCCATCCCTTCTCTCAACTTTGTTGCGACACCTGTGCCTAGGCCATCGTGACCACTATCTATTTAATTACTACTATTTTTAGCATGTATCCATCTTGAAACATTCTAGTTATGTGTGTTTCTACTCTTAGTAGTAGTTTTATGGGCTTGGGGCGACGTTGGGCTTGTTTGCATGCAAGGCCCTAGCCGTCCCTTGCCTCTCTAGGGTTTCTAGTGGATCTCCTCTATATAAAGGAGTCATGCCCTTGTTATTTCTCACGCTTGATTTATTTGATAACGTCACTCTATCGAGATTGCTCCCGAAACTATCATCGAGGCGTCAACGCCCTCAAACTCTCTTCCTTTCGTTCTTGTTCTCCCTTGAACTAGGACGCCTCTCATCTCATCTCTACACTTTGAATTCCCTCTTAATTCTAGGCCTCAAGCCTCAAACTATCGCTTCCGCATTCGTTAGACACAATACGAGTCCAAGTCGAAGATCCTTTCGTGAATTCAGAAACGGTTTCACATCACCTCATAATCGGTCAACACTCCGATTGTTTATCAATGTTGTCGTAATTATCACTTTATATTGCCCTTGTGTTTAATTGATACCTTTTTGTCGCATAATACTCCCAAAGCTCCCCTCCAGTTTGCCAGCTGATCTAAATTATGTTTGACATTTGTATCTATACCTCCACCACTTTGCATACAAGACACTTAAATAATTGAACACTCCTTTGCTATGGTGACCTCTCCTAACCTCAAATCTATGTCAATGTTATTTCCCTCGTCCTCCTTTGCAAATTTAAATTCTAAGCACTTTGTCTTTGATTTTCTTAGCCTAAAATCCTTTGGTTCCAACTTCTATCTCCACCTCTTCGACTTATTTCAAATACAGACTTTAGTCTCATCAATCAACACTATGTCATTTGAAAATACTTAATGTCTCCTCGAGACGTACACTCACTAGTCAAAATCCCCTCATACATGTCCCCCAAAAAGGTTAAAAATTAACTTTAATAATTAACTTCCTCTAAAAAAAAAACTTTAATCGTTAACTTTGTTAAAAAAAAGAAAGTTGAAAAATAAAAAAAGATTTTAGCATTCTTAAAATATATCTCATTCCTTACCTTAATATCAAATATTATAATTAAATAAATTATTTAACTTCATCCAACATTTATCATAATTTTACCTTATAAATTAATCAATTAAAAGTCTATTAAAAAGAAATTTTTTCCCATATATTTGAGTTAAGATTTTTTTTTTCATTTCATTGAATGTAAACTTTCATTTTTAATAAAAAAATGATCAAATAATATATCTTACATTGAAACTTTTCGTAATATAAATAATTTAAATTTTAAAATTTTCATTTATTATAGTCAAGATATTTCTTTGGTTTATTTTGAATAAATAATTAAAAAATATAAATACTTTGAATAATATAAATTTCGATAATAAAAACAATTTAAAATTTTGACAATTTACATTATTTCTTTGATGATCAAAACCAATTTTGGTAACGAAAATAATTTAAAATTTTCATTGGTCATAACCAATTTTTTCAAAGAAACTTATTGATAAATAATTAAATAAAAAATATTTTTATTGACTAATTTATAAGGTAAAAATTTAATAAAGATTGGATAAAATTAAATAAATTATTAGGAAATTCCGCCTAGTACTCTTGAGTTTTTTTTTTCGAGCGGTGCCCTAAAAAAGTTATTCTGTAAAATACCCCAAAGTTTTATAAAAATCCGGTTAGTACCCCTTATTCGGATTTTCCTTCAACTCCCGTTAGCTTTGTGCCTTATTTACTTAAATGCCAAAAAAAGAGTAGCATTGACTTGTACAGTTGTATGAGAGAGAGTAGTATCGAGCATCGAAATAGTGAAAACCGAAGAGAAGGAACGACCCCACGACAGGAACGGCCTCACGGCGGATGGCGGCGGCCAATCGACGGATAGAGGTGGCTTGCACACTGGGAGACGGGTGACAATACCCTAATTGAACGAAAAAACAATGAAGGAAGGTGGAATTGACTAAAAGACACCTTATAAAATACCCTAAATTCACTCATAAAGACACAATTGCAAAATTAAAAAAGTTGTCCGGCATACTTGATAGTGTCAATTGTCACCCTTTTTTTGGCATTATAAGTAAATAAGACACAAAAAATCACAAAACTAATGGGAGTTGAAGGAAAATCCGAGTAAGGCGTACGGACTGGACTTTTATAAAAGTTTGAGGGTATTTTTCGGAATATTTTTGGGCACCACTCAGAAAAACAAAAACTCAGGGTACCAAGTGGAATTTCATTTAACTATTATATTTCATATTATGATATCGGATAAGATAATTAATGTTAGTTTTAAACTTTTTAGATATGTGACAAATTTTGTTTAAATATCAAGATTCCGATGCAAAATTGTAGATTTCAGAGTTATTGCATAAATTACGTTAAATTTAGTACATATCATGAATAATATCAAATTCCAGGCTACCCGGTGAAATTTTCGAAAAACGAATTGCATAAACTCAAAAACAATTGTAGTCACGCATGAAAGGATCGAGGTAGAAGATAAATCATAGGCTCTCATGTTTAACTCTGCAGCCATGGCAGCTTGCCACCTGAGCTGCTTGTGCTCTCATGAGCTGGCTTGTTCTGCTCCAATTTTCAAGCCAATTACCTCCACTCCTTTCCAATCTTCTCCTTCTCTAGGGCTCCAGAGATTTCGGCTTACCAGGTCCTCATACTTGTCTCTTTCCACCACCACAACTACTACAACGTTTGCGAAATTCGACGGATTCGAGGGTGAAAATTCCCCCTCTTCCAATGCCCAAGAACAGAAAAATCAAGCGGTTCGGGTAGAAGAAGAAGAAGATGGAGAAGAGGAGGAAGATGATAGGTTCGCCGCTCTCTCTTTCTCCTCTTTTCTTCAGTTCAGTTCATGTCTTGATTTTGTATATTGGGGCTTAGAATTTAGGGGTTTTGATTGCTTGAAATTTAGTAGAAGAGGGTATATTACTTGATTTCAGTTAATGCTGGTTGTTAAAGGAAAGACTAAAAAACTTTGCACAGACAGAGATAATTTTTAGGTGAAATGAGAATTAACTCATATATGCACAAAGGGCCATGGCTTCAATGTGACTATACGATGAACACAAGTTGTCCTTCTATCTGAACCTTTGAAGTATGCTGAACTGGTTCACATTGTGCTGTTTGTCCTTATGTCTCAGTTGCCTGCCTTCTGATTTGGAGGGAGCTGTTCGACAATCGGGGGAAGCAGCCGCTGTATTCGTGTCTTCTGGAGGCATGAGAGCAATTGTATGTGCTGTATAGAAAATTGATCTTGTTGTGGATTATAAATCCTGAGTTTACTACCTTTTCTTTGCCTGGAGAATTAGGGTCTATTTGGAGACTATGGGTAATGGAATTGTTAAGAGCGAAGGAATGTGAACTAAACACACAATAAAAAATTATGTGCTGTCATTATATTTATTTATCTCCCTCCTTATTAGTGAAAGTAGCCTTCTGCTAGCCTGCAAAAAGGAGTTTGCTCGATCCTGTATGCACAACGGTTGAATCGACAAAAGGATTTTGTTCGATCCTGGTCAAAAAAAATAAATGTTTCTTCCTATATAATATACAACTCATGTTATTTTCATTTCATCTTTGACAGGTGGAGCTTTTAATCCCTCAATTGCAGTTTCTTGATGACGAAGGTGCTCAAGCTGAGCTATGGGAACTCTCAAGGATTTTTATTGATACACTTATTGAAGAAACAGGATCTCAGGTTACTTGGAGTATTATAGGCTAATTTACATGAGCAGTTTAATTTAGTAACTCTAATTCACATGTGAAAAAGATGACTGATTACTGATGTGCATGTTGTGAACAGCCAAGAAATGAGTGTATTGTACTATTGTAGGTCTTACCTTTTGAATGTGAACCTAATAGCAGGAATCCGACCTTCTTTAAAGGACAATTTTTTTTTAATATTCATACTTTTCTCATTAGTTAACATGCTGTTTAACTTGTTGAACATGAATCCTCAAAGGAATTCCAAAGTACTTTATAATGAATTTCTCCTTCAATGTTTGCTAGAGAGTGAAAGCCATATTTCCGGACGCAGGTGCTGCTGCACTTCTTAAATATCGCTGGAAAGATGCTAACTTTGGCTTCTCTAGGTAAATTCTGCCATAAAAATATTATTTGAATTTTCTAACCAACAACTTTTCACTATAAATTGTTGCTTCTCTTCATCACAAATCCTGTTATTGATTTTGCCTTGAAAATTCTGCGACAAAGTGACTGTATAATGATACAAGCAACTATTGAGATTGAATTGAACTTGTTATCATGTAGTTAAATATGTAAAGTTCAAGTTAGACAAAAGCATATTGGGCAATTTTAGTTAATCTTATTAATTATCTCTTTTTTTTTGTGTAAAATTTTTCTTTTTTGATTTCCTTGTAATGTGCTGTGCAATTTGTTGTCCTGAAATATGCAGCTTAAGTGACCGCAAGCCAGTAGAACCGGAGGATGAGATAGTGGTCATGGTAGTTCCGGATTATCAGATGCTTGGATACGTCGAGAAAATAGCTTCTAGTCTCTCTGATGATCCGGTATCAAATTCATCTCTATACTTCATGTTAAAAAAAAAAAGCACGGAAAGGTTCCTTATCCATCAGACATTGTAAAAAATGAGGTTTTATTGGAGTGAAGTGATGAAATGGATCCACATAACAATCAGTTTAGGGGAATTAAATTTTGGCTGAAAATTGATATTGATAGGTCTATCACCATTGCTTAATCTTGCTGTCAAATTTTCCAATTAAGAGTGTCATCATCTGGTACATTCCTAGTTACTCTGCCCAACCCAGTTAAGTATGATTCCTAGGCCCAGCTTGCATGCTTTGTGCAAGTACAATTCCTCATAACTAACAAATATCAATCGTTGTTCCTGTCATTCTAGCCAAGACCCTTATTAATGTGGAATCCACGGCTGGTCAGTGAAGATGTTGGAGTCGGATTCAATGTCCGGAAGTTGAGACGCTACTTTCTGCGGTGAAAAATCTTTCCTCATTCCTACATTTTACAATTCAAATATTCAACTAGCTTTCCCTGATATAAAAACAGCTACATACAACATACTAATTTCTGCAGTTTCTTCACATCTACTCCTTGCAGTTCATTTACCACAGTATATTCAATGAGACCTTTGCCTTCTGGAGCAGTCTTTAGGTGCTATCCAGGGTAAGTAAGTAGAGTTTTTAGATTTCCCATTGTATAATTTTTATCCTCTTTTCTAATAGTTGTAGACTGGTAGTAGAACTCTTACACAAACAGAAAATTTCTTCATACCAAATTGTCTCCTAATGCACATATACATACACATACGTTGACAGGTTATGGAAAGTTTTCTATGATGACAAAGACAGGCCAAACAGGTACAAGCTTGCAAAAGAACAAATAAGCCGTCCTGATTCAGAGGAAATAGACGTGAGATTCCTTTCATCTGAACTTTGAATGACAAACTGGCATGCGTGTTAGGAGTTAACATGCTTCTTGTGTGCAGATAATATTTGGAAACGTGGAAGAAAATTCCGAATCAGGACCATCTCTTTTTGGGGCTGCAGCAGGTGTCTTCTCCTCGCTCGGTAGGTTCCTAAGAGTCATCTCAAAATGACAATATTGAGATGCCATGAATCCACATGTGAAGCTTAAAGTATCACACTTGAATACTTTAATTGGTATATACAATGTAACAAGTTTCTTCAAGCATAAGTTCATCCTCATTTCTTTGTTGATGTATTCATTCATTCTCTCTTCAACTGACACCAAAAGCTATAGCATGACAAACCTAGAACCAGTCCACATGCTGTGTTGATACATTGGGCTTCTTCTTTGGCTTCCTGTATCTGTTGTTCTCGTAGGCAGCTTTAACAACAAGAGAATATAATAGGTCTGCCTCTGCTGAAGTATCATAAGGAGCCTCTATAATACTTCAAGAAGGAAATTCAAGATAAGTACCCACATCGATCAGTACAAGAAAACTTATATGAGAAGACAGGAAATGAAATTTAATTCTATCTTCTTACCCATCAAGAAGTTCGTCCAGGATGATTCTTTGAGATGGCGTCACATAGTGAATGCAGCTCCTTGGGCACTGGCCTACAGCTTGCTGAACTTGGAAATCTTCCCCGGCTCCTGTGTGTAGAATAAAAATCCTAATGAGTATGCTTACCCAACTTAAACAGTTAAACCTGCATATCTTAGTAACTGCCTGTTTAAGGTAAGACTAGAACCTTGTGAAGTTGCTCGTGCTGTGCCAACAGAAGAAAATGCAAATGCGTGTGGAGCTTTTTTCACACAGGAATAAGGACAGCCTTTAGGCATTTGAACATGGAAAGTGCACAAAACCAGTTACTTTGTGAAGATAACAATATTTGTTTCCAATACACTACAGATGCAGAGGAGACTGGTTACTGGTACCTTTGCCAATGCACATTATCTCATTGACGAATATATCCAATGCCTCACACTCTGGATCGTCAAAGGGATCCAAGCACTCACTGTAACTCCAGCCATAAGCACCAACGAGAACATGATTAACAAACAGAATCTATGATCTGATAAGGGTAGATAAACATACAATCATACCTTTCAATTATCTCTGATCTGCTAAGGTTAGACAGCAGCTGACAAGTCATCAATCAATGCAATATAAATAAGTATAGTAGGAAACATAATAGAATCATCCAAATCCATTTATGTTTTGTATTCACCTCATAAGCTTGGATCACACGACGAATCATCGAATCAGAATCACCCGCATTTCTCCTCACATCCGGATGAAACTCCTTCACCTGTCAAACGAAATCAACATATCAATTCATAAAACCCTAAAAAAGCTGGATTGCGAGGAATACAGATTTAGGGAAGTTTGTACTTTGGCTCTAAATGCGGCTTTGAGCTCGGAGGCAGAGCAGTCGGGCCCCACTCCGAGGACGGCGAAGGCGGAGCTGGTGGAGAGAGGGTCTTCGGAATCTCTGTTTCTGCAACTCAGAGGAAACGAAAAAGAATTCGAATTCTTATTCTGTGTTGGCGGTGGATTGGTCGGCCATGGATGTGCACTAAACAAGCTCAAGCTATGGCGGCTTTGGCGCTGATGCGTTGATGCTTCTAGAAAATTCCAACTTGGAATTCCAATTTTTTTAATTGTTAGGGTTGAAAAATCCATCTCTCGCTCTCTCCCACAAACCTCCACGGGGTGTTTGCAACAGGTGGTAGTTAATTCGCCACCACAAACGAGGGAAATGAAACGGTCGTTTTTAGGAAAGCGCATCCATCCATACGACGTCGTCTACGGTACATGGATGGAACTACCTAAAATAATATCCACATCTTGTATTTTTCATCCAAAAAACACACTTCCAAAGAAGAGACAAACATGAACATTAACAATTTAACATACACAGCTGAACATTAGCACATTTCTCGACACAGCAAGCAAGCTCTTCATTTGATACGCTTCTACACTCAGCTTTATTGAATTCAAAACTTAATCATATAGTTCATACATGACAACAACAACAACAACAACAACAATAACATTTGCCCAGTGGACCTTCCCTTGAGGGAAATCTGGGGGTTCAAGATGGAGGCACCCCGGGCTTAAAGCAACGGGGGAGCGACCAAAATATAGTTCATACAGGAGTACAACAAATATTACAACAAACCAGAAGACCATCATCCTCCCAAGACTCAGTCATATCACCTTGTGTCCACCATGGTGGTTCCATCCATGAAGAGTAACACGTGGATTAACTCCCGGAGGCACCTCAAACATGATATTTACAGGCATCACCTCCCCAGGAGCCAATGAGAAGTAGTTGTCCGAATAATGGACAGGAAGAATCCTCGAGTCCTCGCCTTCCTTGTGCTCCTTCATTGATTTGTTAACAGAGAAATGCAGGAAAAAAGCCACTCCAGTATCACCTCCATTCGTTTCAACAACCTTTAAACTGTCTTTTTCCCTTGTAATCTGCCTGTACATCCTCTTGAAAAACCCAGCTTGAGTTTCTGCAGAGGAAGCGTCTTCTTCTTCCTCAGTTCTTAGACAGAAGTTATTTTTACACAACAGGTTATCGTTCTGAATGGGTTTCTTTGAGGTGTTAGCCACATGCATTTGCAGTTGGTAGGTGGATCCAGTGATGGTGACGTTAGAGGTTATCTTAAGTGGGATTTTCTTACTTCTGTAAGGCTCGAGCAGCTTATAGTCGCCACCTGGCAGGTGTAACCAGTAGAAGTTTCTGGATAGGATCCTGTAATCTGATCTCTGATAGAGTTTGAGCAGAAGGAAGTATACGGGCTTTGGGTTCTTGGATTTAGGGTACTTGATCTCAGCAATGGGCATTGTCTTTTTAGGAGGTGCTGAGAGATTGTCATGGACCTTGTAGAATGGACATTCCCCTTCTAAATCCCATATTGATACTTCTACAGCTACATCAGATAGTTGTTCTGACGTCGTATTAACAACCTGGCCAAAAAACAAACATGTTGTCCAGAGATAAGCTGCAGTTGACCAGTTGTGTGATTGGTTTTTGTAGGATAAAAAACCAAATGTGGGAAAGATTCACTAGCTTTATTAATTTAAGATTTTTTCTTTTCTAATTTAGGGCAATAGTTTCAAAATCTGCATTGTTAATTCTTATCTATGCCCTAAATAGAAAGATTGTTGTTTAATGACTCCACGAGGAAACATGAAACTGAAAAAAAGGCATCTCACAAAGAAACAAAAAGCATCATATTACCTCAATGAAATAATTAGCAAGATTCAACTGTACATGAATGGGTTCTGCAGCTGAGCGGCAGCCATAGAAGCCTGCTGTCTGGTCAAGAAGATGATCATAGAACTGACCCCTGAGACCTGTCCAGGGATTTTGAGTCTTCCAGATCAAGACTCCTGTAAATTTAGTCCACATATGGGAAGCCCATCCTTCCAGAAGAGCTCTATATTGAATATAGTTCACGAGTTGAGCCTGAAAGGGCGAGAAAACATTGTAGATACATTGAGAACCCTGATGAAAGTAATTTGGGTTTGGTATAAGTGATGGAGAGAGATCTGAGCTTACCTTCAGGCAGAAGTCATCAAGATCTTTTGGTGTACCATACTTCAATATCTGATCATGGACCTTCCCGGGTTTAGAATAAGGGATATATTTGTGGTATTCCCATATCGGGTTTGGTACTTCTTCTATATAGCCATTTTTAAGTTTCTTAAACAACGGAATCTGCCACCCTTCTGGAGGCATGGTAGCCCTAATGGTAGCTGCAACCGGCATTCCCACTGATCCAAGCTCAGGGTTAAACCCGTATCTGTAGTAGTCATCCTTGAAGAAATCCTCAGGGTTCTGGATTTCATAAGGACCATCAGTAAAATTTCCTTTCCCATCAGCAAACCCATCCCACATCGACCCTTGAACATAAACTCGAGTACCGTCAAGATATTGACTGGGATCTTTGTCCGATGTCACTCCATCTCCTTCAACAGATTTGTCAGTATCCTCCAGGCTCATAAAATGAGGATGCAGCTTTAGATAATCTTTAAGCGCTTTATTAATATCATCTGGTGGAGTCTGCTCATTTCCTCCCACCCAAAGAGCAAGACTAGGGTGATTCCGTAAAAGTTTGATAGTGTCTCTAGCACAGAAAAGGAACAGCTCGTGATCAAGTGGGCCATCTGGGTTTGATACAGGAACTCCGCGTCCATCCACATCACCAGTAATCCAAAACTCTTGCCACACCTGCATGGTTAAAACAGGATGAATAATATGTTACAAAATATATATTTTCTGTAGTACTTGGTCTAACTCTGGCAAAGCAAACCCACTAATGGTGCATGGAGATGAGTAGTAGCTTACCAAAAGACCATATTTGTCACAGTAATGGTAGAAATCTGGTCTCTCGGTCAAACCTCCAGCCCAGCAACGCAACATATTAAAATTCATATCTGCGTGGAATTTGATGTCTGTTTGGTATCGTTTCTTGGACAGTCGTAACAAACCATCTGACAAAATCCAGTTACCACCACGGATGAAAATTGGTTGCCCATTTACCTTGAACAGCCTGCAAAATGTAGTAATACACATAAAACTAGCACTTGAGAAAAAATGTAGATCAATTCTTCAATTTCTAGTATGTAATACCTGCCACCAGTTGCTTTATCGATATGAGACTCAATTTTACGAAATCCAAATAGATAAGTCCACATATCAGAATCTCCAAATCCTTTGACATCAACAGTGATATCCACATTATACAGAGATTGCTTTCCCATACCATTTGGCCACCACAAATTTGGCTTGTAGAAAAAGAGCTGCATGGAAATATAATAACACCTCATAGGCCTATAATAGATATGAAGTTCAATTCACAAGACTAAGAACCAACTATAAACATTTAACAACATAGACTTCTTAGATAAAGCAAATCTTGAAATCTAAAAAAAAACATCAACAACATCATTGCCCGGTAAAGTCCTACTCTAGTAGGATCTGGGGGGTCAAGAATCAAGATGGGGGCACCCATAGCCTGAACATATCAGGAGGATGCGCCCGAAAGACCCAAGGGAAACTGAAATTCAGCTATGTTATTAAAATGCACCAAAACTGATATAGGGATTATATCCATCTCAAAGGCATTGTATAAAAGCAAAGGAGCATGAGGATGCAAATATAATGGATACTTATAGATAAAATGGCCAACACTTCTCAAGATGCGTAGATTGTCTATAATGGGCACTGGTAGATAATTTACAGAAACATAAAGGAGATACAAAAGTCAAAGCTTACAGACGGACCTCAGGAAATGTATATTGAATGCGTGCTCCAGGGGGAATAGAAACATGCTGAGTCTGAAGATGTTCTACCAAGCAAATGTTTCCCTCAAGTTCAGTTGTAACTTGGACATTCAAAGAACATTCAGCAACCCATCCACTTCTATTCTCCAATTCAGTAGTAGCGTGAAGATAAGCCCTCTTGTAGTTGTCAAAAAATGTTGAGACCAAGTGAGGATCTATAATTTTCACCGGCTGCATTTGAGGGACACATGTTAATATTTTGATCCAAGCAAGGTCATCATGATATAAGTTTATATCATAACTAGAGGAAAGTTGATGGCCAAACTATCATCAAACATCAAATCAACTGCCATCACTTTTAAAATGGAGATCAAGGGAGAGACAAATATACTCACCCCTGTGACTGAAATGGATACCTCATCCCAAATACCAGTGTTTCTATCTCTGATATACATTCAAACACATTGTTAGGTACATATACATTTAAACACAGCATTAGGTACACAAAATGTAAAGCTTGACTTCATCTATAGGTTAGTCTAAGAACTAAAAGCAATAAAACCAAGCGGGGCACATCTATTATGTAAAAATAAACTTGGGATAGCGGACCTATCCAATAGAATGATCTAAACATAGATGATAAGCTTTGAGGTACTTCACTATGGCTCTAGAAAGTATCAATATTTTCCTGCAAAACTTCTAGAGTGGCACTTGACAGGTAATAAATAGCTTTGAGGTACTTCACTATGGCATTTTTAAGTATCAATTATTTCCTGCAAAACTTCTACAATGGCACTTGACAGGTAATAAACATTATAACACAATGGAGGTAATGTTTTAGTCACCTGATTGGGGCCATCCAATCCCAGCCCTCAACATACTGTGTTGTAACATCCTTTCCAATCTAATGACAAAATGAAAGGGGAAACAAGGAGCCGAAAGAGAATGTTAGCAAGAACATTATTATTTTCTCTCAATAATATTCTGTGAATTTGCACATTATTCTTATACACCAGATTAAAGATATTGAAATTATATCATGTTTAAAATCTCAAAATGCTCTCATAAAAATACTTCTCATAAATCAGCATTGTTAGTATCACCCACCTCATGATCGCCACCTTGGCCTCCTTGAGGGGGAATTTTCCCTGGATGATCAGGGGGGTGAACAAGAACAGCAAGCAGGTTCTCACCACGTGGTTTCAAGATATCTGTGACATCAAGAGTGTGTCTTCTAAACATGCCTTTAGGTAGAACCATCTTATGTCCATTCAAATAAACATCAGCAGAGTAATTAATGCCACGAAAATTCAAATCCATGTGCTGATTTCCAACCTGGAGCA
This sequence comes from Fallopia convolvulus, assembly GCA_964016875.1. Lineage (NCBI taxonomy): Eukaryota > Viridiplantae > Streptophyta > Magnoliopsida > Caryophyllales > Polygonaceae > Fallopia > Fallopia convolvulus. The sequence continues at coordinate 39,307,932 of OZ024732.1, read as the reverse complement.
ATTTGTATAGAGGTCAATAGGTGTGCACCAACATTTCCCTTCATCCTTCAGTATATAAACTCAAATGGAATACCAGAAATCACACACAAAAAAGTCACAATTAACAAAGTAAGAAGGATGACCAGTTTGGGAGATGTCAGAGTACATGATTAAGACTTGAGAGCAATAAAACTTTGAATTTGTTCTTAGGCCTAAAAAATTGACATTAGATAACCTTCTTAATTTTCAACTAGTTGTGAGCCTGTTCTGGATATTCCATATTACACGGGTCATGTCATAAATGTGAAACCTTCTCAATTTTCACCCGGGGGGATCAGTATCAGGTTGGCAGGTTAACAGTGCAGCATAAAAAGGACAGTAATGTATTGCATTGCTCACCAGCTCACACTCGAATGTTGTGACAAACCAAAACGTATAATACTCTCCCCCAGAGTCAGCAATGTCAATTATGGTCTCATTCTCCAAACCATAAAATGGGTCAGGTACAACTTTATTCTTCACGAGGGTCGCCAACACTCTGTCATCAAGATAGTCAATCATGATGCATGTTTACAATTCAGTTTGAACAAGAAAGAGCAAAACGAACAGAGGGATTTCATGATGCAAATCATGAATTTCAAAGAGAGAAAACCATATTGCGCGTTTCCTATGCACGTTCCAACCTCGAAAAAGCAATGAATTCGCACTTGAACACATTGCCCATAGAAAGAGAAAGGATCCAGCAACATACATTTAAGACAAATATTATCCATGTAAAGTCTATGCATATCATATTTTCACTTGCACATGATTATTTCAGGCCCAAAGGAACAATAACTACTGCTCAAGCAACACAAGTGAAATGTTGGATTAAGAAGAACTTTAACATAGCCACAGTTGCACAAGCATGCTTGAAATAATTAAACAGCAGATACATAGCATAACTATCAATTGAAGTTACAAAGAGATGAATTTGTTTACAAGATCAGCTTCAGCAGCTAAGCCAGTCTAATTTCCATCAGTAAACATCTAAAGTCGCTTGATCATACTATCTAATTTGACTATGGAAACGCATATCAGCAACAGAAAGAAGCAAGTGAATGTCAATTCAATTGCCTCCGATGTCAGAAAGAGAACGAGGATTACGTTCCAGGAACAACGGCGTCCATCCAGGGTAAGGTGGAACCGGAGGGAGGATGACTAGTGGTAAGCTGCACTCCGGTCAGGTCGACCTCAGTGGATCGGGCTGCTAACCAACCAGAATCGAGCACTCTTTTCCCTATCTGCGCCATTGTTGCACTTCAATGACAAATAACCCTAGCTTCTCAGACAATCAAGTGGAGAAGCTGATAATGATAATCGGTGAGATTGAAAGCTCTAACCCTAAACCCTTTCCTAAGCTATACGAGCTTCCCCTAAATAATCAAACTTCTCTTTATCTCATCACAATATCACCCATGCCATTTTCATGATGGTTCGTTGCTTCTATGAATTTGTCACTAATTTACTGTAATATATTGTGATATGCCTACAGCTTCAGCAGTCGCCCCACATTCAAAATCCTTTTTGGATTTCATTACCGCACCGACATTGTTATCCATAATTGTTGTTCAAAACTTCATATCCGTCCGTCCTACTACAGTAGTTTTCACTTACCCGATTTGTTTCTCTCTCCTCGCAGCTTCACTTTTGCAATTCCTTAAAATGTAAATTATTAGATCAATTTTGCAATTCTTTAAAATGTAAATTATTAGATTACTAATTGATAATGGGTTTGGCTAATGTGTGTCATGTGCACACAATAACAATACTAATTTTGAAAATTATTTCTAAATTATTTTCTAAATTAGAGTTAATGAACCATTTTTAAAAAAATCAAAATTAACAAACAATATCCAAATTTATTAAGATTAGAATTCTTACTAGTTGTCGTGCATGCACGACTACGACTCAATATTTTTTAGACATATTATAAATATAATATTCATAAAGAAAAATATAATATAAATTTTAATTTAAGTAATTTGTTGTCCGTATCAATTTAAAAAATTATTTTGTTTTGGACTAAAATAAAAAAAATCAATTTTAAATTATTAAATTCAAAGTTGAGAATAAAGATAGATTATTCACATAAAATAATTTACAATTCTCCTTTTCCTTAACCATATTTAAAAAATAAGTTTGATTTAAAATAGGACATAAAGTATAAATAAATTAAAACAAAAAAGATATGTACTTTTAAAAATATGGAATACATAAAATTTAAAATTTAAAATTTATTTTAAAAATAAGATATAATTTAATATGAAAAAAAATATAATTTACTTATGAAAAATAGTTAGAATATAATTAATTTAATTTATAGTGGTGAGAAAATAATTATGGTGGATAAATAAACTAAATATTAGATATGATTAAATATTATATTATTCATATCTTTTATTACTTTCCATGTACATAAACTTGTAGAGTACTAAAATTTTCATTATTCTACAATGCTAAATTTATTAAATAGTAAATATTATATTGTTTGTATTTTTGTTTAAATAAATCAATGTATATCTATAAAGAAATTATCATTAATGTTTTACTGTAAAATAAAATCAACATATATCTTTATAGAAATTTTTGAACAATATTATGCTAAAAGATAAAAGATATTTATTATTTTTTTAATATTTTAAATATTTAACTCTTATCTTTTTAAACATTTTTATAAGGAATTTTTTTAAACCATATTGTTAGTTTATATAAAATTTTGGACTAATATGATTAAATTGGAATATCATTCAATTTAGTATATATGAAAAAGGAAACTACGTCATCATCTATAAAAAAATTAAACAAATTTCTTTTATCGAATACGAAAATCCTATTTGAGAAATGTTAAGACTTAAGGATAAATCAAATTATCAGAAAATTTCTATTAAAAAGGCTTCATAATGTAATTTTCGTAATTTAATAGCTTGATTCAAAGAATTTGATAAATTGAATTAATAAATTTTATATTTTTATGTTATGAAAGACATTATTCAATTTATTAAACTAAAAACAGTTGAAAAATTAAATTTGAGAAAATTGGTTACATTATTATCTATAAAAATTACTCAAAAATCTTTTTATCAAATACAAAATTACTATTTAAGAGATGTTACAATTTTAGGATAGAACTAATTATTTAACCCATTATAGTAAAAAATTATTATATTATAATTTTCGTAATTAAATATATTTATTATAAAAAAGATAGATTAAATTAATAAATTTTATATTCTTATGTTAAGAGAGAAGAAAAATATAAAATTTAAAAATTTTGGAGTAAAAATAATACTTTATGGTCTTATATAAGAATAAAAAAATACATAAAAATGAAGTAAAAGTTAATATATTTGATTGTGTTATATTTGGAAAGAAGATAATTAAAAAAATATAAAAGCAAATATTTCACAAAATTTTCCTTATCTATATTTACTTTACATGTAATAAAATGAGATTGTAAACGCAAATTTTTCATATTTTTCTATCTATATTGTTCAAGTTATCTTAAATAAAAAAAGTATTATTGATATATTTTTTATATCACTATTTTAAATAACTATTTTAATATAGGGTGATGTGATGCAATATGGTGGTAGATATATTTTATCTTTATTTAAAAATAATTATTTTTAAAAATTACACATAATCTATGTTTCTAAGATATTATCATTTATATGGATATTTTTATTTCAAAGATATATATTGATCTCGTGTACATAATTTTTCTTATCTTTACTATAATTTATCTTTTATGATTGTAATAAATATAATGTTCTTTTTTATATATATTGGACAAATCTAGTAATATTATTTTATCTTTATGTTTCTTTGGGATAAGTTTTTTATAAATATTACTTTATCTTTATATTTACTTGTGGATAAATTTTGTGCATAATTAATTATTTCAAATTATTATTTTAATAAAGGGGTAATTTGGCTTAATGTGGTGGCAAAACTTGTTACCGCTTTAGTTATTATTAATGGGTAGATAGATGTTATATAAGAAAAAATCTACTCAAACAATCAAGTAGAAGTTAAGATTCGCTAAAAAAAGAAGTAGAGGTCAGAATAATCCTGATTATATTTTTCTTAATTAATCAAATATCAACTAATGGCTACTTTATATATACATATAAATTACCATAAAATAAAAAGGGTAAATCAATCATAATATAATATAAGTATAAAATATCTTTTCAAATCTTTTTTTTTTGGAAAGTTCATAATCTAAGTATCCTTCCAAATCTTTATTTTTTAGAAACTTCATAATCTCTTTAGTAATATCTTTTGACAGTATGCTGATAAAAAATCTCGATTAAAATAAAATTTAGTTAAAAAAATATAAGGAGATATTTTAAAAAAATAGGATTTTCATTCAATTAATCTTCAACAAAATAACTTTTAAGTTAGTTACAAATATTCATCAATTAATCTTAAATAGATTTTTTTTATTTATACATGAATTATTTTTAAAATTTTTATTAACCTTTCAAGGAAATAATTCGAGCACATAAAATATAAATATATTTTGCAATCAAATATTAATAAAATAAGAAAATTGAAAATGTTATTTTATAAATTCTAAAAATTAGTTAAGATTTTTGTTCAATAAGTCATTCAAATTAGGGGTTTGTTAAATTTTGAAAAGTTGTCTAAAAGGATTTAGTATGATATTTTTATCAATATTTAAATTTAAAATCTTAACAGATAATGAATTTTTACGTAAATTTATAGATAAGAACAATTCCGATTGTGGGAAAGAAGTATTCGATAAAAAGATTTGATTTTATTATAGGAAAATATATATAGTAAACAAAATTTTTCAAAAAGATTGAAGGGTTAGAAATTTAAAAATTCATTAAATGAAATTAATATATATGAACAATAAAACTTATAAGTTAAAAAGTTAGAAAATATATAGAAATATCCTAATTTATACATAACAAATTATACGTGGCTTGATAAGTTAATTGCCAAGGAAACAATTGTTTAGAAATTGGAACTTGCCAAAAAAAATTGGAACGAAATCAACGAATGAAGGAAATTAATTAGCAAAAATTGATAGAGATTTGTAGATTATATGGTAATATGATGTGTACATAACATATGAATGACATGGAAAAAAAATTGACATGTAGGTTATGAGGTGGAATATTTATGATGAGGTGTAAATTATAAGAAAATGACATGTGTAGAAATCTTATGTGGCTCAATGTAAGATCTCCATGTGGCGAAATCCTAGGTGGCGCAATGAGAAGACTCCAAATCTTATTACTTTTATATATATATATATAATAGATTGTGTGCTCATTAGAAAATCAGATTGATAATTCATAAATTTAAGAAAAAGCTTCCAGATATCCTTGTCACTTTTTATTTGCGCAAAATAAATCAAAGAACACCGATTTCCTTTGCTTCATTATCTTGAAACATAAGTAATTCACCTGTGTTACTTTTACTTTTTTACTTTTTTGTCGAATTTTTTTTTATTAGGTAAGAATTCGGAACGGTAGCCGGAAGCCGACACGAAACACTTGAATCAAACAAATAACACGATAAGAAGTATAACTATCGAAAAAAGGTCTTGGAACGAAAGGAGTAGTGGAAGAAGTGCGGAGCTAAAGAACAACATCTTTAGCATTCGGGTTAAAAAGCGGACAAATATGATGAAGTGGACTACTGGCGTTGGCTCCACCGAGATAAAGGATCTTCAGCAGTCTCGAGAACGTTCATGCGACCACGTCAATCACAAACGAACTACACCCAATTCTAGAGTCAAATCTCGAAATTGCACAAACTCGTGCAAAGCTCAACTTGGCAAAAAATAACAAGGCCTAAACAAACCAAACAAACAACAACAAAACAACCAACAACCCACAAATGGGCCAAAGCCAAACAAAACAAGTCAAAAAGATCCAAACAGAACAAGGTTCTCCAAAAGCCATGTAGGTCTTCTCCCATCCACAAAAGTGGTACAGGATGGGATTGCCACACGCACAGACAAAGATGAAGCTCTCGCCGGTCGGTGGCTAGCGAAACCACCTGAGCACCACCCCACCAGAAACGCGAAGCCGGAAGCGGAAATCGGAAGAGATCCGCAAAGGTCGTAGATAAAGTCGACAACGAATTCAAACGTGGTCTAAACGAAAAAGATCGTCCCTAGACCAAACCATAATCTAGCTACTTGAGCCACTTGATCAAACCATGCTCGAGTTGGCTCTTGTATTTAGTTATTAAACGGGTCGGTTTCTTGTGAAACTTGGGTCGCGAGTTTGATAGAAGATGAAGAATGCGTTTAAATGAAACATTGCGTTTCGACTAAAAAGACACGTATAATGGAAAACGATGTCGTTTGATCTTATGGGGTTATATGAAGAAAAAGACAAAACCCTAAGAACTCCTCTTTGCTCATTTCTGCGCCGCTGTGGGAAAGTTAGGGTTTGGAGCTCCCCGAGCCTCTCTCTAGTGATTCCATTGTAGATCATCGGAGATGACTTATGACCGAGAAGAAAGATAAGAGGAGAGAGAGAAAAAGAGAGATGAGTGATTCTAGTGCCTTCTTGGTTTGAGTTCTTTGTGACTCATTTGATAATGTTTCTGTTCTTCCTACTTAGTGTTACTTTCTATTCTTGATTTCGTTTCCTTGTCTTTGTCATCTTGTTTGCAACAATTGTGTATTAGCCTCTTTTACCTAGTAGATTGGGTGTGTCTCCCATCTTGAGACTCGCAAAGTAGGACTTAGTTCCGAACTGCATTAACAATTTCCCGTCTTCTTGTGTTTTGCTTAAAAGGTTTTCCAAACTGTTTTTTGAACAATAGACGTGAATTCGTTTAGATCTAAGTTCCAACACTTATCTATATGTAATACACAATACATTCAATACCGTTCCGATCTATCACACGAACGTGCCAAATCTACATAGAATTCCACCCAAACTCAGCTTTCCCAATACGCTCTCCACCATCAAACAAACTAAACCCACCGCCATTTTTGATTCATCAAACAAACTTTTACATTGTCTATGAAAAATGTAGATCAATTCTTCAATTTCTAGTATGTAATACCTGCCACCAGTTGCTTTATCGATATGAGACTCAATTTTACGAAATCCAAATAGATAAGTCCACATATCAGAAACTCCAAATCCTTTGACATCAACAATGATACCACATATCTATATGTAATACACAATACATTCAATTTCTAACTTGAAAAATCAGCTTTACATCTGTGACCCGAGTGATTGCCAATACCAGCACTATCGCCCGCACCAGCTCCAAACGTCTGAAAACGGTGATTGCTGGGGTCAGTTTAAACTTCGTAGAATTCGGCCAGAAGGAATAATCATTCTGGAAACCTTTTCACCACTAGGGTTTCTTCTCCAAAGGCCTCGTGTTCTCCCAGAGCCATTCTCGCGCAGAGCTAGCCACCAACGGTGAAACCTGTGACAGACATATACAAGGTAAGCAGAGGTTTAACTGGTTCGTAGAACAAAGTAGACAGCTTGCGTTGTTTTACCTTTTCCCAAACTTGTGTGTGGTAATCATTAAGCCAGCCAAGTTCAGCACTTGATAGCAAAGATAGGTCCACCATTTTCCTCTTCATTAAAAACAGAAAATTTAGAGCATTTTCGGCAAATCAAGATTCAGGAATTAAATTTGAGTTCAGTATTTTTACCTGAATAGGAACGTATGTAAGCTTTTCAAATCCCAGGTATTGAGTACCTCCATAACGATTAGGAGTTTCAATCTCTTTCACACAAAGAAGATTCTGCATGAAAGGACAATTCAAAGCTCTTTTGAGTGAACTGAAGAAATTAACAATTGTAACTTGGTAGAAGCATTAATATGAATCAGTTTGTATACCTCAATGCGAATACCAAAAGCATGATCTTCATAGTATCCAGGTTCATTACTCACAATCATACCCTCTTGCAATGGCGTTAAATTTCCAAACCTAAAACTAATACTTTGAGGACCTTCATGAACATTCAATGCTGCACCTACACCATGGCCAGTGCCTACCCACCACAAAGAAAATGATTTTGCAGCAATGGAAAGAGCCATTTTACTAGGATCAACTTTGTAAAGATAACAGAAGTGCAAGAATTATACCATGGCGATAATCAAGTCCAACCTTCCACAAAGAAGAACGAGCAAATGCATCCAGCACAAAACCAGGAGTGTTCTCAGGGAATACAGCCTGATCAAGAGCTATATGTCCCTACAAACAGAAACCCAAAAATATTATATAACTGAAGATCCCATAAGAGAAACTAAATAGAAATTTAACAAGTTATTGCAACAATACAAAGATAGTAAACAGAAAAGGTAGGATGTAATACTTATCGCACATCGGTTTTTCTATCCTATTGAGGGCATGTGATAAGAACCCTGAATTAGCAAGATTCTCATAGATTTTAATTATTTAGGATTTTAAATTTTAAATTATTTAGCAAGATTCTAATTGTTTCTAAACACATGATTCTTATCATATGCTCTTAGAGAATTGGATAGAAAGAGTGACCATATATTATATGCACAAACTACTCTAATGAAAAAGTCATGGTGCATTCTAACTAAATTCAGTTATTATTGTCATATAGCTGACTTTCAGTTTTCCTTGGGTTATCGGGTGTATCCTCCTGACATGTTCAGGTTATGGGTGCCCCCATCTTGACCCCTCATATCCCGCTTGAGTGGGACTATACTGGGCGATGATGATGATGATGATGACGACGACTCTTGTGAAAAGCCAAGAAAATAATAAAGGAGAAAACTAGAACCTGTAGAACTCGAGTAAAACAGTCCTTTTCACGTGCTGTTGGCTCACCAAAATGTACTGTCCTAGTGATGTCAGTTGTACCATCAATGTATTGTGCTCCACTATCAAGTAAGAAGAGTTTGTTGGCGTCCACAATGCTACAGCTATCTGGTTCAGGTCTATAATGTATAATAGCACCATTTGCACCATATCCTAGAAAGTCAGAAACGTCAAAGATAATAATTCTAAGGGAATTTTCATAAGAATTGAAATCCATAAAAAGAGGAGATTGTAAGTATCATTTGCTAGATTTGTTATTAATTGGTGTCAAGAAGAAATATACCACTTATAGTATCAAAACTTGTATCAAGAAAGCCCTCCTGCTTTGAACGGAACTCAAGAAGTTGGTCAGAAATTTCAACCTCCGTGTACACTGCACCTTCATGAATGCTCTTCTCCAGCCAGGACCAAAACTCCACTAGAGCTGCAGCATCTCTGCACAGAACAACAGAATTTTAGGCTATGGTATCTGTATTTTGTAAACAATTGCATTTTTATCTTATGAGAGTCCCCAATAAAGACAGTAGGCACCATCAGAATATGTACAATCATATAATGGGTCAAAAAATGAGATTCTGTGATAAAATAAAGATGAATATACCCATTTGAATTGAAATTCAATGGGCCGAAATTAAAGGAAATAACCGCATGAAATTCTACAAGAATCAACTACATCTTCCATCCAAGTTAACATGCTCATCAATTACAGCTCTCATCCTAACATGGAGGACAGAGTGTCAAACTACACTATGATACTTCCTAGAGTTAACCTCATCTCGAATCTCGATCGGTATAGAGAATGACTTTTAACAATGAAATACCTCAAATGACAGTTCTTCATTCCTTCTATTTCAGAGTGATTCTTGATAGCTTTGCCAATTGGGATAGGAGAAATCTTATGAATAATTGCAGGTCCATCTAGTTGTCCATTAGAGCTACCATGTCTTCCGGACTTATTTCTTTTGCTGCTTCCAAATTTTCTCAAGTATTTTTCACAGGCACAGTCAAAGGTGTTAACGATAGCTGCATTAATAGATGAAGTATCAAGCCAAAGACGGGCCCCTTGATCTGCCAAACTGAAAAAGAAGCTTATATTAAAAAAATACGTCATGAGAAAATATGGAAAACATGCTATGTTAAAGAGATACAGACACAAAATTGATATGGAAAGGTTCTATAAGCGTATTTGAAAACTCCAGGCTATCCTTTATAAAGCATAACCATATGTTAGAATCAATATCTGTGGAGTTACTTTTCAACAGCATTAAGAACGGATTCATATGGTTTGATCTCTACGCCTGCTGCCTTCAAGTGATCCATCACCTCTGGGGTGATTTTGTACTCGTCAACAAACAATGTTGCTCTGGTAGTCTCAACAATCAGGTATGAGTACATCACTGGTGAATGTGGAATATCATTTCCTCTCTGCAAAACGAAAAACAAGAAATGAGGCGAAAAAAGGAAGAATCTTCCACAGCACAATAATTTTCAACAAATTGGAAAAGGAACAGCTGTAAGAGGTACTGGAAAGAGCAGAGATATAACCGCATCTTGCCAGTTCCATTAAAATTACTGAGGAAAGATCTTACTCAAATTCTTGAATTTAACAGTAAAAGCTCATACCAAATTCAGCAGCCACGCAATCTCGTCAAGCCCAGAAACAACAATGGCAGAACTACCAGCTGTAGCAAAGTGGGACCTCAAGGATGACAACTTTGAGGAGATGTCTACACCAGCAAACTTCAGGTCATGTACTCTCACTGGTTTGTTTGGGGGTTTTGGCCTTTGTTTCCAAATCTCATCAACCAGATTCATGCTGGAAAGAAGCACCAACTGGTGCCTTTTCTTAGACAAATCCTTTTTAAGTTCTTCTGCAGCATCATAAGAAAAAAGGAACTGTTCCCTTCACAAAAATCAATAGGAAGTAGCATCAGTGATAGTCAAGATGACTGAAGCAAACAAAGACTTGCTTGTAAGAGAAGAAATGGAGACAAGTACATGGAAGGAGATTGAAATGAAAGAAATGGGATGGATGAATGAGTGATTCAAAAGAAATGCAAAGCACTGATGAAATCACACGGAAAAATGACACATAAGATGCAAATGATTGAAACTATCCCAACAGTTTTGACTTACAGGGTCAATGCCAACTCTGCAGCCAGGAGCTAGGACATCATTTAGCCATTCAGTAGTTGATGGGACTCCCACGTTCCCAGAGCGCATGAGAACCCAACTAGAACTCAGCTGTTTTTCAGCCTAGAGAATAGAAAGAAAGACAGCAACTATGAGAAAGCATTATCTTCAGAAAATATATAACTCAAGAAATTGTTAGAGCAGAAGGCAGGCAACTGAATACAAACATCATCATCATTAACCTAGTGAGGCTCCACTACGGCGGAATCTGGGGGGTCAAGATGGGGGTACCCCTGCCCAAGGGAAAGGGGTACGCCCGATAGACCCAAGAAAAACTGAAATTCAGCTATGTGATAATAGTAACTGAATTTAGTTAGAATGCACCAAAATTGATATAGGGACTAAATCCATCTCAAAGGCATTGTATAAAATCCAATAAGAATGACGACAATCAACATGTTTCCATATGCTACTATGCAAGCACAAGTAGACGCATCATTCATGCACAAATGATTTGCATCCCCAAATTGAGTTTTATATCATAGAGCATTCAATGAAATATTACCAAACAACACCAGACGAAGGCTAGTTTGTACAGCGATCTGAAATGAGGGATTAAGCTCAAATATTGATAGTGCTCATAAACTAATCTCGTTGCCAAACATAATACCCCGGTCGAAATGTTTGATCTTTTGAGGACATGCTTTTCAATGATAATTATTTAGTTTATATGGAAAGGTTCCAAATTTTTCTCAGAAAATATGTAACTCAAAAAACTGTTAGAGCAGAAGGCAGGCAACTGAACACAAACAACTACAACATGCAAAGTACCTGAACAATATAAAAATCTATAAAGCATAGCCAAACAACATGTTTCCATATTCTACTATGCAGCAGAAGTAGACGCATCATTCATGCACAAATGATTTGCATCCCATTTTCCAAATTGAGATTTCATATCATAGAACATTCAGTGAAATGTTACCAAACAACACCAGAAGAGGGCTAGTTTATGCAGCGATCTGAAATGAGATATTAATTTTTAAATGTTGATAGTGCTCATAAACTAATCTCATTGCCATACATACCCCGATCCCCGATCATAATGTTTGATTTTTTGGGGAAATGCTTTTCAATGATAATTATTCAGTTTATATCAGCACATGATTTCGCACGACTCAAAGCAACAGCACAAGCAAGCTGGAAAAACTAAATTCATCCATTTGAAAGACTTGAAATAAAAAATTGATCTTTCTCAGAGTACCTGCAGAAAATAGCGGCCATCAGTCCAGAGGGCAGCTTTATCCTTTGTAACCACAGCAGTGCCAGCACTTCCAGTAAAACCGGATATATAAGCCCTCCTCGCATAGCAATCAGCAATGAACTCACTCTGAAAGAACCAAAGAAGCCGTAGAAAAAACCAATTCAATCCAACACTCAATACAAAATTTGGGCTTCGTCAAGCATATCGACGCAAATTCTACGCATGGAAGATCCACTGCTACAAATTCTACGCAGAAACGGAGAAAATAAACAAACCCTACCTGATGAGCATCCTGAGAAGGAATGATGTACGCATCGATGGCGATGCTGGGCTTGGAAAATAGCTCGCGGAGAGCACGAAGCTTGTCGTCATGGTGATCCGACCCGAGTACGTTTGAAATTTTCTGGGCCTCCGAGGAGGGATTGGAGGTGATGGAGGCACAGCTCCGGATTGGCAAGCGAGTGGGGCGAAATTGGAGATTTGAACGGAATCTGCGGGAAATTGGGGGTGAGAAAGAGGTGGAGAGAAAACGGAAACAGCGAGAAGAGAAGCAGGAGGGTTTGAGAGAGAGGTTAGCTATGGAGAGAGAGCTAGTGCCCATTGTCGCTCGCCCAGAGAGAAAGAAGAAACGGTGGGGTGGATTATCTTCTTCGCTTGTGGTGGTGAGTCTCACTCACGAAAAAACAGAGATTTGATTCTGGATTGACACGCCGTGAGACACTAAGACGAGTTTATAAACTTCTTTGATGATGACGGGAGTTCTTCCACCCAACGTTATATAGTGACAACTCATGAGCAAACCGATCAAAAGTCTATTTGGATCATCCAATCAAATCAGTCAAATTCCTCTCTTCAGTCAACATACATGAAGCGTTGATTTGTACAAGAGTTGGTTAGTACAGTATTGATCGAACTTTAAAGCTCTTTTTTTTTTTTTTCTTTATTGGATCTGAGCATGAGAAACCAAGCATTTTTGTACGTAGTTTACACATTTGAAGTCAAGGGATCAGGTTTTATACATTGCAAAAAAAAAGGGCAACAAACTTTTGAAGCATTAAGGCCTTCAGCAATCAATTACCAAAGCATGTAATATGCAATTATATAGTACGAGTCAAAATACAAGATATATATAGATATACATAATTACATTACATAGTGGAAGGTTGGGGCTTGGGAAGTCCAACGACAGCGCCACAAAGGAGGGCATTGTCAGGGATATCGTACTCGTCCCTGAGGGAATGTTCAGGGGAGATAACACTGATGTACATTTGCTCACCCAAGTACTTCCTCTCAAGATTCTCTGACCTTAGATTCCACATCCCCGCATTGTCGAACGTCAGCAATATGGCTGCCCATGTTCCTGGGTACACCTGGATCGTGTTCCTGCTCACCGCGTCCATCAAGTTGTAGCTCGTTCTCTTCTCCGGGCTCCATCTTCCCGCTTCAATCCTATACAACCAAGTGATCGATTGTTTACAACCAGACTTTACTAAACAAAAGTCATAACAGAACAAAGTAAAGTAGGATGCAAAACTTACGCGACAGCAAAGAAGGAGTATCCATCAAGATGCCACGACTGAATACTCTTCTCTCGGTTCTCAAACACAATCTCCACGAAATCGCGGTAGTTAATGCTGACAACGTTAGGCTGGACGGTTATTGGACCGTTACTATTGTCAGAAGTCGGCTCATCGCCCATCACGTTATACTTAAAAGCCCTGTCACTCACTCCAAAGTACTCCGCCAGCTTAACAGGAGTATCCGGATCCACATGAGAAACGCCGTTAATCGCATACCGATGCTTTCCATCCACAGGCCCGGCCGAGTTCACGATCTTGATCGTGCGCCTGATCGCCACGGCCCCGTAGTGGTACGAGCCTTGCGGGTTGGGGCGAGCCGCGCTGGCCGTCAGGTTCCACCGGAACGACCGGAATTGGTTGATGGACCACGTGATCCCGGTTGGGGGCTCAGCGACCACGGGCGAGGCTGGTTGCTTGGGCCCGGGAGTTTCGTACCTTATGGTGCGTGTCGCCGTTAGGATTCTCTTGGTGAACCGGGTCGAGGCGACCATGAGGTAGTCTCGGGTCGGGTCTTGGTTGGCGGTTACGAGGACAGAGTAGCATTGCCCCACGTGGACGTCGAGGGAGTCGTATTCGGTTTGGACCGTGTGGGACCCTTCTAGCTCCACGAGCTTCATGTTGTGGCCTTGGATTCTGAAGTTGAGCGATGTCTTCATCCCCGTGTTACAAATCCTATACCTGTTGTTCACATAAGTAAGTTGATCTTATAAATATGGTTGGTCAATAATAATTATAAAAGTGGACTAGATTCATTTCGTTTTAATCTTGTTGCTCTCATTAAGGATGTGTTGCACCTACCTGTATGTCTTTCCGGGCTTCATAGTGAACAAAGGCTCGGAAGAAGCATCTTGTGGGCTTGATTTGCCATTGATAACGACGCCATTAGGAAGGCCTATGGAGCGAACACCCGCATCAAGAATCCTCTTGAGCTCCACATGGCCTTTGCTAAACCAATCTCCAATGAGGACGGTGTAGTCGTCCTCTGGCTGATCGAAAGGGACCGGAATAAGCAACCGACTGTTGACCCGAAGGCCTCCAAACCCACCGGATGATCGGTGCAAGGCCGTGGATGGGTAGTAGAAATAGCTGCCTATTTGGTCCTTGGCTTGGAAATGGTAAGTGAATTTCGTTCCCGCTGGGATAGGACAGTTTGTTCCCGCCACTCCATCCTGCCACGAGTTCTTCCTGTGTTGCATCCCGTTCCTACAAGCAATGTGGCAAAATGTACGAGTCATATTGATTCATAATTGTGTTTGGTATGGCCCGGCAAAATGTGTCATATTGATACTCGTGTTTGGTATGGCCCCAAAAACTTACCAAGTGAAAAGGAGAGGCTCGTCGAGTCCATTGATGACGTCGATAACCAAATTGTTGTTGGTTGTGGTGTTTAGATTGGGGCCCGGGAATTCACCGTTGATGAGAATGCCTTGTTGGGGAACTCCAAGAGGCGAGATGGTGCCGTAGGTGACATTCCATGTGAAGTATAGATATGGATCTTCTCCATGAACTGTGGTTGTTGCTATGCAAGAAAGCAGCAGCAATATTCCAATTAATGCTACCCTACCCATATTATATATATTTGGTTTCTCAAGGAAATCCAGAAACTTGATCGATCAGATGTGTACAGGATTTGAATCTGGTGTTTTGTCTCTCCCCGCGATACCCTTTAATGATTGAAGCCCCTAACTCCTCTCTATATGTCCATCGAGATGAACAGAGGAGGAGGAAAGAGATGGGAAAATTAAAACAAAGAATAAGAAGAGGAAGAAGAAGATGATGAAGGCCTTCTTTTTATTGTCTTCTTCTCTTGACATGTTTCAAGGGGCTTTTCTCGTTTTATACAGATGGCTATGCTGAATTATCTATCACCCATTCAGATATTCCACAGAATTTTCAGTGTTCTTCCGTGACCTTCGCACACGACAGAGTTTTCTTTGTCGTTTCAATCTTGCAGGTTGCAGCTAAATATAGTAATTAATAACTAATTTAAGCATTTAACCATACAGGTGAATAATTAATCTTGAAGACGTAACTTTCCTCTCATCTCAACAGTGTAACGGATTAAGTAGGCCATTAATTAAAACAGAACCAAAAAAACGTTTTTCATTGTTCAACTGTAAACATTAAGCACAACAGCATCAATAATACATCACGAACAAAAGCCCACACACAAATGAAGACACACCCAATAATTCTGTTGACTTAACACAGAAGCTTCAGCTGATTATGCATTATCCATACAACGAAAATTGGTCACCCCTCACCTTTGACCAAAAATGAAAAAAAAGGTAAAAATAATAGTAATAACAGTTATGAAACTGTGCCACCCCAACAAGTAACAAGACATCAAACAAACACCATCTGACCCAAAAAACTGTAGTACATACCAAATATAACCTCTACCTCGCACCTTGTTTTATTAACTACTCTATGAAACAGTTATTCTGTTTAATTTGAATGAGGGAGTAAAACAGACAGAAACCTAACTGTAAAAACAATCCTCACACCATCAAGAGACCAAACCAAACAATCCCAAATATAGCTCAGACTTGTACATTACCACTTCTCACATGCCCTTCATCTTTGAGGGGAATCCACTGTCCGGACATTCGCACTTGCAATTCCATCAACCCTGTCTTTGGTGATTTCCACAAAATGACCCACCGTTTCATGGAACTGCCTTAGTCCAGACAATGGAAGAATTATAGATGAACGATCTGAGCCTGCCACCTGCATTTTTACAGCTTGATATGAATTTTATAATGACCCTCAAAGCATCAAACAGCAACTTTAAAATGAAGACATACCTCAGATATTTTTAGGAAATGTCCTCTGTTGTTGCTTCCAAGATCAAAAAAGAATCTCTTTTGATCAACTCTGATCACTTTTGAAGCCTCATCAGGCGGTGACAGTTCAGATGACTTGTCCAAACCCAATTCAGCTGTTGGTGCAGATTGGGTGCTGTGCCCAGGTATGAACCCTGCCCCTACATCATCTGAGAGCCCAACTATTCGTTCCTTTGATTCAGAATTTTGCTGTTACAAGGAGTGGAAAAACAATCAAATGGAGGAAGGAGAAACAAGATCTGAGAAGAAAATTGAGATTCTTTGCAAAACTAAGCTTTGCAACGATCAAACTGAATATCAACCTGATTAGGAGTTACATATAGACTTGATGCTTCATTGATCTCAGCCAAAATGTTACGAAATGCAGCCCACCCTTCATCTCCAGTGCTTCCTGCAGGAACAATAATTGTACTTCGATTTCTGCTCATGGATGCTTCAGATACCTACAAGCACTACTTCACGTCAAATAGGCCAGGAGGATATCGCTTAAAAGATATATATGAAATGTCCAAGCAACCATTTAACCATTAAATAAAGTATGAGAAGAAGATTGGTAGTATAAATACTTTTGTTGACAAACTTGTCAAGGAATAAGTTTCAATTATCTAATTTCATTTTGTAACACCCAATTGTTCCTCTTCCTGAACAAAATAACAAATCCATCACAAACATCTACATTAAACTGAACCAAAAAAATAAAGAGGATTTGTGCTGTCAATACTTTTGTTGACAAACTTTTCAGGGAATAAGTTTCAATTATAAGCAGCCATATTCTACCTAAGTCCCATTTTTCCTACTCCCATTATCTAATTTCATTTTGTACCACCCAACTGTTCCTCTTCCTGAAAAAAATAGCAAAGCCATCCCAAACATCAACATTTAAATGAACCAAAAATAAAAAAAAATAAAGAGGGCAATAAGGTGAAGATCTTGTTACAACATTTTGTTACATTTCTACATACATAAACATTTGTAGCATCTCAGTGAGTGATAGAATAAAACTTGACTGAAAGTATAAACTGCACACAGAAAGTAAATAAACAAAACAGAATGTCTACTTCTGAGCAATAACTTTTTTGGTAAGAAATACTGAGAAGATGATCAGTATATAGAGGCAATGAGAAATGCTTACAAACATAGTATTTTTTGTTCACAAGAGCCCACCAAGCCCAAGGATGAAGGGAATATAATGATGAAGAGTCTAAGAAATGCATTTAATCATCAATAGTTGAGGTCAGGTTGTATCATGTATATTGTATAGTCTCTTTGATGTTTGATAAATGTATGTATGAAGATCAGAAGTTAGTTACAAACTTGTTTTCCCTAAACCAGCTGAAACAGATATACTTGAAATCCGATTTTCAGTGGAAGCCAATCGACAAGTGTTTTACTAGTAGGAAGGAAGCTGTTAAGAAGTTTCAAATAGCTTAATTGAGAGCTGTCAATTGATTTTATTGGCCAAATTAACCTTAGTTAACAATCAGATCCCCTGATAACTATGTCATTATCGAGGAGTATAATTTATTCCAGGTAGAAAAGGCAAAGCTTTAATCTATCCTCCATTTTTTTTATCAACCTGTCCAAGGACATTCAGTTTGTTCAAGGCAGACCAAATATCTGGAAATTCAATATTCAACACAGCTGAATTGATCATGTGATTTTAAACAAAAACAATGCAACCAGATACGCAAATCAACTCCCTTTGAGAAAAAATTTCGGTAATACAAGATACGCAGAACACAGAAATCCAAAAGATAAGCAAAACAAAGCAAGGTTTATTGGCCTATACTCATAATTGTTAATGGTAATGAATTTGATACAGAAGAAGAATGGACGGAGAAAGCTACCTTCAAAAACCGGCCCCTCCTATTCTCGCCGACATCAAAGTAGAATACCTAGAATAGAAATTGAAGGAAAGTTGTCAAAAATTGAAAATCCTCGGTACCTAGGATGGAAAAAAAGACGGATGATACAAAAAAAGAAGAAGAAGACTTGAAGCACCTTGGTTTGCAGCTGCAATTCCTTGCTAAAAACCTCCTGATCATCAGTGTTCACATAATAATTGAAGAGATCTAAGAACCAGCTGATGCCATCAGAAGGGACGATGATGGTGGATCGGGTCGCGGAGGTCTTCTCTGAAATCTTAAGATAACGCCCTCTGGGATTCTCCTTGAGATCGAAATAGAAGAGCTTGTGTTCCACCTGAAGCGTCTTGCAGAGCAGCTCCACGTCGTTTCCTCCTCCTCCTCCCCCTGAATTATTGCCCTCCATCTTCCTCCTCCCTTGAGAAATCAATCCAAACCCAGTCCACAATTGCTAAAAAGCAGCAATCAGTGGAGAAGAAGGACGAAGCCGAGTTAAATCATTTGAATCCCAAACTCAGCTGGGAACACAGATCTGATATGCGAGTGGAAGTGGAAATGGAAAGTACAAGCGATATCTAAACAAGCAGCACAACGAAGAGGATAGATTGTGACGGTGGTGGCCAGGTGGATAGATAGAATTAGGGTTTGGACTTCATTTTTATTCTTCCTAGTTTTCATACACCAAGTATAGTGGCCACAAAATTGTAAAAATTGTAAAAATTATAAAGTTTAGTTGTCAAGAAATAATTAAGGGTGAATTATCGATTTATTAAGATTTGTAACCAAAATTTGGAAGGATTTGTACTAAATTAATGCATTTTTGCTGATTTGCAATGCCTTTTCCTATGTAATAATTTAATAATGCATTTTTTATACTTTGTAGTACACTTTTCGTACAAATTAATAAAAGTGCATGCATGTCACATTTTAGGATAAGAGTTTGTTTCATTTGAACTCAACTCGCAAATTTAGTATATATTACTTGTATGAATAGGTTTATTAATTTTATATTGTATATAAATAATTAATTTAAGAAATTATAGTATTGATTAATATAGTTTATTCTTATTTACATTGTTAATTGATTATTTGATTTAATTTATGTAGTTGATCCAATGATAAATATTGAAAAGCGGGAATTTGGTATTCTTGATTTATCGGATCAAAGATATCTGGAATGGAGAGTTGATGCATTGACTATTTGACTTACCTCCAAGCATTGTCTATAAGAGCATACACAATGGTTGCCCAAGATTTTGGTCATCAAATTAAAATAATGCTATCTCTCTCTTCCATTTTTAATTTTTCATTTTTTTAAATTTTCATTCTATACTCTTCAATGACACTTGTCATTATGTCATTCAATGACCAAAGAAGAGTTTTGGTCATCACAATGACCAAAGAAGAGTTTTGGTCATCACAATGACCAAAACAATGCCCATTTGATCTTCTCTCTCTTCTTTTAATATTTTTTATACTCTCTTTCCTCTATGACCAAACTTTTGGGCAACCATTGGCAATACTCTTAAGAGACCATAAAAGAAAATGAAAGTATTTCCCCGCATGATAAGGCTAAGGCGATTATCTTTCTTTGCCATCATATATATGAAAGCCTAAAATCTGAATATCTACTGATAGAAAATCCCAACGAATTATGGAAAAGCCTAGAGCAAAGATATGGGCACCAATATCAAGCTTTGCTCCCTAAAGCAAATTATGACTCACTTAGTTTAAGGTTTCAAGACTTTAAATCGGTCACCCGATTAAAATTCTGATTGGCAGAAAATCTCTGAAGAGAGCATGCTGGATAAAACTTATTCAACCATGCATGCTACTAACATGTTGTTACAGCAACAATACATGCAAACAGAGGGAGTTTAAGAAGTATTCATATTTGATACAAGTACTACTTGTAGCCGAGCAAAATAATGAGTTGCTCATGAAAAGCCACAACCTGATGCCATCTGATAGTGCACCTTACCCTAAGACAAATGCAATATATGCCTCTTAAAAAATGATATCAGACATCCAGATAACCGTGAACACGATGGTAGTCGTGGTCGTGGCTTGGTCAAGGCTGTGGTCGAGGACGTGGCCGTGGTAAGGGTTTTAGTGATTATCAAAAGCATAATTCTTATGAAGTATCGATCTACTTCCAAGGGGAATGATAAACAACTAGTCCAAAAGGGTTCTACAAGACCCTCCCTAAAGCCCAAATCTTTATGTTATATTCTTATAGATGTGGCATGACATGTCATTGGGCAAAGGTGTGTCGCACAGCCAAACAGTTGGTTGAGTTGTACCAAGCTTCCAAAAGGATAAGGGGAAGAACGTGGAGACTCATTTTTTTTAATGACATTGAACCTATACCAAGCTTGGATGTCTCTGATTTCATCATAGATGATGAATTCGGGATTAATGAAAATATCAACTAATGAAAACTAGTATCTCTTTCTATGTAATATTATGTAAAATATCGCAGTATGTTTTTCCTTTTATCAAACACCATGTAAAAATATTTTGTGTATGATAAATAAATTTGTTATTTATGATTTTTTTTTTATCTTTCTCTATCTTGAAGATATGGAAACTATTAAAGATATATCAAGTAGATAGAATCAGTGTCTAATGGACAGCGCTACTACACACACCATCTTGGGAACTAAAAAATACTTTATTCAGTTAACTTTACTTGAAGCAAATGTTAAAACAATCTCTGGTGTGACAAAACTGATCGAAGGCTCTAGTAGAGCTTGTGTTTTGCTCCATAACAGGAAATTAATCATAAATGACGCATTATATTCAAGTAAGTCTCAAAAGAACTTACTGATTTTTAAAGAAGTACGTCAGAATGGTTTTCATATAGAAACCATAAATAAAAAGAATAAAGAAGATGTGTGCATCACAAGACAAATATGTGGCAAGAAGCAGATTTTAGAAAAACTGTCATCACATTATGCTGGACTTTATCATGCATATATAAGTCTAATAGAAACAAATGAAATATCTTATGAGAACTTTAATGAAAAAGGATGTTTACATTATGGCATGACTGGTTGGGTCATCCAGGTAATAGAATGATGCATAGAATCTTTGGAAGCTCAACCGGTCATCCACTAAAGAAAGTAAATGTCCTTAAATCAAGTGATTTTAGCTCTAGTGGTTGTTCACTTGGTAACTAATCACCCAAATTTTCAAGAATAAAGTTGGGATTGAAAATCCAACGTTCTTATACAAGGTGATATTTGTGGACCGATAGTCCCACCATGTGACCATTTTGATACTTTATGGTATTAATTGATGCATCGACAAGATGGTCACATGTGAGACTCTTATCAACAAGAAATATAGCTTTTGCTAAACTCCTAGCTCAAATCATGCGGTTATGAGCTCAATTTCCGGATTATAAAATCAAAAGAATCTGACTTGATAATGCAGGATAATTTACTTTCTAAACATTTAATGACTATTGTATGTCAATTGAGATTACATTTGAATTTCCGGTGGCTCATGTTCACATACAAAATGATCTTGTTGAATCATTGATCAAACGATTACAATTAATAGCTAGACCTTTATTAATGAAGTTTAAACTGCCAACATTTGTTTGGGGACATGCTATATTACAAGCCGCAACTCTGATTCAATTAAGACCAACTGCATATCATAAGTATTTCTCATTACAATTAGTGATTGGTAAAGAACTATATATATCACATTTAAAGATATTTGGATGTGTAGTTTATGCTCATATTGCTCTACCACAATGCATAAAAATGGGCCCCGACGAAGATTAGGAATATCTGTTGGTTTTGAATCTCGATTAATTATTAAATATCTTGAACCAATCACCGATGACCTATTTACAACAAGATTTGATGATTGCCCTTTTAATGAAAATGAATTTTCAAATCTTGGTGAAAATGATAATAAAAATTACTTGGAACGCTTCACCATTATCTTATCTTGATTCACGTACAAAAATGTGTGAACAAGAAGTACAAAAGATTATACATTTGCAGAGTATAACATATCAATTACCTGATACATTTACAAAGACAAAGAAAGTGCCAAAGTCACATGTGCTAGTTGTAAATGCCCCTAAAAAAAATTGAAATTCATGAGGGACAATTAGAAAAGATTCATGCAAAAGAATTTATAGCACGTCGATAACGTGGCCGCCCGCCTGGATCAAAAGATCTAAAACCAAGAAAAAATAGGCGACATGAGAATCTAAATGAAGCCCCACCAATTTTCTATTCAGGGGGAGAACACGACAACAATACCTCCGAAAATCTAGAAGATGTGTCAGAAATAAAAATTGTTCCGAATAATAACAAAACAGAGAATGTTCCGGATAAGAAAAAAATATAAATTGTTCCAGATAATGACAAAAACATTGATAATTACAAAATTTCAATAAATTATGTCTATTATAGAATAAAGTGGAACATGAAAGAAATTATCCTTGATGAGGTGTTCACATACTTTGTTGCCACCGAAATAGTGGTTAATGACGTTGACATTGAACCACAAACTATTAATGAGTGTCGTATTAGACACGATTGACAAAAATGGAAAGAGGCTATGCAGACTGAATTAAAATCGATTGAAAGCATAATGTTTTTGGTTCAATAAAGCCCACACCAATGGCATGAAACCAGTAGGCTATACATGGGTAATTGTACGAAAACGTAATGAGAAAAATGAAATTGTGAAATACAAGGCAAGACTTGTAGTTCAAGAATTTTCTCAGATACCCAAGATAGATTATGAGCAAACATATTTTCCTGTAATTGATGCAACTACATTAAGATTTTTAATTAGCCTAACTATCTCAAAAGAACTACAAATGTGACTTATGGATATCGTAACTGCATATTTGTATGGATCACTTCATAGTGTTATTGACATTAAAGTCAAACAAATATCTCACTCAAACCGAGTAGTTTCTATACTTTGTGTTGCCAAATTAAAATGTTTGGTGCTGGATCACAACTCAATGGGATACTCAATATAAGCTTTGCATCAGTGGAGTTAACTGTTTGCATCACTTTATCAATAGTCCATACCCTCTATGCGTGATCACTAAAATCCGAAATACACAAAGTAGAATCAAATGTTGGCAGGAGAGAAGAAGGACGAGCACCTGTATCTATTTTAGTCCGGTTACTTGTATCACCACTTCCTACTCGCCAAAATAAGCCATCAATAAGAGAGATTTGGTGCCTCATATGCTCGCCCAAGAGAAGATAGGATTGAAACCATGCTTGGCATGTAAAAAATGCAAATGCTTATAATAATTGCTCTTCAAAGCCTTTGCAATCAAGGAATGTGGATAATAGATTAATCTCCACCTTTGTTTACCAAGCATAGCATCATTGAAAGCTTTTAAATTTCTGAAACCCATTGCTCCTTGGATTTTGGAAGACAAAGAGTATCCCAACTCTTCTAGTGGATTTTTCATTCATGTCCGCTTAAAATCGTGCTAATAGAGAGTGGATTTCATCAATAAGAGAATCTAGCATTTTGAAAATACTTATAATATAGAGAGGAATGGATTGCAAGACAGATTTTATCATGGTTTCCCTCCCAGCTTGAGAAAGAAGCTTCTCCTTCCGTCCATGCACTTTCTTCCAAATTCGGTCCTTCACAGTTGCAAACACTGCCTTCTTTGATCTCCCTACAATGGCAAGCCGAGATACTTGGAATCACGGTCAACCTCCTTTACATGAAAAAATGAATGATATCTGAGCGTCGTGTATTAAGAGACATTTTTGCTAAAACAAATTTCAGATTTTGACATATTGACTTTGTAACCCGAAGCTCTTTCATACAAACTGAGTATATCAATAATTTTCGAGCATTCTTCCAAACTTACTCTAGCAAAAAGCAAATTGTCGTCTACAATTAGGAGATGAGTAATAGAAGGACCACCTCTACTACATGTATCTCGTGAATCTCCTTCCTAAGCGCATTAGAAGAAAGAAGAGTAGACAGACCTTGCGCACAAAGGATAAATAGGAACGGGCAGAGCGGACAACCTTGTCTTAATCTATGTGTTGGAGTAATCTACCCATGAAGCCGACCATTGTATTTAAAAGTAAATGACATTGAAGTAAGGCAATTCATGACCCTTTAATACCCAAGAGGGAGAAAATCCCATACGTCTCATTAAACGAGACAAGAAATCTCATTTGACCCTTTCATAAGTTTTCATCATATCATGCTCGGGTGAATTTCCTCTATGATCCCCAACCTATCACATAAAGTTCTTAGTAGTCCCTAATCTTTGCAAATGCTTTTTTAGGTCCCTAACCTTTAAAAAGTGTTACTATTTGGTCCTTTTTCATTTTAGACTTTGTTTAATTACAACTAAACACCCAAACTTTATATTTATTTTGTCATAATACCAATATTTATTTATTTTCAAACAAATACCTCAATCTACATATTTTAGAAAACAATAATAAATTATCACTCCATATTTACTCCTTTTATCAAAAAATAGTACTTTTCATTAAAAAAACATAATTTTAAAAATAACATGTGAGTTATAAATATTTATTTCCATATTATTGAATTTAATAGTTATTAAAATATTTTATAAAATTAAAAAAATTCTTCTATTGCCCTCTTATTGAATTAATAACATCACCTCTTCTTTACCCTTTGTTAAAAAAACCTAGAAATATTTTTTTAACAAAGGGTAAATAAGGGGTGATTTTTTATATAAAAATTTATTTTATCAAGTTTTTATGAAGTTTTTAAAATAATTGCAAAAAATTGATGGATTAAAAATCACTTTACTAGTTTTTTTTAACAATGGGTAAAGATTACTAGTTTTTTTTAACCAAGGCTAGGGTAAATAAGGGGTGATTTTTTTATATAAAAATTTCTTTTATCAAATTTTTATGAGGTTTATAAAATAATTTATAAAAAGTGATGGATTAAAAAAATCACTTTATAAAAAGTTATAAATAATGGGTAAATAGGGAAAGTTAGATTTTTTTTTGTGTGAAATTAGTTTTTTTTTTAATTTTATAAAATGTTTTAATAACTATTAAATTCAATAAGAGGGCAATAAATATTTATAACTCACCTTTTATTTTTAAAATTATTTTTTTTAATAAAAAGTACTATTTTTTTGAAAAAAAGGAGTAAATATGGAGTGATAATTTATTATTTTTTCCTAAAATGTGTAGATTGAGGTATTTTTTTTGAAAATAAATAAATATTGGTATTATGACAAAATAAATATAAAGTTTGGGTGCTTGGTTGTATTTAAATTTAAAGTCTAAAATGAAAGAGGACCAAATAGTAACACTTTTCAAAGGTTAGGGACCTAAAAAAACATTTACAAAGGTTAGGGACTAATAAGAACTTTATGTGATAGGTTAGGGACCATAGAAGGAATTCACCCTATCATGCTCTTCCATTCAACTTACCCATTGATTTGTGTTGTTTGAATGTTCTTTCCCTTGGCCTCACTTGTAGTCTCATGATTGGTTGTATATTTTTGGTGTTCTTGTGTTGCTTTTTGTGCCTCTTCTAGTAGGTTTCAATTGTCATCTTCTAATGGTCTCTCAATATACGAATCCCGTCTAATCTTCTTTACAACTCTAAAAGTTCTCCCTCAAGAGATAAATAAATGCTCTCTATTCTCCCTATTTAATCCATTTTTCTTAAATAAAAAATACAATATCTATCTATCTATATATATATATTATATACTAAAGAAGTCATTTTTCTAAAACATGTCGACATCACATTCATTTCGCCTATGTTTCGCCTCCATATTCAATTCGCCTATGTGGCGCCATATCATCAATACTCTAAAAACAATTTTTTACTAATTAAAAAAAAGATATTTATAATTATTTTGTTTTATTTTTATATAGGTTTGTTACAAACTAATAACTAAATCTTAGATTCATTCTTATCTCATTATACTTCAATTAGTTATATATTTTATTGATTAATTATACATTTAAATCTCATATTATAATGAAAAAAATTATATAATTTAGAATTAAATTTTTGTTTGATATTAAATGTTTAGATTTTAAATTTAAAAATATGTGTACAAATTTTAAAATTGCTAAATTAATTTATTTTCTTTTAGTAAAGGAAAAAATAAAATATTGGGTCGGTAATGCGTAAATTGAATTAATTTATTTATATTGAAATAATGCGTAAATTTTATTCATATTGAAATAAAAAAATTAAATTAATTTATTTTTAAAATAAATAATTTATATTTGAATAAACTCGTGTACGGTAACTTATGCTAGTGTACCTAATTTTTATCTTATTTAAAAAAAACAAGTATATTTATTTATGTCTGCAAATAAAAATCCTTTACATAAGTACGATCTGATAATAATGCACGTGTCGCCTGAGGATAACAAAGAAAAGATAGTACGATATTGTTGAATTCTATGGTATTTGATGACCGTTAGATTTGGTTATTTTTTTTATTTATTTTTTTCCGAGGCCGTTCGATCGGGCTTTATTAATTTTTTTTTTCCGAGACCGTGGACGCGCGTTGTTTGCTCGGAATCTCCTCCCGAGGAGTCGCACTCTATTCTCAATTTTCCGAAATTCGTTTCGAAGCTGTTTTCCCGAGAATTCTGCAACGATCCATCGTCAATTGCATCATCGCTGGTAACAAATATCTAATCTATCTATCTATCTATTCCCTTACATGGATCCGATTTGCTCGGCATATGTTTCTTGCTGGCAGGCTGCTACAGCCGGAATTGCGTATCCATTTCCCAAATTTGGATTGTCAAGCAATTTTGGCAACATTCTTGTCCAATTCGATGATCATTCTTCCTGATTTGATTGATTAACTGAAATTTCCGATAGATCTTTTTTGAAAACATTCTTATGAAAAGAAATTATAAACTGTTCACCTGAGGATTCTGATTTCTGAGTGTTGATTTGTAGATTCTAATGTATTCAATAGATTATCGGCTAAATTTGTGGTATCCTTTCTCTCGGATTCCGGTTTCTTGTCTGGATTTAGGGATCAATTTGCAATCCCTGATTGCTGGATTTAGTGACCTCCTTTATATAGAAATTGCCCTAAATATTTTCCTATCTTTGTGGCGAATCCACTGGTTTTATTTTGCTATTTTGTTTGCTCCCTTTTCGGTTGTTAAATCTTTGTATGCATAATCAATGGGACTCCCATAGCTCCCCTCCCCTGCCGGCCAGATCTTTTCTCCGGCGATCATAAATTGTTTATCTTTTTTTTTTATGCAAGTATTATTTACCAAGAACCATCCCCGCTCCATTGTATATTTGTATAACCTGCTTTTGATTTTGGCAATGGTGGTGGGATTCTGCCAGATCTGCAAACACTTGATCTGGGTTTGAAGCCCCCGCCTGCCTTGTCTTCCCCAAAACAAGAGAAAGAAAGAAAATGGCTGTTACACAATAGGCTGTTTTCTGTTTAAATTTCTTTGTTTGGAGATAAATCGCCTTGGTTGTGACTTGTGACAGATAAAAATCTCAAAAAAAAATGGAGGAAGTTGCGGGGGCAAGGTTCTGGTGTCACATGTGCTCACAAACGGTGAACCCCATCAGAGAGGCTGAGCTCAAGTGTCCCTTTTGCCTAAGTGGATTTATTGAAGAGATGGATTTCACCTCTAGGAGGCCTGATGAATCTGAAGCAGCACCACCAGATCACGCTCTAGCCCTCTGGGCTCCTATACTGCTTGGCATGATGGGTAATCCACGTAACAGGCCAAGGATTAGACCCCATTTTCTTGAAGAAAACAATACCGATGATGAGAATGAAAATGAGGAGAGGCCAAGGGAAGGAGAGACTGAACTTGACAGGGAGCTTGATGATATTATTAGGAGGAGAAGGAGAAGTTCTGGTGCTGTTCTCCAATTGCTTCAAGGTATTACTGCAGGAATCTCTTCTGAATCTGAAAATTCAGAAATTAATAGGGAGCGGGAGCGGGAGCGGGTCATCTTGATTAATCCTTTTGATCAAACCGTTATTGTTCAAGGCGGCTCTGAAGATTCTAGCAATGACCAGAGTCAGAATCCATTAGGTTCACTTGGTGACTACTTTATTGGGCCTGGTTTAGATTTGTTGCTACAACATATAGCAGACAATGATCCTAATAGGTATGGGACACCGCCTGCACAAAAGGAGGCAGTTGAGTCACTGTCTACTGTCAAAATTGGAGACAATCTGCAGTGTCCCGTTTGCTTGGATGATTTTGAACTTGATGCTGAAGCAAAAGAAATGCCCTGCAAGCATAAGTTTCATTCTGGGTGCCTTCTTCCTTGGCTTGAGCTTCATAGCTCATGTCCTGTGTGTCGGTTTCAGCTGCCTGCTGATGAATCCAAGCCTGATGCTGAGGTTGCTGGGGGTGGGAGCAACAATGGAAGTCTTGGTGAGAATCAAGGTGGAAGTGAGAGTAGCTTTACTTTGCCTTGGCCTTTGAATGCATTTTCGTCTTTTTCTAGGTCACGTGGAAACTCTTCTCTGTCTCAATCAGCATCATCCTCTGATGGTGGTCCTGGAGATGCAACTTCTCAAGCGGATGGCAATTAAGTAATCTGTTGACTGATGAGATATTCTGCAAGTGCTTTTTGTTGTGTCTGTCTTGGTTTTGTGAATGCTTTGATTTTGTACATATCATAAGAGCATCTTCATGAAGTTGGCTTTAATCATGTACATATCCTAAGAATCACGAAATTGGCACATCGGCCGTGAGAACTGAGAAGGCTTTTGTCTTGTTTGTGCTGTTGTAAACCCACTGTCCAATTTTGAGACTCTTTTCCCGTCTTCCGTTGTCATATACATATAATGCTACAAACTTCACTACTTTTTGTATGCATGTGTTGAAGAGAAGCTGTTGCTACAAACAAGAGTTTGATTTGTGATTCATAGTGGTATTCTAGTATAATTACGTGAAGCAATATTAAATACTCAATTAGAAGCTAAATAGATAATTTGATAATGTCAGAAAAGAAACTACATAAAAAGATGCCCAGTTTGCATTATTCGCCCATTACTAGTTTTAGAAAAGAAACTAGAAAGAAATATGGAGAGTTTTCTTCTTTGGAAGCAGCAATGCTTCTAAAGGCCAAAACCCTAAAACCAAAGCCAATAAAGCAAAATTCAAGAAGAGTTCTTGACCACCCACTCCACCAAAGTTGACACACCGAATCCAGTTGCTGTGCGTTTTTTGTCATTCCAAACTGGTCCAGCCATGTCTATGTGCATCCACTGGACCTTCTCATCCACAAACTGCAAAGTGATAAACCACATCAGCTACTGAGTTTTTAATGTGAGATTTGTCTGTGTGCCTAAATCTAGAATGCAGCATATATCAACTGCATTTGATTTTATTTAATGATGCTTTAGTTGAAGTGTTTTTGGCTACGGAAAGTCCAAAACAGCTAACAACAGTTGTTAGAAAATAGCTAACCTGTTTCAAGAATAGAGCTGCAGTAATTGAACCACCTTGACGCGGGCCAGTATTAGTCATGTCAGCAATGCCTGATTTCATGCCCTCCCAATAACTTTCTTCCATTGGCATTCTCCATAATTTCTCTCCAGCAATTTCAGATGCATTTATTACCTCTTTAGCAAGGTCATCGCTCGGTGTAAATATACCTATACAGAACAATAAAAGATGGTAGGTCTTTAAGAATCACAAAAGAAAAATAGCTTACAATTATAAGCCAACCAAAAAAGGATGTAGCTATTCTTTCATTGAGTTTCTATAGAGTATAAACCATTCCACTGGACACATCATACGATGATACGCACAGACTGTATTTCATGTTAGTAAAGCTATTTAAGGCAAAGCTGCAAAATCACAGAATCAGCCAGAAAACAAAAAATCGTTCAGTGTGTAATACATTGTGCCAGGATTGATTATTTTTCTTCAAATTTTGATAAAGGACCCAATTGATATATCTCCCTATGAATATACAGAATTGGTCTTCACTCTTCATATATTTAAGGCACATACAAAGAACACGTGATCTACCTGCGATTGAAGATCCCAGAGCCACTACACAAGCTCCAGTTAATGTTGCCAAATCAACAACCTGCAACATGGCCAAATTTAAATGCCAGAAGGATTCCCCAGTATGATATACACTCAAGGTGCTTAAGGGGTAAGGATGTTAAGTAATCTCACAATTAACACCAAATCAAGCATCAGCATGAAGCAACTTTTATGTGAATTTAATTCCTAAATTGTAGCATCTAATTTCAATGAAAAAATTTCTCGGTGAAAAGGCTTGAGAAACTGTGAGCCTTTTTCCTCCATCACCAGGTTCTTATTTTGTGCACTACAAGAGATTTTGAATATGGGATCATAGCTATCAGACGTGTGTAAACATTTGAAAATAAAAATCTTCTTTTTTCTATTAAGTCAAAAAAGTATTATTATCCAGAAGCCTTTGTAGACAAAGGAAGTCCCTATGTCATGACTCAGTGTCCATTTTAACTTTTATCCAAAGATGGGGTCTTTTAAGATGCTTTGTGGAACCAAATAAATAAGAAAAACATGTTTAGATACAGGATTGTTAGTCACCTTATCTACACCTTGGTTGCAGGCATAAACCAATGCATCTGCAAGTGTAAGTCTCCCCTCTGCATCAGTGTTGTTCACCTGGGAAATTTTTAAACAAGATGCTTATAGTCAGATGACAGAATGATACTTTGACGTTTGAAGAGTTAACACACATTCCTGTACAGATTATTTTGGGGATGGATGCATAATTGGATATTGAATAAAGTACAGTGAATGGTGTCATAAATGAACCATTTATTAAAATGCATAAGCACCTCAATTGTCTTCCCATTTGAAGCAGTAACAACATCTCCAGGCCTCATACCAGTTCCGCTGATCATATTCTCACAAGCAGCAACAATGAAGTGAACCTGCAAAGCAAGACGTCTGTGTGTTAATATGATTTTAACATACTAATGAACATACTAAAAAACATGGGACTAGATAAAGCAACAACACGGAAACACCAACCTCAACTCCAGCAGGTTTGATCTGGCCAATGGCTTTTGCTGCTCCAAGAACTGCAGCAGAGCCTCCCATATCAAACTTCATTAGTTCAATAGAACAGCCTGGTCCAGTTTTAATGTTGTAGCCCCCACTGCATATATTACACATAATTAGTAACCAAATAAAGTGTTGTAAAGAATGCATATGTAAAGGCTTTATAGTGATTTTACAAGCTAAAATGGTAGGAATAAACGTTTTTTTCCTGCTTCAGCTTTCATATAGGTAAATCTTTTAGATAAATTATATACCAACCTGTCAAAGGTCAAACCCTTTCCGACAAGGGCCAACTTGGCTTTAATTGGCCCAGATGCAGGTTTGTAGCACAGATGGATAAAATGAGGTGGATTGGAGGAAGCTGCAGCAACTCCTAGATAGGAGCCCATTTTCAATTCTCTACACTCCTCTTCGTTCAAAATTTTTGCAGAAAGAACATCACTATACAAAGAAGCAATCTTTGAAGCTTCTTCCGCAAGCACTCCTGCAATGACAACGGAAAACTTTCAGAAACATGAAAAACTACATCATCTCGATTGATGAAGTGATCATTCAAAACTTACAATCATGTTACTGTTCTCAAGTCTTAGTTAAGCTCCGAGCAATTCTAGAAGGGAAATTAAATCATAGGAGTATAGATGACAACGAACCTGGAGTGAGCACATTTGCAGGCGCATTTACAAGCTCTTTCCCAAATATGACCCCAGAGCAAACATCTTCTACATACTTGAGCTTCTTATCCAAATCAGGCCCAGCTCCAAGACCAATAATATCAAGTGACTTCAACACTGGCTTCTTTGATTCGGATTTAAACCTACTGTCTTCATATATCCCAAGAATAGTGCCTATAACAGCAAAACCAGCCCATACAATTCAAACTACATACAAAAAGTAGATGGATGACAATCAGGGGTGAAGAAATCATTACCAGAGGCAATAGCATGGACAGTGTTAAGCTTGGATTCTGCAGAAAGATTCTCAGATGAAGCAAGAGTGACAGCAACGTTGTTTGCCTGAGCCGT
Source organism: Fallopia convolvulus (assembly GCA_964016875.1). Classification (NCBI taxonomy): domain Eukaryota; kingdom Viridiplantae; phylum Streptophyta; class Magnoliopsida; order Caryophyllales; family Polygonaceae; genus Fallopia; species Fallopia convolvulus. The sequence continues at coordinate 39,275,322 of OZ024732.1, read as the reverse complement.
CTTTGCAGCAGACGCAACAGCTTCACCAAGTGTCTTATAAGGGGCAGGTCCACCAGACGGATATCCGAGTCCAATCAGACCTATTCTTTTGGAACCTAATCCGGGAAGTCTCAGAACAGTAGATTGTCCAGCTTTGCCAGTGAAATCCTCTTCGGAAGAGGCTTCGGACAACAAACCTCCCAACTGAGAATCCAATTTCTTAAGAAGGGAGTTCTCGAATTTCATGTTCGCGTCCTTGGCCATGTCTTTCTCCGTAACGCCTACTGCGAGAATATCCCCTTTCCATTCCACCACGTCGATGTCTTTCGCAGCCAGAGCGATCTAATGAGAGGCGATCGTAGTGATCCATCCAGATTCACAATTTCAAATAACATGGAAAGCAAAATTGAACATCAAATTGAGAAGAAGAAGAAAAAAAATGAAGTGAGAGTTAGAGAGAAACAAAGAGACAACCTTGATAGGGTCAATGTTTGCGGGATTTGTGAGACCGAGAGAGGTCCGAGCGAGAGTGTGAGCAGCCATGGCGAAGAACTTGGATCTCGAGGGGTAGAAAGACGGTCGAAATCCAAGTTTAAGAACAGGGATTGGCGTGAGTTTTCTGAGGATGGAGAAACAAGGATTTTTCGAAGCCGCCGTGAGAGAGAGTATAACTATGGCAGCCATTTTCACCTTGGGTTCTTCTGCTCGTATTTATAGTGGGAGTGGGGATAAAAATAGAGTTCACTAACATTGCGTAGATCTGAAAGATCCGTCAATGTGTGTGCATTGAGACGTGTGACAAATTGAAATCTTAAATTTAAGTAAATTTAATAGGGATAAAATACACAAAAATACCGAAAATATCTTTTCACAATGCCAAAAAACTGAATCTGAAAGATCCTCTTTTGTTATTTTATATTTTTTTATTATCTATAAAAACCTTAAAATATATGTATAGTAAATATTTTCCCACCACTAGCAATTCTATTAATCAATCAATTAATATATAGACTTTTGAATTATGTACATAAGGAACTAGATCAAATAAATAGAACTTTTCTATGAAATAAAGGCACTCATTATAAACCCTTTATTAGATGGGATAAGATTCGTAGATATTGATTCACATGAAAATGAATTTTATCATTAAAATTAGAAATAAATGAGGACCCTTAGATTTGAGAAATGGATGACTATGATTAAAAAAAAGAGCAAAATGGTAATTTTGACAAAAAAATAATTATTTTCTTATTTGCAATTGTTTTTTTTATAAATAAGACATTTGATTTTTTTACGTTACGTTCACATATTTTATGCATATGCTCACAATATTATAAGACTTGTTCACATATTATCACCTTTTCAGTTCAGAGATTTTATAATATGTTTACAAGTGTGTTCACATATTAGTATTGTTTGTTCATGTTTTATGGTCATATGTTCATGTTCGATTAAATCATCATACAAGCGTTAAATGGCTTAAAAAAATTGGCAAAAGAAATAAAAAATAAATTTTATTTTATTTTTTCGTTTATTTTTGCCAAAAGCACAACGCTTGACATTTTTACATTTTGTTCTCATATTTTATACACATGTTCACATTATTACAAGGACTGTTTACATATAACCACATTTTAACTTCACAAAATTTTGAATACGTTCACATATAATATAGGTACGTTCACATATTAGTACTACATGTTCACACTTTATGGCCTTATGCTCATACTCGATTTATATCATTCTACATACGTAAAAAGACTTAAAAAAATAAAGTAGAAAAATAAAAAAAATATTGGATGGCTTAGATTCATTTCTGGTGTTTTGATCGGATGGTTCAAATTCATTTCTAGTTTTCATGATAAGCCTCATTTTCATTTGATTCAATCTCAAGATTTGTAAACCCGAGACATATGGAGGGCCAAGAGTTAGGAAAGCAGAACATGTAAACAAAGCGCTTTGCAGATGAAGCTCTTATGGAAATTATTGACAAAACCGGAGAATATATGAGTCAAATTGATGAATGAAAAATATTTAAAGGTAAAACAATTCTATCATATAAAAAATAGATAAATACCTCTTGGCAATGGACAAAATTGATGAATCTTCGTGAAGAATTTAACAAAGGTATTATATGGCAAGTGGGCGATGGAAGAACGATAAAATTCTGGAAAGACAAATGGTCATTTCAAGACATACTAAATAAATTTGCTCTATACATTGAAGTCGTGAATCAAATTAAGATGGTAGAAGAATTTATAACAAACGGTAGAACTTGGCGCCTAGATATTCTTCGATGTATCCTTCCAACTGATATAGTTGACCAAATTACTGAAGTTCCAATCCCAAAAAATTGGATTAGGGATCGTCTTTATTGGGCCCCTAGTAAAAATGAGTGGTTCTTTATTGCCTCAACAATAGGACTCATCACGAGGGTGCATCAACTAGCCCCACGTTCCAACAATCGGATTTGGAAACTAGATATATACACCAAAGTTAATTTTTTTTGTGGAAAATAGCTCAAAATGGATTACCTACGAAAGCAAGATTACTAGAAAAATGTGTTGCCACTCCTCCAAGATGTTTAATGTGTCATTGCAGTTATGAAGATACAGAACACCTTCTTATAGAATGTCCCCACACAAAAACGCTAGTAAGGAAAACAGAAAATACCATCAGAAACTGCAATGCAAGAAATAAAAACGGTCGACACTATTCTTAAGGACTTACATCAAAGCTTAGGAAAATCGGATTTTGTGGAGCTTGCGGTATGTTGGTGGTGTGTATGGCACCAAAGAAACAAATTAGTTTTCCAACAAAATGCAAATGATTTTATCCAGAACTTAGAACAATATACAAAAAATCAAATTGATCAGTAGGAGAGGTCCGAGATATGGATGGAGGACGAAGAAAAGGTCCAAATCAGGATGTAAAGTGGACATAAGAGAAATAAGTTAATGGAAAAGCGGAAAAAACCTTCAAACTATATAGTTAAACTTAATTTTGATGGGTCCAAAATTAGCACTAATCAAGCTACATCGGGATTTGTAATTCGGGATCACAATGCACAAGTGATTGTATTAGGAACTAATGCAATCTGTGACACCCTTATACCCTATGACGTATGCTTAGTAAAACTTATTTCACATATAAACATATAATTCACATATAGCAACTATCCACATAAGCACAAAGCAGAAAGTAACAACCATAAAAGGTTGCACACACACATCTATGTTGTTACTTCTCATACTAAAACATCTATTATTCTAACTTCTATTACAACCCATATATGTCTATGGTGCAAAATGAGGAGGAGAAGGTTACATTGAGCTTCAACTAGCTGACCTGTATGAATGCGACCTCTAACAGAGACACACATCAGTAAGAACTAGCTGAACCTGAAAAATTATTTTGCGTTTTACGTGAGTTGCATACTCAGTGAATATAAACCATCGTCAATTATTTCACACAGAGTCAAGCATTTAGTCCATGTACATATACATACATAATATACATATGTCATATAGGAATTTACTATGCAAATGCAAATGTCGATGTATCCGATTCATTATTCTGTGAACTGTTCAAGCCTGAATCTGCCCCGGGTTTCCATTACCGACTCTTTTCATACACCAACCTTTTTTTTCTTTTCCATTACCGACTTTTAGGCACCTTAGGCCTCATTTGCTCATTTACCATCTCTTAGGCATCTTAGGCCTCATGTACGGCCCGTAGGTCTCTTTTGTATACAAATTCAGGGCAAGACAGTCACATGTCCTTTTAATCTCATTGCAATATGCTATGCAATCAAGTACATCATGTAACTATATATCATTTTCCATCTGTTAACATACCTTCTGTGCAAACAACTCTGAAATTTCAGAGCTATCACATATAACACATATATCCATATAACTCATATAACACATATAACACATATACCTATATATCGCATATAGAACACATATCCATATAACACATATAGCACATATATCCATATATTCATATTTCACATATAGCACATAGGGTTGAATCTACGGTCTATACTCACCTGTTCAAGACAGATACTATATCTCTTCCCTTTCTCTTTGACCACGATCTATGACTTGTGCTCCTATATGTAACCCAATATGAAAACAACCTATTTACTCTTACAAACTCTAACCCCAAATGCAATAAAATGCCAGAATGCATTATAACTTCTTGTGCATAATTCCAAATCCTTTAAAACTTGACAACAATAAACTGTATATATAGAAGAACATTTTTCTAGTTCAAACCTTTCTGAAAAACTTGATCAAAGGTTCCCCTAATATCACTACAAAGCAAAACCCTAAAAATACTCTGAAATCTTTTACCGAATATAAATCCAATATCGAAAACACCCTCTGAAAACTATAGATCAACTGATTTTCAAATCAAAAGCAACTGTAGATCTAGATCTAGAAAAATTAGAAAAAATCGAGATAAACTATTAACTAATTAAAAACTTACCAAAGCACGCTTATAATTCAGGATTAAAACCCGATAAAAGAGATCTTGTACCAAATCCATTAACAAAAATTAAAACCAACAAACTTCTTTTTTTTTAATATCTTCTTTCGAACCTCTTCTCTGGGTTTTGTTTTGTTGCTTCATATTACAAATGAAAGAACATGGATAATATGTATATCCATTCAAGGAAGTCGGCAAGATTTGAAAGTCGACTAAAATTTTTGCAAAATCCTATTTTCCACTCTCAAATCTTCTTTACTACAAACTTTACCCTGAAATAATTAATAATTAACTTTTGCTTAAAAAACTTTTTAAAATATAATAAACTTAATTAGAAAATAAATATTACTTTTAAAAACTCACTATATATCATGTCAATATGTTATGAATATGCTCTTAATATGATATGAATGCAAAATGACGTATGCACTTTGGTCGGGGATGTTACACAATCACTTGGGATCACAAGCACTAGGACCAATTTTTATATTACGAGTAGTTACTCTAGTGCTTCGGGAAGTAATTAAAAGAGCCAAGAGACTAGGAGTCACAAGTATTGAAATAAAAGAAGATAATTTAATTGTGATAAATGCCATTAATAGACAGGTAGATGCCTATGGGAAGTTGAAATGCTAATTTCAGACATTCTGGTATCTCTCCAACAATTCAGGATTGCTTTAGTTCGACATGTGGGTAGGGATTGCAATGTTGTGGCCGATAAAATTGTTAAGTTGGGCCACAACATCTCAACCAATCTCCTTAAGGATAATCCAAAGCTCCGAGTTCTCATCCGTAAGGATCCTCTAGGACGTCCTCCTTAGAGGATCTCCTAATTCTTACCTCATTAAAAAAATATAGGCTCTTGAGTTGTGTACATGGAAAATTTTATAAATGCACACAAGAGTTACGTAAATTACGAATGCGCACAAATTTGCGATTTTAGCCTTCGCGGGGGTAAAACGGGGTTTAAAAAAATACGGAGTTTGGCTTAAACAAGTCGCGCAGGCATGGATTGCGCGAGCCTAGGATGTGCGCGCATCTAGCCTTCACGTCTATTCCAATGGCAACATTTTGGAAAATGTAGCCATTGGACACGTGTGTTCATGATTCGTTATACGTGTTTACGTGAATCCTTGGCTCGCTGTATTCTAACGGTAACTTCAACTATCTAATTTTTCCATATAAATACCGACTTATAATCTCATTTTTGGCAAACCTCCATTCCATATATCATTACATAGAAAATGTCGTTCGGAGAGGAAAAACATCATTGAGTGATTATCATCCCAATGAGGCGGAAGATACTTCACAAACGATAGTTATATAGACTAGGAGGAGGAAGAGGTACCAGGAGAAGAGGTATTTTACATAAATTTGTTTAAATAATATCATTGTTATAAATTAAGTTATGAACTAGTACTTATAGTAAAAATATATGAGTACATTTTAATTAAAATATGTTTAATATTTTTGAATTATGTGTTAGATTAAAATGATAGGTTAATAATTTTTTTAATAAAATATCTTTTATCCTATTGAAAGATATTCATCTTCACATTAGATATGATATTGATTTTAAAAGGAATGAATAAAAATAACTTACGACACAAAAAATCTATAAAATTCACCTATTTCAACTGAGCCTTTATTAAAATTAAAATAACGCGTATAAAATTCACCTATTCTACAAAGCCTTTATTAAAATTAAAATAAGGGAAATTCCTTTTGATGCCCTTCAGTTTTCGACTTTTCCTTTTGGTGTCTAAAATAAACTTATTCCTTTTGGTACCCCTCTACTTTGTATAAATGTTATCTCGTAACCTAAAGTCACCCAAATTTAATTTTCAATCCATTATTTTGCTATTTGCGTTAAAAATTAAAAAAAATAATGAAAATCTAACTTTTACTTAATAATCATAAAACAACACCACCAAAAAAGCATCCAATAATTCCCCTACTTATTAGCTAACTCAACCAAATCCATTTTATCTACTGCAACTTCAATTCCATCATACTTTAATTCTCCATCCCACCATGTTTCCCATCTTCAGCCATGCTTCATCGTCCTCCTCCTCTTCACCACCGCCTCCTCCTCCTCCTCCTCCACTGTCTGCAACTCCACCTGCAGCCCCCACGACCTCCCTTAACCCTTCGGCTTCTCCAATCTCTACCGGTTGCCCCCATCAGCCTCCTCTGCACATCCCTAACCTCCATCCTCTTAAACGTCGTCGGATTCCCCGTCCACGCCGTCACCTCCGACAACATCTTAATCTCCCTAATCAACATGATAAAGCTAATTATCCTCACTATTTCCTACTTAATTAAGCCCTAATTTTACATTTCCCCAAATTAAACCCTAAATTAAAATTTTCTCAAAATTAAAACCCTAATTGAATCCTAAATCAAAATTAAAACATACAAATTGATACTAAAATTGAACAAATTTGCCGAATTTGTAGATACGGGGTTCAACAGAAGCCCCAAACTCGTCGCCCACCGATCACCCATCCTATCGTCGGCCGCAACGGCTACCCTCGTCACCTTGGTGTTGCTCCGACGTCGCCACCAACCCTTGACCTAATTGATGCATCATGGTTCTCTCCCTGGTTCTCGCCTTTGACAACAATGTATCGAGGGGAAGAGGGATGCTCTGTAAATGTTTCGTCAGAGAAAGAGGAGGGAAGCTTGAGTAAAAAAATTAAGAAAAAATTGGTTTTTTATATCTTTTTTTTTTTTATTTTAACGGAACTAACAAAAAGTAGATGGAAAATTAATTTTAGGTGAGTTTAGGTTACGGGAAAACATTTATACAAAGTTTAGGGGTACCAAAAGGAATAATTTTTTTATTTAGACACCAAAAGGAAAAGTCGAAAACTGAAGGGCACCAAAAGGAATTTCCCTTAAAATAATGTGTCGCTTTTTAGTGAAATGGTTGGTTGAATTTGATGACTCCATGATCATCTTTTTTGGTTTTCAACTATGTTTCTCGGCAAAATACATCAACAGACACCCGAACTTGTACGTTTTTTTCAACCAACCCCTTGTACTTTGAAATGTTCAAATAAACACCTAAATTTGACTAAATCTGTATAACTTGACACTTTATGATGACGTGGCGTTGCGCGTGAACCCCAATCAACATTTTAGCGCGTTTAGTGTTTTTAGTTCGGTGACTTGGATTTTATTTTAAATTCTCTTTTTCCTGTTTATTTTTTAATAATGCAATAATATAAAAAAATTATTTTTTATTATCTTCTTCCATCTTTTTTCTTCATTTTTTACTTTTTTTCATCTTCCAAATCTGAATATTGCAAATCTGGATTTCCGATAGACATGGAACGGAACGACAACAAACAAGGAACCAGGATCGAACGACGAACTAGGAAGAAAGAATTCGAAGGCATTGTCGTCTATGCAAGGAACCAGAACCAGAAATCGTCAGGACGGAACGACTCGGAAAAAGAATTTGAATTCTTCACCGGCGGAATAGGAAGGATCCTGAAACTCAGATCTGGAGGCCTGTCCCGATTCGAATTCGAAGATGTGCCCTGAAGAATTCGAATTCGAAGATGTGCCGTGAAGAATTCGAGTTGAGAACAAGTTCAAACCGAGAATTTCTGGAATTCTTCACCACCGGTTTGAGGTCTCAATTAATAAATAAGAATATACAGACATTAGAAAATAAAATTCAATTGAGAACTGACAAGTTCAAATGGAGAATTTGTAGAGGCAGAGAAGATAGGCCGTGAAGAATTCAAATTCTTTCTGCCAAGTTCATCGTTCTTTCCCAATTTTCTCTGGTTCATGGATTCTTCTTTCTTCAATTGAAAAAAAAGATCCAAAAAGAAGAAAGAAAAAAAGAAAATGCCACTTCATATAATGGACTAATTAAAATTTAAAATAAAATTAGTAAAATTATATAGTTGGCACATAAATTACACAATTTAATGCCACATCAGCGCGCGTATGTTTCACACAAAGGAGATATGTTTAAAAAAACAAATTTAGTCAAGTTTAGGTGTTTATTTGAACATTTCAAAGTAGAGTGGGTTGGTTGAAAAAAACGTACAAGTTCAGGTGCTTGTTGATGTATTCTGCCTATGTTTCTCGCTCCATATAACTTCTATTCATGTGGAAAGTGATTCTCTATCAATTGTTCAGACCATTAACAATTATAACTCCAACATCATATATTTAGGTTGCTTGTTTGAAGATATTAGATATCTTTTATCCACTTTTATGGGTTCTAGATCATCTTGTGTTAGTAGAACGGAGAACATTGTGATTCTTTATATAACTTGTTTAGTTTCGTTGTCATGATAAGATTATGTATATGCGTCTGATTCACTATCATGTGTAGTAGCGTTAGTTGAACTTGATATTTAATAAAATGCTTATGCTTTGACTAAAAAATCAGTGAACTATATTATTTTAAATTCAAAATAAGTTAGTGGTGTGATCAAAATTGTGTTTATTTACGTTTAAAAAATCAATTTAGTTGGTGAAATAAACAATGAAGTTAAAGTTCGTGATTAATGAAAAAATATCATCTCTTTTTATATGAGTTATGCCATAAAAAGCCCATTTAATTAATCAATCTAGAGTATGAGTAGAGAATGCTTGCAACATGGAGAAATATATATTCAATCAAGGGAGGCAACATTTTCAGGCTATAACAATTCCCACCAAAATTCCTGACATTATATTCCTCTACTAAAAGCCATATAGTCTGTAAAATTCTTTATTTAACAAAAACATAGCTCAGGATGAAATCATACACTGCCACAATAGACAATATAAACCAACTGCAATGAGAAAGGGCAAAAAATCAATTAAAGGGATAAGGGGATTGTTCAACATTAACCAAAAATTAAAAATTAGGACACTACCTAATAATATACCTCAAGCATTTATCAAAATTCACAGGGCTCACGTACTCCACAAGCATTTTATTGTTACAAACGTTAGGAGTTTTTTTTTGATTCGGTAAGGATTAGGGTGTTCTCCTTTACGGAGGCGTCCTAGAGCATCCTTTTGAATGAGAACTACTAGGTCTGGATGAGTCTTGATACACTCAACAGGGAGACTTTGGCCCAAATTAGCAATTTTGTCGGCCACATCGTTATATTCCCTAAAGACATGGTTGATCACTAGTTCTTGGCTTTCGTGCATGGAAACAAAGATGTCAGTGATAATGAGTTCGATCTCCTAAGGACAATGGTTTTTCCTTTTAATAGCGTTACTTGGAGATTATCTCCTTCAATTTCCACTTTTCCTATTGATCTGTTTTTTTTTTGAATAATCGCTTCCGGAGAGCTAGAGCTTCAACTTTCAATACTGACACTTTTCCAAAGCTAGTCGTCAAAAAATCCATTACTTGAACAAGGTGGTTTCGGAGTACAATTCCCTCAGAAGTGTTACCACTAGGTAACTTTGAGGCATCGTCGTTTACTTTAATATATCATGGTTTGGGTTTTTTCCATTTCCTTTGCGTTCTTATGTTTTTGTTCCTATTCTTTAACTGAGATGTTGGTATAGCTTCTTCATCCTCTGTCCATTTCGACGCTCCCAGTTTGCTATTTGATTTCATATGTATGTTGTTAAGTCTGATATTCCTTCGCTTTGGTCTTGTTGAAAAATTAATTTGTTGTGTTGATGCCAAATACTCCACCACACAATTGCTAGACATATGAACTCCTTTTTCCCTAGGAGTTGGTAGATTTCGTTAAGAATTATTCTCGGTGTTTTGTTTTGTGGGTCATATCCCTGGATGGAGTTAACAATATTTGGGTTTACTTTGTTGGTTATGTAGATTGTATGTGGACACTTTGTTAGTAGGTGGTTTATGTCTTCATTATTACAGTCACACAATACACAGTCTCCCAGAGTTATGATTTGTTTTTCACTAAGTCTAGCTTTAGTGGGGGAGTCCATTATTCTCAACTTTCCAAAGGAAGTTTTTAACCTTTGGGTATGTATCTAATTTCCACAACTAGTTATATATATGCGGTGTTTGTCTTTCTAAGTTTGTGATTAGCTCTACTGCAGATGAGGTGGAGAACCACCCATTTTTGCTTGGAGCCCAATACAATCGGTCTTGGATATAGTTATCCGGGATTGGAGTATTTTGAATTTGTTCAACAATGTTATCAGGAAGGATTTGTCTTAATTCATGTATTTTCTATCTGTGATCATTTGTAATCCAAGCATTTACAATTATTGTTTCATCTACATCTAATGGGTTCTTTGCTTGAGACCTAAGGAGACCTCCAGACAACCAGTTATCTTTCCAAAATTTGACCGTTTTCCCATCCCCAATTTTCTAGATTAGACCTTTATAGAATTCTTCTCTTTGATGCATTAATTTCTTCCATTGCCATGAGGTGTTTGCTTTTTTCTTGTATGTAAATAGACTATCATTTCTAAGATATTTTTGTGAAATTATCTTTACCCACATATTAATTGATTCTGCCAAAATTTTCCAAAGCAATTTCATTTGAAGCGCTTTGTTCATATGTTTAGTTTTCCTGATTCCTAATCCTCCTACCTCTTTAGGTTTGCAAATCTTATCCCATCCCACTAGGGGTTTATAAGTTCTATCCTTGTTCCAGAAGAATCCCCTATTAATTCTATCCATTTATTAGTGGGCATATGACGAAAGCATAAAGCTTTGCATTACGTAATTCGATTTTGTGACTAGGTTGGCTCTAATCAATGTCGTCCTTCCTTCTTGAGATAGCGCGTTTGCCTTCCATTTTATGAGCTGTTTTTGTGCATTTCCAATAGAGTCTTTAATTGTGTCTTTGTTGACTTTACCGTTTATAATTGGACACCCTAAATACTTTTCTAGATAGTCATTGTTGCAATCCCCAAGGCCTGTTGTGCTACATTTTTTTACTGGGACGTCATATTTTTAGAGGTTTGAAAAGCTGACTTGTTATAGTTAACTTTTTATCCCGAAATTCTACAAAATTCATCAATGATGGTCTTTACTTTTTCACATGATCGTTGAGAAGCTTTGGCAAATATTATGATGTCATCTGCAAAGGCTAAGAAGGGGATTGCGTCCCACCTCGGGCAATTGGAAATCCTATTGTCTTTTTATCCAGTTCACTGGTTAATTGTAGTTTTCTTGCTAGAATTTCCGAAGCAAGAACAAATAAGAAAGACGATAAGGGGTCACCCTGTCTGAGTCCTCGTTCCGGTCTAAATGGTTCTGTGGGTCCATTATTTGTAGGTACCGACTGTGACACGGTGCATATGCATTCCCTTATCCAACCTACTATTTTTTTTATCAAACCCGAATCTAGTCATAACGTCTAATAGATATTCCCAATCTACTCGGTCGAAGGCCTTTTCCATATCCAGTTTGATGTCAATCCATCAATCCTTGTTTTTTGTGTTTCTAAATGAGTGGAATATTTCATGGGCTATAAGGATATTATCTTGAATAGACCGGTTTGCTTTAAAAGCCCCTTGGAGGGGTGGATAATCCTGGTTATGACCTTTTTAATTCTCTTTGTTATGATTTTAGAGATGATTTTATAGATAGTGGAACAAAGACTTATTGGTCGGTAGTGATTAGTTGATTTTGGGTTCTCTATCTTGGGTATAAGAGTTATAAACGTATGATTAATTTGTCGTAATATCTTCCTTGAATGGAAAAAGCTTTTTACAGCTTTGATTACTGCTGGTCCTACAATATCCCATTATCTCTTATAAAATTCTACAGTCATACCATCCGGTCCTGGAGATTTGTCAAAGCCTAGCTGCATTACCATTGCTTTAATTTCATCATTAGTGACATCACTGGTTAACATGTTATTGTCTTGCTTTGTTATATCATTGGTTATCAGGTTAAGATATTCATTTGCATTATCTAGGTGAGTTGGTTGCTTAGTATACCTTTTTTGAAGTCATTTCGTATTTCTTCTCTGATGTTATCTACACCTAGGATTCTTGTACCTTCAGATGTGGTGATTTCCTTGATTATTTTCCAGTTGCGTTTACCACTTGCAATTTTGTGGAAGTATCTTGTATTAGCATTCGAGAGTTTGATGTGTTTCGTTTTAGCTCTTTGTTTCCAATATGTTATATGAAATTTTAGGATGCATTCTTTTTTATTCAGCAATCTTAGTTGTTTTTGGATGGTACTCGGTTGGGGAGAAGTTAGGATATTCATTTGGAGTTCAACCAATTGTTCTTCAATTTCTCTCAATTGCTCGAAAGTTTTGCCTAGTGTATGCTTATTCCATCTTTTAGCATGTTGTTTAAAAAGTTGTGTTTTCTTAACTAATTTAAACATATTCGAACCCTGGAATTGAACTCTCCAAGCTTGCTTAACCACATTTCGAAAGTCTTTTCTATACATCCATATTTTTTCTACTTTGAACGGTTGTGCTTTGATTGTTTCATCATTACTTAGTTCCACTGTTACTTTACAATGATCTGAATTAGTAAACGCATGGTTTTTGGCACTAATATTTGGAAATTTGTATGATGTTATTACTTACAAGGACTCTATCTAGTTTTTCATAGATGTTGTCTATTTCAGTCTTATTCTTTCTCCAAGTGAAGGCGTTACCTGAAGACGGAATGTCTTCTAGAAGGCAGTCATTTTTGAAGTTTAACAATCTTTCAAAGCGGTTGGACTCTGGTTACACCACTCCTTTTTTGTCATTTGGTTCTTGTATTTCATTAAGATCCCCAATCACAAGAGTAGAGAGGTTTAGGTTTTGTATCGTTAGTGTTAATTGATTCCAAAATTCCTCTTTGTCTCGAGCATTGGGTGGGGCATAGGTAAAACAGATGGCAATCATATTTTTAGTTACAAGATGGTGGTATTTTACACTCACATACCTTGGTTCTTGGACGAGAATCGTGATTTCCTCATTGATGAGCTGGTGTGACTTCCAAAATATAGCAATGCCTCCCGCTTGACCCGAGGCATGAGACCAAACGACATTATCGAATCCTGCGCGTCTCCAAACCTGGTCACTTGGAAGTATATCCGTTTTGGTTTCCTCTATTGCCATAATTTGTATTCTTTGAATTTTACAGAAGGAGTCGATCTCTGGCCAGAACGATTTTTTCCCTATCGCCCTACAATTCCAGAATCCTATCTTCATAATAACTTATTTTTTGTATGATCCAATCCACCACTACTTTTAAATTTTGTAATATGGTTTCTATCTTGTTCCTCATTAGGGGGAGATCTCATGCTAATCGTGTCATCTCGGCATATAATATACTTTGTATTCAAACTGTTAATAACACAAAATCTCAATATTCCCATCATAGAATACTCATACATGCATTTAGTTTGTTTCACACTTTTCCTGCTAATCCAATTACACAATAAATGCATTACATTACAAGCATTGAGCTTTTTTTCTTTAATTATCACAACTTCGAGTTTCAATATTCTGCATTTATCTATAACACCTCTTGAGCAAATGTGGAAAGGAGTTTGTAAAGATCTGCACATTTCGAGCATCCCCTTTTTCTGTATATTGATTCTTATGCTTTCTCCAAATGCCTTTCTTAATTGATATATCTCTCATAATTCTCCTTGTGGTTGTGTTCTTCAGCTGCACAGGTTCAGACCTGTCTACATGAATCAACTTTGGTTGGACCTGTATAGGTAGAGTCTTAGCAAGCCATCTGTAATCAATTAGACCATTCAAGTATTCTATTATTTGTCTAGTATAATAAGATATATCATACATTTTGTTTGCCGAGATCATGTCATGATACAATTTCTTGAATTTATTCTGCACCTTCATGTTTCTATAGCTGTACCACCAGATTTTAACATGAAAGCCAGCAAATTTCAAAAACAAATCCCTGCAGAAGGTGCAAAGAGTGTACTTCCTTAATTTCCTATCTATACTATATATTATCATTTTTCTATAAGATAATCTCTGACATGATGTAAGAGTACAATAGCTACTAAACAACATTGTATTATAATCATATGATTTAACATACATTGATGCCATTGTTCTCAAGATAGAGATCATGACCAAATCACCAGTGTACCTCTTTGAAATATTTAAGCATGCAACAACAAACAACCTCCACAGGCTTTAAGGAGAAGGATATTCTCCCTCACCCTAGACAATTGTTCGAGAAAAGCATTAATATTGTTATAATAATATAATATATAGATGTACATATGGAAACCCTATATTTGATCTTGTACTCTCTCTATAAAAGACCCCTATGGTTGACCTAATAAGATGAATCTGATCTCTCTCCTTACTCCCTATTTCTCTCTATTATCTCTAATTTATAACACGTTATCAGCACGATTGTTCAAGACTAAAGGTATAAACACATTCCAATATATATATATATATAAACCCATTCCAATCTATATATAGCCGATTGCTAGACTTCTAGTTCGTGACTGATTGTTTTATATATGATCATGTTTCACTATTTATATTGCTTTCATAAACACGTTAAGAGGATTCAATTTATGCAAATAAATCTTTATGGAAGATTTTGTACCGTAATTAAATGGAACCAAATAATCTAATATCACATGCAATATTCACGTATTCACGTATGCTCCTTGTTAATTAGTTTCGATTGGTTTTATACTCCTTGTTAATTACTCTGTTCAATATTCACATATACTTCGATTCATGTATGCTTTCGACCTGTTTTCATTATTATTAGTGTGTATGTATATTGAGTGATCAATGTGTACGTTTTTGTTTTTATATTGCATGTTTAGTTTTTCGCTCCTAATTTGTTTTATGCTATAGATTTGAATAATTATATGCATATAATTTGCATACATGAACTACATACATGATGTTTTTGTACATGATTTATTTGTATATATTAAGCAATTGTTAATTTTTAATGATCATGTTACGCACTAGTTCATGTATTTACAATTTAATTCAATTGTGTAGCGTATTATACACTCTAAAGTCTAAATTACAAAACTAATTTGTTTACGATTGAAAATTACATCCCCTGAAGTGGATATATTTATAAGCAAATTTGTGCTTGGAGCAACAAATTAAATCGTATATAATACATCCTTGAAGTGAGTGTATTCACCAATAAAAACCGTGCATATGATATATCTCCTTGAAGAGGATATTTCATAGTAATTTGTCCCTGAAGCGACAAACTAAAATCATATATGTATATCCCCTGAAGTGGATGTATTCAAAAACAATTTTGTCCAAATAATATGAACATATAAAGATAATATTATCCCCAACGTGATAATTTTTTTTGTTAATTTTCATTCCCTGAAGTGAATGAAATATCAATATATAATCCCTGAAGAGATTATTTTCATTCCCTAAAGAGATTGGAACATCATTATATTATCCCTGAAGTGATAATTATTTCCTCCTAAAGAGTTGATTTACAAATAATATTATCCCTGAAGAGATAATTATTTCCTCCTAAAGAGTTAAATTTACAAATAATATTATCCCTGAAGTGATAATTATTTCCTCCTTAAGAGTTGAATTTACAAAACAATATTATAATTTTATCCCTGAAGTGATAGATTTCATTCCCTGAAATGAATGAATTATTTTATTTATTGTATTGCTCTTATATTGTTTTATTTATTTATCATTTTCATATACTTAATTATGTTATATTATTTTCTCTTGAAGAGTTAATTGAATGTAAATAACAAGATTATCCCTAAAGTGATAATCCTCATTCCTTGAAATAAATGAAAACTTTATTTTATCCCTGGAGTGATAATTCTCATTCCCTGAAGTGAATGAAACCATTTTTCTATTTTTATACTTGGAGTGATAATTTCCATCCCTGAAGTGGATGAAACAAATAATTCCTCGAAGTGGATGAAATAATTGAATCAATCCCCAGAAGTGGATAAATATAATAAAAGTTCCTACTCCTTGGAGTGAGTGGTGATACTAAAGTCGTCTCTTGAAGTAATTGACATAGATTTATGTGCAAATTGAAAAAGAAAAATATCATCTCCAAAAGTAGACGATAAAGTTCATATGATAAATATTATCTCCTGAAGTAGATAATAATTTACCCACATGGATATCACATCCTGAAGTATGTGATTATTAGGTCTCATTGAAATCACATCCTGAAGTATATGATTGAAAGATCTTATGAATAATCACATCCTGAAGTATGTGATGGAAAGAAGTCTAGAAGATTTCGTATACAATCTCTTGTCACCTTCGTATACAATCTCTTGTCACCTGAAGTTGACAATATTTTATGATACTTTATTTCTTTATTTATACTTTTCAATTTAATTATTTATGTTATTGCTTGTATACATTTTTATTTGTTCTTAAAGTTAAAACTTGTCATCTTCTGAAGCACATGCTAGTATGTCTAGTAGAGACAATTTTGAAATCATCCCTGAA
This sequence comes from Fallopia convolvulus, assembly GCA_964016875.1. Classification (NCBI taxonomy): domain Eukaryota; kingdom Viridiplantae; phylum Streptophyta; class Magnoliopsida; order Caryophyllales; family Polygonaceae; genus Fallopia; species Fallopia convolvulus. The sequence goes on along the minus strand of OZ024732.1, from coordinate 39,258,448 downwards.
GAGATGAAATAATAAATCTTATTACCTCCTGAAGTGAGTAATGATAGAAAATATCACTTCCTGAAGAAGATGATAAAATTTATGTGACAATGATCATCTGTTGAAGTAGATGCTTTTATACATAAGAGTATTATCCCTAGAAGTGGATTTACATACATAATTACTTCTTGTAGTATGATGAGAATAATTTATTAGTGGAACTGATGTGATCCACCCCGAGGTCAATCAAGATTCCACTTCAAGCTTGTGTCGTCACTCTCGAGGCTCATGTTCAATTCCGTTTGCATCCAAATCTCTAATATATGTGTGGGATATATTTATTTATTGTAAATATTCTAGATTTTTATTATTATATGAAATTAATAATGAGTTAGTAGGTAAGGTGGTAGGTGAGGTGGTAGGTAAGGTGGTGGTAGGTGAATGTGAACACGAAGGGTTGTTTGTAACCCCATTTTGGGTGCCTATTTATAGGCATTTTGTTGCTCTTGTTTAGAGATGTTTTGAAATTTAGTGAAAATGAAACTTTGAGTTTTTCTTTGTAGTCTTGATCCACTCGTCCTTAAGGCTAGTGAATCCCCTTGGTTCGTGAGTCATATCGAGCCATCTTCAAGGATCCTTTCAAGGTGAGTCATATCCTTGTTTGAATCCATAGTTTGTGTTGTTGGGGAGTGAGTCATATCTATCCAATTCCACATCCATATCCATCACTTCATCTCATACAAAACCATCCCCTTTCAACTCCCTTCCATCTCCACTCCATCAATCTCATTCAAACTCCCACTGAAATCTCTTTTCGGTGGATTTTGCAACACCTCAGTAAAACTGTTATAACTTTCGATACACAAGTTATATTGATCTCAAATTTTTAGGAGTTAAACTAGACTCATAGAAATAAATCTTCGATTTGGAATCACTCAAATCGGAGTTCGTACGAGGGAGAAATCGGCAGTTGAAGACATGATAGATTTTTGGGTGTTTATTGTCGAATTCCTTGAAAGTCTAGGGGGCTTACCTTGCACTGTGGACTTCACGATCCTTGATTCTCATCAGGAACTATATGAACATAGCATCTCCCGAAGTGGATGATAAATGGTTCAAGAAATAAAATTACATTGTCACTTGAAGTTGACAGATGAGATGTTTGGGAGATTCATGAAGCACTTGAAGTTCCAACAGACATGTGCTAAGTTATAATGAACGTATCATATCATCAACTCCATTCGAGCTTGAAGAATCGAATTTTGACAAGAAGAGATCGTTATAAACTCTTGGAGAGTTAAGAGATCTCATACCAAACCATGTACTCTAGATGTAGTACAAGAAATATGGCATATACTCTAGAAGTAGTACAAGGAATGTGGGTCGTTACAATATTCAGAACTATGTCTAAATAACCACCTACCTAGCATGAACTAGAAGTTCAAGGTCATGTTTGACCAACCTCTTGCATGTCGGAAGCATGTCTCCTCTGGAAGAGGGTGTGAAAGAGGTTACGGTATATTACGCATGCGGCCGTTAGTCATGGTTATGACTTATAGCTAGGACGTCGTGGGATAATTTGATGTCCAGAAGAACATCTAAGATAAGGGATATCCCATACGTGATGTAATTGATCATTAGTCTTGTACCAGTTGTACAAAAACCACACCTTATAGGCATAAGTGTGGAGACCGGTCTAGTATAAATTAATTGTTCTGAATGCACCCATTTGAGGCATCTAATGTTAAAAATCAAGATAATGATTTATCTGATTTGAGTTGATGAGCTCCCAAACATAAGTATGGATCACCGAAATTTTTCAATGGTGTCACACCATCTAGTATTTGAAAACCAGAAGTTTTCACTAAGTTATGCGCAAATTTTGGTGTGAAGGTTATGATGACTCTAGAAGAGTATATCCCATTGAATAATGTAATCTCACTAACTGGAAGTTAGTTAATGATAAGATATATTTGTGGCATGATTAACTTGGTCACTCAAGTGAGATAATAATGCGCATGATCGGTATGGGACCAAAAGATCTTGAGACTTGAAGTCTCCTCCTAAGAGTGAGCTTAAAAGGCTTGTGATCTTGGCATGTTAGTAGCAAAGCCAACATAATATGCAAGTAAATACAAAGTCTCATATGCTCCTTAACTAAGTTCAAGTGATATAAGAGGACATATTACATCGCCATGTGAACCATTGTGGATTAATCATATGATGTTGAAAGATGCCTCAACCCATTGGTTCCATTGAAAAAGGAGGGAAATGAAAATAAATTAGTGTAGTGGCTGAGCATTGAGTAGCTCTCACACACATTCACAAAACGACCTAGTAGAGTCGTCAATAATGCGGTCATAATTGATAGCTAGGCAAATGCTATACATGTAGTACACGACTAGGATGAGTCGTTGATTTAATAGGGTAATGAAATGTGAATATCGATAATTAAATTCGACTTGGACCGACTGCTTATAGAAAATTTTCCTAATAGAAGCTTGTCTCTAGAAGAGATTAAAAGCTTTATGATAGCTTGCATATGGGTGTAGTCTAGATGCATGTTTTATGTTGGTTTTGCATAATTTTTACTTATTTTTAGTTAGTTTTAGGTTAGTTTCTAGGATCTAGTGTTTTCGGGTAGTTGCGCTTGTTTTGTTCGGTTTTGCAGATCTTTAAGTAAACAAGCATTGACGGGATGGATCTTAAATGATTGTGGTGGAGTTTGATGAAGCTTGGACTGATACAAGTGAAGATTGGAAGAACCAAGGCCTAAGAGCTTGTGTGAAAAGAAAGCTTAAACCCGGGCTATACATTGGAGTTCTTGTTTCGACACCTCTATCTTTCAAAGCTTGTTTTGGGAGCTATAATGGTCGGATGAAGCTGAATTTGATATCACTGGAAAGATAATTCAAATAGCTACAATTTATATTTTTACTCCGAAGTGACGCCTAAGTGGGTCAAAATAGCCTCTGAAGTGACGCCTAAATGCTGAACCGAGGCATTTGCGCGGGATGACTGCTAAAAGCGCGGCCGCGCAATTCATCACCCTATCCCGAGCAATCCCAACTGAGGGGTGATTGCGCGGATGGAACATTGCTCGGTCGTGCAATTATACGATCCCACGCAATCGGGAATTTCACGCGGACATCATAGGCCGACATTTGGGCTTGATTTCCGGGCCTAGGGTTATATCATATCCGAGTATAGTTTAAAGATAGATCTTTTGAGGATTATTTGAAAGACATATAAACTTTATGTTAGTTTAATTTTCAAAACTTTTGATCAACTTTTGGAGGCTAGGGTTTTTCTCTTTGGAGGCAGACTTCGAAACCTTTGTAATTTTGATTTTAATTTCAATTATGCATTGCTAATTTTCCTTGTGTTTGACTAGTTATTGAAGTCATGATTTGTATGTAGTTGTGAGGTTTGATTGATTCTCAACAAACTTGAATAGAAATTATTCCCTGAACTTAATTGAATCTAAACTAGGGTTTTATTAGATTAGCTACCTAATTGAATTTCTAGTTACAACTGAATCTGATTAATTACCGGTTGGAGTTAATTTGATCAAGAGTATACTTTAAACAATTTAGTACCGGTTGGACAAGTTAGTTAAAGAAGGGAATAAATTCACAAGTCACTTAGATGTCTGGTTGCTCTAAGTGTTTGTTTCTATTGATAACTTGAATCGTCATGCTATTATTTAATTGAATCTAGAAGGTCTTCTAGGTTATTAGATAATTAGGGTTGTTAGACTAGTAGTTCTATCAACTAAATATGAAGTTTGGGTTTTAGTCCTTAGTAGGATAATATCCACAATAGATTATTCAAGTGAGAAGAGAATTAAGAGAATCAATGATCAACGAATCAATATCATGATGGATTTAACTAGTTGAACACGTTTGTCTCTCATATATTTAAATCATCCTTGCATTCATATTTATTTCTATTTTTGCATAGTAGCTTAGATAATCATTCATAAAACCCCCCTTTGGTTACTTGGCATACAAGTAATAACACAAATACAAGAATCTCTGTGGGATCGACCCTTACTTTTCGCTCTACTGAGTTGGTTAAGCTAAGGTTTCTTTGATAGGTATTAACGACCATGAAAAATACTTCATCAAATTTGGCGCCGTTGCCGGGGATCGAACTCGGGTCACCCGCGTGACAGGCGGGAATACTTACCACTATAAGTTAAAACGATCTTTGAAAGTTATATTATGCATCTTTAATTTATCATGGTGTTACTTATGTTTTTCTATGATATGTGCAGAGGGCTTTGACAAGTTATTAAGGGCATTGACAATGTCTAATCTTGTCTAATCATGCTAGGAGTCAAGCTAATGACGTTAAATAAGCGCTTCTTGGGAGGCAACCCAAGGTTTAGAGTAGTTTTGTTTTTCAGTTATAATCTTTTTCTTTTTAGGTAGTTTTTGGTGTGTGTTAGATACCTCAGGTCCGAAGATTAATAACCCGAAGAAGCCACCACCACCACCGTCGGATTTTCCGCCCCACTACCCGCCAGACAACTAGAGTTTTGTGAGTTTTTCTCTTCTCTTTCCTTTTTACTATACTTTGGGACAAAGTATGTTTTAAGCATGGGGGAAGGGAATTACTTGTTTTTGCATTTCATGTAGTTGCATTAGTTTAGGACATGTCTAAAATTTTTGCATGCATTAATTAAAATCCTAAAAATTGAAAAAAAAATCAGAAAAATTCGAAAACAAAAACAAAAAAATATTGCATTTAGGTATTATTTCCCCATTGTTTGATTCCTCTTGTTTCTCTAAGTTAAGTATGAATACTAACCCATGATTTGCATGATTTACTGAAGTTGATATGATATGAGCATGATCATTGATTGATTACCTTGATTATAGGATGGAGCATGTATTTAGCTTGAGTATTTGATTCATTCTGAAGTTCTAGACAAAAATTAGCCTTGTGAGATTTGATTTTTGGCCTTTCATGATTATATTAGTTTTCTACATATTTGAGTGTATCACCATGATTATCTAGCTCTAGAACTTGCGTTAATACTCTTTTTCAAGGCTGCTTATATGATTGAATACATGACATTAAAATGATTGAGGCAATATTTCTTTAAAGCCTATTATTTCCCTTCCTACCCTACAAGATCCATGTTTTTGACACCCCTATTTCTTTGAGCTTTAAGCCTATTTTTGATAGCTCCACAAAAATTTTCCTAGCCTAATAAGCTTGACCCATAATCCGGGTTTTAGGACTTTAGGTTA